>OZ043933.1:10671331-11925580 GCA_964056405.1 Acronicta alni | reverse complement strand
GCGGATTAACGTGACAGGAGCCTTAAATCCCCGAGCGCCGTTCGTAAATTAACCCTGAAATTGTACAATTCATTTTACCAGCCAGTATTAATAGAATTTCAACACGTATTCAATTTGCCCACTCGCAATGTGAAATTGTTATTACTTAGATGCTTAGTCCTTTGCCGTTCTGATGTCCTGGTACTTACATGACAAACATAGATTTCTAACTACTAGATAATATGGTAATTTGGATTTTCATGGAAATCAAGCCATCGCTGCAGGACCGTATAACAAAGCCCTTTTGTATTCTTGAAGGGTTAGATATAGTACTGCCTTATTTCGGCGTTTATTTAGGTCCAATGTAACATAGGGCGACCCCTTTGCCCACCAAATATAAATCCAAGCAAAAATACTACAAATCCGAGCTGATACTGCGAATTTCATAGAACAATCTTAGCTCAAGCTCGAAATCGATTCCAGGACCTTATGTCGCAGCGACTACTAGGTCAAGTAATTTGTAAATTAGAAGTGTGTAGGTAAGTAATATTGTTAAAGCATAATTTTCTTAAACAAAGTACACTCTATGTATGAAATGAAATTGATCAAATGTCAAATGTTATCAATATAATTATGACATTAATTCAATAAAATGACATGATTTGCGTATTCAACTACCCGCGCCCACGCAAAAAAAGATCATTTTATTAGTAGGTACCTACGCAATATAATACTGATATTTCTTCTGGCCCAATACATTTTCCTTCATACAATACTTACACAAAGTTGATGGGTTCCTATCGTGGCTCAACAACGAATATTTTATCTCCTTTCGTATAAAAGGTAAATTATTATCGTACCGAACAAAAAGTTCTGGCGTGGAATCGCCGACAAATCGTGTTAAAGTGCTTACGAAAAATACGGCTATTTCTGTAATGAGGTGGACGACCATTCTAGAAAACTAACAGCTATAGAGCGCTAGAATATGAATTATGCTGGACCATGCCCCCACAGTTTGGCTAGTTAAGCTCACACGTGTTCGGTGCGATACACACCGGTCTTCAGTTTGGAGAGCGTGTGCGAATGAAAAGGAATTTTAATAAAATTATACTAGCTGGTCCACCGTTGTCCTGCAACCCGATTGCAGTGCCACCTACCGGGTCCCATTATGAACCTTTAAGGGATTCACTAAAACAGACAAAAAAAAATCATAGTAATCGGTCAATTATTAAATAATTATTTTTTAATTTATGACAGATCTTATTTGACGTCTGTGGTTTAGTCGTCCAATTTCCATAGAACACTATAATATTTAAGTGATGAAGTGTTTCTGTTTGGCTTTATTTTTCTTATGTGTTATAAGTATTTACTTACAAAAAAGTATTATATCTATTGTATTGTACCCATAGTACAAGATCTGCTTAGTTTAGGATTGTGGATGTGGATGGTGTTAAGTGTTCTTAATTTTTTTAAACTCCTTTTTTTACGAGTAGCTCATTGCTAAGTCATACCTACGCTGATCAACCCGCGGTCATTATTTGTAACAGATCGAGACCCGTCCGTGCCTCAGAGAGCACGTAAAGCTGTCGATCAAGGTTGTCTTACGATATGTCAGCGCCATATATTATGCAACAGCTATGACAATCGTTAATGGTAGTCAGAAGATAACCTTACCTTAGGAAATCAAACCGAAACGTGCAGAGATTATATAATTGTTGGATAAAATTTTATAGTCTGTCGCATCAGTTTAGACTGGATGGCGATCTCAGCATAATAAGGGTTATAAATGTATTTTTTTACATAACGTTTATAAAGTTATAAGTATACAGGGTGGAAGGGACATCGACGCGCAACGTCTTACCACGACTTCAGTACATGATTCTGGACCCCCCTGCGTTGGAATTTTTCGTCGGCTTTTCCTTAAATTTACAACTCGCAAGTGAACTCTAAGGTAACAGCTGACCAGAAGATCTTTCGAGTTTAATTTACAATGCTGTTTTTAGTGAAAAAAGTGAATTAATGACTTTTTAATTAAAATTCTTATTGGGTTAGTTAGAAATAATGATTTTATATAGTTTAAAGTTGAACAAACTGCAAAAAAACCGTAAAATTTAAGAAAAAGCCGACGAAATATTCCAACGCAGGGGGGTCCAGAATCATGTACTGAAGTCATGGTAAATCGTTGCGCGTCGACGTCCCTTCCACCCTGTATCTAGAAATAAATGAAAATAATAATAAATAAATTCAGAAGCTCTTCGCACAGCAACAGAATTCCATATTTTGAACTGAAATTTACTAGTGCCTATACATAAAGGCAGCTGCTACGTAGTAGCTGTACTAAGTTATTAAGCTCATTCAGTTTAAATTAATGTTAATTGTTAGCGCGATATTGTTCCCACTAACTAATTATGATTGGGCTACGACGTTCGTAGCAACGTAGCGCGTAGCAATCTTGCTACGAGTGGTTCCCATTACATACTGTATTTTGGTTCACAGGATCGTTCATTTTAAATGACATTAATGACCGCAATGACCTAGTCAATAACGAAATGAGCACGTGACATTTGCGACGTTGCCGGCCTATATTGCAAGAGCCCTTATAATTTATTTTTAATTTGGCTAGGGAAATCCACTATTGGCCACCCTGAATTATGTTACACTTTGCGCTTTTGCAGTAATTTGAAACTTATAATACAAAGTACTTTAGTAATAAAATAAGCCTAAAAAGGTTTTCATGTTACACTGAATTAATTAACGGCCTGATTGTGCTCTATAAACTGCCCACCCGTGTGTTACCTTTTCTCAATTAATGACGTCACACGCGCGCGCCGCAATAAATATTGATAACGCAGTTCCGTTCGGACAACAGCATGCCACGCTGACGTTTTAGTGATGTAACTTTAATACAACAGGGTATTAAAGTTGAAAATCTATGTTAGGTTATATCTAGGTTGATTTCCAATTGGGAAAATTTGACAGTTTTGGATAACTTGACCTGCTGGCGTCTGTACTTACACAATTACAACAATAAAATGAGACAAAGTTAGAGATCTCTTCCAGGCAACCTCAATTATAGACATTAATATCATAGGACGCAACGGAACATAATAATACTAAGCCAAAAGAAATTTACTACTTAATTTCGTTATTTACTATTTATATTATTTAATTTTAATTTAATTGTAGGTATCTTTAGAAAAATATGGACTGATTTACTGTCTGAAATAAAATTATTATTATTATTTAAAAGCCTTATGCATATTATATTAATATATTCTAGTACGTTATCGATCCACTCACACACCACGGGGCGTGTTATGTACTGAGTTTAACTACTGGTATGGGTGCAAACTCAGAACAAAGGTTTGGTTCAATAAACAACGCAATTTAACTAATTACCAGACCAGCAAACAATATGATTACGTTCACACAACGTCCAAACATAATCTAAGTTTATATAATACAGTGAAATCGATTGCTCCAGTAGCCTGTGTAGTCGCAAGAGCAGCAACTGAATGGCCCTGGCTTCGATTCCCATTTGAGTATTGTAATTGCGTTAATTTGAGAAAATTATATATTTCATTTTTTTTTAAATTAATTCGAGTCCTACATCTCTTAGCCAGAAAGCCACATCTATTTTTGTGATAGTACTACATAGTATATATTGCTGTTTTTAATAAGTGTAACGTATGATCATCACGATAACCCAAAGATCTGTATAGTAGTAATACATTGTCATAAATACCTATTTAGTTGTCATCGTTGTAAACGGGAGTCAAGGGTTAAAGCTGAAAACCAGCGCTTGGGAACCCCTAGGGGCCCTTAAGCAAAAGCTGACGCTTTAACCTTTTGCTTTCGGTATTACAGTTATTTTGTAAATACCTAATTGCTACAATGTTGGCTGTAATATCGAAAACAATAAATCTCTATTCTATTCTATTCTAAATTCTCAGTAGTCAGAGTTTAGATAGCTCACCTTATAATATGGAATCTAATAAAAGGCTGTTGAATGGTTTAAATATCTGCCTAATCCATCGAGGAATACAGGTTTTGATGTTTATTAACGTTTTACTTTTTACGTTACGTTATAATACAATGAATAATGTATGTAAAAAACAAAATTCAATTGAGCTATGTATTGATCTTTGTAGAATATCTGTCTCCCAAGATACAGGCTTTAAACCTAGTTTGGGAGACAGCTGTTCCTAAATTTAATATGACTATATTATGTCTTGTTCTGTGTGCTATAAGTTTTAGCTAAGTTAGTTCTCTTGTTGTTAACGGCTGTGTTATAAATATATAAATAAATGTTATTTATTTATTTATGGTACTTCAACGACTTACTCACTAGGACATACATAAACAAAAACTTACAAATAGTTTTAGGCATAGTGAGTTGGTCACTTACAGAAGTACACAACACTCTCAGAAAGATAAAGGGACAAGTAAGATAGCATTCTTGAATTAAACTTACACAAATTAAATTAAAAATTACATAGTAAATTAATCAAATTTGCTAATTAAAAATTATACAGTAAATCAATAAAAAAAAAAAGAATTTAGATATAACAAATTGAATCAGATTAAAAAAGGATAAATTAAAAAAATATATATATATAAATTAATTTAAAAATCGAACAAGTATAATATATATCCTCTGTGGTCTAGCGGTTCGAGTGCCGAGAGCCGGACTGCTGATCATGGGGTCGTAGGTTCGATTCCCAGAGAACACAAATATTTGTGTGGTTAAAACATGAGTATTTGTGTTCGTCTGGGTGTTTCTTACGTATTATAAGTATGTATTTACAAAAAAAAAGTATATAAGTATTATATCCCTTGTCTAGTACCCATAGTACAAGCTCTGCTTAGTTTGGGACTAGATGGTGTTGTGTAAAATGTCCCAAAAATATTATTATAATATGTTATTACATATATTTTTATAGATTAGGCAATAATATTCGCATTAAACCTCTTACATCTACCATGATCGTCTCTGCACCACTTAAAGATTGTCTGGTAGACAATGCCTAAGGCATTAAGACCGCTTTTGTACAGAGGCCTGCAAATTAACCTACCCCAATCTGTCAAATTTCTTTGATAGATTTTTGACTTTAATACAAAATAATGAACATATCACCTACATGTGCAATTAAGAAAATTTGACAGTTTTGGATAGCTTGACCTGCTGGCGTTTGTACATTAAGAATAAATGAAGTGGTTAATGAACAGACAAACTATCATAAATATAAGCATCACACAGAACGTGGTACGGGGACGCGTGGCGTTAAATCCTGCGATAACAGCCAACAAAACAACGGCAATATTTCACGACGGGAAAAAATTTAAATGTGTCAAAATGCCTCGAGCGCGTCCTATACACGACACGAGAGTTATTAAAATGCATAGTTTTTCGCAGTATCGCCTCATTTGTCACTGTACCTATTATTTCGTTACGTGGAACAAGCGCTTTGCTTTAACCTTAAATGCTCGTGGCTAAGTTGTGCTAGCCCTGGTTAGTCTGTGGATGGGTGACCATTCTTAAGACATCGATTTTTTTTAAATAAAATAAAATAAATATTTTTTAATAAGTTCAACATCAAAAAGAAATGAAAGTATCGTCTTACAATCATCAAATCTCCGATATATTGACGTATACCCAATATAAGATCTACTCCTCTAATTAATTGCCATTCATTACTTCACCCATATAAAACCCGATCATTAAGTTCCATATAAAACAAGCAATGAACTCACCTGGATACCGAATACCGACACCCACCCTCCCCCCACTTAAAAGTCGCGCCGAATCCACAGATACTCGAACCGACGAAAATAGAATATAAATTAACGGATATAAAGCCTCAGATGGATATAGACTGAACAATTTTATACCTTTGCGTAAAAACGAAGGCCTGTATAGTAACTCAAGGCTGTACAGTTTCAAGACCTTTGCCCGAATCTGGCTGCTTCATGGAATACTTAAACAAGTAATACTCTCCTACATTTACTTGGTTTAAATACTTACAGTTAAAAGAAAATATGAATTCATTGTGTAGTATGTTAATAGACCTTAGAATCATGTGCATACAGAGAGATGATAATAGGAATGTTGACAAAAAAATACAATGTCATAATACTGTGGTATTTCTAACATACCCATATTATTATGTAAAATAAAATGTGCAATGTAATATTAGCCTAAGAACCTAGGAATATTCGTATGCTTCTAGCAGAGGCGGATATGTCGGAAAACTAATTGAATACATAACAACTTTTGTACCATATCCTTGCTGAATAAATAACTTTATCTGTAAAGAAATAATGAAGAAGCTATGGCAGAGGAGAAACAGTACGAGCACATTTCAGAAATAAAATTGATGGAGTATAAAACACTTTAATCTGCGTCTTATGTAACTATAGAGAGGCCCTGTGTTCGATTTTACCTAGTCAGATTTGTAAAACACTTTTTTTAAATTATTTATTCAAATATCTTAGCTCCGACATTTACCTACCCATTTTATAATGCTGTAAAAGAATCATGAATAATGAAATATCAAAATTTATCAACTAATTATTATGTAAGTACAAGAAAGTTTAAAAAATCAGTTCTTTATCAAGCGATTAGTATACGATTCCTTTGTTTATTCCATGTTCTCATTTCGAAATTCTCCGCCATTTTGAAATAAACGCAGCCCATTAATCAAATCAAGTACTTAATTCAAATATTTGCTGTACGGATCCAACTATACATTGCTCCAATCAGTTGTGTATAACATGCTTGGGGCAGCTAAATTACATGCACACATTTTGCCGAATCTCATCTCCATACTAATTCAATAGCGCATCGAGGTCCGAAGGCCATTTGCAAACTGTTTGAAATAAACTCGACAAAATATCGGACAATTTCGCAACCGGTATAATCCAAAATATACCAAATAGGGAAGGTTTTATAAACTTTCAACATGAACTTAGCATTTTCTGCACAAAAATGGTCGGTTTTCAGTCTAACTAGGTGCAGTTGAATATCAATATTTTACACGAATGCCGTCAGACATCTGTAATCGAATTTCTGATCAATATAAATCTATCTGATAGATAAGGACATTACGGTTACCTACCGCTAGAGTTTGTCATAGGTATTCTTACCTCTTACTCGGTTTTAAGTGCCAAATTAAGGGGTTTCGATGTGTTGACCTATGTATAAACTTCAGATACAAATTCAACGCAGGTGAATCTTGCACATCGATTAAAGCGTGGTTATTAGCGCTTTAGCCACGAGCCCCTCCTAAATCAGGTTTTGTAAACTTTAAATAAGCTTATTAGTAAAGGTCACCCTTTGTTTAGATTATTTGCGTAAAATCGGTGAGCCTACACAAACTGTATTATATATTACCGTTAATCTTCTTAAAGGTTTATGTACCAACCCGTTCCGTAGATAGTTCCAAACAAAAACAAATATCTTGCGACCCTGTTACGAATATAGAATTACTTTTAGTAGACTTTGATTGCTAGTAAAAAAGTTTTTATTAGGTAATATTGGGTTTAGCATAAAACTTACCTGCCTACCTATGAATTTGGGGTTTTCTTTATTATAGGTATTGAATTATTTAGTTGAAGGGTTATTTTGTTGAAAGGCAATATAAGAACTGAATTCTATTTTTAGTATTATCTGTTATGGTTGCAAAACTTTGGGACCTCGAAATATAAAAGGTAAGTGCTTTTAGTGAGTTCTTTGATAGGGTAGGTATACCTTTAAAGATAACGAGTTTATGCTTATAATTTCTGATTGTGAGTTTGCCTCTTTATAATAGTTCAACTAGCGAACCGCCCCAGCTTCGTACGGGTGCAATGTATTATTTAAAAATATGCATGTAACCTTCCAGAAGAAAAGATATAAAAAATGATACTGAAAATCGTATCAACATCCATTGTCTGCTGCTTCCGAAGAAGTAAACGAAGACACTGTGACAGACAGACAGACTTTGTTTTATACTATTTAGAGATTATGTCTAGAGGTATAATAGTGCATGGTTATTTCTTTAAATCCTTATTTTATTTATTTAAACTTTATGACATATATATGTACATTGGCGGACTTAATGCCTTAGGCATTCTCTACCATTAAACCATAGGGTGGTGTAGATAAAAAGTGGCAGGTGCAAAAAAAAACACAATGGAAACATACTCAACCTAAATAACTTATAACATATATTTACATACAGAACCTTAATAAATATATACATATCTGATACATATATAAATAAATAAAATATTATGGATACATACTTATGATATAATACATATAGATACCTACATATATGTATAATTAATCATGCTTTCTGTGATACCAATTCTGTGCTTTGTCAAACAAAAACTTACGGAGATTCCTTTTAAATGAATCACGACTGGTAGCCATCCTGAGTTCAAGGGGTAGCTCATTCCAGAGAAGAATGGATTGAATATGGAAGGGAGAGTGAACAAAATCAGAACTATGAGAGGGACAGTGCAGGAGAAGATTATTAGATGACCGCAGATTTCTGGTATGGGTAGAACATAAATATTGAAAATAACAAGGAGGATTTTCAGAGTTAAGCAGCAGTTTATTTTGTAATGTGTAATAAAATAAAATATGTATTATTGTTATTACATACAATAAAATCTAACGGCAATAAGATGAAAGTTCCAGAGAAGCGAATGCTGCCCCATGTGATTACAAACAAATATTTTGTTCCAGGAATCAAAGCTGCGACCCACTGCTCAGAAGTCGATCGCTCAGTCGTCTTCTAGATGTAAACTTGTTAGTGATATTTCTTGGGAAATATTTTTTTTCTATCATAATAATTATGTATCTTACGTACATATACAGACTACCAGGCGACCAGAAAGTTCAAAGAGCACACAGCTAATAAAACAGTGAAAAGTATGAAAGCAAAATGTAAACAAACGATATTCCCTCGAGACTGTTAGTAGCGGTAGTTGTATGTAGTGCAACGGACAGACGGAGTAGCGATTTATCTATTAGCGAATCAGAGATACGAGACGCTTGGCACAATGCCAGCGACTTATGCATTCATGGGGTGGCTAAACAGGTAGCGTTGGTAGAAAAAACATTTAAAACGAAAAATATATTTTTTTTAATTGCGCGAGTACGGTCTGTGCCTTTTTCCAACAATAATATGGTCAGTTACGCAAAATCAGTGTTTTATATCTCCAACTATCATTAGAGCTACAAAACCTAAGAGGGAAAAATTCCAAGAAATATTTTTCCTTTTAATATTTTAATATTTAATATTTTAATATTTTTGGGACATTTTACACAACACCATCTAGTCCCAAACTAAGCAGAGCTTGTACTATGGGTACTAGACAATGGATATAATACATATATACTTTTTTTTTTGTAAATACATACTTATAATAGATAAGAAACACCCAGACAAACACAAATACTCTTGTTTTATCCACACAAATATTTGTGTCCTGTGGGAATCGAACCCACGACCCCATGATCAGCAGTCCGGCACTCGAACCGCTAGACCACAGAGGTCGTCAAACGTCGTCAGGTCGTCTTTTCTAAATAACTTTAAAATCTTAGCATGGAAAATGCCAAAAATATACAAAAAGATAGTTAGAAGGTAAGGTGGCATCGTTCGGCATTGAACTAACTGTAAGGTAAGTTGTGTCGGTTGAAAAGCAAAAACTTGCATTTCAATAGGTGTTACTGACGTCACCATAAAGACGTAAATTCAATATGTGAAGGAAAAATTCGACATGACGGGTAGGTATCGCGGTGGCTTAGTGGTCATAGCGTCTGGTGTACCGAACCAGAAGACACAGGTTCGAATCCTGCCCGCGGTCGTATTTTTCCTTTTCTAAATAACTTTAAATAATTTGTTTTTGTCTTAGGATGTCTGAGAACCCGTAACCTGTTATTATTTACTAATGTTAATGTATTATTTAACGATTCGACAGTTACTAAATATTCGTAGTACTTACCTATAATTATTTATTTAAAGTAGAGCTCTTGTGAAACTTCAATATTAAAAACCAGTTAAGTATACTAACAAAAACCTAAGCAGATTAATAAGAACATAAAATAAAATGAACACAGTTGTATACCTAACGAACGCTCGAATTATTAAAAAAATATAATTTAAGTACTTAATTTTTTTTAAATGAACATTCGTCGACTTGGTAGCAATAGCATACAAAATGCGGCGGCCAAAACGCGAATTTGCAGTAAAAGAATAAAATTACGGTAAAGATGGCGCGCGGGTACATTTTGCTGCAGCACATATTGGCGTTTCGCGAGGACCACACGTGTTAAAACCCAGAACCCAAAACGAGCTTATTTTTTTAAGGCAAAAAGGTGTGTGTATATATTCCGTTTCTTATAGAATTAAAAGACCACATTTGAATCATCATTGTTAATGTTTAGAACAATATTTTTTGATTCTATCAAATTCTATTGTCATAATCATAATTCCGTTTCTTTTTATAACACTAAGGTGGCAAACAAGTATTCGGCCCACCTGATGGTAAGCGGTTACCGTAACCTATAAACATGTGGACACCAGGGGTTTCACTTGCGTGTTGCAGACCCTATAAAACGAATGAGGAATAGTTGGGTTGGCAGCATAAGGGTCAAAGTCACTGCCAACACAACGTTTCCTCGCTCTTGCCAGCTTTGCTCACCGTTAAGAACACAACACAGCAAAAAGCAGTGTTATTTCACTTCGATTCTCTGCAAGATACTTCCCCAGTCGGCAGCTAGAAATTTGAGTGGAATTAATCCCACTATACCCAGCCTCTCTTTGTGTGTTTTGTTTGCTGTCGATACAATGAGAAGGAGAATAATGTAAACCGTACTTACTCGGGAAAATTTATATCGACCACAGTAAAATAAACCTTAGATGTAAGAATTAAAGTTTATAATTTAGACACACTGGCAACATCAATTTTAGTTATAGCTATATACATAGCTATCATAACATTTTTTAACGTAGGACATAGTAGACAGAAGTCCTGTGCCTATCATTAACTGACTGCATGTAGTTGGGTCCATGAGGTTGCCACTGTAAATCGATACCTCGGAACGTAGATATTAAGGATTTTATGCAAATGAAACCTTTTTGGGTGGTTCACAAGAGGGTAATGATACCCGGAATCATATTCAATTATCCCGGAAAAGGTTGCCTATGAAATTAAAGGAACTAAATTAATTTAAGGCCGAAAAGTCACGACCCCAATTTAAGCGTACCTTTAGCGAAATTTTAATGAAAATTAAATTGCGGACTCAAATTGGGGGACAAAACTTTATTTTAGGAATGACATTTCTCAACCTGTGTTGCCGTCTTAATTTAAAATAAAATACCAAATATTATTTAAATTCATTGACTCATAAATGCCTACACTACTTAATGCATTCTTGTTCCATGAGTTGTGGAATAAGCGCCACAACTCACTCTTCAGTCGTCCGTGCTCAAATTAATACGAGTAAACATAAAACAAAAAATATTACGTACCTTCAGGAATATACAAATTATAAAAATAGGTACAGAGGCCCGCACATCAAGCTACCTATCACAATCTGTCAATTTTCTTTGATTGATTTTCAACTTTAAGACAAAACGGTTCATATTATTATTCAATTGGGAAAATTTTACAGTTTCGGATACCTTGACCTGCTGGCGTCTGTACGATCACAAAGGTTTAGTTTTTTTAGGCATAAGGAATCTGAACGCTTTCTGACAGTAGTTAGCTGAACGCAACGCACTAATGACCAAGGCAACAGACGTACAGCCTCACTCAATTACGTAGCACTAACTCACTAAACGTCGTTGATTACCTGTGAAATGGACATAAATGAAGGTAGAATACCTAACTCAGAATAGGTACCTAGGTATTGTCTGATTATATTACGCGGAATACTAAGTAATTACATAACATAACATCACGCCTGTATTCCCCGAAGGGTTAGGCAGAGGTGTACTAATGTACACCCACATTTCGCCGGTATGTTTAGGTCCCATGTAATAGGGGGCGAGCCTATTGCGATTAACTGGGCACAAATCCAGACTCCGAGCTGCTACTGAGAATTTCATAGAAAAACCCAATAACACTTTGCTCGACCTGGGGATCGAACCCAGGACCTCTAGCGTAGCAGTCGCGCCTAGGACCACTAGACTAATGAGGCAGTAAGTAATTCTCCGACTAAATTCAAATTCAGTATTGTATTCAATAACAATACATCGTCATCACAAAGTAGTGACAGCCTAGTCATGTGACCATTGGAATGCCAAGGCACGCATCTCTGACTTTGCGAATTCATGTGCGTATCACTACATAGTACATAAAAAACAAAGTCGCTTTCTCTGTCCCTATATCCCTATGTATGCTTAAATCTTTAAAACTACGCAACGGATTTTGATGCGGTTTTTTTTATAGATAGAGTGATTGAAGAGGAATGTTTATGTATAATACATATATATTGTACCCGTGCGAAGCGGGGGTGGGTCGCTAGTTAATATTAATTATCACTCGCTTAAACGGTGAAGGAAAATATCTTGAGGAAACCTGCATGCCTTAGAGATTATTCTTAACGGTGTCTGGGTTATATACTAAGGGCTTTACTCTACCACTAATTATTATCACAGGTGTTTGTATGTCACGCCTATATTCCCTGAAGAGTTAGGCAGAGGTCTACCAATGTATGCCCACAGTTCGCCAGTATGTCTAGGTCCCATGTAATGGACGGCGAGCCTATTGCTATGACGTAAGTACTGATAATTTCATAGAAAAACTCAATAATACTCAACATAAGATTAATGAAGGCATGTTGCGCTCTAGTACATACTACATGAGAATCTTTAAGTAATATGGTTACAATTACGAAACATTAACTTTACTCCTCTTAAGTAGCGAGGGCACTCGACCCTCTAGGTATCGGGTGTTCTCACTGGGATCGGAACTAGATCGTGCTTAATTTACCAAAGGGATGAAAGTCAATTCTCTAGCTCCGTCTCAAGTAAGTTGCACAAATTATGCTAATTAATAATTACCGAGCTTATTGTGGAGAGAAAACCGAGGCCATCCGAGCCAAAGTTCGTGCAAAGACGTCTAGAACGAAGCGAAATATTTAAACTTTGCGGGCTTTGAGAATAAAAAAAGAGGTTTCAACTTTTTTGAAAAAATACTTCCAAGTATTTTGAGGTATACCTTTAGAATCGATGATCAGACAAGTAAATTGTTACATAAATAATAAGGTTATGCGCAAACGCATACAAAATATACACTTAATAATAAATTATGAGTAAGTATAAAGACAAATTACGAACCATATTCTTTTTCTGTAGTTCATTTTAAATTATCATTACTACAATCGGCAAAGGCAATTAATAACCAGTACTGTCGTGATTTTGCGGGTGTTAATACATACATACATACACTCACGCCTTTTTCCCATAGGGGTAGGCAGAAACTAAAGAACGCCACTTGCTACGATTCTTGCATACTTCTTTCGCTTCGACCACATTCATACATCATTGCGGGTGTTAATATGCGTCAAAATAAATTCAACCTTCGCAAACTCTTGAAATATTAGAAATGAGACTAACTTTTCTTCTAACTGTACACATCGTGTGTATGTCTCGAGAGGTTTAAACAATAGATTGTTCACAATAAGCGTTCGATGCGCCACGAAACGACCCGACCTTCGACATAATATTCAATACCTAAACTTTATTCCATACTCGTATCTAAACTCAACCGCATTGAATGCCTTTTAGAGAGTCACTAACTTCGCGTTCGAATTTCGAAAGTTTGAAATATCTTAGTTATTTTATCATTTCGAAACGGAAAAATTAAAAAAGTTGGACAGGGTTGTCCGTGTCGTTTGTTAACATTTCTCTCATGAAAATCTTAACCGCTTTGAATGCAAATTGGGCGTTATGTACCCCGAGGGTGCCGAGTTTTTTTAAATTACAATTAATTCACGCCTACTCTTGTCTATTTTGGGAACATGGGATCAAGGTTGTCACAAAACACGCTTGTGCTTATAAACACTTTCATGAAATTATCTCTAAAGACGCCGTAGGGCAACACTTACATGACTGTTTAACTTTAAATATGTTTGCAAAATGCATTTCCCTGTTCCGCTATCCTAGCAAGTTGGCAAATAATAATTTATAAACTTATTAAGTTAATACAGTGGCGAATAAGTTCGCTAAGTTGCATAATATTCTCAAAGTGGAGCTGAGAGCAAATGAATGGGATTGCATATAATTTTACAAAGCCGTTGCAGTCGTAACTAAGATTCCCTGTAGGCAAGACTGGCATATGCTACAGAATACGGCCGATAGCGTTTAAAAATTATTAAAGTGTATTTTCTTTGGACAACCCTAAAAATGAAACCCTTATGAAAAATTTAAATGTATCAATATGTGAGTAAGTCGGCTGTGGTATTTACGACAACTAGCCATTATTTAGTCAAATATTGTTGTTTTTAAAATAAATAAACGATTGAAATGACGTAAAATTTTCATGATATTAAATTCGCTTACATTTTTTTTTCTGTTGTAGTATTTTACAATCTGAACTTTGAAGACCTATTTTATCTCCACGCACACACACACACACAAACACTCACCCCACAAGAACACGATAAAAAAAAATTGTAACCTATGTATTTCCTTTTAATATTATTATTTTTGAAATTTTAGTTGTCAAAATCAAATATTTGTTTAAAATGTACAAATACTAATTCTGTTTCAAACTATTATCAATCCTAATGGACGGATGTATGACCCCTGTAACACAGGATTTTCCTAGCACGGGGGTCATTGAACATTTCTTTGTGTACCTACAGAACTCCTACTTTAAGTGCCACTGGTATTTGTGTACGTACTTATATGACAAATAAATTATCTCCTTTCTTCGTCTTTATACTTACTAATTACATTTTTAAATATTTATATAAAATAAAAAAGACAAAAACATTTAAAAATATAAAAAATAGAGGCCCACCGGTATCGGGAACAGGGAAATAAATTATTATTATTATTTCCTTATTATCTATACTAGAGAATGTACTGATTTATAACTAATCGCTTTAAGCTTATGAATTCCGTGTCCCACAGTGCACAGTGGACAATAGCGGCGCAGTCACGGGCGGCGAGATAAACAGCTAATCCCGGAGCACCAGTGCTGAGCCTCACCAAATGCTGCACTGGCCTCCAAACACCTCATTATTAGCATTTGCCTCGTTGCTAATATTTGCTTTGTTCTTTTGTTTATATTGTCTACCTCAAAATAAGTGAAAGACGAAAGCTCCCACTACTTTCTTACATAACAGAAGAGACTTTTGGCACTGCACCGGTCTCCTCTGAAAATGGTTTATGGATCAGGTGTAAATGGTATCGATGACCAATTAGTGTTTTTATACTTCGTCTTTCGTTATCGTTATTTGGCATCCCTATTAAAAATCATGTTGTGAAGAAATTCAAGAATATTCTATACCTATCGATATCGTCTATTGCCGCCTTATTTTAACTTTTCTTTTTTATATTGGAGCATTTTTTTTAGGAATCTTGTGTTTGTTCCTATCAGAAACGTCGCATTATATTATTTTTTGCCAATTACATATTTCAAAATTACACTTAAGCATAAAATATTTTCAATGACGTATCTAATATCAAAAGGAGTTGAATATTCAGAGCAAATTAATAAGGAAGAATAAATAAAATTCGATTTTTCTAACATTTTCAGCTTCGCCATGGTTGGTAAGCCCTGAACCAGCGTGTCTACCCGTTCAGATAAATGGCTAATCCTGCTGACGCGCCGTTAAAGCGCTTACTTTGTGTGAAGTTGTGAACATACCACCATTTTCTGCACGCCTGGTACCTACTTGGCTTGGTGTTTGTCAGTAATATTGATTTCCCCAAAAATCGAACAAAATTAGAAATGAATGAATACAGATTTTAAACATCTAACTTTTGGGTTCGGGGCCATTCTATAATACATACTCTCTAACCCACTTGTTTTTTTTTATATTTTCAATGTACAGACACAGCATTTTATAGTTTTATATATAGTATATACTATAGGATTTACCTTAATTATAAAAAAGGAACCTAAAGTAAATAAAATATCAGCAACAGATTTCACAGATTAGAAATTATAGTACAGAACTAAATGTGTAAGTACCTCTAATTCTGAAAGAATTTACAGGCTGTAAACAACACTTACTTTCTTCAATTAACAAAACCGACACCACGCTGTATTTCCCAAACTTAGGCAGAAACGTATTATACTCCCACAGTTTGCCATATCTTAGCTCCTATGCTATAGGGGCAACGTCTATTGCTACTGAGGATTTCAAGCATACCAATACCACTCCCAGCTCATAATACTCGACCTGGGAGTCGAACTTTGAGAAGCTGAGCAGCCGCGCTTGTGGCGAATAAAACATGGAGTGCCATTTAATTTCGACATCTGCTAAAACATTCTTCTAAATTAAAAAGTTGATTCGCTATATTTTTTGGCTTCCGCTGGGAGCTTCACATTTTGTGCAAAGGCTTCACTGGGTGTATCTACCATATAAATTAAAAATGAAAGATAAATGAGATAAATGAAATGTAGACTTAACTTTTTTTTATCAGTACTTTTGTTTTTGTTGTTTGTGTTACATACTTTACTTACATACTTTACTTTACTTTACAAAACATACATACCTATATATATAATAAGTTTTTAGGAAAAGAAAACCGACATTAAGCATTGTATGCAAAAAAATCGGTCGAGTTGAACTAATAGTATATCGCTTAATAACGGATCCACGCGGATGACGTCGCGGTTCATCCATTTATTGTATACCAAAACCTTCTCCAGAATATTTCAAATACTTTTCTGAAAACCGCATTTATATCAGTTCAGCTAAACGCAAGATAATGGCGGACAAACATACATACATACATACAGGTCAAACTGAGAACCTTTTTTTTAATTCGATTAAAAGAAATTTACTAAGCATTGATTTTATTGCGTTACATTGATATTATCACGTAGTATTTAAAGAAATAGACACTCGGACCTCACAACCCGACTCAAACGGCTCAAAAGTAAGTGACCAGATATAAGTTACTATACTTGCGCCGTTTGAGTCTATATGGCAGCATCAGCAGCGCCAGCGCATCCTGTTGCAGCTTGGTAGATGGGAAGGACCAAGGGTATCAACACAATTTGCATCCATCATTACAGGCCTGATAAGCAGTGATAGCCTAGTGGTATGACCATTGGACTGCCAATTCGAAGGTCTCGAGTTCGAACCCAAGGCACGCACCTCTGACTTTTCGAATTCATGTGCGTATTAATAATAATTAATTATCACTCGCTTAAACGGTGAAGGACAACATCGTGAGGAAACCTGCATACCTTAGAGATTTTTCTCGACGGTTTGTGAAGTCTGCCAACCCGCACTAGGCTAGCGTGGTGGACTATAGCCTAATCCCTCTCAATATGAGAGGAGACCCGTGCCCAGCAGTGGGACAGTATATGGGTTGATGATGATTACAGGCCTACCCATTGATAATTTGAATTATGTCATTTAACTTTATTTATAGGCTAAAACTTTAGGTTTGCAACTAATTCATCATCATCATCAACCTATATACCGTGTGAGAGGTCTCTTCTCACAGAATGACATGGATTGGGTAATATAGTCCACCTCGCGGGCCTAGTGCGGGTTGGTAGACTTCACACGCCCTCGAGAAAATCTCTAAGCCCTGCAGGTTTCCTTACGATGTTTTCTTTCACCGTTTAAGCGAGTGATAAATGATTTCGAAGTCAGAGGTGCGGCGTGCCTTGGATTCGAACTCGCAACCTTCGACTTGGCAGTCCACTAAACTATCACTGCTATTTACTAAGTCTGAAATACATGTTCTTTATTTTTTTAATTATCGTTGTAAAAGATACCTGTTCAAAAGGGAACGCCGTAGGAATCGATTTGTATGGAGCCTTACATACCATGACGATGTTATGTAAAATCTTATTCAAGTAAAGTTACGTACCAATATAATATTAGTAGATAAAGGGGCCACATGTAAAGCGTCTCATACACCGCATAATTAATGTTATCTGTCCATTCATAAGGCATTCATTAGAGAACTCTGCCGCGCTCATGCATGTCCTGTCCACGTGGCTATCCCCACGTCAATTAATGCTAACTAAGGCATCATGGAACCTTTAAATACTAAATAAGGATTGGATTAAGACGGGATTCGCAATCTACCGTTTTCCAAAATTCAAACAATCATTCTTATGTTATGAAAATAAGGTTGAAAGTCCTGCGGCGAATATAATAATACATAATTTGTAACGGACAACGACTGACGCGGCCCCTGGGTCAGATAAATGGTTAATCTCATGAATAGTGTATTTCACAGGATTATATTTTGTCCGTCTCCGCTGTGGTTTTAAATTTAAACGCTTCAATGCTGGAATACGAATGTAACTTTAGTGAAACACAATGTAACAAAATTGTTTGTGTATTTCAATATGATGTAGCTAAAGAAAAAAATACTGGAAAATATATTATTTGTCAGTATTACCTATTACATAATTTTATAAGTAGGTCTTGAGTCCATCCAAAGATTGTCTGTAAAAAATAAGACCGCCCATTTGTACCATTATATGATTTTAAAAATAGTATTTTTACAATAAACTATAAGAACATTTTGTAATACAAATCTACCTATTATTTTGTATTAATAAATTTAAATACTTACATCTATTTTTTTCTATTTTACGTATAAAATTACATTTCTTTGAGTAAATGTTGTCTTTTCCATCTCAAAACAGAGCAGGGTCTCATAAAAGCACATTAGGGTCGCGCCTAAGGCGAGGTTCAAATGACGCACTTTGATCAGATTCGAGCAAACTGGTGTAAGCTATGTTGTTACATATAAATATTTATTTTGGTACACGTACCGCGATAATGTGACATTTTCAGAGAATAAATTAAATGTACGAAATTATATTTGTCATGTACTCATGTTCTAGCTTTTTCCCGCAACTTCACGTTTAATTAGAAACCAACAGTGATGATCTCTTCTTTCTATGGGCCTATATGCAACAAAGAGGTCAAACTCTATCTAAGGTTTTATTCAATTAATTGAGATAAGATGTACCGCAGTTTTTAAGTAAGAGCATATGTAGGTATTTCTACAGTGAACACAAAATTAAAATCTATTATGTAGTTTTTGCGTCAACGTCTAAAATAACAAGCAAACAAGACAAGAATTATAAAAAATCATGTGTTTGGGAACGGAAGTATGTAAATTTCAATCCCCCATCCACCTTAGGATTTTATAATTCAGACCCGGGATTTCTCTCGGAATGAAAACGGTTAGGCTACCAATGTCAATAAAATCTCTCAGGCATAACGCCAAGCGAGCTCATCAAAAACTTCGACCCGTATGTCATCAACACAATTTTATGGACGTGTAAACGCTGAATGCATTAATAATAATAATACGATTAATGTTACCAGGCTATCATATCATCACAGCGGTAATTACACATTCATTTGAAATGTGCCCAAATAGTAATGTTTACTCTAATACTCGTACCTACCGAATGGGGAGATTTAGGCCTGTTGGCTAATATTATACAAGGCGCGTAATATTGATTTATGTGTGCTTAGTACCATTAATTAGAATGTACCAAATAGTTGATAGGTGGTTGGAATTGCTTTACGTTTAAGCCTGGCTTCACCGAAGGGCTAAGCAGAGGTGTATTAATGAACACCCATGGTTCGGCGGTAAATCTTATATTAGTATCTGCTGAACACTGCAAGATAATGAAATGGACATACCGTATCTTAAACGTACACGAAAAATTAAGTAAAATGTCCGTTTTTAAATCATTAAAATTGACATTATAATCTGTTGAGCCGTTTCAGAGCCTTATATGAGACAAAGTTTTATAAAGATAGCCAGATTAAGCATTCTAAAAAAGTAATTTATAATCGTGCATCGTGTTTTGAAGATTTCACTTAAATTTTGGCAAACACTTCAATTTTATTTATAGCTTTCAGCTATTTTATACTACGTTGAAGTATAGGGTCTACGGTACTATTTTATACTAATATCTGTATTATCTTGAATCATCGTCAACCCATATACTGTCCCACTGCTGGGCACGGGTCTCCTCTCATATTGAGAGGGGTTAGGCTATAGTCCATTTCTTGAATATTTATACTTATTTGTAGTAAAAATATCATTTCGCGTCGGTTTCCGGCGTGCAAGGAAAATATTAAGGTAATATGTTGCATTTGCAGCTAACGCGAGCTCTCTGGGGAAAACCGCGTGTGATTCACGATACCACATTAATGCCAAGTGTGCCAGTAAATGACAATATTTCTGTAGGTAGGGTTACCATATAAAATGTTTGAAATATTATGAAAAAACTATTGTTGCACATGACTGGCACACAGGACTCGTAATCGTAACCTTCGTGGTTTAGTTATAAAGAAAAAATATTTTAATAAACATAACATTACAAACAATCACGCCTGTATTTCCCAAAGGATTCGCCAGAGGTGTACCAATGTACACCCACAGTTCAATAGCGGTAGGGCATAGTGGGAATAATTGCTAAAAGTTCATAAAACCTGTAAAAAGTGCACAAATGCTAAATTCAAATTGATACTGATAAAGTGGCTTAATGAATTTAGCTATGATGATATTGAAGAAATGATCATGCATAGATAACTTCATAACCAAACACACGCAAGCACGCTCATGCGCACACACTCAACACGTACACACACACTCACACACACACACACACACACACACACTCGCTCGCTCACACACACACACACGAGTCAACATTTTCACACACATAAACTCCAACTCCAATTATGTTCAATTAAAATTAATATTTTGTTTTTTATGTTTTATAATAAGCTAGTGACATAATATTTGTGTTAACGAAAAGGCGAAGTCACTGGTCTCTGATATACAGTTAACACTAGTTCGGGGACCAGGGGATTCACATGTATTGTACCTTTTTATGTCAAATAAATTTCATTTCATTTCATTTCATTTCATTTCAATTCCACTCAAATTGGAGCTGCTCGACTGGGAAGGTACCTCCACCTTGGAGAAAATCGAAGCTAAATAATACTGCTTTGAACTATGTTGTGTTCCTTACCGTGAACAAGGTTGCCAGTGGTCCGCGAGGAAACGTTGTGTTGGCAGTGGGGGAACTTTGACCCTAATACTGCCAACCCAACTATTCTTCTTTCGTTTTACTGCGTCTATAGGCTACGGCACCCGCTTACCATCAGGTGGGCCGTATGCTTGTTTGCCACCACAGTGATATAAAAAAAAAATCACCGGGCACTAGTTCAAACTCCGAGCTGCTACTAAGATTTCATTGGAATACCCAATAAAACTTTGCTGATTTTTTATCAAACCCAGGATCTTATCTTAACAGTCGCGCTTGCGACATTAGTACACCTCTGCTTAACCCTTCGGGGAATACAGGCGTGATAATATGTATTTGCCATTCATTGCATCTTAAGTCGACCCATAAACAGTAAATCAAACATAGCTACGTCATTAGTATCGCTTGTACAGTCCTACAGCCCCAAATAATCGCTCAAGCGATCGACAAGACAAATGATTCGGCCGGTGACCATCTATTTGTAAACCACGACAGATCGACAAATACAGACTACGAGATTGATGATGTATGTACATTATTTTCGTTTAATATTTTATATTGTCTATAAATAATAAGAGAGGGGTCGTAACTGAGTTATAACTACGCTAATCGACCGATCGGTAAGGTTAAGCGGGACTAACCGCGGTCAGTCTGTGGATGGGTGACCATTCTTAACACATCGAGACCCCTCCGTGCCATAAATCTGTTCAGCGGATTAGGCGTGAAGAGTTAGTTCACAGGACAAATAGATAAACCGACGACCTTAATCATTTTATAAGTTTTAGTATGGATTTGTACTAGGATATCATAAGTAACAAGTTACGTAATTAAAATAACTAAAAAACCCGACTGCATAAAAACACTTTAAAAAAAACTTATTCTACGTTATAATTTATTATTTTATGTATTTATCGATCATGAAAACATTTAAATGGTGTAGTTATTCAATATTACTTTACATAGGTCTGGACTACTAGACTTGTTTTTGTCTTTTTAGTTTTTTTAAAGTGTTTTTATGCAGTCGGGTTTTTTAGTTATTTTAATTACGTAACTTGTTTCCGGATTTTTAGTGCAAAACTACGAAAAATCTGCAGACGCTTAATTTAAAAATAAGGTGTGTTATTTACTTGTGCAAGATTTGATGAATGCATGAATTGATATATTTGATTATAATATATGTATATTTAAGTAATCTGTTTGATACATTTGATTATAATATGTAATTAAGTCATTTATTTCAGTTATGTAATGGTTTACTATGTGTATGTATGTGTGTATGTATGTGTGTATGTGAGTCACCCACATATTACGTAAAGAAAACTAAATAAGTACAGACGCCAGCAATTCAAGCTATCCGAAACTGTCAAATTTTCCCAATTAAACATGAACCTTATATCTTTGTATTAAAGTCGAAAATCTATCAAAGAAATTTGACAGATTGGGGTAGCTTGATGTGCTGGCGTCTGTACATAAGGACAGTAAAAATAATTCAGAATGCTTGATAAATAAATTATAACAAACAAATCGTATTTCCTAACCTCAATCTAAAACTACCTACGGACATTAACGAAGAAATTATTTATATGAAAAAGTAGATGATTTCCTACAAGTCCCTTAACAATAAAGTAATGTAATGCTTTCGCTAATTGCTACCGAAAATTTGAGAATACATGATACGGAATGCTCAAAACATATTTTTCAGCCCACGCATTAAAGCGCATAAAATCCGCATTTAGTTTTTTTTTTAATTTCATGTACTCAGTGACACTCGTGCCATCAAGACAAATCTAATGAGGTATCATTTATCTAAATCGGTTGCACCGTTGAATAGTTACGAGCGGACATAGGAACGGACATACATACATACATACACGTCAAACACATAACCCTCCTCCTTCGGCAGTCGGGTAAAAAGCAGGTGAGTTTGCTCAATGCTAACTCGACCCGAGGATATAGCTTGTTATTGTTACCGGCAATATCGACTGGAAAATTCAGTTGTGCGCTTTTAACATAAAATCATTTTACTGGGTTGAAAGCTTTTCCGTGTCGAGTAAATTAAATAATAGAAATTTAAATCAAATACAGTTATTGTAGCGTCGACTACCTCTATTTGATACTTGAGGATCAGCTTAGTATCATCATCATTATGTATCATTATTTTGAAATTCCATCGAATTATAGCCAAAAAAATAGTTTCCGACATAAAGTGTAGGTCTTTCAAATATATTAAATTATGAAATCACATTCTTCTGGTGTTTTGCTGTTAAGTCAGTGGCAAGATATAGATAAGTACCACCCACATTAAACACCCTTAAACAAAGGAAAAATTTAAACCCTGTACCCTGTGCATATTTCATAATCTCTGATCTCCCGGTAGTCGTGAACCGGGTACAATGTGCCGGGTGGAAGTGGTATACCGGTTTCAAACAGGATGCCGCCTGCTAGAAGGGCGCAATATCCGCTTCCTAAAGAAGCATCGGGAAAGTTCTGTTTATAATAAACTTCGTGAAGTTGTGCTTGCCTAGTAACTCCGTTTAGGATTCGTGTAGTGAATATTAAAAAACATGGTAAAAAAAATATAATTAGATACTGAAAAATATAATGTGACCACTACAATTTTCCCGATAGCAGAAAAGAAAAAAAAAATTGTTTGCGGTTACATTTGGGTTATTGCGGTCATCCATATATTATGGTAGGGGTCCTCAACGTATGACATGTTGTGACAAGGCGTAGGGGCAGAATCATAGATTTCATTCGTGACGTCACATCTAAAAATATTTTATTTTCTAAAATAGTTGATTTAATATGTAGTGTGTTCTGAGTAGAGGATTTATTGAAAGATGCAAATTAAAAAAATATATAAGAAATACCATACATATCGAGTTTTTTTTCCAAAGCTCTTAGGTACAAAATGTATGATCAAAGTACTGTAATAGAAAGGCAGAACAACAAAAGTGCTTACAGACAAAAGGTGCAAAACGATTACACAAACCGCAACACTCGTCTTTGTTCACGAGAAAAGAAAAGTAGAACGCACCAAAGAGTATTTAAAATAGTTTATTTCATAAAAATTACCGTCAAGAGACAGTCTAATATAGTTTCTGCACGTAGCTGGCGTTCACTGTGAAGTTTATTAAGTTCATTCCATGAAAAAGTTAACAATCAAGCGTTTTGTTAACATCAATAATAATTTTAACAACGCGAGACACTTTTTTAATATTTTCAAATGTTTTTTTTATGTGTGTGGTATTTTTGTAAAGATAGTAAATAAGATTTGAGTTCTTGAGTTGGAAAGAACAATAATCAAAGAAAAATAAGACGACGTCATGCAGTAACGTACGAGCTTATTGAAAATAAAATGCAATTCATTTATATAGCAAGCAATGTGAAATATAATAATGTAATAAATATTATGGAGTATTAACTATTTGTATAACCTTTTCACATTAATCTACTAGGATTCAAGCTTCTATTCTATCTATTGTATATTCTATAATTCTATTAGGATGCAAGCGTTTAGGCAATCACATAATGGGTAATCATAAAATGTATAATAAGAATAAATATCAATTTTAAAAAAGAAGTAAACTTTCATTTCATCGTTCAGAAAACTTCTAGTAGGTACATAAAAGCCAAAATAAGTAACGGGATAGCATAGCAGACAATCTAGAAAATTGATGATTCCGATTGCGAAGGGATGGTTTCGATTGCGTTTTTCCAACGTGATTATGTGGAAGCCATAGAACGCGAGACCTTAGGCCAACAGTGGTACACAAAAATAAAAAAAAAGCAGTTTTAAAACCACAAAAAAATAAGTTAAAATTGCTGAGTAAAGAATCTTTTTTTCCCAGTCTCGGGCATAATGAACCGTTGCCAACCATTGAGCGCCGTTTTTTCGTCGTTTGTCTATGTACTGTCGTTGCATACGACATCAAGCCATTTTATTGCGAACGACATTAAGCTTGAGGTCCAATTTTATGTGTTTTGTCGAAATAAAGGATTTTAACCTCGGCTTTAATGGCACGTGTCTTTTGTACGTACCTATCATTTATTAGTATAGGCGTATATTTTTTTTATAAACAATCGTTAGTGGTAGTTAGAAGTCCAAAAAGCCTGATAACCAGCCTCTCCGGTAATATCGGTATTACCAAGAAATTGGGTTGCGGAGGTCTGATGGCAGTCGCTTCGTGTAAAATACTGATATTCAGCCGCATCTGGTTAGACTGGAAGCCGTCTCCAACGTAGGTAGTGGCTAGGATGATAATGGTGCGCAATATCCTCGAAATGATTTTCTATCTGATAGAATATACTTCTGTGATGGTCCCTTACAAATTTGGATGGTGTCGGATCATCTGTTCTGAAGAGAAACCATAAAATGCTTGAAGTAGGTTCTTAGAAGAAACCGCATTGCACGGCTTCTGTAGAGAGTGGTGATACACCATAATAGCAGGGAGCTCATGTGCAGAGCTACCGCTGGAAGGATCGCGAAAGTAATACGTAGCAGTTCTCGTGACCCTCTATGAAAGCTGACAGACCGGCACAAACGGAGCTTTTAGTGGGTGGGAGCCCCACATAACCTCACCGTATCCCCGACGGTGTCGTACGCGCAAAGGCATTTTCTCCGCCAAAAAAAAAACAAAGTTCTTACCTAAAAAGTTAATTATTTTTTAACTATTCTTAAAGTAACAAGACTTTTCGTCTATCAAACTGAACTCATTAAGTGCACCAAGGCCATCCATTTAGTTTTACGCCATTTCCAACCAAACCGCGGGCAAACGACACTAAAATAAGGCAATAAACTGGCATAGGGTTGCCAAGTCCAAAAACTTAGAAGCCGTATTCACCGTTATGGTCAACCAAATATATTTAAACCTAAAAACAGAACCTCTAGCCCATGTAGCGCCCATGTGCTATCATTACCCTAGCACCCTCTAGTAAGTAAGCCAGCGGTCAAAATGGTATGGGTACCAATAACAGCACATTACCACAAACTGTCAAATTTCCCCAATAAATAATAAAGTCTGTTGTTTGGAGATTAAATTGAAAATCGATTGAAGAAATTTGACAGTTTTGGATGCCATGATTAGCTGTTGACTGTATTTAGAATTCTGCGGCCCGTGTACAACGCACAACCTACACCATAGGCAAAGCCGCCTCTGCTTTAAAGTAAAAACTTATCCTTTTTAAATAGAACATAAAAAATAAACTGTTTTCATCCTGGCATTTAAGAAACAAGAATTGTTTATTGGACTTAATGGACGAAGAATCAATTTCTCTATCAATACCTCCGTGTAATACACACTATGTAAGTTATTTCCATGATATTTAGGGAAATATACTCTACCTATATGTCTAGTAATTATTTACTAGAAATGAAAATAATATTATTATTTTCATTTCTAACATATCCACTTAAAAGGCGCCAAGAATCTTCACAAAAAGAAATGAGATAAAAATCTTCATGTTCTTATAAAACTGAACCGTCTTGACCGCAGCAAAGCTTCTCATGAGCCATTTGCCATAAAAATTGGTCCTCTATATGACATGAAATTTGAAATATTTGGCAAGACACAACTATGTGCAGCTCTAATATTACGTGTGCAGCGGTGTATTTTTGTGGTGGTGGGTGCTGATGAGGTAGATACTAGTACGTTGGTGCCGAGGAAGAATAAATAAAACGGCAGAGAATTAAATTTTCACGTGTATATTGCACCACTGTCACAGTTGGAAGGGAAGAATGTTGCCACAGAAAAATAATAATTTACATTTTAATGTTGGTATTGCAATTATATAATTAAAATATCCAACACTATACCTGGCAACCCTGCCCCGACAGCTAACACAGCGTCAGTAATGAGAGTGCAGTAACGAAGGAAGACGGAGGGTCTTAGCAATTGGCGGCGGGCCAACGGTGACCGACCCCGTCAATATTTGACAAGGTTATAGTGTGGACCACGCGCTGAATATTGAGTATTGGGTGTTTGAATTACTTGGGAGTGGCTCGTGGCTAGTAAGTAATAACTACTCAGTCTGTAATATTGGTACATTCACCATAGTCAGTAAGACTACTAACCTAAACTACTACTACTGACCAAAAACCGTACATGGCTTCATTAGCCTTTTAGTCATGCCTAACGGCCATGACATTCGTAACATTCGCCACAAGCATGACAGACTGTGATCCTAGTACAATCACCAGACCTATCAAGGCATGAAGCCTTGCCTCGCTTCCTCCTTCAAGGGAAGTGTGTGCCAATCTGTTCAACTGTGACTTACCCTACAGGCATTATGTTAAATAAACTTTAACAGTAGTTGCAGTTAATATCAATTATCTCTTTCGAGATAATGTTGCCCTAGTCGTAGTAGTAATATTTTAAACGAGACAATAAACAGATGGCGATGTCACAATCTTCTGTTTTATCTTAAGATAAACAAAAATATAGGTTTGTTCTTTGGTTTTTGTTAAGTAAATAATCATAGTAGAAAAGTATATTTATTATACATAGTCTACAAATATCCCAAATGCCCCACAAAACTGTGTTATCAGTTTGACTGTGGGATTGTGGTAAAATTTTAACTCTCAAATTGATGATTCAAGTCAGTTCTGTCAAAGTTGACCTCCGCCGTCCGACCTCCAATTTGTTGACTTAATCAAGCAAATCAAGAGAAGTGGCTTATCTGTTTAGTGTTTACTAATTAATGTCAACAGTATGCTACAACAGTATCCTATTTTTATCTTAAAAAAAAGACAGTTGCCTCACTAGGGAACAGGATCTTGTCGCGGGGTCTTTACAAACATACAATATTAAGAACACAAAGAACAGCCAAACTCGGAACAAATTTTCGTGTATCACACACATATTTGTCTCTGATGATAATTAAACTCATGATAATCGGCGCAGCGGTAAAGGATTGATTTAAGGTAATCAATTCCTTTACCTTTAAGTGAACTAAGGGCATAGTGGGAGTAATTCCACTCAAATTAGAGCTGCTCGACTGGGGAAGTACCTCCGCCTTGCAGAAAATCGAAGTAAAATAACGTGCTGTTGGTGTTGCAAGCATATATAGGCTATAGTAACCACTTACCATCAGGTTCTTACTTACCTACCTTAGAGGTATAAATAAAACCACGCCAAACGCGCAGGCAAACATTTTACAATAAAAATATTCTTGGACAAGTTTACACGGTTTCTTTTTAATAATCCTAAACATTGATTTTAATCTATAGTATAGATTTATGTAGATAGTATAGATTCTATATAAACATATTTTACATGATATAACTTACGCCTGTATTTCCTGAAGGTTAATGCAGAGGTACACTAATGTATACCCACAGTTCGCCGGTATATTTAGGTCCTATATAATAGGGAGCGAGCCTATTGCCACTAACCGGGCACGCATACAAACTTCAAGTTGCTACTCAGAATTTCACCAAGACCTCTACCAATGAGGCAGACAACACGTTTTAACTAAAGCAAATTGAAACCACAAAATATCAACTCCTAAAATAAATATTCCACTTTTTAAGATGCAATCGAAATCCCATTCCAGGCCAGATTTTAATTAAAAGAGATCTCATAATTAAACAAGTATTGTTTTCTCTGGCAACACTCGCAACTATTGCGCCTGAATCTCGTTATCCCAATCCGTGGCTCAGACTTAATTTAGTAAAATTGAAACAGAAGCCGTATATTTACTTTTTTTATTAATCCTTAAATCTGCCAACTGGTGAAGTTATTTCGGCCAGATTAAGAAATGGTTCCGTAAAGGAACGGTGTTTCGAAGCTGAATTTATATTAGATTTTCTTTGTCTGGGCGAAAACTAGTTTTTTTGGGCTTGATATACAAACCTTTAGATGTCTAAAGCCTTCTTATTTATTTTAGGTCAGATTCTTTCAAGGTTTTATGTTTGGGTATTGGGGTGTTACGTCTATATCTTGTAGATATTAACATAGGTTTTTATTTTCTTATCGCTAATCTAAGCTTTAATTTAAGCGAGGTAGGGCATAGTGGGTGTAATAAGTAGTTGTTCCCCTCAAATTGGAGCTGCCCGACTCGGGAAGTAGGTACCTCCGCCTTGCAGAAAATCGAAGTGAAATAACACAGCTTAAAGCTTTGTTGTGTTCCTAACGGTAAGCAAACTTGCCAGTGCTCCGCGAGGAAACGTTGTGTTGGCAGTGGGGGGACTTTGACCCTTATACTGCAAACTCAACTATTCCTTTTTTGTTTTCTTCTCTTAGCGTTGCAAGGAACCCAAAATATACCCAAATAATATAACGTGGCCAGCCCATTGCCACATATTAAAGTATGAATAAATAATATCAATTAGGTATTATCTCATTGTTTATTCCGTCCGTAAATCCAAATTTCTCAAGTAGAAACAAAATCGATGGATATTTATAATAAAGAAACCATATTGCGCCAATAAGTAATAAATTCAAAACAACAATTTCATGCTCTATTTGGTTTCACCCAAAGCGAATAGGTACGTGAATTTTAATGCCGCGAAACGGGAAAACTTCGCCTTGTTATTTCATTTTCATACGTATTTTGGAGAATATCGTCGAGTTATTGGGCTGTGGTTGATGCGCATTGTAGGGTTATGGTAACAACCCACAATTGGCTAATCGGTGACATGAAGTTATTCGGTGTTATAGTCTCGTATCGTCTAAGTTCAAAAATTATAGACGAATTCATCCATTTTTAGGGTTCCGTACCCAAAGGGTAAAAACGGGACCCTAGTACTAAGACTTCGCTGTCCGTCCGTCGGTCCGTCTGTCACCAGGCTGTATATCATGAACTGTGTTAGCTAGAAAGTTGAAATTTTCACAAATTATGTATTTCTGTTAATGCCCCTATAATACCAAATACAAAAAATAGAATAAAATAAATATTTAAGGGGCCTTCTTACAACAAACGTGTTTTTTTTTGCCATTTTTTTGCTCAATATTAATAACGGCAACAGGTAGACGCTTGAAATATTCACTGAATATTTAGTTCTATATTCACTTTAAAAAAAAATATACATATGATAAAATTAAAATAAAATAAATTGTACGGAGCAGCCCTACAATATTAGCTACATTAGCAATTCCTTTATAACACGCAGCTAACCCGCCGCTCCATAAGCTAGTTCGCGATCTGACCGTATCGGGTAAAGACACGGGCTCCACCAAACGCGCTCCGTGGCCACTTAAGTACCGAATATATCCTTTCATTCCTTTAAACTAAATCTTTAATTTGTTGACCTTACCGTACAGCCAAAAATAAATATTTAAGGTACTCTGGTACGGAACCCTTCGTGAGCGTTTTGTAACAACTGTACTGTTAGTGGCACCGACATCTGCTTGTTGGGCTGAAACTATATGGAGCCCAATTTCCGTCGACATGCCACTGTCTCAGTGTGCAGATAAATATGTTACAATGAGGTAATTCGCCTCACTTACTACCCAAATGCAACCACTTAGCGTTCAAATGGTTCTGGGAATTAATGTTTGTGGAAGATTGCACTATTAAAGTGCACATTCTTGTATACTTAGACAAAGTAACAACTATTTCAATGTAGTCGTTTAATTTAATATTATCTTTAACAATATTTTGGATTAAAATAAACAAGAAAATTAATAGATACTAAAAGACCCTGTGAACAGGAATGGGTTAACAGTAGCTATATTAAGGTTGATGATGATAAAGAAATTCAATACGAGTTTTCAGTAAGTAAACTTCTTAGTACAAAGAAGGGTTAAGTAGAAAAGTAACTGACAAAAAAATACAGAATTTGAAAAAACATAGATTTATTCATTAAAAATAAAAATAATGAAAAGTACCAGGAAAACATGGCTATATTAGACATAACAACAATAAAATTAACGCGTTCGCAATTTGAACACGCAGAAAAATGTGCGAGGTCACAGTCCTCCGGTGGGATTTTAACGTAAGGGCAGTGTGGGTCGGACACAAGGAAATAATGTTGCAGGATAACTTAACGAGCGAGAAATATACAAAGCTAGAGTAAGCAGCGAAACCTTTGCCTCATTATCCTGTAGGTAGAAAAAATACATAAAAAGAAATAAAGTTGTCTGTTATTCAGTTTTTAAAGTAAACAAATTTAAATGCACACATACTTACTGTATACATACATTCACTCACGCCTTTTTCCCATGGGGGTAGGCAGAAACTAAAGAACGCCACATGCTACGATTCTTGCATACTTCTTTTGTTGCGGTAACATTCATACATCTTGTCATACGCCGTTTGCGAGTACTACGCACCTGACCTTTTTGCAGCACCACCAATAAGGTTGGCGTAAGTTTTTCTAGGGCGTTCTCTCTGGGCGGTTCCACTGACATTCGCCATGTAAATAATTTTTGTTAGTCACCTTTCATCCATTCTCACGACATGCCCAAATCATCTCAGCATATTCTTCTCAACTCTCGTCACTACATCGTCTACCGCAGCGTATAAGGGAACGCTACTATTTTTCAATCTGTCATTCCGAGTTACACCGCACATACTTCGCATGGAACGCATTTCTACAGTATTTATTCTACCTAGGAAATTTCAAATGCACACTATACATCAAAAGTTTGTCACCCGGTCACCCATTCGGACGCACGCCACAGAATTAAATATGAACATTTATAAACATTCATAAACCTTATTCTACACAAAATAGCCTTCATATGTTCGCAGACCCGCTTATTTCGCGGGTATATTAAAAAAAACCTTTTAACATATAAACACGTGCCGGTCGTTCACAGGTTTTATCTCTTTACACTATTGTTCCGAGCAAAACACCGTAAAATATAGGCACCTTTATACGGTTTATACAGCCACCCGTTTACATGAAAAATACCTTTGAAAGTATGTGCACCTACATCGAGTGTTAAATGTGACTGTTGTGAGATTTATAGGATTTTGTTTTGTATTTTCCGCTTACAACATTTTTTTAGTGTGTTGCCAAAAAAATATTTGAAATATTATGTTTGAACGGCTCTTTGTATTTTTTTTTTAACGGACAGGGATATTTTATCCACATTGTTTTTTTTAGTTATAGTACTCAATATATTTGATAAATCAGCACTAAAAAATCCCGTTGTGCCCACAGGTCAACAGAATAAATTAAAACACCTTCGGTTTCCGAACAAAAATTCTCTTATATACCTAAAATACCGTTCAACTCGATAACAAAGAAGATCCTAATGAAACTATTAGCCGAAAATCCTTAAAAATGTTGATTACAGTGCGCTCAGAGAGCCGTAGGGAAGAATAACAAAAGACTCGAATGCGGGCCAAAAGACAATAAGCGGTAGACAATACGCGCCTCGATATTATCGGATTTTCTCTTCCCACTTATATTTCCCTGGTATCGCAATGGAAACTGGATGAAACTTTTTTGTATTCATGTCGTTATCGAAGAAATAGCGAACATTGTATTAATTACGTAAATTAATCTCCTTGGTTTATGTTGGATAAAGTTTGACATTTACCTGTATTACAAAAGAGGTTGTTGTTCGTATTCAATGTATAAACTGAAATATAAAATGAGACACTAAAATTAAAAACAAAATTCTGTATTATTTCTTGATAAATGATTTCTTGATTCCAAATGTTCGTTCTTTGAGGTGAAGAAATGAAGAAACGATTGACGCACAAGTTGAGACACTGGAGTTTGGTACAATGTTTGAGGCCTGGGTCATCTAGCTGCATCGCTGGCTGAACCTAGGACTTCTTGTAAGTCGAGACCACTAAAATTATGATTAGAAAGTACTACTTAGCTAAGATGAAACATAATTTTAGAAATTTCATTAGTTAATGGATTTGCAATTAACGCCAGAATGTACTAAAACTATGTAAACTGTATAGCTCTATATAATCTACTACTTACAATGAATCAGAATCCATATCATTCAGGATCTCCATTGTTCACTGAATACAATAAGTAAACAAACATAAATAAATCCATTTATTACATATTTTCAATCTCTTAAAAACACCTGGGACCTGCGTCAATTAAAGAAATATTCGACGGCTTACTTACCTAATAAGGTAACAGACAGCTTTGAATCCGCAAAGGTGGAGCGTAATTAAATGCGACAGTCTTCCTATCTCGGATACCAGGATTGTATAACAGAGAAGCGTTCTAATGGAATTGGGGCATGCACGGCCTCACAAGTATTTTCGTACAACATCTCGAACGTATATGCTCGTAGTACAAGGATCACATCCTCCTTACACAAAGGCCTCGTTGTTTGCTTTGAAAATATTATTTTCGGCGATCCCTTTCACATACATTGTAGTTAACACGTAGAAGGAAAAATAAGGTTTTCGGGTCTCAATGTGACATAATATCGTATTTTTTTACACTATTGCCGGTCTGCTTTTTACTTATATGTATGTAATGTAGGCAACGTATGGCATTATTCATGTGGGACTCTCGAAATCCATCTGCTTATTTCCGAGAAAGGTCCAAAAAACGTGATATAAGTAACGTGATTTTTCCGTACTATAGGCCTATTCTTGCAGCACAAGAAAAGTCGTAATTTATACTAGTTTACACAAATGAGACAACTTCATGGCCCTATAAAAGAATAAACATTCAAAGGATTTGTATCCGTCTGGTGGAAATAATGCTTAGAAAAAAAAAAACACCGTGAATCCTGAAAAACATTTTCTTCTTGTGAAAACGCGAAGCTATGGAACCATTTATCGCTTGGGTGCAATTTACTTTGCGAGGGTTCTGTCGGTGTTTTCATTAAAATATAACATATTGATGCATTGTCGGTTCCCTTTTTGCGATATTAATACAACATAAGTAGACAATATTATTATACAACATAGCAGTGTAGCCATCGGCAAATAATTCGCGTATTGAATTTCACTTTGTATCCAGAAGCATTAATAAAGCTTATAAAGTCAGCTGTACGAAAAATGTGTTAAATATTTTACCTGGAAAAACGATTTTAAATTTACATTTTGATTTTAACGCTTAATTCTGACTGATTCTCTTTCATCATGCTAGGGTCGGGTCTGATATATATATTTTTTTAAATTAATTAAAATAAATTACGATTTCCTACGATTGGGTTTTGCGAAAAAGGCCCGGGTTTCGAAACTTGTTTAGATTTTTTTTTTTCATTTATACTTTCAACAAAACGTTTGCCTAACAACGACAGTATCTTTTTATTTGGTAGTTACTTTTATTTCTTTAATATGTTGCCGAATAAAGATTTTCTCCTCTACCGCGAATCCGTTTACGTATATTGGAACTTACTTAATTGTTCCATGCGGGAATCGAGCTCATATAGAAACCAATCTTTTTGCCGCGGCTTGAACGATTATTGTGAAGGAACCAATACGATAGAGAACAAAAATGTTTATAGTTCCTCGGTACGGAAGCAATCTTTAGCATCATTAGAGAAGATACTTATAATTGGCTCTTGTATGTGATGTTTTATTTCACTGTAACCCGAATCTTCGATATATGCAATTTTAAGGTCCAGTTGAAAACCAGCGCCTGGCAGCTCACCAGCGGTCTGGCATTTAGCTGAACTGGGCGGGCTATTTGACGCAGCCATGGGGCACAGAATTGTTACTCTCATAAGTTATTTGTTATTTCATCATGTTTTTAATGTTATTGTGTGCATTGTCCAAGACTGTGTCAATATATTTTTATCTTCTTACTATGAATCAATCTTTTAGAATCCATATTCAGGTTGCGGTGGTCGATTATGATTGTATAATACATTGTACTAGCTGTTGCCTGCGGCTTCACTCGCGTCCCAAAGGTTTTTTTAGAAGGTACCCTATGTCCTTCTTCAAGGTCTTATCTGTACCAAATTTCATCAAAATCGGTTCAGAGGTTAAGGCGTGACAGAAACAGACAAACAGAGTTACTGTCGCATTTGTAATATTAGTTGGTATATCGTGTATAAACTCACAACTAGATTAAATTGTAACCCATCAAAGGGCGGAGATGTTGGAAAGAAAAAAGTTGGTACACAAGCTTCCAAGGGAATTTCCACAGGTTAAAAACGTTGGTAAGCAACTGTTTTATACAAAACTTAGTTGAGCTGGGGTCCAGTGGCCGCGCAATGAACAAATGACCGTCGGCATTGAGATAACAAGCGCGAACTCACTGGGTACAGGACATTGTAGTCATTACGCAGAGCGGAGCTAATGATGTCCTCACAGACAAACAAGTAGTCTAGCGGTTGTAAGAAAAATACAGTTAGCAGATGGCTATAGAATTTGAAATAAAAAGGTAAAACTGTTGTGAATTCTGCTCTATGTTACGATTTAATGATGTGTTTTCATTTTTTACAATGTAGTTTTTGCAGTTTAACGATTTACTCTCAGATAGACAGTTATACTTGGATGATCAAAAAATTCTAGAGTAACTTAATATCAAATCTGATAACAGGTTGATAACAGATTATAATTAAAAAACAAACGAATTCTAGTGATTATCGAATTCACCCTTAAACGAACTTCAAAACAAAGGAAGTGTCTTTCATTGTCTATGAATGGATATGATATGATATGGATATAATACTTTGGAGATTGTTAATTAATTACAATATTTTTTTTTATTTCCTACAGTGGCAGATGAGCAAGCGACCCACCTGATGGTAAGTGATCACCGCCGCCCATGGACAACAGCAACGTCGGGGACAAAGCTGTGCCACTGCCTACTGTGTGTAGTAGAGAGCTCTTTTTAGGCCTCGTTTGAAGAAGGACATGTGATAACGCAAGGGAAACACCGGAGCAGGTAGTTCATTCCAAAGCTTGATAGTACGTGGTAGGAATGATCTTATATAATATTATCACCGATTATTAAAAAAAGTTGGACCCTACACGGGAAGACTTAATATTTTTCTAACTAAAATGTCTAGCCTAGGGCGTCCACCTGATAAGTACCAGGGTATTATAAGTAGACCCTAGGTTGCTTCATATTATACCTACTCCACGTCAGACCCCGATTAATGTCATTGTCACATCACTCGATGTTTTTGATAGCCTAAGGCCTGGGTAACGTGAGGGATAAGTCCGACCAACATAATCCCAGGTCGGGCTGGATTATTTTAAGAACATTATCCAATGTAGTAAATTGAAGTAGGTAGCCTAATGTTGGTATTGTTGTTTTCTATTTTAAAATTAAATAATATCATGTTTACATATGAATTTATTAAGAATTACCAAAAACAATCAAGAATGAAAAACATAGGTAATACCTGACCTAAAACATAGAAACTTCTTTTTGATACGAACAGACATGAAGGTTACATACAATAATTTAAAAATTGTCCAAAGGCTAAAACTTAGGTTGGTTAGAAGCAATCAGAGTCCTCACGTCTGAAAGGAGTTTTAGTAGAAACCAAAATGTAAGTAGGTATTTTTGTTTTGTTCTTTGATTGATGAGTTTTAGCTGATATTGAAAAAGACAAATCCAGACAGTAGGTCAAAAGAAATAAAAAGTGAACAAAGGTATAATAAGCTTGTAGTTAAATTATTTTGATTTTTATTAGGGAAGAACTAAGCTCCTTTTTATTACCATGTTGTTGAATTTTACAATATTTTTAGTGGTAGTTAGAAGCCCAAAAAGTCTTCCTTCAGAATATTGATGTTACCCAGAAATTGGATTGCGGAGGTCTGATGGCAGTACATTTGCTTCATGTAAAATATTGATATTCAGCCGCATCTGTTTAGATTGAAAGTCAACCCCAACATAGCTAGGGAAACGCTCGGGTGAACTTTTTTATATGTACTGTGTGTAAAATTTCCCTTTTTTATTTTGGTTTAAGTAACCTCCTTAGTGCTCAGGTATGTCATCCTCTTATTAAATAAAATTTGGACCCCATTTTTTGAACGACGTAATTTAGAATACGACTTATGAATAAAATATATAAATACGTATTATTCTTTGACGCAGAAATGGCACTGGTAAATACCCAACAATCAATTGACAAATTCATGTTGGTAAGCACATCTCTAAATTATACACAGTTATGTGTGAAAAAGCATCCTGGCCCACAAATACATCGCTCGCTTCGAGGACGTTAAGTACCGTCGTTTTGCCAGCCCTTCTGCTGTGACCCTTATCACTTAATGTTACGATCTGCCGAAGATAAACAGCTGGTACCTTCATTGTTTTCTGATTTCCTGGTACATACATATTATATTATGGCCAGAGTTATCGATGGAAATATTTCAAAGTGCGTGCGAATCATCTCACCATCGTTCGCAAACCTTATTAGCGGTTTTGATGTTATTTTTTTATTAAGTACTTAGATACCTAATCATTTTTCTTTCGTATATTTTGTAAACCTTGTGTGCACTGGATTTTTCATCATCATCATTAACCCATATATATACTGTGTAATATAATTATAAAAATATAAGTTATTTATTTATTTCCTAAAAACTTCCCTTCAAGTGGAAACAAGATTTTTTAATTTAAATTCTCTGTTTAACTTACTTTATGGATGATTTTAAAGTAATATTTTAAGAAAATACTTGAATATTTATTTATTTATTTTTAGGAAAGCTTACAGACTAATAACAACTTTTGGTAAGGAACAATTATATTACAAAATTGCTAATAACAAGCTTCCACATATTTTATGCAATAAGAAAAACCTTAAATGGGTTCAAAATCTATATAAATAAAAATCAATTGCCGAATATATGTAAGAGCATCATTTAAGAACAACTTAGAACAATATGGTTAGTTTCTTTTTGTTGGGTTCATAATATTGTCAGTTCAAGGTTTGTACGAAAGAAAATTTGGGAATTTCCCGAGTTGTGAGACGATGCAATGTTGCTTAAAATTACAAATCTAAATTCTTTTGTTTATATTTCTTTGCTCCCAGAAAAAATATACTTAATAAAGAATGAATAAAAAGCAGCAGCAGTTTATTCATTCTCATAAACATGGCTGCCTACACCATGCGGCGTCGCTAAAATATGCTAGTTAATATCATCGGGAGGGTTTTGTTTGGGAGTTTCCGTACCTTCGTAAACCTCACAGTAATTCCTCCCTTCCAATTCCTATAGAAAGAAAGAGAGTGTTAGTGGGCAACATCCGATAATAATAAGTTATCTGTTGTTAGTATATGTATTAACAACGTAAAGTAGTCGGTAGTCTTATCAATAATCTTTTACACTTTTTTTGTCCATAGCTTTGAAGCACCAAAACCGCGCGAATTTCTTGTCTAACATTTTGAATGTTTCTATTGAAATTGTCGGTCTCCTCGGTGTCTAGTAATAGTGAGCGGATAGCGAAAACCTGCTAATTGGTGCAGCGGTTACTATTAAATGCTTTGAATGCAGTGCTTCTCGGTGGTGTCATGTAGGAAATTCCTTGGCTCGATTTTCATAATTTTCTCACCAAGATATTTAAGAAGTACTTACCTATTTTTTTTAGATATACGTCAAGTTTAAAAGATTTCCAAGATTTTTTCTTTATATTCTTGAATAGACATTTTGAATTTAGAATCATTTGGCCATTGAATTGCAAATAAGTCCTAGCTAGATATCTGGGGTATCTCTAGGGGGTATCTCTTTACAAGTCTGCGACCCTGGTACCTAAAAATTGTGTGCGAATAATTGAGATTAATTTACACGAAGCGACTGCTAATGATATCCATAATCCATTTACTGGGCAATACCGATATTCTAACTATAACCTAATCGGCAAGGTGATCGAACTTTTGTGTTCGTGCTTGCATTTCGAGGCACGGAAGGGAGGGTTGTCCATACATACACAGTTGGAAGTAAGATCAGCACGGTTCGGAGCCACATCTTTCTCTTCTATGAAAGTCCCAGGTAATTCAGTGTACGTGTAATTAAAATTGGTAATATTTATAATGGTGAACATTACCCACATTTAATATTCAGGGTCTCTTATCTAACCCTTGGAGCATAAAGAGAATAGATAAAAGTTTAATTTAAAATTATGGTCACGTATTATGTAAGCGCTTTGCATGCAAAATGTAAACCGGTCGATGGTCGAATTGGCTGACATATTGAAATAGCCGAGACCGAAATTCTTGTGATATTTGCAATTTCTTAAAAACATTTAGACATAATTCTGCGTGGTTTTGAAGCAAGGAACATAATGAACATAGCATACCATCCCGCCTGTATTCCGCGAAGGGTTAGGCAGATGTGTACCAATGTACGCCCACAGTTTGCCGGTATGTTATACCATATACGTGTACATATAATGGTATACTATGTAAGTATAATTGAGGCAATTTTGCCATCTATCCAAACTAGTCTCCTAAAAATTCCTAACTTAAATATAAACTAATAACAGCTGCCCAGTCTGAAAATTGAATTCAGGACTTCACGCTGAGTAGCCATACTAACGATCACTGGAACAATGTGGAAATTACTTTCATTTTATTCGTCGTTAAAAATGGGAAGGAAGAAACGATCCTGCAATCTAGATGATTGAATAATCAACTTATCCAACTGGATTCAGTCCCTGACTCATATTCTTGTTTTTCGCTTAGCGGTGTAAAATATCGGATTTTAATTTAAGTGAACAAAAGAGTAGGAATACATAGCAAGATAGATCGATGACGTACCTAGTCAAGGAAGACTAGAAGAATTGTTTACGCTAACATGCTTCCCTAATAAAATTTGGAGGCCATCTTGAGCAAATCCTTTATTTTTTTTTATGTTGCCAGCACTAGGATTTTCTCCTATACCTACAGGGGTTTTTTTACGAACACAAATTCTCACATACAGACCCGGAACAACTACCTATAGTTCATACAAACAATTTGTTCTATGCGGGAATCGAACATACAATACATTGCGCAGAAGCCGGTCACTCAGCCAATACACCAAACGTGCTGTTCTCTGCTATAAATTATTCAGAACCCCATTACATAACTGTGGTGTCTATAGAAATAGACGCAGAACAATTTTCTAGGACAAACTCGGGAGCATACTCTATTAAATAAATCATCAAATACATTAAAAAAAACATACAGTCGAATTGAGGACCTCCTCCTTTTATGAGATCGGTTAAAAACAAAACGTCCCGGCTTGGCACGGGTGCAACATTTATACAATAAACATAATTATAGCCTATGACACTCACAAATAGTATGGCTTTCTATTGGTAAATGAATTTTCCAAGAGATTACCCCCCTACAACCTCACAAACGGACAAACACACAAACTTTACCTCTTCATAATATTACTATAGATTAGTCTGAAGACGTTCCTGATGAAACTTGGTCACGTGGGCAATGCGGCATATATACTTAGCACAAGAATAAAGACAAATTGGGGACCAGACTACTTCACTGGCAATTTTCAAGATGAGAAGAAATATACGCTAGAGGTCCTAGGTTCGATCCCCAGGTCGAGCAAAGTGTTATTGGGTTTTTCTATGAAAATCTCAGTAGCAGCTCGGAGTCTGGATTTGTGCCCGGTTAATGGCAATAGGCTCGCCCCCTATTACATGGGACCTAAACATACCGGCGAAATGTGAGTGTACATTAGTACACTTCTGCCCTTCGGGGAATACAGGCGTGATGGTATGATGGTATGTGAGAAGAAATATCTCATTATAACTTCCTGGAATGACCTAGGGGAGGCCTTTGCTCAGCAGTGGGACAGTAATGGCTAACAAAAGAAAACCGTGGTCATTACATAACAGGCTTACGTCCAGCAGTTGACGAATACGGTGACTTCTTTGGATTGACAGCCGGAACGTAAACAATTAATATTTTATTTTATTTAAGTGTTACGTTACCATAATATAAAAACTTTAACTATACCAAACCAGTCACTCTTTAGTTCGCCTTATATACTTAAAAATGAGTAAGTGCAAAGTTTTCTCTTCGCATATTAGTATTATTGAAATGATAATGATGTTAGCATTTACAACGAACTAAGTTGTGGCGCTGATTCAACAACTCGTGGGGCTACAAATCGCTTCATATCATCGCTCAATATAGGGTTCTATATAAAATGTCAAGACTGCTGTAATAATCCTCGGGAAAGTCTCCTCCATAAAAATTACCAACCTACTTAATGCTTTTTGTTTATCTAATCAGTATTGGGCTAAAATTAGATCGTGGAAAGCCTGTATAGACTTTTTTATTTGTCTGAAATGTCTTAGAATAGTTAATAACCACACGTTAACGACAACATTCATAATTAGGTAATACGTGGTATTCAAAAAAAAACGTAACTGTACGTTTTTTTTTAAATACCACTGGACTACAAAGTGAAAACTTGATAAATGTTATTTATTTTTGTAAATAGGTCTATTAAAGACACTATTACAAGTCAATATCTAATTAATACTAGATGGCGCCGGCATTTCCTAACTGACGACCTCTGAGAAGAAACGCCGAAACAAACTCAGAGAATCATGGTCTCTTTAAAGTCCAGACATTAACAGTATATATGTGTTCTAATATGTAGGCAAACCTGAACTGGCCTTTTCAAACTTCTTTCTCAAATCCACAGAAAAATATTTTAAGCCAGCGTCGGTTTTCCTCGTCATTAAGGTGTAACCCAATTACCCACGCGCGTTGATTAATTCGTTTGAAACGATAATTAGTTATCATGACGAGACTTCAGAAATTTTAAAGAAAGTAATTTGAAGCCGGCAAGTAATTTAAGATGTATTTATTTCATTAAAGCAAGTTCATCATTATCAGATCAGCCAAAAGAACCACTGCTGAACAAAGGCCTCCCTCAGAGATTTCCACAATGACCACACGCCACCTGAATCCAATGGGGCTTCCTGAGGGCTTACCCGGTGCATGGTTTCCACTCAAGAACCTTTCTTAATGTAGTTTAAGTAAAAAAAAGCAAACCTGATCCGACGCAAAAAATAGAATTGACGCATTTTTTTTTGTGGAAATACCTTCCTATTTTTATTCTAACAAATATAGGTTAGGTAAGTACCTACATTCTTTTAATTTAAAAAAAAATTATGGTACTGTCAGCAGAGACCGGTGCAAAAAGGTGGTATTGCTGTATAATTTGCCGGTTTGATAAAGAATAAACAATCATTTTAAATAACAGATGTAAGTAGCGAGACGTGAGTAGTATTTGTTCTTGTCTTTGAAAGACGAATATATTAATACTACGCCCCAGATTTAATACACAAAAGACTATACTTCTCCACCTGAGTCACCGGTACAATTTACATTACTTTAAAAGTTAAATCCATAAAATGAAGAATTCTATAGCTTAAACCGTTTTAAATGTTCTCCGATGACTTTTTAAATACACCGCCTATACTTCAACTTTTTTAATAAGCTCTCCCGACGGAAACCTTTGGATTAACTACCAAAGTTTTAGCCATAAAACACGAAAAAAGGAATCATTTGATTGTGAAACGAACACATTCCCAAAGGAGAATTATGAATATTTAAATGCACTTACCTGAATGCCGCTGCCGATCGTCCTCCGGATGAAAAAGTAAAGAGAAAAAGCCACTGATTTTTCAAATATAGAATGGAAAGTTCGGAATATTTGTGAGCGCGCGCGAAATGTCCGTCCTGTCCCACGGACTGGTGTAGACTGGACGCTTTTCGGTGCTCAGAGGGTTGTTTCAACCCCTCGATGCAACGTGTTTGCATATACGTACTCTTCCCACAGTAGCAATAAAGACCCATTCGTCTAATTTCCGTCGCAGTTTTGACCTTCTTCGTCTTCATTCGAACGTTTTAGTTATTTAGTAGATTGGAAGTGTTGCAAACAGAATGTAACTTATTTTTGTTGGCTTTAAGGTGTAGTTTTGATTGTAGGTATATCCTTTGTGACTTATGTGTCATACGGCTGGCGCTGAATCACTGAGGTCTAGAATTTTGCATTTAGGCATTGTAAACGTTACTCTAAAAGGAAACATTAATACAGTATAACGTTTCACTGTGGCGGAATAAAAGGATTATGTTAATTAGGTTGGTTATTGTGTAAATAATTAGTTAGGGGTCTAAGTACCTGTATCGTGATGGATGCGAAAGTAAGTATTTATTAATTAACCCACTCGAGACCCGCCGGCGAGACATGTCTTTATGTATGACATAATAAGCATACATTTTAAACGAGCTTAAATAAGATCTCTTTATTTATTCATAGTAGGTATGATGTGTTTTTTTCTTAATCTAAAGGTACAGTTACAGACTATAGATCAATACATAGACGTATTTACTTAGGATAAGACATGAATCTAACGTTTTGATAAATGCTATTTATTTTTGTAAATAGATCTTTTATAGACACTTAAAAGTCAATAATTAATTACTTAATAATATTAGATGGCACCGGCATTTCCTAGCTGACGACCTCTGAGAAGAAACGCCGAAACAAACTCAAAGAATCATGGTCTCTTTTAAAGTCCAGACAGTAACAGTATTCAGTTGATTGTGCTTTCAGAATATTTTTCTTTCTTTCATTCTTACACAATTACCTATGTTCAACCGTACACAATATTTAAATCTGGGGTCCAAATATAATTATTCTAACTGCATAATCGTGAAATTGAATTATTTTGAGATATTATTACATTATTGTTGGTAGCAGGTACAGAGAACAGTTGTGAAGTACGCGCGGATCGTGTAGGTATCGAAGTTTATCATGGTTGTGGTGAATTTCACGAATCCCATGGCCCTATAGGGTAAGTTAAGGAAAGTGTGATTTTAGTCGGTAAGAGTCTGACATACCCTCCCACCGTGGCGGAGGATCCATGTGGACTTTCCGTACTATTACAAAAGGCATCAAACAGTACAACTAACGAAATACGGTGAAGCCATTATATCCCCCATTCCGTAATACTGTTTCTCGGATGAAACCCAATTCTAAGAATGTGCTAGACTATTTAATCATTTTGGTGATCGGTTATATATTTGTTGCACTTCACTTCAGCAGTTCAATGTATTTCAATGTATAATATTCGCTAGTCACAAATCAAAACATAATCTACTGTTTAATAAGATTACTGTTCCTTAGTATCTCTTATTTACTGGACCCTTATAGATCGAATAGAGGCAACTGAAAAACGGTTTCTCGAAGCACTGTGCTCTAAGTTTCGCATAAGGCGCAAAATACCAGATTACGACGGTCGACTTTCATCGTCATCATCTTCCTGCCCTTGTCCTAATTTATTTGTGGTCGGCGCAGTATGTCCTTTTCTTCCATTCATCTCTGTCAGCCGTCACATCATCAGTCACTCTCTTTTCTATCATGTCCTCTTTAACACACTCCATCCACCTATTCTTTGGCCTTCCTCTATCCCTCCATCCCTCCACATTCATATTCATCACTCTTTTAGTAACATGCGTTTCATCTCTCCTCATCACATGCCCATACCATGCCAAATGGCTCCCTTTCAATTTATCTGTCATTGGCGCCACGTTCAAACTTCCTATAATATACTTCTTCCTTATTTTGTCCATTCTACGACGGTCGACTTTATAGTTTTAAAAATATGAGTCTAGAGAAGAGAAGGATGATCAGTAACATGCGAACTCTATACAAAATTGTAACTGGTTCACGTTGTAGTCCACTAAGTTTACCAGTTTTATTTATTTATTAGTTTAAGTACCTACAATTGCTACACTAAAACAGACAGCATCTCTTCAATTCTTTGGCAGAAACATCTCAACCTTGATCTTTCAAATCAATAATATATTTATATATATATATATATATATATTAATTATATTAAAGTATTTATTAATATTTATTATTGCATTTACATGTATATATGTTATATCTGATTATATAAATATATATATAGTTTTAATTTAATCATAATATATATAATAATTATCTTTTTGTATATTTTTGGCATTTTCCATGCTAAGATTTTAAAGTTATTTAGAAAAGGAAAAATACGACCGCGGGCAGGATTCGAACCTGCGTCTTCTGGTTCGGTACACCAGACGCTATGACCACTAAGCCACCGCGATACCTACCCGTCATGTCGAATTTTTCCTTCACATATTGAATTTACGTCTTTATGGTGACGTCAGTAACACCTATTGAAATGCAATTTCTAAATAACTTTAAAATCTTAGCATGGAAAATGCCAAAAATATACGCTGTAAAGGGTCCGAAACGTCGGGATTAATAATATCAATATACGCGATAAAATCCGTAAAAAGTAGTTTTATTTCAAAGTATAATATTCGCGTAAATGTCAGAAATCAATATGATTAAATAGTCTGCACATTCTTAGGATTGGGTTTCGAGTAGGTACACTCCATCAGATTATGTTAAGATAAGATGCTTTTTACTAAACAGTATCATGGAGGATGATACTGTTTAGTAAGAAGCATATCCTTATTTAAACCTTTTCGCACGTGACGTTGGGGCTGGCTTCTCTAAGTACATATTTTACACGAAGGGACTGCCATCAGACCTCCAATATCCTGAGAATATACTGATTGTCAGGCTTTTTGAGATTCTGACTACCTCTAAGGATTGTCATAGGTGTTCACATGAAAACCGTGGCCGACTGCTTTACGTGCTCCCCGAAGCACGGAGACGTACCTAACTGTCAAAAATCAACAATTCTAAAGACGATTTTGACACAATGAAATATAACAGAGTGATAGTCAGTGGTCATCGCCACCCATGGCCAACCTCTAAGGAAACGTACTTAGTTTAAATTCCTGTTTTAATGGTACCAACGTTTACTACGCTATAAAATTACCCAAAAATAAGAAAAAAAATCAAGCGTTAAATATTTAATGAGTGAAAAGCGCTGGAGCCTGATTCTGAAATGTTTTTATAGGATAAAGCCATTACTTCCGCTCGTCTGACCGCTTCAATAAGGGTCTATACACACGTTACTGATGGAAAATGAAGTGTGACAGCTGACAGAGATGAATGGAAGAAAATATGTTATGACCCCAAATGAGTTAGGACCAGGGCAGCAGGATGATGATACTGGTAAATCTCCAAGTCGTAAAATATTAAGTCGGTAAGTAAATAAAGCATGAAATACAATTATTATGCCTGTAATGCCCAAGAGTTAAACGAGTACTGAAACTGATGTACGGAGGCCAGCAGATCCAGCTACCACAATCTGTCAAATTTCTTTGATTGAATTTCAACTTTAAAACAATATCGTAAGCTTCATATTCAATTGAGAAAGTTTGACGGTTTTGAATAGCTTGACCTGCTGGCGTATGTAGTACCAACAGTTTGCTGGTATGTTTAAGGTTCCATGTAATAGTGTTAATAGGTGTTGCTATAAAATTCTCGCGGCAGCTCGGGAGTTTATATGTGTGCCCAGTTAATAGCTATAGGTTCTTACATGGGACCTAAACTTACCGGGGAACTGAGGGTGTACACCTCGGCTAGCCTTTTGGGTTTTTCATGAAAAAACAACTAACTTGGACCTAGCTGAAAACCAGCGCTGCGATATTTTAGTTTTTAAATGCTGTAGCAATATGGTGAAATAGGGTCCTTTTTTGGGTTCGTGCAGGTTTTTTTTGTATTATGTAAATAGGTACTGTTTGTTATTTTAATTGATCTCTTATGCGAGTTCAAAATAAATTGTTTTTCTTTTATTTTCTTTCTTCTTTTCATTGACTACCAAAAACTGAGTGGCTTACATAAGATCAGTAACGAAATAGAGAAAAGGCTTTCACTCACCAGTAAGTGTTCTCGACTGTTTAAGATAAATATACACACTCTGTTGCACTTTCTCTCTTCATTAACTAGGCAAAGTTACATTACTTCCTTGATAACTTGATGTCGACTATCGAGCAGATGAGCTAGATAATGGACACCTGTAAGACCGGAGGAATTGGTGCGTTGCTGGCTCTTGACAGCTTTTGAACGACCACATGCTATAGCGCAATGCAACCTCAGCTGGAAGACTATTCCACACAGTACAAGTCTTCATTTACGTGAATCAAACAATCGCTACTAATATTATGAACACGAAAGTAGGTACAGTTCTCGCCAATCTTATTGTCCGGCTTGAAGTTACCACGAGAACCTACTTTATTTATTTTGATTCAGTATTATTCTTTCTCCGATTTTTACGACCATGTTGAAGTCAGGTCGTGCAAACTTCAAGCTGGACAAAAAGATTGGCGAGAAGTGTAACTCTATCTGTTACGCTTTTACGCCTTAACCGTTGAATCGATATTGATGAAATTTGGTACAGAGGTAGATTACTTGACTTTAGAGAAGGACATAGGCTATATTTTGTCTCAAATAACTCTTTGGGGTGCGAATGACACCGTAAGCATATAAGTTAGATCGATATAAAATGCCCTTCGATATAACTTTTTTTATTATAAAGTCGTCGTGTGCATAGTCCTTTACAGAACGCAAGTCTCAGTTTTACCAGGTCAACGAGCATCGCACTTTGGAAAATAAATTTTCTCAAGATTGGGTACTAATTAAATTCGTTGTTGGTGTTTTTATTTAGGAGGGAAGGAGGATGTATAACGTATAGTTTCGTAAACAGAACAAGATTCTGTCTGAAGTAGTTTTTCTAGTGGACCTATAGGTATATAATATATACGAGTTGTCTATAACCTAGGTACTTTCTCTGTATTTATTAGAAGTATTAAATAGCAAAATACTGATCATGCGACTTGAAGGTCTAAATTAATACAGAGTTCCTGGTAATATGTCGGCAATCTGTTAAGGGAGTGTAGGAGAGATCATTTGCAACCAAATGACCCCCTATTAGTGGTGAGTCGTTGACGATGTTCCCGTCGACGCAACGAGACTGTTTACCGTCGACGATAAACGGGTTGAAAAAAAAGTCTAATTTTCGACTAGGTTACGCCGTGGACTAGATGTGTTCGACGTTCACTAACAACGAAAACTGACTGCACGAACGAACACGTCAACCAGTCTACCAGTTTATGCATGAACTATCGACTAGTTTATCCGTTCACGGCGATAAACAGTCTAAAAAAACAGTTCGTTCATTCAACGCCCACCACTACCCCCTATGACCCCTGTGCAATTGTCAACCATTTTCCAGTAATTCGAAATTTTACATGTTTTTGAAGATATCTGCGGTATATGACTTTGAAAATGTATAAAACAAAAACAATGAATACATCCGTTTTTTTATTATTCTTATCTGCTTGCTTGCACTTTAATACATAGTTATCAACCATAAAATGACAATTATCTTCAAAAGCTTTTATATCAGAGCTACCTTGCTTGCTTGGATCTTGGAGCTTGGACCAGACTTTTTGACTAAAGTGATCGATTTCTGGAAAAAGCACAGAAGTTCTTTATCGGCAGAACATTCCAAAAACATGTACAACTTTTCAGCTATTCAATGAAATTCCCTTATCGGATTGCCGTCAGTAACCCTGTATAAACTACTTCTGTAATTATGACATTAACATTATTTTTATTCATTCGTACTATTATTAATATAAAACAATAACACTACTCAATCTGGCAATCGAAACCACGCCTACACTACTACTAGACTTTGGAGGTAGGTACTGTTCGTTCTATTAATACTCGCACCGGAATTATTAGTGAAGAATATGTTTTTGTATTTTTTTTTGGCATTTTACATGCTAAGGTTTTAAAGTTATTTAGCGAAGGAAAAATTCGACCGCGGGCAGGATTCGAACCTGCGTCTTCTGGTTAGGTACACCAGACGCTATGACCGCTAAGCCACCGCGAGTCCCACCCGCCATGACGAATTTTGCCTTCACATTCAGAATTTACGTCTTTATGGTGACGTCAGTAAGACCTATTGAAAAGCTAGCTTTTCAACCGACACAACTTACTTTACAGTTAGTTCAATGTCGAACGATGCTACCTTACCTACTATCTTTTTGTATTTTTTTGGTATTTTACATGCTAAGATTTTAAAGTTATTTAGCGAAGGAAAAATTCGACCGCGGGCAGGATTCGAACCTGCGTCTTCTGGTTAGGTACACCAGACGCTATGACCGCTAAGCCACCGCGAGTCCCACCCGCCATGTCGTGAATTTTGCCTTCACATTCAGAATTTACGTCTTTATGGTGACGTCAGTAACACCTATTGAAAAGCTAGTTTTTTTTAGTGAAGAATATGATTCATTAAATCATATTCTTCATTAATAATACCAGTGCTTATTATATACGAGTCTCGACCACCTTAACAGTTGTTCTTGAGTACTCCCAAAGACGCTTACACAATTAAACTCAGTTTAATCTGGTGATTAAACCCCTGAGGTCTGGCTGACCCTACCAGGATAGCAGTAACATTAAAGCAGTATTAGTTAAGTTTGATTAATAAAGTTCGTTTCTTTAGCATTTAACGTTTTGGAGAAAGTTTTCGGAGTAACGTTAGGAGCATATGGTGTGGGGACGGGTAGGCACACCTTTTCAAAATTAAGGTTTAGGAAATTGGATGTTGTAATTAGTAGATAGATAGATAGATAGAATATTCTTTATTGTACACCAAGAAGCATAATAAAATTAAACAATAAAATAAACCTAAAGTAGTACAATTGGCGGTCTTATCGCTAAGAGCAATTTCTTACAGACAACCATTGGATGGACACACATCATATATGAAAAACTTAAAATGGGCAGTTGGCGGTGTACATGGTACATGCATAATTATATTTTTTGGTAATAAATTAATAACCTATATGTAATACAATATACTATAAACAATACATAAATATTCCACAACTTAGTACTTAGAGACAGAGTCTTTTTTACGCGTAGGTAATAAATATAATTGCGACAGATTTAATTTATAAATAATATTTCTTTCCGGGTAACGACCCGCACAGGTGAAATGTAATAATATGCATGTATAACGTATACACCCTTCTTGAAGAAATCCTCTAAATGGCAATGAAAACCGTATGAAAACAATCCGTTGCGTAGTGTAGATAAAAAAAGCGGGAATACAGAAAGACAGACGCGGACAAGCGATTTTGTTTTACTCAAAGGTTTCCTCATTCCTCAGGATCCTATTTCGATGGCTCCATTTGAATTCCGAAAACTTGCAATTATTAAAAATAACAATTGCAAGGGACATAAGTCACCAAGGTTTATTATTTTAATGTGTGATGTGTATACTGTTGTGCTTGGCACAATTAACGTCCATTCTTTCATACGTCTTTCACATGGTATGTCATCGCTTTATATAAAAATAAATTGTGTAAGTATTTTTACTTTAAATAAAAATAATGTTGCGTTTCTATAATTAGTGATATGATTGACCAAAAAAATTAAATGAAATGTTGAAGAAACTATAACTATAAAAACTATCAACCCCTCAAGTTTGCTCTCCAACTTACACTGTTAACAAAGTCGAACTTAATATTAAGTCTTGCATAATTATGTTTGCCTAGTAAGGGTTCTTAGAATCAAAAGACTACCTACAAAGTTACACACACACACAAATTCATGCACCACACATATAATACGAACATCAAATTTTGTCTATGTACCTATCTGGGTCATGGCACAAGTGATGGGAGGAAACTTTGGAAAACTTACAAAAAAATAGACAAATCAATAAAATATAGTTCCCTTTAAATAAACTTTCCATCTTTGGTTGAATTTTAACTTGAAATAGTAATAATTCCTCTTTTTGCAGAAAGCCTTTTAGGAACTAAAATTTGAAAAACGAAAGAACTCGAAAGTGGTGAAATAATTAACAAAAATGGCCGGACTCATCCATGTCTTCCATACAATGATAAAAATTTCGCTACCGGACGACCAACATTTTCCTTCAACATTTAACCTATTCTACTTACTACCCGTAATGGTCCTGTTCTCGTCTTTCGAGATTTTAGGGACAAAGAGTAGTTAGAGATTCATTAAGATCGAACTTCACTTCCAGGTACGACGATAGTTTTATCATCAAATTACACTCACAGTTCTCTTTGGTACTAGGGTAACATAACACGCTGAGGTTATGTCTTAAACCAGACATGTTGAGGCAGACACAGACAGTGGTCACGCTGCCACACAAGTCGGGGCTTGTCCCGCGGGAGGCGGGAGGCGGCTAACGACTTTACTCAGTTATTCGTTAAATCCCAGGACCCTGAGATTTCTTTTTATCAAACTTTGGACGTCCTACTACATAAAGATTCATGTGTCTGCAATATGTGGCTCGGTGTACCACGATCTAGCTAGGTATCTAATGAAAATAAATCATATTGATTTCCGACATTTACGCGAATATTATACATTGAAATAAAACTACTTTTTACGGATTTTATCGCGTATATTGATATTATTAATCCCGACGTTTCGGACCCTTTACAGCGTCCATGGTCACGGGTAGACTGAGGTGGTGGGCGTCTTGATGATATAATTACTGAAAGCTACCCTACATTTTTTATTGTTACATGATCAATGACATTTATTACTATTTATTAATTAAAACTAGATGGAGCCGGCATTTCCTATCTGACGACCTCTGAGAAGAAACACCGAAACAAACTCAGAGAATCATGGTCTCTTTTAAAGTAACAATATTCAATGATCATGTTTTAGTTGTTAATTATTGGCAATCCGATTCACGCAGAACGAGCTCGGTTCGAGGTCTTGCAGATGTAGGCCTGGATTTTGGTTTAATAGAATCTATAACAGGATTCCAAGCAGGTGGTAAGACCCAGCCATCTTCTCTATTGAAACTTGGATGTTTTTTAAAAAAAAAACATGCAAATTTCACGCTGTAAAGGGTCCGAAACGTCGGGATTAATAATATCAATATACGCGATAAAATCCGTAAAAAGTAGTTTTATTTCAATGAAAATAAATCGTTGAATTTGCATGAAGTGTTTTTTTTATTTTATTTCTAATAAATTATTTCTATTATATAAAAAAGTAAGTATGAAAATTGTTTTAATATTCCTAAAATAATGATAAGAGGTTTTGAGCTTCCCTCAATGAGATCATACTAAAAAATCGGGAGTACATAAGTAGAGTAAGAGTACATAAGGAGTACATAAGGAGTACATAAGGAGTACATAAGGAGTACATAAGGAGTACATAAGGAGTACATAAGGAGTACATAAGGAGTACATAAGGAGTAGATAAGGAGTACATAAGGAGTACATAAGGAGTACATAAGGAGTACATAAGGAGTACATAAGGAGTACATAAGGAGTACATAAGGAGTACATAAGGAGTACATAAGGAGTACATAAGGAGTACATAAGGAGTACATAAGGAGTACATAAGGAGTACATAAGGAGTACATAAGGAGTACATAAGGAGTACATAAGGAGTACATAAGGAGTACATAAGGAGTACATAAGGAGTACATAAGGAGTACATAAGGAGTACATAAGGAGTACATAAGGAGTACATAAGGAGTACATAAGGAGTACATAAGGAGTACATAAGGAGTACATAAGGAGTACATAAGGAGTACATAAGGAGTACATAAGGAGTACATAAGGAGTACATAAGGAGTACATAAGGAGTACATAAGGAGTACATAAGGAGTACATAAGGAATACAGAAGGAGTACATAAGTAAGCAAATAAGTAGTACATATGATTTTTAAGAGGGATGTGTCTAGATAGTAGTTGTCTGCGTAAGACGTCTAGATAGTAGTTGTCTGCGTAAGACAACTACTATCTAGACACATCCCTCTTAAAAATTCAAGTCACTGCATGTATAACACATATTTGGTGACGACATAATATTATGTATCTATCTATTTCATGCCATATCCTGTGGATACCCTGGTGTTGTTGGTAGGTCGTAGTGGTGAGTCGTAGACGATATATGTCGATGCAACGAGACTGTTTACCGTCGACGATAAACTGGTTGAAAAAACCGTCTAATTTTCGACTAGTTTACATCGTGGACTAGATGTATTCGACGTTCACTAACAATGACAACTGACTGCACGAACGAACGCGTCAACGCAAGTTCGGGTGCCGTTCATGGTCGACGAGTTCACCAGTCGACGTCGTCAACCAGTTTATGCATGAACCTTCGACTAGTTTATTCATTCACGGCGATAAACAGTCTAAAAGAACAGTTCGTTCATTCAATGCTCACCACTAGCTCGGTCGCTTTGCTTCCAGGTTTTGGGCAAAAAGTATAGCAGGTGAAAATGTTGAGGAGCAAGGCTTCAGCTTTGCGGTCAGTCTTTGGATTGATGACCATTCCTCACATAGCGAGACAACTTCTCCATGCTTCGGAGAACTTTATGCTTTGTGTGTTCTACCACTGGCGTACCACTGGTGTGGTAGGCAACATCCCAAAAAGCCAATCCTTCGAATATCGGTATTTCCCAAAAGTTGCGTTGGGGAGGTTTGGTGGCAACGTGTAAAATTCTGATTTAAAGAAAGAAAGAAAACAGATTTATTGCCACAAGATAGACGTACAAACTAACATTAGTAGAATTATAAAAACAACGACGATACAAGCTGAAGTAGAACAATTGACTGGTGCAAAAATAAAAACAAATAAATGAAAAACACGGAGTTGCACGTCGCAGATGGATAGATACATGGATGGATACAGACGGCTCCGACATATTTGGGAAAAGGCTGGTAGCATGATGAAGAAAGTAAAAAAAAAACATAGGTAAGTAAAACTAGTAAAAATCTTCCAATAAATTACTTCAATACATATGTGACATATCTACTTATGTGCTTAGCTTACCTCGTTCGCGTGCGTGTGGGATGAGTCGTAACGCCGCCATTTTGCAAATATGAGCGCGAACACTTTACAGTTCTAGTGTTGTTTCACAGTATCGATTTGTCTCGCGAGAATATCGATAAAAGTGTTGAGATGAAGCGTGGAAATGAATGAGTGTAAATTAATGTAAATGTCGGGATTGATAAATATTCATGGTGTAAGTACTTAAAATTACTAACATCATAATTATGGATCAAGTTCTGAAATAATTTATTTTTATTTACTAATTTATGTTCACCTGGTCGTTACTCATTGCTATGGATTAGGTCCCACGTATTATGGAGTGGGCCTATTGCTATTTACCGGGCAAACCTAAACTCCGACTTGCTATGAGAATTTTATACACTACTCGGTATTTACTAGATAAATGAAGTAGTTAGGAGGTAGTCGTTTTTATTTATTTCAAATAGGTACTTCTAGATAATACATACTACTACTAATAGGTAGTACATAGGTAGTACATAGGTAGTACATAGGTAGTACATAGGTAGTACATAGGTAGTACATAGGCAGTACATAGGCAGTACATAGGCAGTACATAGGCAGTACATAGGCAGTACATAGGCAGTACATAGGCAGTACATAGGCAGTACATAGGCAGCACATAGGCAGCACATAGGCAGCACATAGGCAGCACATAGGCAGCACATAGGCAGCACATAGGCAGCACATAGGCAGCACATAGGCAGCACATAGGCAGCACATAGGCAGCACATAGGCAGCACATAGGCAGCACATAGGCAGCACATAGGCAGCACATAGGCAGTACATAGGCATTACATAGGCAGTACATAGGCAGTACATAGGCAGTACATAGGCAGTACATAGTCAGTACATAGTCAGTACATAGGCAGTACATAGGCAGTACATAGGCAGTACATAGGCAGTACATAGGCAGTACATAGGCAGTACATAGGCAGTACATAGGCAGTACATAGGCAGTACATAGGCAGTACATAGGCAGTACATAGGCAGTACATAGGCAGTACATAGGCAGTACATAGGCAGTACATAGGCAGTACATAGGCAGTACATAGGCAGTACATAGGCAGTACATAGGCAGTACATAGGCAGTACATAGGCAGTACATAGGCAGTACATAGGCAGTACATAGGCAGTACATAGGCAGTACATAGGCAGTACATAGGCAGTACATAGGCAGTACATAGGCAGTACATAGGCAGTACATAGGCAGTACATAGGCAGTACATAGGCAGTACATAGGCAGTACATAGGCAGTACATAGGCAGTACATAGGCAGTACATAGGCAGTACATAGGCAGTACATAGGCAGTACATAGGCAGTACATAGGCAGTACATAGGTAGTACATAGCTAAGTACATAGTTTTACAAGTAAATGTATTCTCTAAAATGCAGTAATTTCCACAATACAACACAATAACTCATTACTTCGCCGCTATTACTCTATTCTACATAATAGGCAAATGAGTAATGTTAATATTAGTAGATATAAATGTTATGACCTTAGAAATACCCGACATCGAGATGTTGAGTGTTTACTGAGAACAATGGAGTTTCTCTATCAGACGTCTAGACAGTATTTTAACAGAAAAGGTTACTTAAAGCCCCTGTGGACGTTTGACGGTAATTTGACAGAGGAATACGTCGTGTACACCGTCTTTTATGAAGCATTGTGTTGTGAGGTTTATTTTGAAAAGGTTGAGTCCAATAAAATCTTTTTCTTATTTATTTTAACAAACAATAACGCTGTACTTATCAAATTCTCTGTGGCAGCTTGGCGTCTCAATTTATGCTATATATGTTAATGGCAATATTTTATATAATGTTAATAATTATCACTCGCTAAAACGGTGAAGGAAAACATCGTGAGGAAACCTGCATGCCTTAGATCTCTAATGATCTTTATGGATTTTCTCGACGGCGTGTGAAGTCTGCCAACCCGCATTAGGCCAGCGTGGTGGACCATAGCCTAAGTCCTCATCTCAATCTCAGCCTAAGACCTCAGTCTCATTCAGTGAGAGAAGACCCGTCCAGCAGTGGGACAGTATATGGGTTGATGATTAATAGCAATAGGCTTGATTGATTACATGGGACTTAAAGATACCGGCGAACTGTGGGTGTTAGGTTAACCCCAACCTAACCCTTCGCGAAATACAGGCATGATGGTATGTAACTAAATTGTTGTGTTTATGCTGTTTTTTTAATAATAATAATATTGCTTTAATTTCTCTTCAGAAAGGTTACCTTAAATCTTGATAAAGTTACTTAGTGGCGGATATGAACGTAACATTTTGAGAGGCTGGTGCCTGAGATAGGTACTTAAAGAATACCTCTATGACAGGTAACGACAAAGAGGCTTCCACGCGAAGTTTTAAAAAAAAATTAGAGGGATGCCTTATGCGATCTTCTCCTAATTCGTCGTAGCCAAATTAAATATCTTACTATTGTCATAAGGCTTCCATTAAAAATAAGTTCTTCTCTGTTCTTCTTCTTTCTCCGAGCCTTCTCCCAACAATATTGAAACCTTGCACCTTTGAAAAGTCAAATCTAGTTGCACGGTTCCAAAAAGTGGGTCTTATGTAGAAGAACCGGCAAGAAGCTCCGTAGACACTCTTTTAAAAAAAAACCATGATGATAGGGTCGGCTTTCGGCCTAACCAGATGCGGCTGAAAACCAGTATTTTACATGAAGCGACTGCTACAGACCTTTGCAACCCAATTTTTGGGTAATATCGATACCCTGAGGATAGACTGGTTATCAGGCTTTTTGGGCTACTAACATTTATCATAGGTGTTCGTATGACAACCAGTTCCGAAGTTTTCTTCTCTGTTACATATTGGAAAATAGCGGTCTGCCCGGGGTTCGCTCGTGTGCAATGTACAGACGCCAGCAGGTCAAGTTATCCAAAACTGTCAAATTTTCCCAATTGAATATGAACTTTATGACTTTGTATTAAAGTTGAAAATCAATCAAATAAATTTGACAGATTGTTCATGTTGATGTGCTGGCCTCTGTATTAATAATTTAGACTAATGGACGCCTCAGCTTTTCAACCTGACATTAAAGGGCGTTACACAAGCGAAGATACTATAATATTTTATGTTAAGATGCCTGGATATAATATATTATAGTATCTAAAGGTATCACACACGGTTAACTTACAATAATATATCCGCTCGAATCATTCTCTCATTTTTAGTTAACATATGTATATATCGCATCATCGCTCGGTATCCTAACATAAAATTTCCAGCCGTTTGTGATAGTTCATACAAACTATATAGTGAGCGTTATTTTATCTTAACATAAAATATTATAGTATCTTCTCCCTGTGTGACGCGCCTTTAATTACTACTGCGATTTACAGCCAGTATCTACATCACGCAATAATCCCGTATTATGACGTAATCCTTGCCATGTACAGCTTAGTACACATGTTTAATTATTGCTAGGCAATTAACACAACTGATTACAGCCACGGATATGTTCCGCTGTTACATAGTTAGAAAGATAATAATGAGATTTGCGAGAGATTTTAAAATGCACTTGCACTCTTAATTAATTAAAAATTAAAGTTTAACTGTTTTTGGTAATCAGAGAATATCCTCTCATATTATTGATGCGAAAGTAACTGTCTGTCATTTTGCTACGTTTTTACGCTGAAACCGCTGAACCAATTGTGATGTATAGAAATAGATTGGATCTTGGAGAAGGACGTATTACGTTTTTTCTCAAAAAGCCTTTTAGGCTGTGATTGAATCCGCGAGCAGTTAGTATGATATACTCCCAATTATCTCTATAGGTAATTATGAGCTTAACCTCATTATCCTCGTGGTCCTAAGCGCAACAGTTGCGCTAGACCTCTTGCGTAGCTGTTGCGCTTAACACAGCTCGATCTGAGGATCGAACCCGATCGAGTAGTGTTAATAGTGTCCACTGCTGAACGTAAGCCGCCCAAAGATTGCCAACCAACACGGTCGTGGGCAGCTCGCTCGCATGATGGTACGTAATTATAAGAGTATCTTATATTCTCCTAACAGTCACTACTACGAATTATTTCTTTAAGAATACAGCCAAATCTAAGCTTCAGAACTTCGATAGTTTTGGACATTTTCGACAGCACCTCTTCAATTCTTTGGCAGAAACATCCCAACGTCGATCTTTCAAATCATTAATTTAAAATGTACAAGTATGTATTAATATTTATTATTGCATTTATAATATGTATCTATGTCATATTAATTTTATTATATATATATAGTTTTAATTTATTCATATAAGTTTAATAATCCTATATTAAAATTAGCGAAGTATATGTATAAGTATTTTATCCATCTTTATTTTTCTCCATCATTTGTGCACTTACTATCTTGCTTTGTCTCTGCATCACCCTAAGGTTGACTGGGAGAGAATGCCGAATGGCATTGTACAACAATTTTTGTTTTGTGCATGAAGTATTAAATAAATAAATAAATATTTTCCCAGAAGTCACCAGTGATTCCCAACACTATTTGTATACAGTTTGCATAAGGATTTTACGACGCGTCGCTGATGTGTAACACTAGAGAGATGGCAACTTCACATGCAACGATCCGATTTACAACGCCTACAGCTAATATAGGAGACCGTCGCACGTATGTGTCAGGCTTAACTCTAATAGGGATCCGCAAAAAATAGTGTAAATCACGCCCGTATTCCCCGAAGGGTTAGGGTTATGTTGTACCACACTTGTACATCCACTTTTTGCACGGATTTTGTTCATGTAATAAGGGGCAAGCACAAATCCAAACTGCTACTTAGAATCTAAAAGAAAAACCCAATAACACTTTGACACTCGGCCTGGGAATCGATCAAAGGACCTCTTGTGTTCCTAAGATATGTGAAGGCCTCACTGTTTGGGTACTCCAGTGACGGCTGGACTGCAGCCTGTCAGGTCGTGGCGAATTTCACCGATCCCATAGCCCCATGATTAAAGGGCAAGTGAAGGCAAGTGCAGTTTTTAGTCAATACGAGTCCGACATATCCTGCCACCTCCCCGGGTGGGGAAAGTTCCATAAGGACTTTCCGCACTATAAAAAAGGTCCTAATTTGTCTAAAATTACTGTATCAGTGTTTATTGCGTTTTTCCGAATCCCCTAATTCATGATGAAACTAGTTTAGCATAGTACTGGACCCGCAGTTGCCGAATGATTCGTTCTTGACCTGTTTTTTAACACCAGGCGCGGTCAACGTACGGTTCGTGTAAGTCAGCACTATTTCTTTTAGCAGTATGTCGATAAGATATTGTATACAGTTTTATTGCAAGAACTTGTTACTATTCTTGTTTAGTTTATGCTGACACGGTTTCAAGAGCCTTTAAGAAAGTTTTTAACATACCATCACGCTTCTATTCCTAGAAGGGTTAGGCAGAGGTGTACCGTAATATATACTCGCAGTTCGCTAGTACATATGTTTAGATCCCATATAATTTAATAAAAGCCAGGCACAAATCAAAACTCCGAGCTGCTACTGAGAGTTGCATAGAAAAATTCTATAGCACTTTCACTAGCGCTCGACCTGGGGATCGAACCAAGGACCTCAAGCGTAGTCAAGTCTTGTCTTTTTTCGTAGTACGTAGTCTCTACCTGGGGAAGTGGGGGTATGTCTGATACCTACCGACTAAAAACCGTAATTACCTTCATTAGCGTTGTAGTAATTTATTGGTATTAATATCAATCGCCTCAACCATGACAGGCATACAAATCCTTCGCTGTAGTTGCATACCTATTTTTGCTACCGGCTTTAATTATTTTTTATGGCTAGTATTTAACTGCAAATCAAAAAATGTTGTTTTGTATAACAAAATAATTCCCAATCCTAAGCAAAAATACTTATTGTACAGCAAAAATACTTATTGTACAGCAAAAATACTTATTGCACAGCAAAATAGTCACCTCAAAGTATTGTTATTACTTATATACACTTTCTTGGTTTTCAGATTCGGTATCATTCTGATTTGGTTTGTGTGGTCACAGTTCTAACCTAACCTAACCGATATCTGTATTTTGCTGCTCAATCAGTAATTTTGTCGCTCAATCAGTATTTTTGATGCGCGGTTTATTATATTCCTTTTTTTATCTCAAATCGAATTCATATCAATTTGTCACCGCGTTAAATACATGCCAAATTAATAGGTGAAGCAAAAACATTGTACCTGTTTTTAGGAATATTGGTGTATTTAAAGTTTATACGGAGAAAGAGTGCAGAAACCTAAAATTTATGCATAATAAGTGCCACAACTACCATTATATATTCGTTTGGGAAGTTTATGAGGACGCCTTTGTTCAGCAGTGGACCTCCTGTGGTTGAAATGTGGATGATATTTGTGATGCTTTTGATGATGTTTTTTTTTTTGTGGCAAATATTTGATGTTATTATAATTATTCATTGTTACGTTAGGGCTGTCAATGTCAAACAGAAACTCGTAAATGTGACTATGGCAATTGCTTTTTAAATAAACTTTGACAAAAGAAACTATAATATTCAAACTTAAGAAGGTCGCATTTCGACCAACGCGAGACGCACTAGTATAAATATATTTACAGGTACTTATCTACTTTCTGGTATCTTCCTAAGTTCTATTCTAAAACAATTACTCCGCAAGTTTAATGCGGCGTTGCTTAACCGATCCGTATCTTCAATGCGGTTGAGCGCGACTCGAACCAGAACTCAAGAGTGCATTACATCCGCTACTTTACTGCGCCGAATGGGAGATGCATTGCATATGAATGAATACATACGAACAGAAACATTGCTAAGCTTTATTTATAGTCTTAATTTTTATTAAATGATACTTTACTTCCTTTCTCTGAGCTTTTTTCCCAACTAATTTAGAGTCGGCTTACAGTCTAACCAGATGCGGCTGAATATCAGTATTTTACACGAAGCAACTGCCATCAGACAACCGACAAGATCAGACAAATCTGCAACCCAATTTTTGGGGAATACCGATATCCTGAGGATAGACTGGGTGTCAGGGCTTTTCATTCATCATTTTGGGCTTCTGACTACCACTACCAACCGGCACCGACGACGTTCTGACAACCGGAACCGACGGCTTTACGTGCTCTCCGAGACACGCAGGGTGACCCAATGAATGGTCACCAATCCACATACTGACCGTGACTAGCACAGTTTAACCTTACAGATCAGTTGATCAGCTTAGTTTATTACTTAGCCACTAGCCCCTTTACCTATGAAAGTTATTTTTTTCACTTTTCTTTTACATTTTAAAATGTAAAAGAAAAGTGGGCCATTTGTCTTCAGTAATTCTTCTTGTCATATATTTCGTAATAACAATAATATATCTTAATTGTAATAAAACATTAATCACAAATATGAAAGTATGTAAAAAAAACAATTATTTTAGGGGTCGTATAAATTTTTGTCTATGGTATGGCCGCTTCACGACCCAACAGTTAACTTGAGGAAGCAACCGAGTTCTACAACTAAAACAATAACTCTTTATGAAGTATGAAGTCCTGGTAATGACAAACTGACCCAGTATCGAAGTTGTTCGTTGTTCGTGTGCGTGTGTGTGTGTCACGAGGAATTAAACTTGCATCGCTCGGCTGTATAGTGCAAGTTTCGCAAGCCGCCGGCTTTCCTTTGTTTGCTGCCTACTAATTTATATCCATTACCGATTGTGCTAAACACCGTTTTATGTTGATGATATATTAGTATTTTCCATATTCGGGTTTAAGTTACCGGCTATGATTAATAGAATGTCCATAAACTTCGGTTTTAGTATGCAGGCAACCCTAGAAACTTCATAGACACGAAATTTAGATCAGCTGGACTCTATAGTTTAGAACGTTGTGCAACTTTTACAGAAAAATCAACAAAATAGCCATTGAACAGATCTAACCACACACCAAAAATTTTGAAATAATTAATCGCACAAAATAATGTGTGTAACTCCATATTTTTTTTTTTATATTGCTCTCAACACTATTAATATAATTTGTATAATTTTTTTCCCCATCGGTCAACAAAAGTCTCAGTAGCAACTCGCAGTTTGTAACTGTGACCGGTTAATGACAATAAACTCGACCCCTATTACCTATATGGAACCTATGCATACCGGCGAACAACTGTGGATATACATTAAGACACCTCTACCTAACCTTTCGGGGAATTCAGTCGTGATGGTACGGTAGACAAAAGAGTTAAGCATACAGGCAGCTAATTAAACCTCTGTGTTTTGTTAAAGATTGTGTAATAATGTATCACGCAATATGTGTCATAACGTAGGTATTGAAAGCTGCTACACATCAAACCCTTTGAGTAATTATTTAAATCACAATCTGTGTAAAGATGCAGATTTCGTTCGCTACCTGTATACCAATCTCTTTTGTTGAATGTACTACCGTAATATTTTTATTTTTTTGTATTCTATTAAAATGTGCTGAAAAAGTGTAAAAGATGAAATACTTAGTTGCTGAGTACCTAGACTATTTTGAATTAAATACTAACAAGATGAAACTATTTTGTAGGTACTAAATAACTTAGAAAGTTAAAAAGAAACCAAAGAGTATAAAAGAATATTGTTACACGTACCCAGACCAACGCTGCGCTCAGCAAAACGTTTTCCGAATCCTCTGTTTATTTAGATTTGTTGGAAAAAAGTTGCCGCGACACGACCCATCTGATATTTTTTTTTCTACTGATCTTATAAATAGTTCCAAATAAGATACTTTATAGAAAGTAAATGTAGGTAGTAAAACTACTTACACCTACGTCAAACTTTGTAATGTCAGACCATACCAATTGGAGTGCGATTAAACTTGTAGAATATCAATAAGCGCGAAACAAACTCAGAAGTGAGATTCTGGTGTATTGTACCTAGTTCAGACACTAGTCTCTCAAACAAACGTTATAAATTGTAACTTGTTATAAGAAAACAATCATGATATTATTAACTTTTAAAAACCTGATGTTTGTGAAAGAAATTAAATATTTTTGTATTGTATTGTATTTGTACACAACACAAGTTATATTGCACATTGTATAGTGCACAACACAAGTTCATATTGCACATTTATTTATGGTAACAGCCCGTATTCTATCTAGCTACTTCATATTTCTTCTTTTTCTACTCAGAAAATGATTAAAGCAGGCACTCATGCAACATTCAATTTCATACAGAGATGTAACGAAAACAGGAGTTTTTCATTGAAATACCAACAAGTGTGCAGCGAGCGAAAATACACAAAAGCTCATACGAAAAAGTTTCCACGTCAGTGTAAAGAGATGTGCTCCCATGTTTTATGCCAATCGTATTTATGAAAGCGTTATTAAAAAAGTTGTTGAAATATGTTTTTATGTGCTATTTTGTACTTTCTAGAAAAAAAATTAGGAAAGATAAATTAATGAGGCACAGTGAGAAATGTCTATTGTCGTGGGTAAACAGTTTTAACGAAAACGATAAACGATATTTATTTCTGTAAATAGATCTTATAAAGACACTTTTAGAAGTCAATATTTTACATATATTTTTTTAAGCTAGATGGCTCCGGCATTTCCTAACTGACGACCTCTGAGAAGAAACGCCGAAACAAACTCAGAGAATCATAGTCTCTTTTAAAGTCTAGACATAAAATAGTAACAAATATGTGTCTTACAATGTAGGGCAAAGTCTAAAATGGCCTTTTGAAGAAAGAGCCATAGCGGCTTTGAGTAGACCAGTCCCAACCGACGGCACGCATGCATCAGTCATTGTGTAGCTCAACCATAATTTAGGGAGCTCAACAACCCGTCGCACGACAATACCAGATCAGAGGGACATTTCGTTTTTGTTGTAGTGGCATTTATTTAAAATTGATAATAAGTTGTCTTTGCCTCCCCGACAGTGTCCCTAGTAGGTGACGTACACGTTTTGATCCACATGCACCTTCTAGTAAGAAACGCTTCTTACTAGAAGGTCCTTGAAAGGAAAAGCCCCTTTGAAGGGGGTTTTTTCCAGTGAACATTGGGCCACAGCCTGGCATGATCGTAGCGAATGTCTTAAATCCCCTTCTTCTTAGTCGCTACACTCTTGACAGAGTAGTCGTGGTCGTCACATCAGGGGCGGTGGCACCCTTCACATTCCGTTGCCTATGCTAATAAAATACCGATATACAGCAGCATCTGGTTTGACCGGCAGCCGACCCCAACATAGTTAGTAAAAGGCAAGGATGATATCAATAAGCCAGTACTTAGCTCCTAAACTAATGTCAAAGAGCTACTCAAACTAGAACAATGTACTGCAAACAAGAAAGTTTGTCCGCCGATACCATCTGAAACTTACCAAGACCCTGCTAAGATAACATGTTACTCAAATAATATCTGGTCGTAGTTACAATGTAGATAATATTATTTCTTGAATAGTTATCTGTCTGGTAAAAGTTTCAAAGGGCTAAGTTAAATGGCAACTAACTAAAGACTACAGAGAGAGATCTTAAAAAGTTGGTTGTATGATTTGCGAAAAGCTGCTGGTAGAAGCTGGATGCGAAAAGCCGAGGACAGGGTGACATGGCGCACATTAGGGGAGGCCTACGTACAGCAGTGGACTAATATAGGCTGATGATCAAAAAATACTAGTTTGTATACTCCTCATTTCCTTTAGAAGACATTATAAATAATGACAGAAGATTGATTCAAACGTGTTTTACGTTACGGAGGTAATTTAAAGTTGTAAAACGATCAACCACAACCAAAACTGTAAAATTTTCCGAATATGCATCTTTTTATTTTGTATTAAAGTTGAAAATCAATCAAAGAAATCTGACAGATTGTGGTAGCTTGATGTGCTGGCCTGCACCAAAGAATATTTCCTCTCCAATTCTTACAAATATAAAACTAATTTTATCTAATGCAACTGAAAATACCTCGCATACTCTTGTAGAAATTATTATCCTAACTTTACTTAGCTTACAGGCTAGAATAAAAGTATAATGCTACTATTTAGTACTCGTAACTCCAACTATGCAAACTCATAAACCCCTGGTCTCACATCAAGCGGATCCTGATAGTGAGCGGTGTGGATCGCGAGCGGAGCGGAATACGAGATCAAAGCGAGTATTCTCATCAACTACAACTTTACAATTGTAGCAATGCAGCAAGCCCAGATATGCAATGCGACAAACAGAAAACCACCATCTTAACCATAAATATTAAATAAACAATATTTCAAGTTTATTTAATTGTATTTAAATTGCTATTTGTAAGGTTGGCTTATCTGTCATTTTTGAACTGACTGGTAAGAGTAACGATAATTATTTATATTTATTTATTTATATACACTTTATTGTACACCGATAAAAATACAAAAACATCAGGACACAAATTAATTTAAAACATACTATCGCCATATTTATATAGCCTTTATATTTTGTCACCTTTGCCAAAGTTTTGAGGGGGCGCAGTAAGCACGGGAGTATAGTTTTGCAGAATTTGCCTGACATTGTGTTGTTTGGTACATAACCCACAAGTGATACCCCTGGTGTTGCAAGCGTCTATAAGCTACGGTAACCGCTTACTAACAGGTGGGCCGTATGCTTGTTTGCCACCTTAGTGGTCTCGACAAAACAGTATTCACTGGCGAGACTTACAATAAAAGCCATAGACAGTCCACTACTAATCCGCTTTCTATGTAGCAGGGGTTTTATACAAAAGTTGAGATGCACAGCGCAGAGTAAGTTTTAATGTATGTTCAACGTTAAATGGAAAGCTATGTCGCTTATTCACTCGTTCATTCGTTCATGAAGGTACGTTATAGAGGTGAAACGTTAAATTAACGTTACATTGTTTTTGGACAGTATTTTAGGGATTGGGTTATATATTATAATAATGTGGATTTGTAAGTAGTGAGAGAATTCTGTGCAAGAAAGTATTCTAAATTGTAAGTACCTTTCTTGCACAAGTGACTTATTTCTTTCCAATAATCATTATTTTAGGGTTTGTCCCGTTGCATGGGCCTTATTAAGCCACTTTTTATGGGAAAGGGGGCAAACGAGCAGAAGGATCGCCTGATGGATTTGGGATCGGCACAATATTCTGTCTGTAACGTCTTTCATTGTTCCAAAATAAACTATACACATCATCCGTGATCATCCATTAACTTCCTTTTCTATCATATCCACCTTACAACAATCTATCCATCTTTTCTTTGGCCTCCCCATGTACCCACTCTTCCGTCGCTTCATATTCACATTCATCACTATTTTATATCCAAGCGAAAAATAAATGCTCGCTCTTGTTGCTGGTTGTTACGTCGATAGGAATTATAAAGATTTACAAAAAGGCCACGGCTACCAGGTAATCATCATCATCATCAACCCATTTATTATCCCACTGTTGGCCTAGTGCGGGCTGGCAGACTTCACACGCCGTCGAGAAGGTCTCTCAGGTATGCAGGTTTCCTCACGATGTTTTTACTTCACCGTTTAAGCGAGTAATTATTAATAATATATACGCACAATTTTTTTAAAAGTCAGAGCTGCCTGCCTGAGATTTGAACTCGAATATACTTGGCAGTCCAATGGTTATATCACTAGTTTATCACTGCATATCCAGGCAATATATTTAATACTATTATCATTGCAATTGTTAAGTTTTTCTTACTTGTCACACCGATAAGGATTGTCATTCAACATTTACAAAATGACAAAATGACCACAACTCATGTCAGGCACATTTTAAATACCGAACACTTAATATTTTTAAACGTCCAATTTTTAATACCATCCGTTAATATTCACTTCATAGCCGTATATATGCAACATGCTTTCATATCTTCATAACGACCACAAAGCCATGTCGGCTTTTATATTTCACAACAGCGAATGAGAATCTGACTCGTATGAATATTCCACTCCATTTCTGTGCGATTTGGCTAGAATCGTTGATTGACTTCAGTCATTATATTGATTGTACCTACATATGTCAACTATGATAATAATTACGACGTGTATCATCAAATTAGATTCCATGATGTTCAGATGAAAGTCACAAACAAATAACAGAACACACAAATATCATCATCCATCATCATCCAAAACTCTAAATCTAGGTTAGATTTACAAAGTTAAATATTTGAAAAAAATAAAATAAATAAAACGCATAGATTTGACAGTTAAATTATTTGTTTTATATTTTAAGCTATGTATTACTAATTAAATATTTACACTAACTTCACCGTGTCTGGAAATTCATAAATGGAACAGAATTAATAACTAGCCAAATAAAAAATTTACTTACTTGGTGGAATAACACCAATGGTTTTCTTAAAAGTATTAGGAACCCATAAGTGACTAGAGCTGTATTGTAAACACGATGTTAGTTTCAATTATCGTATCTTTGGAATTGTATAAGGATAACCAGATATGTAGTCACTGCTCCGATCACCTGTAAAAAAAGATTTATTCGATTTTAAAACGGTAAAATACATAATTATACTTACTACTTATAGCAAGTTTATGTATTTTAACGTTAAGGATTTCATCATTCAATTCAATTGGTACTCATCATATTAAAACCTAATTACCTAGTTTTTTTAAGATATTTGAGTGTAATATTACCCTGCGCTTCAACCCTGGGATGGGTTGCCATTCCACAAAAACAGTGTAACAATAATGTACTATCTAATTTTACCTTCTCTAATGAATAACTAATATATATGCTTACAGAAGCTACGAGAGGTCTATGAAGAGTGCACATTCCCATGGGTGCGTAGCTCACTGACTGCAACATCAGCTGTCGTGAGAATATCTCCAGTCGTGACGGTAGCACGCCGGTAGAGGGCGCTGACGTCATCAGCCTGCATACCAACCCTTCGGTTCTTTTGCCCTGGTACAATTAATATTATAAATTTTAGAATGTACGGGACTGCTCGTCATAAGCGCGATAAGTGTTACGCATGAGTTCCTGGGTACGATTCCCAGGAATGAAACCGCGTTTAACAGATAGTTTACAAACTATCTGTTGGACGCGGTTTCACCCGCATACCAAATAGCTTCTTGAAATAATAGGTACCCTCTGCCCTTCTTCAAGGTCTAATCTGTAGTTGTACCAAATTTATTGCAAATCGGTTCAGCGGATTAGGCGTGAAAGGTTAGACAGACAGCTACTTCCGCATTTATAGTAAGTAGTACGGGTTAATAAAAAATACTTTCTTGGATCACTAACCTCTGCAATAGTATAATGCCCTGGCTCCACGACCACAATCATGCGCAGCATGTGCGTCACGCACCACAAGAACTGCAGCACCAGGAAGTGCACGCGGTTAGTGGACACGACTGGAATGTTCGAGAATGTTTGTAATATTATACAACACCTACAACATTCAGTATACCATATTTAAGAGAGGTAAGGCATAGTGGAAGTAATTCCACTAAAATTGGAGCTGCCCGACTGAAAAGAAAATCGAAGTGAAATAATACTACTTTAAGCTGTGTTGTGTTCCTTACTGTGAGCAAGGTTGCAAGGACACGTCGTGTTGCCAGTGGGGGGGGGGGGACTTTGACCCTAAATACTGCCGACACAACACCGTTGGCAGTATTTAGGGTTTATCTTAAAATTGAATTATTTCTGTTTATTTTCAACTTACTGATCTCCATAATCAAGAAGTACGGCGTCACAATAAGGTGCAGCAGTGTGGAGATAAGGATCACGATAAGAGGCAGCCCGTAGCTGTCGTCGATGGAGCTGACGACGTCACAGAGTGTGCCGTGCAGCGAGGCGAGGCGCCGGACGGCGTCACACGGCGACACGATGAGGCGCGCCTCGCCGCTCGCTGAAAGTAGCGACACTATTGGGGTATTATTTAATTTATTACTTTGACCTTTTAACCTTTTGAACACCAGAGCATAAACGCACGGAATCGTTGAACGCAGGCAGCAAATAACCGTTCCTTGTGGAAGTCTGGGGGGAGGCCTTTGTTCAGCAGTGGATCTCTTATGACTGATATGGCGATGATGATGATTAAGTGTGTCCAGCACAATCAGGTGCATCACAGCTCGAAAAAAAATCTAATTCAATGGATACCAACGCTAGAAGACTTCTCACCTGTCCTCTTGATAATGACGACGTGTTCCCTGCCAGTCACGGAGTCCACCAGCAGACTCACGTTGGCTGACCGCTGCGAGTCAGCCGGCGCTACTCGGATAGCATAAATGTTCAGTGGTGTTGGACTTTTCGGTTTCTCCACTGGAAATTAAGAATGAAGGAATCAGTTTCATCTAGTTACTTTTTTGCCAGCAGTTTGAGTAGTAGAAAGCGAAACCACAAAGATTATTTAACAATCTATAGGTACATATTATATTGTTTTAAAAAGTTACTGTAGTTATATACATTGGATATATTCGTATAGAAAAGCTTTATACAATATGGTATAAACAGATAAGGATAAACAGTGACAATACCAGGGACGGAGACGTGTCGGGCGGTGAGCGCGAGCGCGTCGTTGACCGCGGCGAAGCGCGCGCGCACCGACAGTGCCGTGAACGCAAACTGCAACTCCAGGATCATCACCACGAACCACAACAGGTAGAAACCTATGTAGTTCGTCACTACGTCCCCTGCAATACCAAAATTCCTCATCAGCTAACTTATGTACCTAAGTACCCCCCCTGCTAAGATATAAAATATTTTTTCTTAATAATTTTAGTGCATCGATTGAAGGACTCAAGGCCAGGTAATAACTACGTCGTCTCGTGGTAGTTAAATTTGCGAAAACTAGTTTATCCTTAAGATTTGATCGGTATCACCCAAAAATTGTGTGGAGGTCTGATGGTAGTCGCTCTTGCAAAATACTATATGCAGTCGTAACAGGAAAAGGCTAGATTGGCGAATCATCATCATGATCATATCAACCACAAGAAGTCCACTTCTGAACAAAGGCCTCCTCCATAAACTTCCACAAGGACCGGTTACTTGCCGCCTGAATCCAACGACTTTCAGTGACTATACCAAGCTTTACCAGGTCATGAGTCCATCTCGTTGGAGGCCGACCTACGCTGCATTTTTCGGTGATTGTCTCCAATCGAGAACCTTTTTGACACGCATGTATGAATAATGATATTATCTTAGATGTTTTCTTACATTCTCTATCCAACTTCTTGGCCTGCAGCGCGTAGAAAGTGAAGTCATCAGCGATAAGCACTGAGAAGAAGATGAGGATGGCCAGGATGATGGCGCACAACTTGCGCTCCGTCAATACTGAATACTGACCCCCTATGCTGGTATCTACCTGAAATCCAGAAGAAGGACTAGCTTAAATTATTTGTTGGAATAGTACAGGTTAAGCTCTTGCATCAAACATGTTCCAAAAAGTTTACGTTTTTTTTGGTACTAACAAATCAAACAATCATGTCTGTAGTATGCCACAGTTCACCAGTAAGTTTAAATCCCATTTATTAGGGATCGAGCCTATTGCCATTGCAAATCCAAACTCCGATATGTTACTGAGATTTTATAGAAAAACCTATTAAAACAGCTCACTGCTGACACAGATTGAGAATATTCTGCTTTAATTAAGCTGAGACTGAGAGAATGAGACGATCATAAACAAAAGGGATTTGACGTATTGGAATGATATTGTAAGAGGAACTGGTTACTAGACAACATTACACAGTGGTGGCTTCACTTCACTTAATTTGCCATCTGTAAATCCTACCACTTCAAAGATATACATTTTTTCAAAAGAACAATTCAATCATAGGCAGGATTTGAACCTTCCCTTCTGGTTACACCTGCTGCTTTAGCCAATTAAGCTAGAATCCACTGTGTGTGATGTCGAATTCCGCTTCTACATTCTACGTCTTATTATGACGTCAGCAACATCTATTGATAACACATTACCATTAGGTACTATGTGGTAGGTACTTTAGTAAAAATGGGCCCTAGACATTGTAATTTTGGACCTTACGGAAGCAATATTCTCCATAAACTTGAGCATATTCCTCATCCTCCTGGGTGCACCATACACTCCGGCGCCGGCGGTCGCGACCACGACTAAAACGTCGCAAGTCGATACCACCTGCGACATCTTCGACGACATTCGTACAGACAGCTCTACGCCTACATTGATCTCTGCTACTAGGCCGAATATTGTGCATATTACTGGAATAGAATAGACAAGATAAATTAAATTAGAATTTAACTTTGTATACATGTACGGAAGGTCTTTATTGCCACTTTAGACACGCTAAATGTACTGAGTATTTTTACACGGACGGCTATTGTAATTTGTAACTTAATTACTAGTAGACAGATTTTGGACATCATCATCATCATCGTCATCATTATCGTCATAGTCATCGTCATCATCGTCATCGTCATCATCGTCATCATCGTCATCGTCATCGTCATCATTATCATCATCATCATCATCGTCATCGTCACTATCATCATCATCATCCGCGTCGTCATTATCGTCATCGCCATCATCATCCTCATGATCGTCATCATCATCATCAGCATCATCATAAGGGCGCGTTCCCATTATGTCGTACCGTTTTATTTGTCGTTGGAAATAACATAAAAAAAAAGTCGTCAACGATAGTTTTTGTGTTGTACAGAGGCCAGCACATCAAGCTACCACAATCTGTCAAATTTCTTTGATTGAATTTAAATTTTAGTACAAAACCATAAGGTTCATAATCGATTGGGAAAATTTTACAGTTTTGTATAGCTTGACCTGCTGGCGTCTGTACATAAGTATGAACGACTCCATTTAAGCCACACTTTAAACGCACGACTATCTGTCGTCACGTCGAAGTGGGAACGCGGCTTTACTTACTCACCTAACACTGTGACAAGGATGTAGCTGTACACACACATGGCCCCTGATATGCTGACCGTGAAGCCATTGCTACGAGACTCAAACCTGAGAGGAGCCAGCCCGAAGAAACTTGATATCTGAAAATAATACTCACTGTTTATACACCGGGATTTATAACACCACTTGATACTTAACTGTCGTAGATCAGTTAAATAAATTTATGGAGAAACAGCGCAATTAATGAATAAACAGCAAAATTTTTTTGGTGAAGAGATATAATTATGACAGTTATTCTGACCAGGGTGACATGAACTTATATCGGGGACTAGCTTTCCGCCCACGGCTTCGCCCGCTTGGTTTCTTGGCTTTTCTGTAGTATAATATATGAAGAACCGCTCGACCGATTTTGTGCAAACTTCACATAAACCATCTACTAAATAGTCCGAACAAAGCCTAAACATTTGGTTTGGATAGGTGAGCCCGTTCTTGAGTTATAAAATTACAACGAAAAGTGGCATTGATTTTTATATATATTGATGATATTTTGTTTATAGTGGAGAATGTGATGTGTGTGTGTGTGTGTGTGTGTGTGGATGACCAATTTCGTCCGTCACAGGCTGAACTTCATCGCGTTTTAACACTCTGCTTTTACGCGTTCTGTGTCAAACGCAGCGCAATCACACAAGTTATTCACCAACCGTAACTTGTACAAATTAATAAACAGGATTAGGATAGGTATCACAACCTTATTTAATAATTAAATTAAATTTTACCTGCGACTGAGGCTCCAACGGTGTACCTCTGCATAGGCAGTGCTACTAGGATTACATAAGCTGTAAGATGTTTTACTGTAAGATGTGTTGTTGTAAGACATTGCGTGACACCGGCGCGGCGTTATCAGGTGGATTCCGAATCGAACCAGTATCGCTTAATTTATTCTACTTGGGCTACATAAACAGCAAAAAGTCTAACCCTCAGTATGAAGGCATGTGCTCCGCCGACCACGCAGTGTGTTGCGCGGTCGGCTCGAGGCTCCGACTCGGTCGGGACTGGCGCGGCCGTCACTCCCTCCACCTTCGCTGACTCCACGCCTTCAAATAAACATGACATTAATTAGAAAAATTAAAAAAGCCTCCTTATTGTAGCTGCTAACTGGGCAAATAAGACTAATATTGTGGATGAGTAGCTAAGATTTAATTGATTTTTGGATGCGTTAAAAATTACCATTTTATATTATCATTTACTAACCTAAAAATATCTACTAACCTTTTTTGCGAGGGATGCTATGCGATATATTATCAAAATTCATTTTAAATTCACAAGTTATTGGAAATTCAATTAACAGAAAACACAAATTATTTAAATATCTTGTTATCGATTACTTAAATCGGGGTTACTTCGTGAAAAGGAAATTAAAAGAAGGATGGACATTTGTCTTTATTGTTTGTCAAATTCCTGGAAAGTTGAAATTGATTGCAAATGGAATGAACGATGGCACTTCATTATTAATAAAAACCGTTTATAAAAAAGTAAAGTACAGTATCGTCTATCCGAGAGCCGGTAGCTCATTAAACTGTCTTATCAATCATTTTCAACTGCCGATAGTACCTGCAGCTTTTTAATTATTTATCTTAATCACACTCCGAGTAATATCAACATAGTTATATGTATAAATAAAAATCAATTGCCGCATGTATGAAAGATCATCATATTGACAATGGCTCGACCGATTAGACAATTTTTTTCTAACCGACTTCAAAAAAGAAAGAGCTTCTCAATTCGACTGTATTATTATTTTTGATGATTATTACCTCAGAACTTTCGACTGGGTGAACTGATTTTGATGATTATTTTTTTATTTGAAAACCGGTGCCTCCCGTGTGGTCCCATTTGGTCCAGTTCTGATAATGGCATCCATGAGAAAACCTTACAAGTCTTATTTTTACACACAATGCTTCAAGTCGGTTTTCTATTCCTAAAAAGTTATGGTGGTGTTCATAACTGACAGGAGAAAGTTTGTATGATTTTTTTTTATAAATCTTCTGGAGTTCACCAGGGCGACATCAGGCGCAAACAGCTAGTATAAAATAAATCCTTTGCATGAGTGGTAGGGTGAGTGGGTTGCAGTCTATAATATTATGTAGTAGCCGCAGGGTTTAGCGGTGAACTAACTCAACGAGTGGCCATCAAAATAGACCGATATAAATAGATAATATAGCCGCAAATGAACAACAAAAAAAGTGTGGCCAGTAAGGTTTTTTAAGTTTTTGGTTTAAGAAATTTAATAGGTTGGTCAAACTCAAAGTTCTTTATTGCTTCATGTGTAAACATACATAGGTGTACATTTAAAGAGCAGCAACATGAAACCCTGTTAGGGCACAGAATATAATAATATTAAATAATAATATTAATAATATATAGGACCTAATCGTAAATGCTTGCAAACGTTTCTTCCTTAATTGTTTTTATTTATTTATTTATTTTGTTTTTGTTTTGTGTCTACCATACAATCAATAGGTTAATTTCCACGCCATAGTCAACTATATTTTAAAGTTGTAAGACCACCATCCCGGAGGATGGTACCATCGTATTGCTAAATTATTGTGTTTGACTATCTAGCCAGTGAAATTATTGGGCATAATTATGAAAATTAAGAACTGAGGTCTCAAAATGAAAAGATATTAAAGAGAGGTAGTGCATAGTGGGAGTAATTCCACTCAAATTAGAGCTCCCCGTCTGGGGAAGTACCTCCGCTTGCAGAAAATCGAAGTGAAATAACACAGCTTTGAGCTGTGTTGTGTTCTTTACGGTGAGCAAGGTTGCCAGTGCTCCGCCAGAAACTCAAACTCCCACCATGCCCTCCCTTACCTCTCTCTGTCTCTTCTCTTTCTTACGTATGTCCATCTATACGCAACGGATTTTCATGCGGTTTTCGCTACCATAGATAATTTCTTCCGGAAGGTATATACATATATTGTTATTACTATGTTACAACCGTGAAAAATTACAATTAATTTTGCAACTCCTAATCATAATTTGCAAATTCATAACAACTGGTACGCAATTCTGGTAATTCCAATATACTATGTACTTAGTAATCGTAAAGTAATAAACTCATCATTATCGATAAATGCCCGCGGGAGGCTATTGATTAATAAATATCTAATAACATGGAACAACAATGGTTACGTCAGGAAGCCGACACAAACACTTGAAATTATCGATAAAATTGGGAACGCAGAACTTTCGAGTCATGTATTGACTAGCGTTAGAAAACATCTCAGCTATGAAATAAAACTACTTTTTACGGATTTTATCGCGTATATTGATATTATTAATTCCGACGTTTCGGACCCTTTACAGCGTCCATTGTCACGGGTAGACTGAGGTGGTGGGCGTCTTGATGATATAATTACTGACAGCTACCCTACATTTTTTATCGTTACATGATCAATGATATTTATTACTAATTATTAATTAAAACTAGATGGAGCCGGCATTTCCTAGCTGACGACCTCTGAGAAGAACTCATCTCTGAGAAGAACTCATCTCTGAGAAGAACTCATCTCTGAGAAGAATCAGTCTACCCGTGACCATGGACGCTGTAAAGGGTCCGAAACGTCGGGATTAATAATATCAATATACGCGATAAAATCCGTAAAAAGTAGTTTTATTTCAATGTATAATATTCGCGTAAATGTCAGAAATCAATATCTCAGCTATGGCTATGAACCCTGCATCGATGTTTAACCGACTTCAAAAAATAGACCAAGAGCCTCCCATGGAGAGCATTTAAAGCCGTCGGTTTCGGTTATCATAGTATGACAATCGTTCTTTCTTTCTCTTTCTCTATGGCAATTGATGCCGATGTCGACAATTCTGCCAATGTCAAAGTGGTTAGGAAAAACGTGTGTACGGGAAAGGAAAACAAAAGGAGGTGGTGAAAAGGAAATATTTAAAATAATGGAAAGGAAGTAATTTAGATTAAGGAATTGTTGACAGGATTAGAACCCTGAAATGAAAACAAAAAATAAATAAAATAATAATATTGTAAGATTGTTTGTCAAAAGCCCTGAAAGCGCCTGACAAACAATCTGATAGATTGGTTGTCAGGCGTTTTGGGCTTTATCTCTCTCTCTCTCTCTATCTTTATATTGGGATATCGTTATTGCCCAGAAATTAGGTTACGGAGGTATAGTAGTCGCTTCGTGTAAAATACTGAGTTGATATTCAGCTGAATATGGTTAGACTGGAAGCCGACCCCAACTTTTATATTACTATTTTTATTAACTTGAAATTTTATATATTTGTAGAAGCAATTTCAAAATCGATGGGTGACGAATGGTCCATCGATAGACTGACTACGACAAGCACAGTTTTATCTGGTCGAATGATTTTTGTGTACAGTTATTACTTAACCACGATTTCATAATTAACAATAAAGGTCAATGGAAAAAAAGGCAATACATACCTAATAACACCCGCAAATTAGGCGAAAAACGACTACAGTTTTTATTTTGGATTGTCCAGTTAGAGCGTATCATAGTCAATTCAAAACACCATACACAACACAGTTCAACTTTTACCCGACGACCGAAGGAGGGCAATGTTTTCAATTCAACTACCTACAGATAAACTGCATTGTTTTAAAAAAAGTGACGAATTGAATAACTCCTTTTTTAAATTCAATAATAATCCCGCCAAGTCCAGGTTTCGAAATTTAAAAAGAAATGAAACAAAAGCAATGCATTATTGTAATTATGTTAAAACAAGTATTTACGTGGCTTAAATATCGAAGGAGATTCGAATGGTTTTTTTTGTCCAGTGACTGTCCTGTCTACAACTCATCACACGCGTCACACGCCGTGCGTTTAGGGATACAATGTATACAATTTATTGAGACACCCATATCTGTGTCCTAATAAACTATCATGGGTATCTAGAAAATGAAATTCTTATCTATTACATATTGTTTTATGTTTGATCGATTAGTATGTGCAATTCTTTAAAAATAATACGTCTATTTCCCATAGGGGTAAATAAAGAGCACCACTTGCTACGATTCTTACATTTTTATTTTGCTTCGTCCACATTCGTACATCATCATACACACAAGCCGGTTACGAGGACTACGCACCTAACCTTTTTAAAGAACCTCACCAGTAAGGTCGGTTTAAATCTTTCTAGGACGTCCCGACGGATCAATATAATAATGTAATAAAAATACGTGTATCTGGGGTATAGATAACCCATTCCTTATTTTATTTTTTATGCTAATCGAATCGATGAATTTGATTAAAAAATAAAAGAATCTCGGGTGCCAGAAGCTCACCGGTATAAAAGAAAATAAAATAAATGCTACCGGAAGCTAAACAATGGTAAACACAGAACTTTTAATCTGTAGACGGGTTTTTTAAGTATATCTATACATATATTTTTGAACAACTATTGCATACGACATATTATTGCTTCAATTAATATTTTTTTTTAATAAAAAAGAATACAGTTTTTTTCAACATATGAGTTTAAATATTTGTTGTTTTTTTCTAATTTTATGCCCGAGTTCAGATTTAAAAAAAAAAACACAATTTACGATAAACAGGAGTAACCAAACGCACTCTTCTGAGACCACAAGAAGGTCGTGAGGCCTCTAACACTGTCACTACATTACAACTTACTAAGTTACACCTGTCAAGTAAAAAGAAATCAAAACAACATTAACCACAAGTATTCACATAAAGAATACATACGTAGAAAAAATATGTCAAACGATATGTAGGTACCACAACATTTCCCAATAATATTTAGTCTACTCCATGAAAAAATATTTTTCTTACTTGCCATAGCTGCTACGAATAGGCCCGACTACGCCGTAGGCGCCTACAGAACAATATCAAGAAGGCCTACGCAAAAAGTTTTTATGCCTGTTAGAAGCATATTTTTTAATTTTATTTTTACTGATCTGTTACTGTCACCCTAAGGTTGACTGGTAGAAAATATTTTAGGCATTAAGTCTGCCTGTGTACTATATTTGTGCATAAATAAATAAATGGTCCAGTGTCGTAAGTACGGCTACCGAGCGTAAGGTCCTGAGTATGATTTCCAGGTCGAGCAGTGTTATCGGGTTTTTCTATGAGACACTCAATAGCAATTCAAGTTTGAATTTGTACCCGGTTAATGGAAATAATTTGGCATACATACTTAAATACATATATAATACACACCGGCAAACTGTCGGGGATATGGGTCGCTTAATCTGCATTAGCAGGCTATATACTATGTTTAAAATTACAAAAACTATTAAGCGACTTGCAAAATACTTTTTCGGAAAATAAAAACGGTGGACCCAAGGGGTAATGGCGGTCACGACTTCCCAAATGTAAGAGTTAATGGCTCTAACTATAGAGCAACGGGAAGTTGTAATTTACTTACCCCGCCTTCCATTTTTTTTATAGTACAGAAGATTCTCATAGATCATGGATGGATTTTTTTTTTTTTTTTTTTTTATCGTATGGAAATCCTCATGGACTATCCACCGCCCGGGGATGGCGGTGGGGTGTGTCGGACTCCACCCAGAGGGGGTGACCTACCGACTAAAACCATACGGGTGTTTCGCCTCACCACTTTTTGCTGGGGTTGCGGGAGCGAGAACATTCCTCCGCGACAATCATGGATGGACCTAGGGAGGCGGCAGGGTATATTGGACTCGTACCTACAGCCCTACATTGTAAGACACATATTTGTTACTATTCTATGTCTGGACTTTGAAAGATACTATGATTCTCTGAATTTGTTTCGGCGTTTCTTCTCAGAGTTCATCAGTTAGGAAATACCGGAGACATCTATATTAAAGCAGCTGTCTTAAAATTGTTATATAATAAAATTTATTATTCGGTAAATTAATATTTGACTGACGTTTTTGTTTTATAATAAGTTGTTGATCGGATTGCCAATAATTAACAACTAAAACATGATCATTGAATATTTTTACTATAAAAGAGACCATGATTCTCTGAGTTTGTTTCGGCGTTTCTTCTCAGAGGTCGTCAGCTAGGAAATGCCGGCTCCATCTAGTTTTAATTAATAATTAGTAATAAATGTAATTGATCATGTAACAATAAAAAATGTAGAGTAGCTGTCAGTAATTATATCATCAAGACGCCCACCACCTCAGTCTACCCGTGACCATGGACGCTGTAAAGGGTCCGAAACGTCGGGATTAATAATATCAATATACGCGATAAAATCCGTAAAAAGTAGTTTTATTTCAAGTTGTTGATGTTAAATAAATTTGTGGTATATGTTTGTTATGATATCTTAGAGTTTAATAGTTATCTCATAGTAATAAGTTCATATTTGTACGCCAATATTGATAAGACATAGCGCTCCTTATTGTTAACACCATCTTAAAAATGTACCTATGTTCTACAAATAAAAAAAAATGAATTTGAATCTAGCTTTAAAAAAAATATTAAATATAGACTTGTAAAAGTGTCTTTAAAAGTACAGAAATAAATATCTTTTATCATTTACCGACAAAACCGTACTTGCTTGCCTTCACATACCATCATCACATGGGATGCCACCCGCCTTCCCTGGTAAGGAAGGGGTCTGGTTGAAAACCAGCGCCAGGCATTCCGTCTGGCATATGCTGAACCAGCGCCGTTTCAGCGCAATTGTGGGGCATACAATGTATACCTAGTATGTAAATAAGTATTTATGTAAATTGTGCTAAATAAATTATTTTTCTTTCTTTCTTTCTTTCAAAACAAAGTTACTTTTTTCTAAGAGTCATTCGATTGATAATTTGGAAAGTGGAACGATACATTCATAATATTAATTAAAAAAAAGAACAGTAGTTTTCTGCTGTATAAACAAAACAGCCGTATGTCTCTTTAAAATTAGTCGGATATGATTATCTATTAGAAGTGGTAAGTGTTTTATAAACTTTCATAATTTCCGGTAAACTGTTCTGAATACAATGTCCAGACTATATAATATATTAATGAAAATAATATTTACTTTACTAATGAAAATGTGTTTATTCCGTAAATATGTTCACAAAAATATATGGTAAGCTGTGTTCTCACGTTAGATCACCCTGTGTCTTGGTCAACAATCACTTGGATAAAGCGTCCGATGTACTTAACTGGAGAGACGCAGGTTCGAAACCAGCTTGAGATCGAAATTTTCTTTCTCTAAAATATACTTACATATAATTATTATTATCTTTAAAATGTTTAGCATACGTTAATGCCAAATATAATAAAAAATACTAGAAAAAAAAAGCAAAGACTTGCAGACATATCTTAAGGCATTTAGTGAGTGTGTTTTTTTGTAGTGTGTTTATGTGGGTTATATTTGATGGGGAGATTTTTGAAATTATGAGACGATTGAAGTTGTGGTCGGCCGAAACGGAAGTGCCGGCATAGTGAGGAGGCAGCTAAAAAGCCACTTCACTTCCTGAGAGAATGCGGATAGCTAATGACATACTAGGGAAACAGATCAAAGCTTATGCTAGCTAGCTATTAAGCTATGCTTTGATCTGCATAGGAGCTCACCCCTAAACAATTTATAGTAAGTAGTCGTAGGGCTTAATGGTGAACTCTAATTCAACGAGTGACGATTACAATAGACCGACTGCGGTAGCAGTAATACTATTTAACACAAATAAATAATAACAAAAAACAAGAGGGAATAACAGCTTGGAGGGACTGAGGCCTTTTCCCAGCAGTTGGACAAAAAAAATTATGCCAAAGCGTTTACGGAACTTCAGTATTCGATTGCGGGCATTGCTAAGAAAAATACAGAACGCTTCGGCTGTCGACCGACCACGTGATATGCGTGTTTGTAAACATGGAACTAACGACCATTGCTAACATAACAGGGTGGTAACATTTTTATCGTGAAGGTGGTTATACTTATTATGTATTTAATGGAACTGACATCGCCTTTGATTATTTTTTACCTTAAAGTACGTCTTGTATACACCGTGACATTTTAAGCGAATTACAACCCGAAGGGTGTGCTTATTCTCATAATTATGAACGATTTTTAATATGGAATTACCTACCAAAATGTATTTCCTCCAAGCCTTTTCCCAATTATATATATAGATATACTGTGTTATAAATACTGTGTTATATTTAGCAAATTGTCCTAGTGCTTACTCAATTTGAACCAACTGTAATTTACTACAATTCTTACAAGTAATAAATTTCATTTCATTTTATTTCGTAATTAAACGCCAGAGTTTTGTATTTAGGCAGCTAATAATATCGTTGTTTTTTATGGTTTGCGGAAAATCCTCATGGATTGTCTGCCACCTGAGACCGACTGAAAACCTCACTTGCCTTCCCTTTAGTCATGAGATTCGTGATATTCACCACAACCATGACGGGCTATGGGTCCGGTACAATACAACATTCCCCAGGTCAACCGCCCGCAGGCGCTAACAACACTTGCGTTTTAACACATAATAAACACGTTAAAACCGCTTTTACATAATCTATCCATCTTTTCTTTGGCCTTCCTCTAAATCCATCCATTAAAATTCATCACTCTTTTGGTTACATGCGTTTTATTCCTCTTCATTACGTGTCCATACTAATAATTGGAGTTAATACTTGTTTGTAATGAGAAGATGGCTGGATCTTACCACCTGCTTGGAATCCTTTTATAGATTCTATTAAATCAAAATCCAGGCCTACAACTGCAATACCAAAGGATACGGTGAGCTCGTTGTACGTGAATAAAAAATGCTAATAATTAACAAAAATGTAGGGTAACTGTCAGTAATTTTAATATCAAGACGCCCACCACCTCAGTCTACCCGTGACCATGGACGCTGTAAAGGGTCCGAAACGTCTTATTATAAGAAAAGTTTTATTTAAATACCTGTTAACAATTGATGAACTATAATAAAATTTACGCAACACAATTTATTAAAATCACAGCCAAATTAGTAATAACTATGTGGGTGTGTCTGTGTGACAGTAAACAGATTATAGACAACGGTGACAAATGGCTGCCATGTTTGTTTTCTGTAATAAATTACTTTGTTAATAATTCAATGGGTCCCTGAGAACACTGATTGACATTTAAAACTCGTTCAGGTTACCTTTGACCCTGAATCCAGGAGGTAACCGGTAGTACTCTTTACTGTAGGGGTTGTCGTAGAAGTCTTGTTTTAGTAAAGTACCTATATGTGTTATAAAAAAAAAATTCTAAAATGAAGAATAAACTATTATATATTTTTTTAAAAAAATTGGTTTTGGTGTTCAAATTACATCATAATTATCATCATTACCCCATAATATGATACTATCCCATTTCTGGGCACGGGTCTTCCCTCAGATTGAGAGGGATAAGGCTATAATCCACCACACTGGCCTAGTGCGGGTTGACAGAGTTTTCACACCGTCGAGAATAATCTATAAGATTTTCCTCACGAAGTTTTCCTTCACCTTTTAAGCGAGTGATAATAATTAATTATTAATACGCACATGAATGCGAAAATCAGAGGCCTTGGATTCGAACATTCCGACTCATATTAAAACAAATTTGATTTGGTTGATCAGCTTACTTATTAATTTAAGGTAGCGTAGATAGGTAAGGTTTAAGGAAGCGGCGCTATTCAGTCTGTGGATGGGTGACACATCGAGACCAATCAGTGCCTCGGAGAGCATGTAAGGTTCGTCCCGGTTGTCATATGAACACCTATGATAATCGGTACTGGTAGTCAAAACCCCAAAAAGCCTGACAACCAATCTATCCTTAAGATATCTTAAGATATTACTCAGAAACTAGTTTGCGGAGGTCTGACGGCAGTCGTTTTGTGTTTTTTCGCATTATTGAGACGCATCTGACTAGAAGCATATACTAACATACTTAGGTAATTGTTTTGTCGATTGTATATCGAAACCTGCAGGGTATTCTTGAATAATAAAGCTGACCCAGTGCTTGTATCCTCAACATAAATCATTCTCCAGTGCTTATTCCACCTTACTTGGAGTCGGCGCAGTACGTATTTTTAACATAAATAAAATCAAGAAATCACTTAGTATTGATACTCTAGCTAACATCAATAGTCCGGGCTGACAATGAGGATTTAATAACAAGAAACATCAATAACACTTTGACCTGGGAATCGAATCGAAAGTCCGCTCTGCAGTTACGTCCATTAGATAGACGTCGATATCGGCTTAGAATTTCACACGTTTAGGTACACAGCTCGACAGCCGCTGTCAGCAGTTCTATCCTCGTTAGCATATTCCCAGTATTCCTAGCATCTTTCACACCTCTTTACATTTCATGCAGTCCGGATACATTCGTTTGTCATTAAACTATTGTTAGGATTACACGTATCTTATGCATGGATGGATAGATCTAATAAAAGTGAAATTCTATAAAAAAAAATTTTGGTATTTCTCATTTTAAAGTGAGACATGTTTACACCGATATTTATTCCTATTACAAATATCAAAAGGTCACTTAAGTACCATTTGATCACAAAAGTGATTATTATCGGAATAAGGACCTACGTATTAACGAATTTACGCATCACGATTGTCACTCAATTTTCAACCCTATTTCACTGTACTTGTGATGAATTTGATACCTAATGGTCGTTAATAGGGGTGTGTCGAATGACGTCATAGGCTATTGACAACAATTTATAACATTTTCCTTTGTAAATATTGACCGCTATTTTACAAAGCGGTGTTTTTGAATGGGACGTGCCTTAGTATTAAAAACTCGACTCGGTAGCATTATGAAAGAGGTGAACACAATATTTGACCTCAACCATAGAAAGCAGTAAAGAGGTTTGTTTCTTTTTTTTTATACTAATAAGGTGGCAAACAAGCATACGGCTCACCTGATGGTAAGCGGTTACCGTAACCTATAGACGCTTGTAACACCAGGGGTATCACTTGCGCGTTGCCGACCCTGTAAAAAGAAAGAGGAATAGTTGGGTTCAGTAAATGGGTCAAAGTCCTCCCACTGCCTTCTTCGCGGAGCACACTGGCAACCTTGCTCACCGTAAGGAACACAACACAGCTCAAAGCAGTGTTATTTCACATCGATTTTCTGCAAGGCGGAGGTACTTCCCCAGTCGGGCAGCTCCAATTTGAGTGGAATTACTCCCACTACCCTGCCTCTCTTCTAAATTTGAACACAACAAACATAACATCACGCTCGTATTCCCCGAAAGGGTAAGTAGAGGTGTACACGTAGGTACTGTTCGCCGATGGGTTTAATAATAATATTTAATAGTAATAATAATAATGGAATTTATTATACAGGGTGGAATTTTTTTATGTCACCTGGAGGGAAAGTACTCTTAATACTATATTATAGACAATTTTACTCAAAGGAAATATTCCCTTATTTTTGAAACGAAACAAAACTGCATTCAAAGATTTTAGAAAATTCGCTTGCCACACCCGGAAATCGACCCGACTAAAATCTGTAAAAATTACACTTGTACTTACACTTGTAATTAAAAGGATGAAATCTCTCTAACAAACTTGAGAAATTAAATGAAAGGATACCATGAAATCTGGAATTATGAATAGAATTTATAAGTCCAGATTTCATGCAAGGCGGAGGAACCATGAAACCATGACATTACAAAATTCCACTCTTTATAGTAGCTCGGCAACTATATTTTTATATTTTGAAATGTTTTACTATCTTTATAAATTATTTGTTAAATATTTAAAAATATCAACAATAATTATGTAAATAGAAGGCAATAATAATAATATTTATTTCATATTCCTGTACATAGGTTTAGATGTCAGGTTTATTACACAATTCCAAACTGTTACGAAAAACTTCATAGATAATCCCAATAACACTTTGGTCGACCTGAGAATCATATCTAGGTCCTCTAAAATATCAGTCGCTACTGCGTACATACGTAGCAGAAGGCTACAGGTAAAACCCTAATATGGGGCACAAAATAATGGGACAGTTATTATTAAAACCAAATCATCATCAACCCATATACTGTCCCACTGCTGGGCACGGGTCTCCTCTCATATTGAGAGGGATTAGGCTATAGTCCACCACGCTGGCCTAGTGCGGGTTGGCAGACCTCACAGTCGTCGAGAAAATCTCTCAGGTATGCAGGTTTCCTCACGATGTTCTCTTTCACCGTTTAAGCGAGTGATATATAATATATTATTAATACGCACATGAATTCGAAAAGTCAGAGTTGCGTGCCTTGGATTCGAACTCGAGACCTTCGACTTGCCAGTCCAATGGTTATACCACTAGGTTATCACTGCTTATTAAAACCAAATCTATAAAATAAACGTACGAACAAAATGTATGAAATATGTCTATATGTGTGAGCTATCGATTTTGTTAAATAAACATGCGAGGTTTAGCGCACTGGCCGGAAGCTTTAAAGTTGTTTGTATACGTACCGACGTAGTGACGGGCTCCAACCCACAGCATTATGAACGTCTCCGTTCACGAGCCACTGTTTATTTAGGTAACTACATCGTCACGTTTGGTCCTTGCGGAAAATAGGACTATCACTGCGTAGTTTTTACTATAATAACTATTTATTACGATTCGGATTGAAATTTTTTAAAATGATATAAATTTTTAGGGAAAATAATTAGAAACCATAATATTAATATGTAGGTAAGTACTGGTATAATAAAGTGTATTTTATAATATTATCTAAATCATTTTAGAAGCCAGAACCAAATATTTTTTAAAACACCGGAAACATTTCTAAAATGCACGTTTAATGTGCATGATAAATGTCACAGATAAATTAATTATAAGAGACTATAATAAAACAGTATAATTTTGAAAAGATATTGCCGCCAAATAAAAAATGCCAAACCAAAATCTGGTCCTAATGTCCGCCCGTATCAAAGCCTCGTTAAACAATGATATTTATAAACTAAATACGAACTGTTTAAATGACCTGCTAATTGATTTACGTGCCTCAAATAATTAAAACCAATACCATCGCTATTAATGGAAGGCAACCCTGTTTATAAATTATTTAAATGTAAATAATACCTTAATGTATAATATACATATGCATGCTGGCACGTCGTTAACCAACCTTTTTTAGTTTATTATAGACAAATTGAAGACACTAGGTATATGAAATTTTGGCACAAAACACCAAGAGCACACAACAAAAAATTCTGCAGTAATGTTTAAAGAAATTATTCAGGTTTAGTCCTGTTCTCTGTCTCATTAGATCCACGGGGACTTGACCAGATGAAGCTCCCCTGAAAGAACCCTACCCCCAACATCTATACTATAAAGCTGAAAGAGCTTTTTTTGTTTGTTTGGTTGAACGCGCTAATCTAAGGAACTACGGTACGGTTCGATATGAAAAAAATATTTTTGTATGTGTTCAATAGTCCATTTATCGAGGAAGGTTATAAGCTATAAAACATCCCGCGTAATTTTTTTATTTTAATCAAGTAAGTACCTACATATTTATTTATTTTTTTAATTTCAGTAAGTTCACATAATATTGCTGCATACCTAACATTTTTGTTCAATTTGAATGTATTACTCGATTATACAAGGAAATGTAAACAAAGCATAGATCAAAGGACCAATAATGTAAACAAAACGAAATGTAATCGAGTATTGGCAGTTAAAATTATCAGTGGCTGTATCAGAAAGCATTTAAAATCCATTAGTGTTACACATAGTATTCCACGTCAGTTCGGCTTCACGTAAACATAATATCCGTTCTTACGATTTGAATATTATATATTATGATCCACAACGGTCTTTACTTTAAGGAACACTTTAAAACAAACTTAAATAACGTAGAGATTACTTTTCAAATTAAATAGAATACTAATAAAATTATAGTATACTAGTTTAGTAGGTATTTATATCATATATCATATCATATATCACCCGTAGACCGGTTAGCCATTTGAATGTTTTCCCCCGTAAACAAAATAAAAGGTATAGATTTGAGGTCCCTGTGGCAAAGGTTGATTGATATTTGAAATAATTGATATTCGTTCCTTAATATGTTAGGGCCTGTGAAACATCATCATATTCCAAAAACATATAATATTTATTAAGATAATTAAGATTCTGTGTACTAATAATATTTTTGTATTGTGTAATGTTAGCTTGTAAGTCTATTTTAGATAAAATTTGATTGCAATGCCTTTGCTGTGCCCAAACAGGGTCCAAAATGATACCTATACTTAAGATTACCACCTAATTTACATTGTGGAACTGCAAATAAAGGATATGGTATGTACTAGGTAAGCATAAGGATAAATATAATAGCGTATCCGTAAAGTTTATTTTAATTTATGTAATTAGGTAGTAGTAATGATTTCAGGTACTTTTTATCAATCAAATTACATAAAAATAATGAAAGTTATAAGTTATTTTTTTGTTTTCACAGGAAAGCTAGCTTATTAAAATGTAATACGAGTATGTACCGAATATATACTAAACAAGCTTACAATAATGGTTTGAGTAATATAATACTTATTATGTTGAAACCATACTTATTATTTTATTTACAGTAAATTATTCCTTAATTCTAACAATATAGGTTAGGTTGGTTTTCAAAAACATTCTTAAAACCATACATTGAAAATACATACCCATTGATCCCAAAAATCACAAAGGTCAATGAACCTTCAGATAATAAACAAAATATAAACTACACAAAATATTTTTTTCATTATTACATCTTTACAAGACTTGTAAAATACTGTAAGCAAATACTAGGGTAGCAGAAACACGTGAAGATGTTAGGAGGGCGAGGAAAGAACTAAACTCGCGAGCCCGCCCTTTTGGTGCGTGACGCTGTGATTATTTTCCTCTAAATGATAAATTCATTGCGCTACATTTTGACATTTTCATCGTTGTAATTATAAAATAATTGCAACTTTGTTCATTTGGAATCAAACAGATATTTACATGGTTTATAGCACATTATTTATCGGAGACAATTTATTAAATACTACATTAATTTAATAATTAATTAATTAATTTATTAATTTATTTATTGTTTTCATTAATTTATTTATTATTTTTATTAATTTATTTATTATTTTAATTAATTTATTATTTTTATTAATTTATTAATTTACTAAATTTTCTTTCTTTCTTTCTTCTTTCTATTAACTTATTGAAATAGGTATCTATATCTTGGGGACGGCTTCCAGTCTAACTCTGTAGATGCGGCTGAATATCAATAATTAGCATGATGCTAATACTATCAGACTTCTACAAAGCATTTCTGAGAAAAACATAGACTTGTTGTCAGTCTTTCAGGCTACTGAGTACTTGTAACTATGGTCAATGTGTATGTGGCTTAAAGTGGATAAGAATGGTCGGTCATCCTTAGGCTGACCGTGGCAAGCGCAGCTATACTTTGCCATTCGATTGAACAGTGTAGTAATTACTTAGCTATGATTGCCTCGAGATTAAAAAATAGTCATAGATAGATAGAGTACCTATTCTTTATTGTACACCAAAGGATAAGTCAGAATAAAAAATATGCAAACGTTACAAGAGTACAATTGGCGGTCTTATCGTTAATCGCAATTTCTTACAGACAACCATTGGATGGACAGGAATCTGGAAAAGAAACAGATAACAGGCGGTTGAAGGTGTACTCAATAATTAGGTACTTTGTATATCAAAAACATAACATACTATTACGCCTGTATTCCTGGTAGGGTTAGGCAGGGGTGTACTAATGTAGACTCAGAGTTCATCGGTTTGTGTGGATCCCATGTAATAGGAGGCAAGCGTATTGCCATTAACCGGGCACAAATCCAAACTCCCAACTGCTATTTCTACAGAAAAACCCAATAACACTACTAGAACTGGGAATCGAACTAGGAAGCAAGCGTAGCAGTCGCGATTACTATAGACTAATGAGGCAGATAAAAAGGTTTTATTTAATATAATAGTACTCTTGGGCTTATGCTTTATGGCTTTCGGGTAACATAATTATGTAGGCCTGGTAGTTTAATGTCATTATCATTGTATTTACGGGTTGGATGGTGAAGGGATGGCGTTTTGGGGGGCTGTCTTAATGTAAAAATGACGTTCAAAAATTACTACCTACCTAATAGTCTATCTTGAATAGATTATTTTGACTTCAACTTTAATACTTTAAGCGCGATACAGACGTCACTATCCAGAGATAGTGACGTCACCATATTCGCGAGAATTAATGGTGAGTGCCTAATACTGGAAACGGAGCCAGTTGCGGTAAAAATAATAGTTGATGATCATGATTATGATGATGATGATACCTAATAAAGAAAAGGTATAATAATATGGATATACAATATATGCCACTGAGTAAGTACATTATATACAATAGTGTAGAGAATGTAGGATGTTTGTGTCACACGTACAGAATAGTTTTTCTATGAAAAAGAACTAGTCTAAAACTCAATTACATGTAGCTCTGTTACTGGTCATGTTTGTGGTGAATGTTACGAATATCATAGCCATGACAGACAAAGGAAGGTAAGAGTTTGCCTTTAATCATGGAATGTCTCCAGGTGTGACACTTTCCATGAGAATTTACCGCACACCACATAAAAAAGGTAGCCCTAGCTGTTGCAGCTTTTAAAGCCATCGCGTTTCTGTTACATAATGTTCCCCCTATCATAGCTCCCATAATTATGCGAATAGATAGTATCAGGTAACATCGTTTAACACTATCGTCCTAAATAGACAACGGTTAATTTCAGATACTTATCGCAGCTAGTAAATATTCATGATCGAAACATCCTGCTAAATAACCATTCACAGTTCAAATACCAAAGCAAATATGCGGCTACATTTCGTTCTATTCATTTCGCTAACAGTTTTTAAAGTTGAAACTTTTCCGATTAAAATCTTTCAATTAACTCAACGGCCCACAAAAGAATACGAAGTATTTAAAAACATTTTGATACAAAATTTCATTCTTGCAACTGACAATCTGAATCTTATTTTAAATTGGGGACAAGAGAATACTCCATTTAAAATACAAGATGAAGAAAGATTCAGTACAAAATTGACAAATCGTAATGGCTTCAACAATTTCCCTCCACTTCAGCACGAAACAACATCTGAAGATGATTTATATAAAAAAGTAAATGTTGAAGAAGAATTCAATGATGAACATAATGCTATAAATTATGTACCAAGCAGTTTAAATAGCTTTGCACTAACAAAATATTTAGAAAAGAGATCACACGGAGTAAAGGCAGATCCTCAAGAAGAAAGTAATATAAATGGAGATATGAAAAATAATTCTGATGAAAACCAATCGTTGCATATAAAGAAAAGAGAAGCAAAAAATGTTAATTCAATAGATTTAAGTGAAGAAAATCTTTTAAATCTTGCAAATATTCTTGAGTTCGAAACTGTTCCGTTAGAGTATGATTCTATGAAAGAAAAAAGGCAAGCTGAGTCAGGAGGAAAAAGTCCTCTTCCCATACCTACAGGAGATGGCGAAACCCAGATGTTTATGGGTACATTTCAAGCAGTTATGAGACCTATGAAGTTGCCAGTGAATTTAGGATGATACAAGATGATACCATAAGGTTGAAGGAGTCTTTATTTGATATTCTAAATGGTGGAGGATTAAAAAATACATGGGTATATTTCAAAGCATTTTTATTTATCCTTTATTTCTATACAAATTACTATCTGCATAGCTTTCAATGGGGCAGTTACAGATATAATAAATTGAGCAAATTAAATTTTATTTGAGCACAAATATATTAAAAAAAAACGCAATTTGTCTCGTCTCTATCGAAGATACGTCGGAATGGTTGCTACAAGTCGTTTGTAGGTGCTTTATGTATAGAGATAATGATCAAAATCATGTTAATTAGGCCTGTTTGAACAATCAAGCTTATTGTTTACTTGAATTACGTTTTTCCAAGACATAAGAATTAATCAAATAAGTAACATAACAAACAAAAAATAAAAATTATTAATATTCTGTCGTTCAGAGAATATGTTAAGGTTGGATAGTCCAAAATTTACGTATGTATATAAATAATAAATAGACAAATTTAAAACCGTTAAAAAAATCTCAGAATTAGCAAAAAATAGTTAATTTTTACGCAAATGTTCATCAACAGGAAATAATTTTGTCCTCGCTACTCTCAGGCCGAGATAATGGACGAGGCCCAAGTTAGCTCCCCGTGTTTTCCGTGTGAAAATCCTCATGAATGTTCCCCATTTCTCATAAAGGGTACGGTAGGTTATATCGGAATCCTACCGACTAAAACACACGGCCATCTCTAGCACACTGAGCACGGGACTCGGAGATCTCCAATAACCGCACCGGTGGTTCAAATAGTTGGATATAGAAAGAATAGGATGAGGAGAGGCCAACAGATTTTTAAATGTTCAATATTTATTACATTCCATAATGTACAAAACAGGTGGTAAATAGGTAGAATAAAAAGAAACAATGATGGACCCCCTAGGACACAGCAAATAAATTAAACATTTTGGAGACAGGAAGAGATCTTAATAAATTAGAGAGAGGAAGAGTTCTTTATATTAAGTGTAATATTTATTTATTCCTAGTGGTATGACCATTAGACTGGCAAGTCAAAGGTCTCGAGTTCGAATCCAATTCTCTTAAACGGTGAAGGAAAACATCGTGAGGAAACCTGCATGCCTGAGAGATTTTCTCGAAGGTGTGTGAAGTCTGCCAACCCGTATTAGGCCAGCGTGGTGGACTATAGCCTAATCCCTCTCATCCTGAGAGAAGACCCGTGCCCAGCAGTGGGACAGTGGGTTGATGATGATGATGATGATGATATATTTATTCGCTATCACTTAGCTATTTTGTCTTGATATATATTTGATTGTTTTTTAATTATTCTTATCCATTATTTTCGAATCCCAATACCACACGTTTGTTAAACGAAGACAAATAAGTGTGACTGGATAACATCTTCCATTAATAATACTGTATTGCCAGTCAATAATTTTAACACTTAAAGCTTACTTCAATCACGGTAATGACGAGAAAGGATAAACAGGTCTTCCAAGTCATACTCTTACTTTAAAATCCTGGTAAGTAGTATCCTGCAAAATTACTTTTAAGTATTGGATATAATAATAATAATAATCTTTATTTTCAGACATATAGTCCATAGCATTTGTACATAGGTAGTGTTAGTAAGGTTGTTAGTATTACACATAATAATTTAAAATATATAGTTTTCACGACATAGTTTTAATGTTTTTCAAAGTCAGTCAGCCAGTGCTCCGCGAGGAAACGTTGTGTTGGCAGTGGGAGGGGGGGACTTTGACCCTTATACTGCCAACCCAACTATTCCTCTTTCATTTTACAGGGTCGGCAACACGCAAGTGATACCCCTGGTGTTACAAGCGTCTATAGGCTACGGTAACCGCTTACCATCAGGTGGGCCGTATGCTTGTTTGCCACCTATTAAGGTGGCAAACAAGCATACGGCCAATAAAAAGAAGATTTTTTTTTTTACCATTAGGTAAAAAAAAATTCTTCTTTTTATTGGAGGGGCTCGTGGCTAAGTTTTAATTACGCTGATCAACCGATCTGCAAGGTTAAGGGTTGATAACCTCTAATGAATGTGAATGTCATAATTGTTAGCAGGGACGGCTCACCAACCCAAACTTCGATCACGGTTAGCGTAAACTGTGATCAGTCTGTGGATGTAATTCTTAACACGTCCTCTGTGCCTCGGAGACCACGTAAAGGCGTCGGTAAACACATTCGTTAGTGATAGTAAGAAGCCCCAAAAAGCATGACACCCAGTATATTCTCAAGATCAGTATTACCCAGAAATTGATCTGCGGAGGTCTGAATGCAGTCGCTTCGTGTAAACTCGTAAATTAAAGAGAGGGGACGCCCTAGAAAGACTTACACCGACCATATCGGTGGGGTTCTTCAAAACGGTCAGATGCGTAGTACTCGCAACCTGCTTGTGTGTTTAAAGAGTAACCATGGAGTTTCTTGCCGGTTCTTCGCCAAACGACTAATTTGGAACCGTGCACCTAGACTCGACATTTCATAAGTGGCTGTATATGGTTTATATGAAAATTTTGATTTTGTATGACAAGATGTATTTAGAATGTGTTCGAAGCGAAAGAAGTATGCAAGAATCGGACGCAAGTAGCCTTCTTTAGTGTTTGCCCACCCCCATGATTGACACCCGTGAAACACTAGGGCTCCAGATGAAAACTAGCGTCAAGCACTAAATTTGTATTTGGCATTATGCTGATCTGAAGATCCATTTGGCCCAGCCGTGAGACACATGCATAACCTTTTTAGTATTTCTTTATTTTTTCATTTTGCACATTATTTTAAGTGTTGCATGTTTATAATTTTTTTGTATACTCGTAAGGTCTCACATGTTTTGGGCAAATAAATACATATTTTTTTCTTTCTTTCTTCTTTCCCCATGGGAAAAAGGCGTGAGTGTATTATGTATTATAACTTGGTATTATTCCACCACAGGGATACTATGCAGAACAGAATGCACAGTCCAACGGAGTGCAAAGTCAGTGGCACGCTGAGCCTCGTTCTCCGCATGTCCAAGATAGCTGGTGTCGCGCCACTCAGCTTCAGGAGGTCGCGCGATGGGTTTTCTGTTCGAGTCTCGCTGGCAGCCAACTTCTACGGACAAGTACTCTCGTTTATTTTGTGTAAGAAGCTTGTATTACAATTTTGCTAAATAAAAAAAAGAAGTACTTACAGCTTCAAGTGGAACGGCTCCACCAAAAAACACAGATGAACCTATGTTTACTAGTAAATTAATATTAAAAACTGTCAGTGTGTGGCGAGTTTCTGTCAAACTCGCCGATAACTGGTGTGATTTTTTTGGATGTGGGTATGTAAACTTACTTTCTACCAACAAAGAATCTACTATATGAGCCAGAGCGAAAGGTGATAACCATGATTGTATTCGCTTTGATTAATATTCAAAAACATTCGTAGAATATTTTTATTGATATGTATTTTTATTACAAAATCACCTTTAATTAAACGTATTAATTAATTGTCCTTTCCTTTTGCGCCATCTATCGCCACAGTCTGGAACGACTCACAGCCTCACAGATCTAACGAATGGCATAACATAATATTTTGGTGCCCCAATAACACGCTCAACAAGTACTAGTTAGTGAGACATGAGTGACAGTGCTGCCCTCTAGTATTTCATATCGAAACCTTAAACGACGGTTTTTCTCTTAAACATCTCTGCTTTCCTTAGTCATTAAAGTCCTTTGGGTGTTAAAATGTTTGTACAAGCAGGTATTTTTCTATGAAATTCTCAGTAGCTAGGCTTTATATGAAAATCGCATGATAATAATCAATATATTTAAGGTTTATATTCTGTGGAATATGTTGTTGGTTTCACATTTTGTCATTAATTGTCTATGAAATATTATGTAATGTGTTACCTACTTACTGTTCATTTCCCTAAAAAAAAAATTTAAAAAAATAAGTAGCAGCTCGGAGTTTGGATTGGTCTCCAGATAATAGGAATAGGCTCGCCCTATATTACCTTACTACTCTGCCTCACCTTTCGGGGAATACAGGCGTCATGGTACATATCTTATGTACTCCTTATGTACTCCTTATGTACTCCTTATGTACTCCTCATGTACTCCTTATGTACTCCTTATGTACTCCTTATGTACTCCTCATGTACTCCTTATGTACTCCTCATGTACTGCTTATATACTCCTGATGTGCTCCTGCTGTACTCCTTATGTACTCCTCATGTACTCCTTATGTACTCCTTATGTACTCCTTATGTACTCCTTATGTACTCCTTATGTACTCCTTATGTACTCCTTATGTACTCCTTATGTAATCCTTATGTACTCCTTATGTACTCCTTATGTACTCCTTATGTACTCCTTATGTACTCCTTATGTACTCCTTATGTACTCCTTATGTACTCCTTATGTACTCCTTATGTACTCCTTATGTACTCCTTATGTACTCCTTATGTACTCCTTATGTACTCCTCATGTACTCCTTATGTACTCCTCATGTACTCCTTATGTACTCCTTATGTACTCCTTATGTACTCGTTATGTACTCCTCATGTACTCCTTATGTACTCCGTATGTATTAGTTTATATCCGTTCTCCCTAGGGACGCTTTCAACATCGACTATAGCATTGGACATATGCATCCACCCTGAGAAGTCTTTCCGTACTCGCACCGACTCGACGCGCATTGTGTGGGTGGCTGATGTGGCCACCGTGGGGCTGGTGGTGTGTGTCGCGGCATTCACTGGATTCCGCCGCATGAAGTGTCTCACTGCCTCCCTATTACAGCTGCAAGAGGTTGGTTGGTATAACTTGCCGTATGCCACACGCACGTCATACTCGTGAACGGGTGCCGTCAGTCGGGGCTGGTCAGCTCTTACTGTCAATGGCAATCTCTTTTTTTTCTGTTTATTATTATATATTGGATTAATTTAATAGTACACATCAAACTGCATTGTTCTTATGAACAATGTTGGTTTAACTTGCTGTATGCCACACGCATGCATACTCGTGAACGGGTGCCGTCTGTCGGGGCTGGTCAGCTTACTGTCAATGGCAATCTCTTTTTTTATCGTTTTTTCTGTTTATTATACCGGATTAATTTAATAGTACACTCAAACTGCATTGTTCTTATGAACAATTTTGGTACAACTTGCCGTATGCCACACGCACGTCATACTCGTGAACGGATGCCGTCTGTCGGGGCTGGTCAGCTTACTGTCAATGGCAATCTCTTTTCTTATCTTTTTGTTAGATTAATTTACTAGTACACATCAAACTGCATTGTTCTCAAGAACTATTCAGATTAAGATTGTAAACCAAGATGATCACTGTAATCATGTTTTTTTTAAAGAGTGTCTATGGAGATTTCTGCCGGTTCTTCTCCATAAGACCCACTTTTTGGAAACGTGACACTAGTTTTGACTTTTCAAAGGTGCCGTAATGGACTAATTGAAATAAAATGTTTGACTTTGACTTTGACTTTACGGAAAGTTGAAACCAATTAGAAGATGGTAGGCTCTCCTCACGATGCAAACTTCGTTTGGGTTGGTACAGTTAACAAAGTCAGGTTATATATATTATGTACAAATATGCGAACGTGAAAGTGAGAACGAGAGAGAGAAAGCGATTAGAGAACTCATTAGTAAATCCATTTTTTACTTTGTTTTTTTTTAACAAATCTTTGAGATTTCCTACCTTAGGAAGCCATTAATTTTTTGTTGTTTTGCAGATAAATGTAAAATTAAAGCTTTGCCATCAAAAACCATCAAATGACAGAACCAGGACGATAATAGTCCTTACTTCTATGGCGTTTACAATCGCAACCATATCAGTGGACTACGGCATATTCATATACCAAGTTATCACGGAAGACGAAAAGGGTAATGTATCAAAGATTTAGAAAACAAAAAAAAAAACAATTATGTTTTTTTACAAAAAATATAAATATTTGTTAGCGAATTTCTGCCATGTTGAAAACCGCCCGAACACCCCCACTTCCAAGTATGTTAATTTATATATTCATTTAATACTTCATACACAAAACTGTTGTACAAAGGCGGACTTAATGGCATTCTCTCCCAGTCAACCTTAGGGTGATGCAGAGACAAAGTAAGCTAGTAGGTGCACAAATAATGGAGAAGAATATAGTTGAGTCTGATGTCTATGTTGTTGAGTATGTTGTCTAGGAGGTTCGAGAAAGTTCACTGAATCGTATTTTTACGATTCATAACCGTCATGTGGAATTGCCTGATGAAATTATATATTAATGTTATGATAATTATGGTGTTCGTTTATAATTCAAACCAGCCAACAACATTCTGTTCCAGTAATTATATCGACCATGTATATATTCTACAACATATCTACCTTAATAGAACAAGTGGTGTTCATAATGTTCTCCCAGATTGCGACCTCTGTACTCACTTCTATACAAACACTTAATAAATGCTTGAAGAACTTGCGACAGGATATACTTAACGATAGTAAGTTGAATAGTTCTTTAAATATAAATTCTCAATTTGAAAGTTTCTTGTGCTAAATACTAAAAATTATACCTATGTTATTTACGATATTCAGGTGTGTAATAATACTATTTGGCGGAAACAGTAGGGTTTCTTCAAATCAAACAAAAGGCAAGTTCTGATTTTAAAAAAAGGTTGTTCATTTGATATTTACTACAGTTAAACCCAACAGAACTATATTTTGAACATTTTAATTAATATCTATATTCAAGTCTGTATTGGCCTTATATTCTTTGCTGTATATACAGCTTAAAAAACACAATATTACTTAATCTTTAGAATTACTTACAATTATTAATTGTCATTAATTGTATCAATTATCAATTTTCAGCATCGTATACACATGCTAGAAATAAGGAGACGAAAATAAATTCCTACCATTTAAGTTCCCATAAATCGATCAGCAACGTCATCGATACGATGGCGGTCTACAAAGGAGGTAAAACATTTGACACCTTATAAACTGCAACATGAAGTTCTTAGTTCAAATTCCCATATTTGAGAGTTATTTGGCTCCCACCTGCGATACAAAAATTGCCGTATGTCCCCACATTAGGCAATATTTGTACGTAGGCCTACTAAAAAGGGCACCAACCACCCTGGTCTTGGGCAGCCCGTACCCATGCGCTGCCAGCCACCTTCTTCAAATCGCCTGTTGCATTACCCGGGAATAAATCCAAACTCCGAACTGCTATTTATTAAAAACAGGAGAGTCGAACTCAGTCCGAGTTTGACAATCGCGCTCTGCAGCAAATGAGTCAGGTTCTTCTTTCTATTTTCAAATTACTTGATTTTAAACCAATTGCAGGTCAATTATATACTTCTGTAAAGACAATATCCAAGAGAATTCATCGCATCGCCTTGCTCTACTGTTCTATATGCGATGTCTTGCGACAAATCAATGACAGTCACGGACCGGTCTTAATGGCCTTACTGTTGTCTCTGCTGCTGCATCTGGTGATCACACCGTACCATATTATCACCAATATTTGTACGTTGATTTTTTAAACTCTATTATGTTCATGATTGCCTAGTACCTATTTAAAAGTTAGCTTTATGATGATATATGAATACTAATAATAATAGTGCTGTCTTTACTGTTGTCTTTTTAACCTTTTTATGTTTATGAATACTTGAAAGTTAGTATTATGATGTTTGCATATTTCTTTCTCTTTTGTTTTGATTTTTTCATACCTAATTTGTTACTTATTAATTAAAATAAGGTCTGTTATTTTTTTTTTCAGTCAACACATCTAGATCCGATCGTTCAAACCTATTTGTACAGTTGAGTTGGGCTGTATTACATTTCAGTAATTTGTTGCTCATTGTTGAACCATGTCACCGAACATACGACGAGGTATTGTTCTTAATAAGTAGTTCGAAATATTTATTTCTACATAGTTCACCTTAATTTCAATTTCCCTATACACTGATGCAACCCTGGTACCATACGCTCGCAATAAGAATGGAATAATCATGATTGGATGAGTGGATCATCCATTTTAATGCCCACGCGTTACCAAATGTCATAGACATTAAAATCATATTCATAATCGGATATCACCTACTACTTAGTTTATGTAGATCTTGTAGATAATATTTACAATGTTCCAGATGGATTTAACCAAGCAGCTTGTCAGCCAGATGACGCGTTACTCACCCTCTGAAAATGACGCAGTCATGTCAGAGCTGGAAATGTTTTACCGGCACCTGATGTTAAACGAAATCACCTACGTACCCATGAAGATGCTTTCTTTGAACAGATCGCTTATAGTTACAGTAAGGACAGAGTACATAAATGTTTTGCTAGTAAATCCAAAGATGCACTAGAAATCAAGAGCTTTTTTAAAGCTCTTTTTGTTTCTGAGAAAGTGCCATAGAAGTATTAAGTAAACTTTTATAAGCATGATAAGTAATAGATAAATTCAATTCTATCTAGGAAGCTTTTATCGCATAAACAATTGCAATAGGTTTAAGTTTGTGTGTTTACGGAATATTTAATGAAAGTATTTCCTAGACTACTTTTAGAGCACTCTGTAGAGTTTCAAAGAATTTCAAAAAATATATATATTAATCTCTCATAAAGGCATAAAAACATAGTTACATATACATATAAGAATATTGATTTCTGACATTTACGCGAATATTATTATACATTGAAATAAAACTACTTTTTACGGATTTTATCTACCCTTCTACCCGTGGATTTTGTCTACCCGTGACCATGGACGCTGTAAAGGGTCCGAAACGTCGGGATTAATAATATCAATATACGCGATAAAATCCGTAAAAAGTAGTTTTATTTCAATTTCAAAAGAACTTTGTCTTTCTTGCAGATTCTTGGAAGCATCACCACATACTTAGTCGTCATGATACAACTGTAAATAAAATATAGATATCTAGTTTTTTTGAAAAGTGTGTGGCTTGAAAATAAAAATGAAAAATACCTATAGTCACATTTATTTATATACAATACTTAACAATATTTATTCACAAGGAGCTTTCCAAAGATAAAGTTGATTCTGACATCAATTTTGTATTCCTATTCTTTTTTATTATTGTGTTCTTCCAATAGTTTTTCAGCCGTAAGTATACGTTCCTCAATATCTTCTGGCTTCAGATCAAGTCCAAATAAATTTTCAAATCCTAAAAATGTGTCACCGTGATCTTTGGACTTTGTATTAGCATCGTCAATAGTTTTAGATATAACATTTATTTTCTTTCGACTATTGATCCTGTTTTCTTTCTTTGGTATTTCTTTTTTAGTTCTTATAATATCGTCATTTATGGTAAATCGTCTAGAAATTTCTTTATAACCTTCTGGGTCATCTAAACCTACCATGACTTCGTTACTGTTACCATACTCGTAAGCCACAGTTGTTTCTGTTACTTCTTTAGCATCTCTTTTGTCTAAATAATTAAAATCCTGTAATGTAGGGCTGTCCCAATCAACATGTCGTTTTTTGATATTTCTGTCATTCTCAGAAATCTCACATTCATCGGTATCTAACCCATGGACGTTTCTCCCAAATATTGTAACATCGTTTTTTTCCAATATCTCCGGTCTCTCCTCTAGTGCATCGAACAAGTACTCGAACAAAGCTGGTACACTTCTAAATATTTGTGTATATTCATAGTGGGCCTCTGACTCTTCATTTTGTTCTGTAAAATTGATTTACATAAAGGCAAAAGGTAAGAAAAGATACATAGATAGGTAGAATATTCTTTATTTTACACACATACATCTCTGTATGTGTGTACAATAAAGAATAATGATACAAAAGACAATTACAAATGTCACATAAGTACGACTGGCTGTCTTATCGCTAATAGCAATTTCTTACAGACTACCATGGGATGGATAACAGTCATGTAAGAAAACGGGTAATGGGCGGTTGAGGTGTTCTTAGTAGTCATAGATATATAGATAAAAGAATACTTGTCTACTATAAGTTAACACACTCGATGGTCGCGAAAGCGTCTATTAATAAATATTCAAAAAGTCTCATTAGCGTAGTGATGGAGAGCAAAATCTTGTTGGCTTTTTTTCTATGACATCTCAGTGCCAGCTCAGAGTTTGGATTTGTGCCTGGTTAATAGCAATAGAGTCACCCCTTATTGTATAGGACCTAAGCATACCGGCGAAATCATTCGCAGAATACAAACGTCATGATGATATGAAGCGAGGAGTGTTGGCCCTCCAACCAAAGGAAGGATGCACCAACCTGGTGGGTGTCTTGCCTGGCGGGTCACGGCCCAACAGTTGATGTCGGGCGTATTTATATTTATTTATTTTATCAAACTCATACCCTACTGATACAAGTTGTCGATTGCGCATCGCATTCAACCGTAAAACACAAATGAATAAGTATTTTATTCGATTCGTAACTGCGTCATTCATCGGACACCCTGCTCGTATCATAATGTAGCTGCAAATGCGCTGTACCTAGTCATTTACGCATTTGTTACAGTTACAGCATAAAAACCTAATATGACAGTAGATCCAATACATACAATATTACTTACTTAAATTAATATAACTTTTATCATTTTTTTATATATTCAACTTGCGTTGCGAATATTCATAGCGCGATTCAGGATTTATTCATCGTAGTTCTATGTAGCGCTATGTATGATAGACGTCGCTACGGTTAGTTTAACATAAGAAGTCCACTCTTGCAGTAAAAAATACTTTTAAAACTTACCATCCCCAAACACGCCCTTGTTAATATTCAAGTTGACCAGCACTCCAAGGAACAATACGTGATATCCTTTTCCCGACATAACTTTTATTTAACTAGAAAGAAAAAATAGAAACTACGACTGGTTATGAACCCTTCGCATGAATTACTGCACAAAAAATAGTGGAAAGTCGCACGTAGAGTCGTAATTTGTAATGATAAGATAAAGGGCTGCTTAGAAATTCAACTACTTAATTGTTTAAAGTGTGGGTATTACTTACCCTTTTACTAATAAGGTTTGTACAACTATGGGTAAGCAGTCTATCCTCAGGACATCGGTATTGCCCAGAAATTGGGTTGTGGAGGTCTGATGGCAGTCGCTTCGTGTAAAACACCGATATTTAGCCGCATCTGGTTAGACTGCAATATTACTATTGCTATATTGGCCATGGATTGCAATTTTGATCCTTTCTAGATTATTGTTTTTGCAAAATTCATAATTTGGGAGATCCGATGACGTCTGTAGTCTAGTGGTTTGAGCTTCGGACTGTTGAACATGAGGTCGTGCGTGGGAATCAAACCCACAAGACAAAAATATTTATATGATGAACATAAATAAGTGTTTGTGTTTGTCTGGGTGTTTCTTATGTAGGTATTAGATATAAGTACAATTTTACAAAAAAAAAAAATTATATCTAGTCTAGTACCCATAGTACAAGCTCTGCTTAGTTTGGGATTAGATGGTGCTGTCTAAAATATTTATATTTACATTCAAATAGAGGGGGACCTCGGTTGTGCGATTTTTACTATGTACATTTTCTATATCACATTATATACTGAGGCCAGCAGGTCAAGCTATACAAAACTGTCAAATTTTCCCAATTGAATATGAATCTTATTGTTATGTATTAAAGTTGAAAATCAATCAAAGAAATTTGACAGATTGTGGTAGCTTGATGTGCTGGCCTGTGTACGTAAACTACCTACGAGACCTACCTAGACCCAACGTAAAGAGTTTAAAAGTGTAGTATCTAATGATTATGAGAATGATGCAGCAAAGGGTTAACCTAGTTTCTTCAGCGATAAAATGGTACACAAGACATAACTACTTAATTAGCAGTTGTAGAAACGAAACCGATTTGAGTTGGTATAATATTAAAACTGAACTCAACAAAGGAATCTTCCAAGATCTGAGAAGAGACCAGTTACCAGCAGGGGGATAGTTTTAAGGTACTGTTCCACTGCTGGGACCTTTTCTCGGATTAAGAGAAACTCCTTCAAGAACTTTTTGTCCTGCCACTAACGATTGCCATAGGTGTTCGTATGACTTCACATGCTAAATTAAACTATAAACGTATTGTATTAAAAGAAACTCCTTCGAAAACTTTGTGGTCCTACCACTAAAGATTGCCATATGTGTATGACAAACAAGACCGACGGCTTCACGTGAAACTATTAATGTATTTTTTTAAAAGCAGTATACATTAGTGATATACGATTTTATATAAAACAGTGATAGCCTTAGGTTTGACCATTGGACTGCCAAGGTCTCCAGTTCGAAGGTCTCCAGGGCACGCACCTCTGACTTTTTGAAATCATGTCCGTATTAATAATTAATTATCACTCGCTTAAACGGTGAAGGAAAACATCGTGAGGAAACCTGCATGCCTTAGAGATTATCTCGACGGCGTGTGAACCCGCACTGGGCCAGCGTGGTAGACTATAGCCTAATCCCTCATTATATTATTATAGATAATATTTTAAACTGTTTGAAATAAGGCTGCTACTCTACAATTTTGTAGATCTGGCACTTGATTATGCGTAAGGTGGCAGACAATAATGTTCAACTATTAAAAAACTAAATAGAGAATCTAACACCGGAAGCAATTGCTTCAACTACCAGTGACAATTGACAAAAAGAAATTACCACAAATGAATCGAAACAAAGGGAAATATTTCAAGACGACGATAACTTTAGTTTTATTATAAACAAGTAATAAAATACCTATTTTTCTTCTACAGTCTTTCTACAGTCGGTTTGAATATTTTAAATACTCACAAAAAATATGATTTCAAAATTATCTGTTTTCCTCACCGTACCTAGCTGGTTTGAATTGACAGCCATGACATCACAAGATGGTCGGAGGTCAATCCTATTCATAATTGAAACGCATTGTATATCACAGCCATGGGATTCATGACTTTAGCCACGACCTTGGTGACAGTGGTCTAGTAGCTTTAAGCGACACTGAGTATGAGCTGCATTACTCATTGTCTTTTCTTATAAAGCTCTCAGTAGGAGCTTAGAGTTAGTCCAAAAACAAAGCTTGTCCTAATAAAATATACCGACAAACTGTTCGCCGGTATCGCAGCTCTGCCTAACCTGTCGGGGAATACAGGGGACATAATTTAAGCGAGGTAGGGCATAGTGGGAGTAACTCCACTCAAATTGGAGCTGCCCGACTGGGGAAGTACCTCCGCCTTGCAGAAAATCGAAGTGAAATAAATTTACTTTGAGCTGTGTTGTGTTTCTTACGGTAGGCAAGGTTGCCAGTGCTCCAAGAGGAAACGTTGTGTTGGCAGTAGGGGACTTTGACTCTTATACTACCAACCCGACTATTCCTCTTTCGTTTTAAGGGTCGTCAACGCGCAAATGATACCCTTGGTGCTGCAAGCGTCTATAGGCTACGGTAACCGATTGCGATCAGGTTGGCTACGGCTCACGGCATACGGCCTACGGTGGTGCTTGTTTGCCACCTTAGTAGTATAAAAGAAAAACATGATAATAATACAAATTTTGAGGAAGTAATAAATCGAATGCGGCCAATCGGACCAAGACTGGTTGTCCTGGCGTCACCCAGACGTTTTAATCTACTAAAGTATTGAAATCTCTGCCCTCAAAGTTATATATTTGGCATTTTTCTTCAATATCCACGAATATTAAGGACTATAACATCGTCTATAACCCCATCGACAGCTCACACATCAAGATGACTACAATAAATCAAGATTTCATTATTTGTTCAACTAAAACTGTTTACATTTCAAAGATTTAGTGGTTCTTGACACGTGTGTCGGAGTCTGCCAAATAAACAACTATTGTTTTTCGGGTTTCGTCATGCTGGTCTTCTTTGAAATAGTTGCAACAATAGTCTATTGTGTTAGGTGAAAAGTACTTGTAAACTAATACCTACATCAAATATATTTCATTATTTGATGAAATAAATTTGAGGAGATAAAATGGTGTGTCTGTGAATTATAGTGTGTTGTGAATCATAAAAAGCCGGTGACCGAGCAGAATATGATTTTGAAATAAAACTACATTACGGTTTAATCGCGTTATATTGAAAGAAAAAAAGAAACTAAATTTATTTTCCGCACCCAAATTTCATCGAATTCGTTGAACCGTTTGTCGATAATGCAACATAATATATCACTCATCTCATTTATATTGTCGGTATAAAAATATATCTCCCTTAATACCGTATCAAAACTAATGTTTGAGAAATAAGAAGAGGTAGAAGAAGAATATGAAGTTAAGACAATTATTTTGAAACAATGTAGATAAAAAAGTTTGCATGCATAATCTTTAGTTAAAGGAGCTACCTGTTATGTCATTTATGGCGCCAAAAATGTATTTATTTTAGTGGCCGAGCTTCATATCAGCTAACCTAATTCAATTAAAAAAATAATGAAGTATTAGTAGAACAGTTAGAATTAACAATTTCACATAAGTACTGAACCTAAGGTTAAATGTCAATATTCACAGGTTATATTATTAATAATTGTTAATTAATACGAAAATAATTTATTACATATTAACTACTTACAACAATAATCATGCACTTATTGTAACACGAAACGGATACATCCCTAATTTCACTATCCTTGAAAAATACGCACGAATTATCTATCAGTCAATGGTGAGTCTAAAAATATACAAATTCAACATTATTACGTTCAACATGAAATGACAAACTACAGGATGTAAGTTCTCATCACTAATGATCAGATTTTCAAGAGCAATGATTACAAATTGCAACGATTATATTGACATCAATTTATTTACTGGCCTTGTTCAATTTGCGTCAATAATTCATTTCCTAGCCCAACTGTTTACTAAAATTACACTGAATGTTCTAGAGCGAATGATGTAGTTAGATGTTAGTATTCTATTTTCGAAAAACTTATCTCCCGAATTGTATGCTGTCTTGGTATCTAAGAGAAAAGTTCATTAGGTTTTTCGCTTTCTAGAGTTTGTGGGTACGCTTATTTAACACGCATGTACGTCGCCAGCAAGTCGAACTATCCAAAACTGTCAAATTTCCCCAATTGAAATATGATGAACCTTATTACTTTGTGTTAAAGTTGAAAATCAATCAAAGAAATTTGACAGATTGTGGTAGCTTGATGTGCTGGCCTCTGTACATTTTGTGAAATGATATTGTAGAGGTCGCTACCAGGAGTCAGCATATGACTGGCTGGTTTAAGAAAAAGTAATCATTTGAGTATGACTGTAGAATGTTTAATCAAAGTGATTAATGGTTGTCAGTGAGAATTCCCTTGACCTTTGAAGAATAAAATCGCAGAGTACCTTTTAACCGAGAGTTTCTTTGAATAAGCCTCCTAGGATCCCATCAGGATCATATTATAGGATCCTGATGGGATCCTAGGAGGCTTATTCAAAGAAAACCTTTCCGAGGTCGATTTTTTGTTTCAGAAACTTCTGCAAAAGATAAAACTGATGTGATATTAGGTTATCTTATTATATGTTTTACTTTGACGACGTCTGTGGTCTAGGTTTGCGTGTCGAACTGCTGATCACGAAGTCGTGGGTTCGATTACCACAGGACAAAAAAATATTTGATGAACATAAATAAGTGTTTGTATCTGTCTAGGTGTTTCTTATGAAGTATTTATATATATTTACAAACAAAAAAAGTATATACTTTCCACGACACGATGATTATATTATAGCTAGTACCCATAATAAAAATGCAAAAATCTCATAGCAAAAACGGATTAATAGGTAAAATCGAGAAGAATTATTCACAAATAAACATAATATTATGTAATTGGATACTTATCAACCATTTTATAAACATCGGGTCGTGAACATTTCCATATTTTTTTTAGTAAATACCGTTAATGTTTTATTCTAGATTTATTTTAATTTAAAACTAGACGACCCCGCAAACGTTGTGTTGCTATAAAAAAAATATTGGGGTGGGTCACCCTTATTATTTATATGCACACAAAATTTCATACAAATCGGTCCAGCCGTTTCGGAGGAGTACGGTAACTAACATTGTGACATGTAAATTTTATATATTAAGAAAGAAAGAAGAAAGAAAGAAAGAAAATTTATTCTGACAGGCACAAAACAGGACAAAATACAATTTAACATAACAATTTAATAAATCTTAAAACTAAGGAAGTAGGTACTTTATCCTGTGCGATGTCAGAATAGGTCCCTATCTCAGCACTGTGCTGCAGCAAAAAGCAAATCAAGCTGCAGCGCTGATATTCTGATAGGGCCTGTTTATGAAGCCACGGACAGTATGTATAATTTAACAAAAATAAATAAAATAAAATAATTCAATAATTTTTAAATAAATACAGGCTTTGCAGAAGCAGAAATATAGACGCATAAACTAAGTAAAAACCATTAACATTTATTAGAAGATGATAAATTTAATAATCAACAAGTGTTTTAGGTAACTAGTTTAAAAGTCAAATAAAACCCATAAGGGTTTCATTTGACTTTAGCTAAGAATATTTAAATTACTAATATGTCCGGGATCTGCCGTGAATCTCTACAGATTAAAAAAAACAAATAACTACGTTGGCTGAAACTATTATTTCTATAAACGTTGAAACAGCGAAACTATTGTAATTATTATTTTGAAGTGATTGTATGTAATAGATTTCATGATTTACATAGATTTTAGTTGAAATAACTATGCATCTCTTAATAAAATTACAGTAAAAAGGAAAGAGATTTTTTATTGCGTTTAATAACAAAACAAATAAAAGTTAAGTTTATGTACAAAAGGAAAAAATAAAGTAATTTAAGTTTTACAAAAATGTGACTAGGTATTTTTCAAATATATAGTATACTGTTAATTATTTACCAGTTTAATAAGTTCAAACATAAATTTGGATTGAACTAATATTTTTTATTAGTTCAAAAAGTTGGAAAATGTTTGCCACCCCTGCACAAATAATTGTGTCGAATCATTACATGGTGCACATAAAAGCGAGATGATCATATTCAATGTCAGTATGCACACAACACCAAATCAAAATGACGAAAGTTATTTTCGCCATAATACTGACTCTTGTCACATTCGCATTGACGAATTCGGCAAATACGCGGACCAATGTCATGTCCAAGGAAACTATGACAACTGCTATGATGGATAACCAGGATAGCAGCATCGATAGCAGCTCTGATATAGATGTCATCGCTATAATGAATACTTGCAATGATAGTTACCGGATCGAAATGGGTAAGTTTAATTCCAAAATAAAATGTTTTTCAAGAATAATAAGGGTTTTTCAGAATCTTTAGGTTCGAGCTTCTCGAATGGTTGCGAGCGTTGATCCTGGATTAAATTAGAAAAAATAAATAAGAGAAAGTTAGGTTTGTGCCCTTTAATGACAATAGGCTTGCACCTTATATTGTCCCTGCTTACACTTGTCTAAGATGCTCTCGTTACGTAGGTTGTGGCCAGTAAATTACATTTGTATCTTCATTTCTTCTCAAGTCCTGGTCAATGATAATATATGTACCAGATTCACAAAGACCTAATCAAATGATTGATTGATTTGCAGCTTATCTCGAAGCTCTGAATTCCACTGGCAGCTTCGTTGATGAAACTGATAAGACACCTAAGGTAATATAAAAAGTGCTAAACGAGGAAAAGTTGTGTTGGCAGTGTCAAACTGCACCTTGTACTACCACTGCCAACCCAACTATTCCTCTTTCATTTTACGGGGCAGCAACGCGCAAGTGATACTCCTGGTGTTGTAAGCGTCTATAGGCTAGGGTAACCGTTTACCATCAGGTAGGTCGTATACTCGTTTGCCATCTTAGTAGTATTTAAAAAACTTTTTTTGGTCCATACAATAGTAGCATGCTACCGAGATCAGTAAAGTACTAACTAAAACTCAAAGCAATAACATAGGTACCTATGTTTTTATATAATTATATGAATGACGACTGTGTCTAGTGGTTCCATTGTCGGACTGCTTATCACAGGGTTCGATTCCCAGAAGACAGAAATCTTTCTATGATGAACATAAAGTCTTGGTGTTTGTCTGGGTGTTCATAATGTATTTGAGTTAGTTCTTCTATAGAAGTCGTTTACGTCCCTATAAGATATAGAATGACGAAGAGAAGTTTGACATTACAGGTAGTGGTCTCGATAGCTTAGTTGGTTTAAGCGTCCGTTGTACTTTGCCCGAGGGAAGCAGGTACAAACCCTGAGATCAAAATTTTCTTTCCCTAAATATTTTTGTCTTTATTATAAGTATGTATGTATGTACCTCTTTCTTTCTCCGAGCCTTTTCCCAATTATGTTGGGGTCGGCTTCAAGTCTAACCAGATGCGGCTGAATATCAGTATTTTACACAAAGCGACTGTCATCAGACATCCGCAACCCAATTTTTGGGTAATACCGATACCCTGAGGATAGACAGACTGGTTGTCAGTCTTTTTGGGCTTCTGACTATCACCGGACCGACGGTTATACGTGCTCTCTGAGGCACGGAGGCGTTTCGTTGTGTTAAGAATATTCACCTATTCCACAGACGGATCGCGACTAACGCTGCTTAACCTTGCAGATCGGTTCATCAGCTTAGTCACGAGCCCTTCTAAGTATGTATGTATGTACTTAAATAAAGAATAAAAATTTTAGAAGTATTAGCATCCATTGTCCATCCACCCATAGTACAACTGTGCTTAGTTTGGGATTCATCATAATGCTGCTGTGTAAAATATCCTAAATATTTAGTCATTATTCCTTATACCCTGCAGTGCTTCATCCGCTGCGTTCTGGAGAACGTAGGAATAATTTCGGAAGATGGTCGCCAGTTCAATCCAGCGCGGGCAGCTGTCATATTTGCAGGAGAGAGGAATGGAAAACCTATTGATGATATTGGAGACATGACGGCCTTGTGCGCAGACCGACGTAAGTTTATGATAACCTAGTATATATTTTTTGTACATATTTAAAATATCCTCAGAGCATAAAAATGTTTGTTTTCCAGAGGAAAATTGTCCCTGCGAAAAATCTTACCAGTTCTTAAAATGTTTGATGAAGATGGAAATAGAGAAATATGAAACCGCCCAGAACTGAAACTAGGACCTCTCCGTTACTCATGACGACCTAGTTAATACAGCGGCAATTATTAAAAATATTAACTGTAGATATTATTAGTTTAGTGCATAGATGATATAAATGAAAATAAATGTAATATTAATGAATTGAGTCTATTCATTTTTGTTAATTAGTGAGGCATTAATTTTATTTTAAAAAATCCTTTAGATTTAACAATAATTTATGATGAATAGAAAATAATAATAATAGAGAATAGAGAGAGCAGGTGGAATAGAGAGTTAACTTTAGTTTTGAGGAAACAGTGGTAGGTACTTTGAAGAACGTAAATGAAGTATGGTTATTTAGAAAAGGAAAAATTCGACCGCGGGCAGGATTCGAACCTGCGTCTTCTAGTTAGGTACACCAGACGCTATGACCACTAATCCACCGCGATTCCTACCCGTCATATCGAATTTTTCCTTCACATACTGAATTTACGTCTTTATGGTGACGTCAGTAACACCTATCGAAGAGCAAGTTTTTGCTTTTCAACCGACACAACTTACTTTACAGTTAGTTCAATGTCGAACGATGCCACCTTACCTTCTAACTATCTTTTTGTATATTTTTGGCATTTACCATGCTAAGATTTTAAAGTTATTTAGAAATTGAAGTATGGTTGTTAAAAAAACACAAGTGTATTAATTAACATTTTATTTCATACGAATGTAAAGACTAGCACATAAACTTATTCTATCAGACCTTTGTGATTTAAATAACAGACGAGATACAAAGAAAACCTCTTAATTAATATGTCTTTGGACTCCATAGACTCTGGAACACGTTTCCTAGCCAGCCCGACTGCGGCTCCCTGGAAATTAAGTCCAAAGTTAACGTAAGAAGAATTATTAAATAAAAAACCTGTGAGAATCTCGGGGACAAAATGACTTTTCATCATTTTGATCCATTAATCTAGGAGATGAAAGTAATCCTCGGATCAAGCCTCTGAACAGTGCTCTAGTGTTCTTTCATTATTTGATGATTTAAAACATGTCACTATTAAAAAATAAATAATAATAAAATTTATTTCTGTGTATTGATGACTGCTGATCACGAGGTCGTGGGTTTGATTCCCACAAGACACAAATATTTAAGTGATTAACTTAAGTGTTTGTCTGGGTGTTTCTTATGTATGTATTTACAAAAAAAAGTATATATGTATTATACCCACTGCCTGGTACCCATAGTACAAGCTCTGCTTAGTTTGGGACTGTGTAAAAATGACCCCAAATATTTATTTATTAATCATTAATTATCACTCGCTTAAATGGTGAAGGAAAACAGCGAGAGGAAACCTGCCTAGAGATTTGCTCGACGGCATGTGAAGTCTGACAACCCGCATAAGGCCAGCGTTGTGGACTAATGTGGGTTGGCATAACCTTATTCCCCCTGAGCTCTGAGCCCAGCAATAGGTATATTGATGATGGTTACCTTAATATAGTATAAGTATATAAGTAGATCTACCTATATTTTACTAGTGACCCTCCTCGGCTTCGCACGGGTGCAATGTATAAATATAAAAAATAGATGCAAGAAATTATCTAAACGGTAGTGAAAACCGAATTAAAATCCGTTGCGTAGTTTAAAAGATCTCAGCGTACAGAGGGACTGTCAGCATAAGCGACTTTTATACATACTATGTATGGATAAGTCACTCTTAAGTCGTAAGTAACTCGAAAGTCAAACTCACTCTTTTTTGCAATTGTACATGTAGTTTATTTTCTTGACATCGCCACGACTCAGTCCTTCCCTCTGTCCCAACTTCATACCGCCAATCTGCAATCAATGTTAAAATAAAATCAAATTATCTTTAATATAATTACTGACTATATCAAAACAACAAAAACCGCTAGTAAGCTACAAACTTTGATTATATACTTATAATCAAAGGCTACAAAGTATTCCTCGGCATAGCTGTCGTCCGGCAACGTGCCCAGTAGACTGGCTGCATTGCCATTTATTTTCATTTATTACACACACTACCTTTACAGGATAACCCAATACTATAATGGTTTGCAAACTCACACCAAATAAATTGAAAAATCAGCTTACGGCTAATACTTAAAAATCAACTCTTTTAAAAATACAAAGCAAACTGTATTAAAAAACACAATCTGAAGTCAGACTACAGAATTATAGTTACCTACCTATGTAATAGTTATCAAACAAAACATTTTTTTCAAAGATCCATGTGATACGACTTTTTAAACGACTTCAAAAAGGAGGAGGTTCTATGTTCGACTGTATGTTTTTTTTTTATGTATGTACACCGATTTCTCCCCCATTTGTGGTCCGAATATTAAAATTCTTTTTAAATTATGACATGAATTTAATATTTTTGATCCTTCGGGTCATTCAGGACACCTTACCTTTGGTTCGATAGTTTTCTGCGAGTTTTTCGAGAAGGCGTACTCGGAGTAGTGCATAACGCTGTTGTAGTCGTACGGCACACTGAAGTCGTTCGTGTGCTTGGGATCCGCCTTCTTGAAGTTGGGCTCAGAACCTGCTCAAATACAAAAACTTAGTACAACATTGACCCAGTACTGGGCACAATTTTCCTTCCCCAAAAAAAGTTTATTTTCAAAATAACGTGTGTGCTAAATAACTGATATATCTCTGTGTGGGTCAGTCGCAATCGAAGACCTATGACAATCGTTAGTCAACAGAACACCTGACAACCAGTCTATCCTCAGGATATCGGTAGGTATTGCCCGGAAATTAGGTTGCAGAGGTCTGATGGCAGTACTTCGTGTAAAATACTGATATTTAGCCGCATCTGGTTATACTGGATGCCGACCTCAAAATTAATTTGGAGAAAGGCTCGAGAAAGGATCTATCTTCCTATTGTCATAGGCTCGGAAGATGGATGGAGGTACTTTAATTCCTGACCTGGTTTTATGTTGTTGTACCGGACTATGACGAAATCGTCGCGCTCCGGGCGGCTCTGCTCGTGCATGAAGCCAATGGCATGCAGCAGCTCGTGCAGGACCGTGCCTTTCTTGTACACGCAGCCAGGGATCTGCAGGTTCACTTCTTGACGACCACCTGCAAAGGTAAAAGTATCTTGAGCTCCCTAAATAATGGTTGAGCTACACGATGACTGATGTATGCGTGCCGTCAGTACTACTGGTCAACTCAAAACTGCTATGGCTCTTACTTCAAAAGGTCCAGTTTAGATTTACCTACATAGTTAAACACATCTAATACGCATTTAATATTGTTATTGTCTGGACTTTAAAAGAGACTATGATTTTCTGAGTTTGTTTCGGCGTTTCTTCTCAGAGGTTTTCAGCTAAGAAATGCCGGCGCCATCTAGTATTAATTAAATATTGACTTGTAAAAGTGTCTTTAAATGATCGCAAAAATAAATATCATTTTCTATATTTTTTCAGCCTATCTGCCATCGTTTATTATTTTTTATTCAAAGTTTTGTCGAGGCTTCAGTGCACACTTGGTTACTATGCCAGCCTCATAAGGTCCCTCTTATAGGTACTTATATAAAAATATATTTGGCAATTAACATTCTTCTTCTTCTCGACCAACCTCATAGTTTAGATTTTACTATCTTAAAATTTTTAAAATGTTATCATACAATCCTTATCTATCTACTTTTTTCTATTGTGCCTGCTAGGGTAGGTAATTGGGCATGTGACAGGCTACCATCAAAACCTTATTTCAAATATTCTTAGTAGACGATCAGATACAATTCGATTATCTCAGTAGCTCACCTATTTTCCCAACACTAGACCAACAACCAGTGTTCTTGCCCTCAATAGTAATGTAATCACGCTGTCCGCTGTATGGGATGAATCGCAAGCACGTCAGTCTGTGGAAGTCTGCTATTGCCTTCATGATTGTTTCGCGTTGCTCAGAGTCTGTGAAGTTAAAGTTAGTTCTTATTAGTTCATGCCTTCCTGGTATCTTTTCTAAAAAAGGATATTAACAAAGTGTTCCAAAGTTAATTTCAATTGTTATTTAGCACTGTTTTTCGTGACTAAGTATTAATTAATAACTACGCCGATCGACCAATCTGCAAGGTTAACCTGCGTTAGCTGCGGTCAGTTTGTGGATGGGTGACCGTTACTAACACATCGAGGACCCTCCGGGCCACGGAGAGCACGTAAAGCCGATTGTAACACGAACCTAATAAGACAATCTTTAGTATAGTCGGTCGGATATCGGTATCGTCCAGAGGGAAGAGGTCTGATAGCAGACGCTTCGTGTAAAATACTGATTTTCAGCCGAATCTGATTAGACTGGATTTACCATCCCTCTAAAATGATAAAAATCAATTTCTTAAAAAAGGATCTTATTGGAGCTCCTTACATAATTAACCACAACACTTACAAGGGCGATTTATTAGCAACTTGAATTTGTAATTTTGACGCTAAAACAAAGCGAGATGCGAATATAAACATTTCGTTTTTAATAAAGTTGCCATAAGCAGGTATGTCCTTTACTTACTGAATTTTTCTCCAATGCGATAGTAAATATGACCGTTAGGCCAGCGAAGGGTCGGTTCCCGTACACCATTCCTCGACTGCTGAGGAGGCATCAAGATATCCCCCTGCTCATAGTTTCCGACCTCTTCAGGGTTCATTCCTGTTGTCTCTGACCAATTTGCCAATGCATCCCCTGAAAAAAATAAGAAAAGCAATATAAAACTAACTTATTCACTACTTGCCAGTAAATTTGGTTCCTTTCGTTCCTATTCTACAATCCATATCACTATCACCTCGAACACAAATATTTTCAACCCATTTCTGCAGGATTTAACCGGAAAAGGCCAAACAAATAATTAATATCTCTGGTGTTGCAAGCGTCTTTAGGCTACGGTAACCGCTTACCATCAAATAGGCCTAGGCTTGTTTGCCACCGCAGTGGTATAAAAATATATGTTCAAGAGATTATGCTGATAAGCATTAAAGAACCTTTACGAATGATAATAACTACTTAGTCAACAGACCTTTTTGCTATGGCTGTTTGTAAGTTCGTTCATTCGACATTATCAAAGAAGAACTGCTAAATATACTTATATATTAAGCACTGTTTGACACTAGATATTACTACAAGCTTACAAACATTACTAATGCTGATCTGGCAAACACCATTCTAGAAATATTATGATGTTTTTAAAAATCCTCCGGAAATGAAACCGGTGGAAAAGCATACGATAAAAAAGTTAACGAAAAAATTGAGCAACATGTAATGTGCTGCATAAATGCGATTAGGATATCATGAAAGCGAGGAAGTGCGGTGTCAACGTGGTTTCTTCACGTCATTTTATTATCGGATGAGGTTGACACGGTAGGCGGCGTGTTTATCGTATAACATGACAAGCGATGCATCTCGACCTGGAATCGATCTATGTTCATACATTATTCATTATTTTGTAGTAGTTTTCAATTTCAGTTTTGTTTTACAAACAAGGAGTATGGTAAGTACTTATAATGCCTTAGAGACTTTCAACGGCGCGGTCTGCCAACCAGTACTAGGCCAGCAGGAGAGATTAGATGAATAAAAAACTATGTTGAATATTAATATTTTTTTATTCATCTAATGACAGATATTTTCCTTCTTGGTGGCAACGACAAAAAATATGTTATTCTCACAATCACAAAGAGAATTAAGCTATAGTCCATTCTAATTAATTATAAATAAAAAAATATTTTTTTGAAACAATTTACACAACGCCAGTTGTGAGAGCTTGAACTATGGGTGGTACAAAGTACAATACGATAGATATTTTACATATTTTTTAATACATACTTATATAATACATAAGAAACACTCAGACTAACAAACTCTATTATCACTATCTTCTTAACAGAAACATTTGTGTCCTGTAGGAATCAAACCAAGGATCAGCAATCAGACACCAAATCGACCCACTAGACCGCAAATTGACACCAGTTAGGTAAGTACATATATGTAATTTCATCAAAAATATTTTTAATTAACATCTATTAAAGCCATCTTAGGTTAAAGGCTAAGTTAACTGTTCTAGATTTAAATATTGGAAGACAGTTAAAATGTCTGCCGTGCATTATTTTAATTTAAACTTTTTATGTATCCTGTAATAACAACACTTGAAATGCAAATTCTTGATAAGACAACAGTTTACTTGCATAAGTTATTCACTTTGATTTGATAGTATTATCACACTTATTGCTTTATATTTTATTTATTTAATGCCCAACAAATTGTACAGAGGCGGACTTAATGCTATAAGCATTATCTACCAGTCGACCATAGGATGATAAAGAGACAAAGCTTGGTGTAGACAAACTTTGATCTTTAAGTAATACTATATACATACATAAAGTATTCATTTATATAAAATAAAAAATACATCTTCTAATATATAAAATTCTCGTGTCACAGTTTTCGTTGCCATACTCCTCCGAAACGGCTTGACCGATTTTGATGAAATTTAAAAAATATTTTGTGCTTATCGGGGAGGTCTGAGAATAGGCCAACATCTATTTTTCATACCCCTAAATTTTTTTTTTTTTTTTTATGGCAAAACAACGTTTGCGGGGTCAGCTAGTATACCTATAAATACCTACCTAATAAATTATAATTGTTCATCATCATATAAATTGTATCAAGAATGTGTAAATTATTTTATCTTTGTAGGTAATATTATTTGTTAGTGGTAAATTGCGTAACAAAAATATTAATAAATTACATTGATCCTAAAAGCTGAAATGAATTACGCCAAAGTGTCTCTAACGACATCATAGTCTTAATATACCCTGTGGAGTAGTGGACCTTATCTTTGTATCTAGCTGTAAGTTTTCCATGATATGTAAAATAAAATATTTAAGATCCACTTATTCTATTAAAAACCTTTATATCAGTTGTAAATTTTAAAGAGTGCAGTCCTGTCGTATTTAGGGGACGTAACCCTACCCTCATGTCAAGGACATGGCAAATGTGATCGGATATCCCATAGAGGATTTTCCGGACCCGAAGATCAAGGTAACCCAAGATCATGTATATAGGGTACAGCAAAACTGAAAAAAAACTTGACGGATTGATGAATGGCCATTTTGAATTCGAAAAAAGAAACGGAACGACTAAAAAAATAATGTATTTACTCACCGCTCTGAGAGTCCGGGAGTCCATAGGCTTCAGGTCCCAAACTCGACACGTCTATAACATCACTGTCGTCAATACTGTTTTCCTCAAAATCGTCGTACAAAAAATCAAATGCATTATAGTAAGAGCCTGCAGGCAGAGCTTTATACCCAGAAATTAAAACCATCAAAAAACAGAGAAAACTCGCTGAAGTATTCATTTTGACTTGAGTAGTAATTTAATTAATTTAAAAAATATTTTTGATTAAAATAATTCTTGTGTAAGGACTAGGCGATCAGAAAACCGCTAAAGGTATGTGAAGTGAATTCATGTGGCGCGCGTTTTATAAAGACCTGTCATAGGGTAAGACGCTAAACACACAAAATGTCGACAAGGTTCGTTACTCCTTACTTCCTGATGAAGGATATAAACGAAAATGTATAAACTAATCGATAAGGGAAACCTTGAATGTTTTTGATTTACATTTCCTTTATTTTGAATGCGGAATTTATAATTTTTGTTTTATTTTTCTCAGCATATAGGTACTTATAACTAAATATATTTTTTTCAACCGTGAGAGTTTAAGATAAGTTATCAAGCTGTATTATAGGTATCATTTAATATCAATAATATGTATTGTGTATATTTATTTACATTGAAGATAGTCTGGTCTAAAATTAGAATGTTTTTATTTATTATAAGCTTATTTTTTATTTATTTTTCCCACTAAGAAATTGATTGATTGCCTGAACGGACTTAAGAAAGTATCTTTTTAGTTGTTAAGGATCTGTTTTTTTTTAATATAAATAAAATGTAACTTGCAGTTTTAAACAAAACATAGATACACGTGGCATCAAGCCTGTATTCCAGAAGTGGTAGGCAGAGTAGGTTTTATAAGGGGCTGACCTGTTTAATAAGGGGTGTGCCTATTAACTGGGTACAAATCCAAAGACCGAGCTGCTACTGAGAATTCCAAAGAAAAACCCAATAACACTGCTCGACCTGGTAATCAAACCGAGTACTTCTAGTCCCGATAACAACCACTAGGCTAGTGATGCATTCAGTTCTTCTTACTAGCCATTTAGGTCGGCTTCCAGTCTAACCAGATGCGGCTGAATATCAGTATTTTACACGAAGTGACTGCCATCAGACCTCTGCAACCAAATTTCTCGGCAATATCGATATCCTGAGGATAGACTGGTTGTCAGGCTTTTTGGGTTTCTAACTACTACTAGCGATGTCCGCATGACAACCGGGACCGACGGCTTCACGTGCTCTCCGAGGCACGGAGGGGTCTCGATATGTTAAGAATGGTCACCCATCCACAGACTGACCGCGGCTAGCGCAGCTTAACTTTGCAGATCGGTTTATCAGTGTAATTATAACTTAGCTTTAGCCCCTGCATGATACATGCAGTTAAAAAAAACAATTCACACACAAAAAAATCCAAACTCTAACCAGCTGTGTACTGTAAATTTCCTTACTTATCATACCATCACGGCTGTATTCCACAAAGGGTTAGGCAGAGGTGTACCAATAAATATTCTTGGACAATTTTACACAGCACCATCTAGTCCCAAACTAAGCAGAGCTTGTACTATGGGTACTAGACAATAGATATAATACTTAAGTATATACTTTTTTTTTGTAAATACATACTACATAGAAACACCCAGATAAACACAAACACTTATGTTTATCACATAAATAATATTTGTGTTCCGTGGGAATCGAACCCACGTCCTCAGCAGCAGACACGCGAACGACTAAACTACAGACGTTGTTCACCAATGTACAGACACCAACAGATCAATCTATCCAAAACTGTAAAATTTTCCCAATCGAAAATGAACCTTACTGTTTTCTATTAAAGTTGAAAATCTATCAAAGAAATTTGACAGATTGGGGTAGCTTGATGTTCTGTCCTCTGTATTCGCCGGTATGTTTGGGTGTCATGTAATAACGAGCGAGTATTTTTCCATTAACCGGGCACAAATCCAAATTCCGACCTAACAGAACTAAAATGAATAGAAATGCTCCTAATTTCCTAATCCTCATCATCGTCCTGCCCTTGTCCCAATTTATTTGTGGTCGGCGCAGTATGTCCTTTTCTTCCGTTCATCTCTGTCAGTCGTCTTCTATCATGTCCGCTTTAACACACTCCATCCACCTATTCTTTGGCCTCCCTCTACCTCTCCGTCCCTCCACATTCATATTCCTAATTTCCTAATCCTATCCTACTAATATTATAAATGTGAAAGTTTGTGAGGATGTTTGTTACTCATTCACGCTAAAACTACTGAACGGATTTTAATGAAACTTTACAGTATTATTATTTATACATCAGAATAACATATAGACTATAATTTATAACGATTATGAGTTAATTAGCCAAATTACAACCATAATTAAAAAGTAACTTTTCCACGCGGACGATGTCGGGGCAGAAGCTAGTAGAAAAATAAAACTACACTCGAACAGATAACCTCACATTCAGGACCCATGATACTGTTAACCACTAGACCACTGAGGCATATTAGTTATTTATTTATTCATTTTATTAACACCATTAGAACATTATCACCCACGCACACTAGCGCGGTGTAGGCCAGGAGCTACAAGAGACATATAATTTATTGTCGACGGCTGACAAATAAACAAAGATTTATAAAACATGTTTTACCTTTTATTGAACTTTTATTGATGCTCATAAATTAAACAATTAGTCATTCAAATGTCGATACTTCCATTCTTTTTATCTCATACATCCGTTTTCGTTACTTTAACATGCGGTACGGCCGGATGTCTGAAAACTTGCTGTCTCGAAAAGCATCCTCCCATCATCAACCCATGTACTGTCCCACTGCTGGGCACGGGTTTCCTCACAGATTTAGAGGGATTAGGCTATAGTCCACCACGCTGGCCTAGTGCGGGTTGGCAGACTTCACATGCCATCGAAAAAATCTGTAAAGCAAGGTTTCCTCACGATGTTTTCCTTCACCGTTTAAGCGAGTGATCATTAATAACTAATACGCTCATGAATTTCCCGAATTTTTCTTCTTCTCCGAGCCTTTCCAACTATATTGGGGTCGGCTTCCAGTCTACTTCACACACCGTCGAGAAAAATCTCTAATAATTAATTAGTAATTTAATAAGCACATAATTCGAAAAGTCAGAGCTGTGTGCCTTAGATTCGAGCTCGAGGATCTTTGGCAGTTCAATGGTCATTTTCAATATCATAAAAAAATAGTGTCAATCGGAAAACAAATATGATTCTGATCTTGCTAATCACTCCATTGGAGTGTTTTTGAGTCTATTCACTCAAGTATTAGCCAGTAGAAGTTTTATGTAAGTACCAGTTATACAGTTTAGCCAATAACTAAAGGGCATTTCTACCCTAGAAATTTTTCGACTTACTAAAAACATTTTTGGCGCCTACTAGGCTTCGTGTATACCTAGTACTCATACGCCCAGAATTACAATCTACAGACCATATCAAATACCTACCATATAGTATTTGATATGGTCTATGGAATAAATTCATTGACTGCTTGCTACCCATAGTACAAGCTCTGCTTAGTTTGGGACTACATGGTGCCGTGTAAAATATCCCATGTATGTATTTTTATTTTTAACAGCGAAACTGGAGCAATGAGACAGGAAAACAGGCTGGGAGCTTAGGAGTTTGAGACGTTATTCAGAATGACTTTCATCAGCCCTGGTTGACTGACAAGGTTTTATACAGAAAATAGATTAACATCCGGTAAACCATAGAAATGATTAATAAATTGAGAGAGAGACTCATTACCCAAGAGTTACGGTTTTCCAATCGATTACATGAGTCAGTATCCCGAAGCGGCCTCCATCCTTACGAGAATTCAGTCGATTCCGAATAATTCCAACCAAAACTGCGTCTGCGCCTTGACATAACTCTGCTACTGACCTAGACAGTGATCTGTTGCGTCACAATAGGAAATGTGTCACATAAGATGCCCAAATACAGTTCGTTGGCATACAAGGCCTCACTATCTTCAAGTAAACGGAAGGATTTGGCGTTGATACGAACAACCTCCACATAATGTGTTCAGGAAACATTATCATTTCCATAAAAATGACATATCATACATCGTGATGTTTTGAATTGTGTCGTTGTTTATGTAAACATGATACGATATGGGTGTGCCAAACAATATACATTTTTTCCTTATAGTAGCAATATTGCTCTTAGTCATAATATACGAGTAGTATCATAAATAAGCATTAGATTGACTCCTAAATTCATTAGAATTTTCTACGAACTTCTGTTTTTTTTATAATACTAAGGTGGCAAAAAAAGCATACGGCGCACCGGATGATTGCCGCAGCCTATAGATGCTTGCAACACCAAGGGTATCGCTTGCGCGTTGCAGACCCTGTAAAACGAAAGAGGAATAGTTGGGTTGGTAGTATATGAGTAAAAGTCCCCCCACTGTCAAGACAACGTTTCCTTGCAACTTGTCAACCTTGCTCACCGTAAGGATCGCAACACAGCTCCAAGCAGTGTTACTTCACTTCGATTTTCTGCAAGGCGGAGATATTTCCCCAGTCGGGCAACTCCAATTTGAGTGGAATTACTCATAATATGCCCTACCTCTCTTAAAATTGGTTTTGTAGCACAGGAGAGCTACCAGTATGTTGGAGTACTTTGATGTCGGCTGTGGGCTTCTACGCTTAGTGTTCGATTTGTCTCCTTAGTTTAGTGGTCGTAAGCATAACTGCAGAGGTCGAGGTCCTGGTTCGGTTCCAAAATATTGTTCCAAATTGGGTTTTCAATGAAATTATCAACAGCAGCTCGGAGTTTGTGCTTGGTTAACGCTAATAGGCTCGCCGTATCATAAGGGACCTAGACATGTATGCCCCAGTTTAGGTGTACAGCACACTACAGCTGAAGCCTTCAGAAATATTAGCGTGATGGTATGTTTATGTTACTTATATATCTATGGCGATTCCCACCTGAGACAAATTTATTTACCTATTTATTTTTATTCTTTTATAAAAAAGTGTACAAAGGCGGTTTTTGCCTTAGGCATTCTCTACCAGACAACTTTTAGGTGGTGCAGAGACGATCACGGTAGATGCACTAAAAAGATAGAAGTGAGAGTATAAGACGAATACTATTGCCTTATAAACTATAAACGTATCTATGTTTATGTACTTACTAATATTTGTTTCTATTTTGGGTTTACTTTGTGTCTGTTAATTGTACCAGCTTATTCATAAAGTCCCCCGCAAGACAAGGCTTGTTTTCTATTGCGGACATTGTCTTATAATAATAAAAATGAGGATTTCTGTACGGAAAAAGATTGGTATATCCCCGCACGAAATCGCTATCATGGAAATACATTATTAAATGACTAATATAATTTGTCCAATGTAAACAATTCAACGGTCAAATGACACAACAACACCGCGGGGTGCTCTAAGTATTGCGGAAACATCGACTTTAGACACATAAGTTATACTTTATAAGTGTTTATGCCAAATATGACTATGATATATACGATTATTGGCCGTGACTGTGGTCGCCAAGTCACCGCGTGTTCGTGGAAGTGCGGGGGCGGACGAGGAAATGTGTGATGATGAGGGATGAGCCGGAAGACGACCGCCAATCTGAATAAAAACTTACGAACGAATAGTCAAATAGTATTTATTGGTGATGTTGATAAATCAATCATATTACTGTGATTATATATATTTTTTTCTTACTATTTAATAATGTTCAACTATAACTGACTAACTGTAAATGTGAGTACTTTGTAGGCTAAATTTACATACTCAGCTTTGAACAGTCTGGTGGCTTTGAGCCTTTTTTTATGTGGCCTACGCAAATGTGCCTCTGATCTGGTATCGTCGTGCGACGGGTTGTTGAGCTCCCTAAATTATGGTTGAGCTACACAATGACTGATGCATGCGTGCCGTCAGTTGGGACTGGTCTACTCAAAGCCGCTATGGCTCTTTCTTCAAAAGGCCATTTCAGACTTTGCCCTACATTGTAAGACACATATTTGTTACTGTTCTATGTCTGGACTTTAAAAGAGACTATGATTCTCTGAGTTTGTTTCGGCGTTTCTTCTCAGAGGTCGTCAGCTAGGAAATGCCGGAGCCATCTAGCTTAAAAAAAAAAAGTGTAAAATATTGACTTGTAAAAGATCTTTAAAAGATCTATTTACAGAAATAAATATCATTTCATTTCATCATTTCATTTCATTTCATATTTAAATACTAATTTTGACTTTATTTATTCAGTCTAACAATACAAATTTAATATATTTTAAGATATAAACAATAATATAAATATAAACTTATCTACACTACTAACAATATGAAATTTAAAAAAAATACAAACTAGACTAAAAAAGAGCATTAAAAAGTCCCCTCCGCATCGCCATCGCCATCGTCTGGCAGCATACCCAAGAGGCTGGCTGTATTGCCACATTGAATGGCAATGGCAATGCTTATTCTCTGGTCGAAGTAGAGGCCAGCGTTTGGGTCACGTGAAGCGTCGTTCAGGCTTTTTGAAATGTCTTTATAAAGTAAAAGAGCACTCGGACCCCATGGCCTCATCGTTTCGACCCCAAACGGTCCGAAAAAATTACTAGGTATTTTAAATACTTAATATAATATTATAAAGAGATAAAGTACAAAAAACACTCGGCTTCGTACGGGTTCGTACTGCCTAATAACATGCATCTATTATACATAAATATAGCCAATGACAGACAAATAATGTGGCTTTCTATTGGTAAAAGAATTTTCAAAATCGGTTCTGTAGATCTAGAGATTACCCTCTACAACCTCACAAACTTTACCTCATATAATATTAGTATAGATACGTAGTAAGTATAGAAGTGTATTTTTCAACACAGTGTTTTCTACCGACCCCAAAAACCCATCCAATCTGTATACCTAAGTAAAAGCAAAGAATTTTATCAGTCCATAAAAATAGAGGCGGGTCAAGCAACTTTTAATCGTTACCAATTTATGTGGTACTATAAAGTTGAGTCAATTTATAGACAACGAACTAACGCTGAGACAATAAAAAGAAATAGGGGTCCCGTATTGAGTGAATTGTCAGATATCATTAGTAATTTTTACATTTGTAGGATACCTACGAGGCAACGCGCAAGTAGCTATAGAATGGCTCTATAGGCTACGGTAACCGCTTACCATCAGGTGGGCCGTATGCTTGTTTGCCACCTTAGTGGAATAATAAAAAAAATTCGAGACCACTCCATGCCTCGGAGAGCACGTAAATTTGTCAGTCCCGGTTGTCATACGAACTTCTAGGACATTCGTTAGTGGTAGTCAGTTAAAAAGCCTGAAAACCAGTGTAATCCTCAGGTATTTTTTTTATACCACTAAGGTGGCAAGCAAGCATACGGCCCACCTGATGGTAAGCGGTTACCGTAGCTATAGACGCTTATAACATCAGGGGTATCACTTCCGGGATATCGGTATTACCCAGAAAATAGAGCTGCGGAGGTCCAACGGCAGTCGCTTCGTATAAAATACTGATTTTCATTCGCATCTGTTTAGACTGGAAGCCGACTCCAACATAGTTTAGAAAAGGCTTGGAGAATAAGGACGATGATGATCGAATTTTCGTTTTTGGGTTTTTCTATGAAACTCTCAGTAGCAGCTCGGAGTTTGGATTTTTGCCCGGTTAATGGCAATAGGCTGGCCCCACATTATACTTAAAACGTACCCGCGATGTACACTAGCACACCTACTTTAAATACAGGCGTGATGTTAAGTTTAGCGTCTGTACCTATGGTGCAGGGTGTCCGTTACACACGGGAACAGCGGTCCTAGGGGGCGAGCGCCATTTGCCGTCCCACCACGGTTATTCTTAATACTGTCAACAGCACATCATGACATCCAAAACTGACAAAATCCTTCAAGCGGTTTTCAATTTACTGCAATCAATAGAGTTTATTATCCATTTGGGTAATTTGACAGTTTTTGATGTGCTGTGAAATGGAAACAAATTCCCATTTCACTTTGACCGCGCGCTTACTAAAGCGCTAGGGTAATAGTTGTTTTGCACACGGGCGCTACATGGATTAGAGACGCCTCTGGTTATAAGGTGAAAAATATGAAAAAAAAGTTATATTAGGAACCTAAAAATACTTAAGTTGTTTAGGTAATACCTACTACGTGAAGTCTAAGTACAAGTAGGTACCTAATAGAAGACTTGTAATCTGTACTAAAAGAGTGGGTTAAGTTAATTTTATTGGGTTCCAGACATCGTAAAAGTAAGGAAACAATAAAACAAAGCATTTTATATGTAATTTCCTGTGTATTTCTAACATATTAGTTTTATACACTACTTCTTTATTTACATGAGCATTATCGCTTCACAATATTATTACAATTAAAATAATTTTCTCTCTTTATTTATATTATTTATACATTTTTTATTTCACCTATTCTTAGGCAAAGTGACAAAACTTCTCGCATATCAAAAAGCATTAGAAAAAAATACTGTTTTTATAATATTTTAAAAATAGAATCTACATAGGAGCGGGCCCTGGGTTTACAGTTGAGCGACAAAGATGGCGCTTGAAAGGCATACATAGATAGAGGTTAGAGAAAAACCATGAGGTTTTATTGTAGGGCTTGACCTCCTTACTAATAAACGTTGTATGAGCTGTGTATAGGTAGTTAACACTATAGTTAACACACTGTTGTTGTGTCGTTTCGTTCAAATATTAAATGGTGGTGTAAATCGAAATGATAGATTATGAAATAGTGTAATAAGGCAACGTTGCGGCTTAAAAGACGATGTAGTGAGACGAATTGAAAATATATGCTGAATTGATTCGGGCATGTAGGGAATGTATGAAAGGCGACTAACAAAGGGGATTATTAGCAAGGCGAATATCAGTGGCATCTCTAGGCAATGTCCTAGAAAGGCATACCGATCTTTTTAATTAAGTTTTTTAAAAGGGTCAGGTGCGTAGTACTCGCAACCGACGCTATAAAGAGTATGAATGTGGACGTAGCAAAAAGTATGCAAATAGTGTTTTTTTTATTTTTTTCCCTACCCCTATGGGAAAAATGGTTGAGTGTATGTATGTTTGTATGTATGTAGACACTACACAGCTAATACAATATTTATAACTAGCAACACACTATCTGAATATTTCTGTCAGGAAATATCTAACGCGCGCTGGAAGACACGGTGTAATTACTGGGCATATGAGACACAATAACGGAGGTGTAAAGATGACAACGGGCCTGTGACACCTCTGGTGTTGACGGCATCTATAGGCTGGGGTTGCAGCTTACCATCAGACGGCCCATATGATTGTTTCACATCTTACTTACAATTTAAAAAAAGACAATTTGCGCCATAATTATCTATCTGCTAGACAACACTGTCAGAATTTTAGCGAATTGAGCATCGAGATATTTCTCATGGCATAGGTTTTTCAGACAGAAATAGTTCGATAGTGAGTGGCCGGGCAGTAAGCCCATAATTAAGAAATCATTTTTTATATTTGTTGTTAAGACTATAGGAAACTGTTTAAACGTATTTAAGGGTAACATCACAGCCAATCATAACAATTCCCGAAAAGTTTTAAAATATTCATTTTATATAACACATAGTAATCAATTCTCTTGTCGTTTTTACCGTTGGAACGTAAATAACGACCAGTAGAATGATTAATAAGTGTAGTTTAGGAAATAGTTATTTTATAGTAATTCTTACAGGTACTGATAATTTAGTTCAAAGGAAGATCTTCTGACTTTTTATTATAACTACATACTAAAAGAATTGGCCCAGTTTTTTGTTAAGTATTGAAAAAATCGACATAAAATGTACAGTCAAGAAATAAGACACTTTTGCAAAAATAGCAAAACTTTGATATTGCACTATAAGTAATTGGATTATTAAAGCTCGATTCATGATAACATGTAGATATTTTACAAAACAAGTTCTTATAGTTACGTTTTTGCTTAGGGCGTAAGTGTAAACTTTGAAAAAATAAACAGAAACAGAAAGTTAAATGCTTTTTGTGAATGCAAGCCAAATTATTATAAGGCTTTCATAAATTTTCACTAACAAATGAATCGAAAATTCAAGACTATAATTGTTTTATAAAGTAAAGTAAAATGAGAATATTACACTAGTTACGCCCGCGTCAATCTTTTAACATTTATTATGCACCCCTAGTGACAAAAAATAAACTAACTGCAACTACAGTTTTTCAACAATAACAGTTAATGTTGGCACAATTAGGTCTTGGATAATCAGCATCTATCTATTGTCCATAAAGTAAATATAAAAATTGCAGTCAATAACAATAAGTTCCTATTCGCGATCTCAACACATCTTATCGTTTACTTATAGGTCGATTTATCAAATATCTGAACATATTAACTAAATATTGCCATTACTATTTTCCACATTAACATTGCCATGAAAAAGCCAAAGCTCACCATTTTAATGGTTCCAAAAATATTGATTAAGATCGCGAATCATCTAGAGGACAACATTATCTGTATTATAGTAACAAACGGCTGACTTTGTACATAACATTGTGTAGAACAGACTTTATAAGTTCACTTTGCGACTCGACAATTTACTATAACAATTCTCCCTAACATCAGTTAGTAGGCACACAGTGAGGACGGCCACGAGGCCCGCGCAACCCGACGAGACCCTGAACCCAACGACCAGGACAACATAAAAACAAAAGTTCCCTTGGTCGCTCAAACAACACACAAATTAAAATGAAGTAACAAATAGTGCTATTTCACCACACGGTACTGTAAAATAAAAGTTTGAGCAGGACAGCACGATAGTCTACGTGTTATTTTAACTTGCTCTAAACTTCAGGTCTCCGGGTGCAATGCCCACTTTTATCACAAAAGGTGTTAAAGTACATATTGCATTACGCGACAAATATAAGCCACATATTTATTTATTAGCTAATTAATTCCAATAATGTCCATCATTTGACATTATACACAACTGTTAGAAATTGACAACACCCCAAGAGGTCTTTGTACAGAGTTTCCATAACTACGGTACTTACCTAACTGCACACATCACAGATATAGAAAAAATAAACTTTATTCCTGTTAGTTCTATACATAACAAGTACACTTTAGCCTAATTCTATATTTCAGAAAGAAGGAATCTTTTATATCGTATATTGAAACAGATTTACTTACAATCTTTAAAACTGGGGTTATTGACATGACGGTGATGATAAGCTTAGCTTATTAGCGCTCTAACAGTGAGGTGTAGCGCCACTAGAGAGACCCAGAATTACTTTATTTAGTAAATATATTCTAATATGTATACATAATAAGACATGATTAACAACTCATGGACGCATTTCGCTAAGCAAAATGATATTAAACCGTGCCGCACACTTTCTGCCATGCTCTCGAAGGCAGCCGCTCCGTATCATTGCTCGATTCTACACAAACTTGCTTCTTAATATTGACTTTAAACAATAAATAAAAGTTAATAAATAATTTTTACATCCATTTAAGTTATTGTTCAGTTCGATCACAATGCTAAAACTTTAACTAGTAGAAAAATATGACGCGGATTAGTCGGTTGTTAGTATCCACTGAAGTCCATCACAATTTGTCACTTTGCTATCACCGTCTTTGAAATAAACGTCCACTATAGTATTTATTAGTAGGCATTGCATAAATACATTTTATACACGCGCTGTCTTAACATAAGACGCGCGATCCGCTTTCCTGACACACATCGGCGGCTACTCAATTCTTTCGCACACAATACAACTTGTAGTTTTACTTATAAATAAGTCATACCGACATCCCACCCGTCCACCCGTCTTATGTTTCACAAGGAATGGTTTATCGTCATATCCCGGTGAGGTAGACGCACTAACGACTGTAGTTTCGCGTTCCAAAGCTCGGTGATCATCTCCTGGGGCATTAAAGTATACGTATAACAGATTATTGCTCGAAAATTTACTTTGGCAGTGTATGGCAATCCTGGCCATCGACTGGCGTGGCATAGGGAGTGATTTCAATCGCGACCAAAGTTGCGCTTAGATATCCATATTAGGATCTGCACACATCTGGTCTTGGTGCACACTTTGAGAGATATTCTTCAAGACCCTACGCAGCACACCACACACAAGCTAACCACGTCTCTAGTTACATGTTTGGCTTGAAGCCTAAAAGTCTTGAGTAAAACTACCAGGCGGTCATAGGGTGCGAGCAGGCATCGGGACACCCCAAATCTTCGAGTGGAACGTTTAGTCTTCGGACGACAGACGGGACTGCCCGCAGTCCCATGATCGCATTACGTCAGTTTCACTTTCACTAACACAACGGTCTCGTGTTAAAGTACTAGGCGGTCATAAGGCGTGAGGCGGGCGCAGGCTCGACACCCTCACGAGGACGGTGCGTTCCCTTGCGGAAGAGTGCCGGCGCCCGACACAACAACCACAGGCTTCACGATGGTCGTCGCGCTCAGGTACTGTGCGCTCACCGTCAAGGGCGCTACTGTACCCTTCACCATTTGCGTCTCCACCATCTGGAAGAAAATTAAAATTATATTCTACTTGCTTTTTCTCGCAGTTTCACTAACATCGCAAAGGACTTTTAGTGACAAAAGGTAGCATAAGTCCTTCTCTTAGGTCCAATCTATCATAATATACACCGTGATTTTTTTTGGCGTTTTACAGCCGAAAGGATATATATACTTCTACTCATCAACAATTTCTTGTATAGGATAAACTATGAAGTACAAAAAAAAAACTACATCCTAAATTTTGTCGAGACCTGATTTTTTTTTTTAAGAAACAGCGCTTTTTTTTCAAGATCTCAGACTTAGTCCCATATCTAATAGAAATAATATTGACATAATGGTTTCTTTTCGGCTGTAAGACGACAAAAAAAAACACGATGTATATCAAATTTGGTCCACAGATTTAGGCAAAAAAAACGTATCAAACAGACATATTGACAGTTACTTTCTTATTTCTAATATTAGTAGTTATGGATTTTCAAAAAGTTTTTAATGCGGAATATGTACGAATTTTATAATTTTGGGACACGGCATTTTAGTTTTTTTGTTAAATAACTGCAAACCTCAAAAGCTGAGGGACAAGGTATTAAAAAATATACACGATACACAAATAAGCTAAACACGAGTAACACATAGGACAGGAGTTTCTCTGCCATAGAAAATATGTTTTACTGTACACGTTACAACACCCAATACTCTTATCTCTTATGCCACTGACTGAGACATCCGAGGCATAACAAATAGGTACAATGTTCGCATTTATCATTTAAAATAACATAGAACATACACAGCTTGTCCGGTAACAAAAGCAATCAGTTTTTCTGTGTGTGTTTAAATTTAACGTACAGGAATTATAATTATTACAAGGTCAAATGAATTTACCTCTAGGAAATTAATATACGAGTTATCAAGGTGCCTCGGCGCGGACGCGTGCAGTGCGGGTAGCGCGGGTAGCGCGGGACGCTGGTAGGGGTGGGGGCGAGTCTCCACGCACGAGCGCGCCGCCCGCGACCTACACGGCTCGTCCTTATCGTTTTATACAAAAAGTCAACGTCAATTTTTAGATAAACACAATATTAAGAGAGCAATACGACTTTCAAAAGGTTTGCAGTAATTTAACAAACATCCAACTAACAAAAGAGATTTCAGACGACGCCCACGCCAGGTTTCCTCAATTTTTGTACATTTATAGTAATTTCTATACTACTTGTATTAGCAACATTTATTATGCATATACATTTAGAGATTTCTTTAAGTGTTTTCGAAAACGGCTCTAACGATTTCTAGGAAATTTACAATATGGGGGCGAAGCGAAAAATCAACCAAACCAGATTCCATTTTCGTTTTAAAGCATAAAATGACAAACTTTACTTGCCCACAAAATCGATCTAAGCAGATATTTTACATTTTTCCTAAGCAGAATTCTGTCTTATGTTCTGCCCATGTATTATTGTATTATCTACAACGAATAGAAGGTTCAAACCTAACAAGATTATCTATTTCGAGAAAAACCTATAATTATATTGGTTTTGCTAAGTGTGGTTATGTTATATAGTAGTGTATATAACGACTGGAAAAAATTATCAACCTATCTATCGATTCTTTGGTCTACCAAAGCTAAAAATTTGACAGAAGCTCCATAAAAGTTAAATATCTCATATATAATCTTATGCTGGCATCCACCATCAATTGAATTTTGTAAAAATAAAGAAATACTAACATAACATAATAACACTGGAGGTCTTACCTTATGTGTAATTGTGTGCGATTGTATCAAATGCGTTGCCGGTTGCGATACTACAAGAGGAGTCAACCCTCCCACGACCACGCTGCCATCTGCAACCGATTAGTTTTATTTAAAATCTTTATATAGTTTGGTGACCAGCAGATTAAGTAAAGGATTGAATCAGAAACGAGGATTTTCGGAAGAAAACTGTGTCTAAGTAGTCAAGAATTCTATATTCTATGGACATCACTAAAGCTATTTAAGGTCATTGACGTTTCTTTGTTATGGCAAATTGGAATAGGGTAAGTATAGGTCAAAGTGACCTAGAATGAAGACTGCCTACTGGCGAAATTTAAATTAGAAATTTATCATAAAAGGAAAAGTAAAATTCACGGTCTTGACTACAAGATAGATATAGATATTTAAAAAATAAATAAATAATGAATTGACAATAATTTTCTTTCGATTCACTTCATCGTGCATATATGTATCTTGTACCCCTGTGGAATGTGTATTTGTGTTGTCGCTTACGTGTACTTAATCAATAAAATAAATGTAACACTGTTGTATGCGTATAATATTAATAAGAGAACAAAAAAACAGCACATCGTACCTGTAGTCGTGGAAACAGACGTCGAGGAAACAATTCCATTTTCTTTAGATATCCTATTGTTTTCCACACTAGTTGTTACACCTGTAAACAAAGAGTTAGGTACTTTCATTATTCAAATTTGCTGGCAAATATTTTATCATATCGTAAGGAGGTTATAGGTATGTAGTAAGAATAGTTGAGACCATAAAAGAAAGGTCCAACAATGCTACCCTGTGGAACACCAAAATTCATGTATATCAAGTTGTTTGAAGATTTTAATTAATAATAATAATATTTTTGGGACATTTTACACAACACCATCTAGTCCCAAACTAAGCAAAGCTTGTACAATGGGTACTAGACAATGGATATAATACTTATATACTGTTTTTTGGAAATACATACTTATAATACCTATAAACACCCAGACAAACACAAATACTCATGTTTTATCCACACAAATATTTTTGTGTCCTGTGGGAATCGAACCCACGACCCCATGATCAGCAGTCGAACCGCTAGACCATAGAGGTCTAAAAGTCCTTAAAGTTCTGTAAAATTCGTTTTTTTTTCGCGCGTTGTGAAAGGGGGCTAGACGGAAAAAATTCTTACGAAAAGTTGTCACGACACTTTTTGCGAATCGCTCGTGGTGCGAAACGCCTAAAGACCCCTTTTTGCTTGTCAACAATATTTGAATTTCGAATTATTGAGTGAATGACAATATTTGAATTTCGCGCGTTGTGAATTGTTGAGTGTATACAGGTTTTTTTATTTTTAATTATTAAATTTTAATGAAAGGAACTTCGTTCCATCCGGGTGTCCCTTGACACCTCTCAAGTTTTTCTGTTATTGGTAAAGGTAATGTCCTTAATGTATATACACGGATACACCAGGAGATCATAACTCACCGTTGGTATGTACAGGCGCTTGTAAGACACGAAGTCCGCTACTAGTGGAGAGCAGCTGTAGTGCTGCTGGTCCCACGACTAGCCCACTGCTGCCAACCACCTAGGAAAATAAAATTAAAGTTAAAAATATAAGCTAAGGAACTGTAAAATGAGATAATATCTGCCTAGATAAGGCGAAGAGCTGATATTTCGAACTCATACAAACTACTGCCTGTCTACTGTTGAGTAGTTAAAGGAAACGTTTTTTATACTACTAAGGTGGCAAACAAACTTACGGCCACCCTGACGCTTGCAACACCAGGGGTATCACTTGCGCGTTGCCGACCCTGTAAAACTAACACAGAACTGTCTCACCTGCGATATGGGCAGATGTATTTGAGCTGGATGTACTAACGTGCTGAGCGCATTCGTCACGCCGTTTTCTACCGTCTGCCCATTCTGTAACAATGTAAAATAATCTTAGATATATGTATGATCTTAGCTCAATAAAAAAAAATCTAAGAACGTTACATTAAAGTAATCGACTCGACTTTTCGTTCTTACAACAGTGTAAGAACGAAAAGTCTAGTCGGTTACAACATTCGTGAATAAAAAATAAAAATGGAGTATGCGAATTGCAGAAGCGTCAAAAATTATTAGATATATTTTTTTCAGATCATCAATAAAATAAATGCGTCAAATACATAGCTTACGATGAATGTTGACGTCATTAATTATATTGATGTTGACAACTTTATGAACTTTCACAAGATCGAGTGGATAACACCGTTTAATCAAGGTGACATGAATTTTTATACGATTCATAAAACATTCCTTGGCCTACATAAGTTAAATTTATACGGGACGGAAAATATAATTATTTTCTTTGTTAAACAACATTGTTTCATCATAAACAGTGTTAATTTTGTTTCGCAAAAATATACTAAACCTCACTGTTTACCAATAGATAAAGATACGTGCATTTCATACCTTTTATTAATCACTTTTATCCATTATTATGAAGCACAGAAAATAATAATTAAATTATTACCCTTAGTGATATGTCATGAACATAAACATAACATAAACATTTTTTACTAAACAGTTTGTAGTACTATGAATCACTCAAAAGCCTTTGACAGAGTAGACCATCAATTGCACAATCTCAAATACAACACCCATTCGAGTACATCATGATTCAATCATTATTTGCGCCGTAGTTACGAGACCTTCGTAAAGTTGTTTCTATTTTCTTTTCTATTGACATAATTAACATTACTGTATGAATTGATTCCCAAGGCTCGCACTTTTGGCCCATCTGATTTAAGTATAAAAATTAAGCTTATTATGATAAAGTTTGTTCTAAAATTTCATTATCATTGAATTTATTTTATCTCTTAACATACCTATATTGCAGAAAAGCAAATGGACCTCAAAATAGAGGAACGCATAATCAAAGCTTAGTTTCTAAACAAGAGCATGATTACTAAACAATCGTAAATTGTCGTTTGTCAAAATAATTTATAAAAAACATTACAAAAGTAATTATTTTCAGAATGAAAGATAATGAATGATGATTAGTTAATAAATATGCAGTTTAACTACTCACTTGAGAGGAAGGATCCGCTGGCGCAAGCGTAGTTAGCGTCAGCGTATTGGGTCTCGTGCCATATGAGGTCCGCACAACCTGAAATATAAAATAAAAACAACCATTAATTTATCTCAAACATAATGTTACAATGTCATAATTTTTGGGATTAAACATGGACGAGAAACACAAATCCAGCTAATCCAAGATTAGGTCAGCTCTAATTTCTAACATTGTACTAGGCGAGCATACCTGCGAGGTGGTGGGTGTGATTTGTATAGGCAGCGTACGCAACTTCGTGCTTAGGTTTAGAGTGCGGGGAGGAGATGAATCCATTCTTGCTACGGAATGAGGCGGCGATGCCGATATCTGAAATTACAAAAGTTTTACAAATTGAGTATAATAATATATGTTCGTAGAATACAACATAAATATTATATTATATTGTTTAATAACAAAATTAAATATTTACATTTAAAGGGATTCCTAAAACTTGCCCATTGACAGGCTCTTCTATAACTTTGTCTTCTGTGATGGCATCTAAAAATAAAATATGAATGTCATTATCATAAATATTAATATTACTTATTACACAATAATTTTTTATTCACATTAATGAGTGAAGTCTCATATTAAATTATAGGTCAAACAATTAATTAATATAATTATATAAAATTGCACTGCAACCAAATATTAAATAATCTCGACTAAAGTACCAGGAGCACACAGCAACGCAAGAGGTTAACGCACCAATACTCCGAGGGCAAACAGTTGTTCGGACCGAGATCTCTCTTTTCAAGGCGGAGAGCCGCTGTTGAGCTGCAATCTTCTCGCGAGCTAGCCGTTCCATCTCGTGCTCACAATCGCGTTCCTTACGTCGGAGAACCTGTAGACAAAATACCAATATTCTATAATATGTTCTAGAAAGTTAAATACAAACCTATTATTTTGTTTAAACAAAAACTTTTAAAGGAGAAAAAGTTAGCAGACTAAGTAAACAATTTAAAAAGCTAAACAACAATAGAGAATCTTAATCAATTACCCACCCACATTTTCATATTCTTTACAGAGAAAGTTTGAAACTGAAAAAATACACCAATTGAAAGTTTGAAACAATTTACAAGTAGAAGAGAAGCCATAGTTTATAATTGAATTAAGAAATTTGCCGTTCATTTTACGTAGCCGGCTATTGACGTGTTTTCCACGAAACATTCGGTTGAAACAAAAGCAAAGAAAAATAAAGCAATAACAGAAACTTGGAAATAATTAAGCATACAAATTTCTCCGCGCAGAACTTTTTCAACAAACTAATTAATCTCATTATGTAGGCTAGGCTCCATTTACTGTTAGAATTTTGTAAATTACCTACCTATTTATGTTTACTTTTAATAATTAATTTGAAGTCACTGCTCGGCATACATTATTAGGTTAGTTTAATAGTACAGTTACACATAGAAAAACAACCTGATGTCGTCAAAAGCCTGTCCCTGGTTATCTGTCGTCAAGCACGATCTACTTTTTATGTAAGAATACCGATTATGAATCGAGAGGGTGCATACTTACATAAATGCATACTTGGATGCATAAATTTATTAAACGGGTACAAGTTCTCTAGATCGAACCAGTACCATCTCGATTTCTTTAAATAAAGCGAAAAAATATGCTCATGAGTGCTCACGTTTCACATTTAGGTCACACTGGCTCGATACAGTGTGATACAGTAGGTATGCATGACAAATGATTACCTATCTACACTATGAAGATTGTATAAAAGAAAATTATAAATTTAGCTTTCCAAGAAGATACGTAAGTACAGACGCCAGCAGGTCAACCTATCCAAAACTGTCAAATTTTCCCAATTGAATATGAACCTTATGATATTGCATTAAAGTTGAAAATCAATCAAAGAAATTTGACAGAGACAGTACTTAAAGTTCGGATAATTTCACATAATTTTTTGTAACAATTACATGGCTTAAATTGACGTAGAATATAATACTGAATAACATATTATATTACATGAGTCCATGACCTTTCAACGCTTTTCAATTCAGTACGATGATTTATCCTGTAAGTACCAAGTTGTTGTTAAGACATATATATTATATTAGGCAATGTTTTCAAAACATAGAACATGAAAACAGATAATAGTATTGTAGTTTTTCTAAAATAAAGTACCTAATTGTTATGTAATTAATGAATTTGACGATGACACCAATCCCTTAAGGCGACTGCGACGACTAGAAAGGCCATCGACACTGGTTTCAAAGCCGTTCTCTACCAGGAAAACAGAACTGAAAAGAGTTATTATCAATCTTTGAAACTAACCTGAATGTATCTAATAGCGGATCCTAGAATAGAAAGGTTTGAGGTTTTCTTGTCATCTGGTGTGGCAGGGAGCTGTCTCTTGAGGAGTTCAAAACACTCTTTGAGGTGGGCCCTCCGGTTCTTCTCCAGTTTGTTGTGGACCTCACGCGTACCGGCGCGGGGGGCGCTGCCACTGCTGCCCCCACTGCCACTACCGTTGCTACAACCACTGCCATTACTGCCGACCGATGGAGGGGAAGGGATGGGGGGTGGCCTGTTGACAATTTTATTACTTTTATTTAGAGTATCTTCTACATATATCGTATACCAAACGTTTGGCAGTAGGAAAATCAGCATTGAAAGAATTAATTCCAATGCCTTTGATTCCGAATCTGGCGACGTCGTCACCTGCATTGTACGTAACTGCATTCATAACATAGTTTTGTTTGTAATTCACATAACGATTTTGCGCAATCACAGCTTATAATTTAGGAAAATATTGATTATGACTTTGTATTTAAATCCTAACAAGAACTTTAACATTAGCAAAACTAAAAGATCTCTAAAATTCCCAGTGATACTAAATTTATTAAAATAAAACGCCAATAATCTAATGAGAAGTAAGTAGGTACCTATAATATGGATAATATTTTCTTTAGACATCATTGTCTCAACTAATTAATAACTAACTCGAGAGTTGAGAACAAGGAAACAAGAAAACGTAAGCGCGTGTAGTCGCATTGTTGATAATTGTATACTATTATGATTAACACAGACATAACTACGTCTGGATTATTCCATTACTTCATAACACAATAAAATGTAATTATCAGACTATATAATTATTTACGAGCGCGCTTTTATAAAAGCTAGATATTGTCCGAGACAACCAAATTGTTAACAGCGATTCATTCTCATTCTCCTCATTCTTTAGATAATAGGTAGACGCTTCTTCTATTCCAATATCAATGGTGAATCTTTAACAGCGAACTAAACAAACAACAACTAGGATTTCAAGAAACATATCTAGATATTTTTTTGGCTAGAATCAAGTCGATCAAGTGCCAAAATATTTACCCAACGGTGATCAATAAACTCGTTGTTCTAATAACGTTGTTCTAACGTAGATTGTCCCCTTTACGGGTAGCGGGTATTTGGACTAAAAACAATAATGTTCTCTCGAAATTTTTACCAATATTATTCCTATGATTTAAACAGTAGTTAAACAGTAACAGTAAAATATAAAAGTAAATTCCACACCGCATTATGTAGAAAAACATAAAGCACAATGTCTTTATATTTTTCTACTTATTGCGGTGTAGGAACTCATAGATCACTTGGTACTGTATTTTCCTTAATTAACGAGACTAAAATAGATGCACTGTGTAACTCGTTAAATGCTCCACAACTTAATTTCAAAACACAGTCTCGTACAAACATACCTTCAAATGAATGATGCATATATGTATACTGACAAGGACTAATCCCCTGATGAATACAAAAGCCTACCTATTAGATTAAGTATTCAATTCATGGTTGTTAATAACCAAACCTTGACAGCAATCGAGTGAAAAGTATATAGAATGATACGCAAGGATTACAATTTCCATTACCAAGACCTCCTTACATTTTACTGCTTTTTTAATAACGAGGATTCTATGATTGCCTAAAAACTACTTCATTGATGTGAAAACAAAATATTTTTTAGGAATTAAGAATTAAATTATCTTACGCTCAAAAATGAAAACAGCTTTCAACGCGTTATAGTCAATTATATTAGTTGAGCTTCAAAATGCAAGGACTTATAAAAACTAAAATATAATAAAAAAATCCTACTTAGGCTAGTTTAGGTTGTTAGGTTTATTTTTTAAATAAATACAACAACTCGATGACAGTTTAACTTAAAACAAAGCTAACAACTGGTTATTATTAACGCGTTGGGAGCTGTTTTTTCGCTCAATGAGCGTAACATGTACACTAATTAGTAATACATATATCCTTTAAAATGTGCAGTGTCCACCTGTTGTTGCAATATTCACATCAATGCTAAAAGATGACAAATAAAACATAATTATATTACAGCAAAAGGTGGACCAAAAGTTCCAGATGCACTCAATGTTTCAATGCATGGATTTGAATACTAATTTTTATTTTACTTATCTCAAGAAAAGTTTATTTATCTTATTGCTGTATGTATTTACAAGATTTGGCCATTATATACTTATTTTTTTTTTTTTTTTATTCTTAAATATTATCGAGGGTTTGATCTACAGTGATCATGCCACCCTCATCGTTGCGAATAAGTCTATGTTTACACACATTAAGTACTTATAGTTAAATATTAAAGAAAAGCAATCAACAGTTATCTACATCGCAGTTTTATGTAGTCTTCGAGAAATTCCAGCTTTGACCATTCCATATAACATTCTTGCCTCCGGTGAAACCGGGTTAGCAAGAACACTTACATATTGTCCAACATCATACGGATTAATATTATAAGTTGACACAAACAAAAATCTTTCAGCTTCGTTCCGGACGCATTCGGATAAAATATGATGCACATCTTCAATACTATCACACTCGTCGCAGTTGGGTGACCTGACTTTACCCATTAAATATGCGAAACTGTTCAATGGCATGTGTCCAGAACGAAGTCTTAATGCAGTTATTATAGAGGATCTGCTCATATCAGCTGAGTCAAACCAGGGAAAGTGGCTTATATTGGGCTGGATGGTTTTATACCAAATTCCTTTACTTAAGGATCTTTCATTAAAGTACTCTTGCCACATTGTACAACATTTTTTCTTAACTATGTAGAACAAATCAGAGTAGACAGGTTTACATGTAAAATTAATACCATCTACGGTGGCCTCTTTAGCTAGCTGATCAACTATTTCATTTCCTCTTAAACCAATGTGAGCTGGTGCCCACTGCAACACCACGTTCTTGTTTTGTTCTCTTAAGTAACGGATGGATTGTAAAATATTATATGCAATGGGAATACCCCGGAACTTCTTAGTACATCGTAACAAGTGTTGAAGGGCACTTTTTGAGTCCGTTATAATTACAAAGTTACCTTCATGCAAAGAGTTTATATATGAAATTGCTTCAGCAATTGCAATCAATTCTGCGTTCATTATAGATATTTTACAGTTAATTTTTAATTTTACAAAATCGTTTGTTTGAGAATCATAAAATGCCGCTCCTACGCCCTGCCTATCTATGGAACCGTCGGTATACAAAACATGCCAGTGGGGGTATGTATTAACCAAGAAATTTTGACAAATTTCATTTAAATTTAGCTTACTATATGATTTTTTAGACTTATTTATTATATTTATACTAGGAAATACTATCTTTGATAAATCCATGCTGCTCATCCATGTGTCTAAAGAAAACATTTCGACTATATTGCTCGCATAGACAGGACTTGACCGCAAGTATTCGTAGCTGGTAACTAGCAAAGGTTTCTTTTTATGCCTCCAGTAATCATTTGAACACTGGTCCAAAAGTTTATCAAGAATGTCAGTTAAATCATTTTGTACGAAAGATTTGGATTTTAGCAAAAACTTTCCTGCAAGATAGTGTCTGCGTATATGTAAAGGTTGAATAAAAAGTTCGTGTTCCATTACGTGGATGGGTGTACTCTTTATAAAACCACCTATCACTCTCAAACATTGATTCTGTATTAAAGTTAATTTATTTAAATGTGTCTTGCAACTATTGTCCAAAAGAAAACTGCCGTAATCTAACCTGCTTCGAATTATAGTCAAATAAATACGTCTAAGATGAGTTGGATTTATTCCCCATCCTGAGCCTGCTAGCAATCTAAGGATTTTAAGAAATTTGGAACACTTATCTTTAATCTCGTTAATGTTTTTTGCCCAACGTAAAGATCGATCAAGCCATAATCCAAGATATTTTATATTATCTACAACCTTTAACGTTATATTATTGACTTTTAGGTCAACAGTTTTTTCGCGAAATCCCCTACTGAAAACGCAAACTTTACTTTTGGAAGATGAAATATCTAACCCCAAATCCTGGAGTGATTTAGTAAATACATCTAATGCCGATTGTAATTGTTGAGAAACCTGTGCTATATTATTGCCCGATAAATATATAACAAAATCGTCAGCATACTGGGAAACATAAACGTTTTGGATTCTTTTGCAAACAAATAGTGTTGCAATATTGAAAAGTAGAGGGGATATCGGGTCACCTTGCGCCAGTCCGCGTCCTGTACTACGTATAATAAAAGAGTCATCCTCGTCACTACGTATTTTAAGATTTCTTTTTCGGAGGAAATTCCACAAATATGTACAAATTTTAGAACCCACGCCAATCCGGTCCAAAATAAGTAATAAACTAACGATGTCAATGTTATTGTAGGCACTGTCTATGTCCATAAAACAGCCCACAGTATTAAGACCATCCGAAAAGCCTAATTGAATCCGAGAAACTAAGGAAGCTAAATTGTCCAGTGTAGACCGACACTTTCTGAAACCCGTAGTGTTGTTAGACAAAAAATTATATTTTTCAATATACCATTCTAATCTATTGACTAAGATGTTATGAAAAATTTTACAGAGACATGACATCATTGCAATCGGTCGAAGGGATGATATTGACTGCGGTTCTCTGCCGGGTTTAGGTATAGGGATTATAGTGATTTCACGCCATTGTTCTGGTAAAAAGGAATAAAAGTAGAATTTATTATACAGGTATAGTAAAATCTGTTTCCCTTTATCTGGTAAGTGTTTGACCATTGAATACGAGATGTTATCGCAACCGGGCGAAGTATCTTTCGAACGAATACAACTAACCAATTCTTGAAAGGTAATGTCCTTTTCTAATAAACTATTTGTTGATGTAAATAATGGAATTGGAGGCGAAGCATAATCGGGAGTTAAACTACGAAGCAGTTCTTTGGATCTGTCTATATTAACAAAGGGCTTTGACGTTCTGAATCCTTTCATCCATCTCAACCTTCGCCACATATCGGTCTGAGAGATAGATGTATCTATAGACGTGCAAAATTGATGCCAACAGTCCTTTTTAGCTTGATGCAGTACTTTTTTTGTGAATCGAATTTTTTCTAACAAAATGTCAAGATTTTGAGGAGTTGGATTACGCCTAAATTTGGATAAGGCTAGACGACGTTCCGCCACTTGCTTAGATAACGTGGTGTTCCAGTAGGGTTTAGGTATAAATTTACTATCTGGGTTATTACTAATTTTGATAAAAGGAATATATAATTCCGCAGCAATATTGATGTAGTCTACAAAAGTATCATATACAGCTTGTAAATCATCTGACAAAACAAATTTGGAAAATAGTTCGTCTAATAAGGTTTCGTAAGCCAACCAGTCTGCTTTTTTGAAATTTCTACGCAGTGATAGTGACGGGGAAGTTGCAAAATGAGTAGTTAATTTAATAATGCGATGATCACTTCCTAAAGTGTCATTGAGAACGGACCAATTAAACTGCAGAGCTATGTCACATGAAATTATAGAAATATCGGGAGATGATTGTTGGAGTTGATTGTTTACTAACTTAATGCGTGTAATATCTCCGTTGTTCAACGTAATCAATCTACTATCTAACAAAGCGTCAAAGATTTGAGAACCCCTCTGGTCTATTTTTGAGGACCAGTTTGTGTGATGGCCATTGAAATCACCAAGAATCAAAGTTTTTTTATTTGACAGAGAGAATATGTGGTCCCAATCTTGCATTCGAGTTTGTACTGATGGTGGACAATATACAGATAGTATATGCTCAATTTCATTACAGTTATATATTCGTATCTTGACGACTTCAATGCCAGAATTTATGCTTTGTAACTGACACATTTCGGATTTGATAGATTTATGTGTGAAAATAGCCACCCCACCGTAGGAGTCTATCCTGTCTTTACGAAACAAATTATAGTCTGTCAATTTTATGGGGCTTTCTGGTTCAAGCCAAGTTTCAGACAGGGCAGCAATATGAATTTTATCTTTTATTAATAAATGTTCTAACTCCAATAATTTCGGTTTAAGACTTTGAGCGTTCCATTGTATAATATTTACTTTAATAGTTTGGTAATTTGTATTATCCATTAAAGTAATCCAGAATAAGATTTAAAATGGGCCAGTCTGCAATATTATCCACGACAACTAAAATCAACCACTCAACAGTACATTTTAAAGCATTTTTAAATTTTACCTGTATAGGATCGCTCTTAAGGAATATTATTTCTTTAAGCCTATCTAAAAGTTCACTAAATTTAACATCATTTATTCTTTGGCACTTATCTTCTTCAACTACTTGTTCTTGCGTTTGAGTTCCAGTCAAAACAGATGTTGGAGAAAAATCAAATTCTGTCTCGTTATTCTTCTGGCATTTCTTGGGGAAATATGTTTTACTCCGGGACTTTTCTGAGCTATTATTTGTAGTTTTTATTTTAACAATATCGGAAAAAGTAGGTGTACTTTGTGCTTGAGGTAAAACCATTTCTATGCGTTCAGCAGTCTGAATCAGTTCGTTTGATGATGGGGCAAGTTTTGTTTCTTGTTCAGAGGAGTTTGGAGGAACATAGATCATAAGAGCCTTTCGATATGTGCAGTTAAACTCTGACATTATTTCTCTGAGTCTTTTCTCTTTTACATATGAAGGACATGTTTTTAAAAGGGCCATGTGATTACCACCGCAGTTGACACAACAAAAATCACTGACTTCACAATTTTGGTGATTCTGACCGCACTTTGGACAGACAATCTTTTGAGAAGGACATTTTTTTGCAGCGTGACCATACTTCCAACAGCGCGAACATTGCGTTACAGGGAAAATATAGGGCTCGACATGAATTCTAAGTCCTTCTACATATACGTATTGAGGTAAGAACGTGCCTTTGAAACATAACCTTATTGCTTCGCTAGGTAACCAAGAGTATTCTGAATCTGTATTATCAAAATTTCTGCGATTTAATCGTAAAATCGAAACTAATATCGCAGGTTTTGGGCACAAAATACTATTTAATATGTTTTCATCGGATAACTCTAAATCAATATTTTTAATCACGCCATACGAAAAACTTCTTTCCATAGCTCTCTGGAATCTCCACCCCAAATCCAAAAATTTTGTACATAACTCTAATTTTGTAGCACTTAATTCATTGGCGATATCTATGCGTATCTTATAAGGGTTGAGGTATTTCACCCTATTTACCTCTGTAATTTGATTCTCCTTCAATAATTTGGCCATGGCAAATTGCTTCGGTAATTTATCTTTACTCGTTATATATATTTCTATTGTTTCGGTTTGTTCTTTTAACTTCTTCCCTTGCCTGCCAACTACTTTCCAATCACTTTCATCTGATAAAGAATCCATTTCCTCTCTTAATCTTTTAGCATTTCTTTGATCTAAATTCTCATCTTTCTTATTGTATTGAGTCTCATCATAATTCTGTTTTTCCTCTTGATTACAAACCATTTCTTCCTCATTTAATGAATTATTACATGTTATGTTTGAGTTATTAAAAACATCTTCTACATTCATACTAAATGAGGCTAGTTAACATTTTAATATTTATTGTTAGAAAACCGGTCCAGCGTCGGACCCAAGGTCACGTACGTTGCGCTTCGAACAAAAGATCACTGATTCTAACGATGTCAACAAGCTAATTATCACAAAACGCGACTACCTCGTATGGATATCGCCACGGAACTGATTATATACTTATTTGTTAAATATTTTACTTTTCTGGTATTTTAGTCCTTTTATTCTTGTATAAATAGATAGTTTAAAATATAATAGTCATCACCAGAGTCGACACTGATTAGGCACTTTCCTAACATTTTTTTGTTATATTTAAGTTTAATTTATTACTAAATTCTAAATTATTTGAAGAAATTTTTAGATGTTTTAATTGTATATAGGTATATTATGAAATTAATATGAGAGATTTGAAAGTGTTTCATGAGGTATTTGTACAAACACTGAAGACAAAGTTAATATAGCAGTCTTACGAGTGTTTCTCCTAACAGTAACACTTTGTCTTTCGTTTTCTTGTTTCATGAGCAGCATTTAAGACGACATTTAAAAGTAAATCGTTTCTTGTCTACTTTGGGAGAATCTCCAGATTCTTTTTGTGATGATTCCAAGTATCTATCTATCTACACGACTGATGATAATAATGACGATAATGGAGTTTATTAATTAAATACTTACAGATAAAGAAGTTATTCGTTGATAATGGATTTAATCTAATAGTCAATCCACAAACAAATTTAATTTATATCGAAAATCAATTAGTAATATAGTAGTTTAGTGACAACAAAACAACAATCATCAACGTCGTGCGAATCTCCAGCTGTTTCAGACACCGCTGTTACTAGGAGAACATACCCATGACTGTTACTCGTCGTTCGCGGCCTGGAATGTTCTTGTGCGAAGTCGAGGGGCGCGGGCGGAGGTACAGTCGCCACGGGGACCGGCTCGAGCGCAACGATGGGGGGTGCGGGTGCAGGTGGGCAGGGGGGTGCCACCGGCAGCGGCGACGTCGGCCGGACCAAGCCATTGCTGCGCGGTGTCACCGGCAGCCCTGTCACCACTCGCACTGACACCGGTGACTTCGGCTCCTCCTCTGCAAACAAAGGTAACACGTCAGAACGAGCTAATATAAAATTAGACCTAATTATAATTAGATACGATTTAATCATGACGGTTCCATTGGAAAAAGTGCGAAGCTATCCTAGGTCAGTCAACACCTTGTCAAACCCGTGTCAACCGCTCGTCGACGGCTGCAGTCCGTGGCGGCAAACTACCAGGCGAACATAAATAGCGAGGCGTTCGTTAAAGCCACGTAAATGAAACAGGCATATCAGAGGAAATGAGACAGCATCATACAACTTTACTTTCAGGTAGTAACTGCACGCAATAATGAACTTTACGACGAATGCAATAAAGTTCATATTAAAATAAATCCAAGAAAAATCAGTCACGCTGCAATGACGAGTGAGACGGATGATGTATTTCAGTGTAGGGAAAGAGATGGAAGCGGGGGCGTGGTCTGACAATAAAATTACGTCAGCACATGTGGTTGCGCGCGTGCTTTCGGTTTGTTTGGCGTTAACAGTTGCCACGCCGAAAATCAGCTGCTCAGCGAGGTGCCAGAAAAAACAAGTCGCGTCGTAACCAGCCCGTAAAATTACTGGCGTCTGCTACTACTAGATTGGGCTGGGCTTGTTTTTGTTGAACGTTGAACTGAATGTACGTTTTTATAAGTTTTGTACGCGTAGGTAAATATTTTTTATAGATTAATATTTTTTATTTATTATCGAGAGCTTCGACGAATCCACTATTAATAAGATTAACAGACAGAATAGATTTATGTATTAGGAACGTTCATTTTATCACGTACGAAAGATAAAACATAAAAGTTGTTTTCGTAACCACTAAATGCCGGGTGTCCGTCTATGCTATGTATGTATATGTTACGGTAAATCTGATTAATTGAAAATTATTAATATTTTTACAAGATTATTAATAATAACCACATGTTTTGGTAAATGTGAATAAACGATCGAAATTTATTACTTTTAGTTTTTGAATATATAAAAAAATACATAACCTGGCCTAAGTACGACTTTTAATTTTATTTAGTTTTTATAATTCCTTGCATATTGGAGCTCAACTAATATAATTGACCACAACGCGTTGTGAGCTGTTTTTGGTCCTTGAGCGTTACTTATGTACAGACGCCAGTACATCAAGCTACCCCAATCTGTCAAATTTATTTGATAGATTTTCAACTATAAGACATTGTAATAAGGTTCATATTAAATTGGGGAAATTTGACAGTTTTGGATAGCTTGACCTGCTGGCGTCTGTACATTTATCACTTTAACCTCGACTTTCGGTAATTATTAATAATAATAAATAATTATTAATAATCTTCAATTATTCACTTTTACCGTAACATATACAACAGACTGGTAAATATATTTTACAAAATGATACATCGTCTGACTACAGAGCTGCTCTATTTATATTTTTGCAAAACCTAGATATGTAGGTACCTATGTAGGTTTTGGGTTTTGCCGACGGCACTGCGCACCTGTATGGTCTTACATCTTATCTCACAGGAACTACGCATTACAACTACCTATGTTATTTCTTGTTAAGAACTCCATGCATATAATATTGATGCAATGACTAATTACGAACTGAGTAACGTGCTTTATAGATTCTTTATAATTATTAGTCATTCTAAATACTATAGCTTCTTCCAATATTGAACCGACTTCAATGTCCATAGCTTCATTCATATACTTACAAGACATCATATAATTCAATTAGTATTCCATTAATGGATAATAATGTCTTTAACATTGATCAATTTGCAAAGTAGTACCTACTAACAACTGTAATGTACGAGCACAATGGAAAATATATAAGTCATGATCTAAACATACATGTTCCATTCAGTTCGCGTGATCTTTGTCAACCTATTACAGTAGGTAAAGATATTTTAAGACAGTCCACGTGTAAATGTAATGGAACATTATGAGTCATTGCTAACTGCAACGCTGCCATAACAGAAGCGTTTAATAATTAAAATAAAGTCAATAGGTACATACATAAGCAATATTATAATGACTGTCAAGTACAAAGATAATATTATTATAATATAATAATAAGTTGTGTATTTATTCTCCAATGAAATAAACTACACGAGCCACACGAGAGAATAATAGGATAACATAGAACGCCAGTGGTTATTGACCGATTCATTCAATTGCGTTTAATATGAATCAGAATTGTTTAAGCGTGTCCTAGAGGTGGCCGAGGATTTTGCACCCGTGACTTTGACAAACATCCTGACTTATAAAGCTGCCGTCGAAGAAGAAAGTTAGATCAATGAGGCTTCAATTTACAACTGCTACACACCATGACATAAATACAGAGGTTCATTATGTGGTTAATACTACATACAACGTTTGATTATCAAAAGGCAAATATATAACTCAAAGCAAAATAGGTACATCAATAAAATCAAGAACCCCAGTACCTACGTAAGTAGTTTTTTTTTATTAGGATGCTTCATTCAAAGATATTTGGACGCCAGACCTTTACCCTACAGCTGGACATTTATTCATAATAATATAATGCTTTCAAAATTAGCATTAAATTCATTGAATTTAGCTAATTATTTGCGAATTTATTTTCACACTCAATAAAAGTAGTCGGTTTGTACAGTACAAGTGCAGCTAATGATGTAAGTAAAAGAAAATTATTCAGTTTCAAATTGAAAATATTAAATAGAGTATAGTTTCCTTTCCGTACCGAATTGAATTACGCAGTCAATAAATGTGAAGTTGGTGAAAATACTTAGTTGTATAATAAACATTTTAATATGATTAAAACCGAACTCGCTCCTAATAAAAAATTACGTATTCTTTGCAAAGCTCAATACAGAGAGCTAAGAGAATTTACAGCTAAGTGAAAATTTAAAATAAAATTTAAAGAAACAGTGAAAAAAGCAACGAACTAGGCACATATGTAAATTTGACCTCTGCAAGTTGATCTCAAATTCACAGAATACCTAATTGTATTTAAAAAGTATAGGTAACATGTCCTACTTTTAGTTATTCTACATAAAAGAAAGGACTTCGGATTCAGCAGATACGACTATTCTAATAGAATTTCAAATATTATTTAAATGAAATATGATTTTTTTTTAAGCATTCTAAAAGCACTATCTTTGTAATTGGTATTTAGATAGATAGATATGCAAAAGGAAAAGTAGAAGAGAATAGTAAGATATTGCACAAAACAAAAATTCAATTGATACAGGATATAGATAAAAGACAATTAAGACAAGTTGAATACCAGTGAAATTATTGAACAATATTATGAGTAGCAATATAATATTATGAGACTTAGGTCTGAGGTCTATAAGTCTGTAACTGAGGTTTCGAAATAACAACACCCTAGTGATACTATTGGTGTCGCTGGTCTATAGGCTACGGTTGCCGCCTTACCATCAGGCTGCCCGAACCTAAGGTTATCTTTGTTATCTTATTAGTATTAAAATAAAACATATCTTCCTGTATTCATAATTGCAGAAAGTCTTTCTGCTTTTAATCTTCCGTTGTGACGATTACTTCTAACTTCAAATTGTGTTTTTGAAGGAGTCTCTATAAACCTTATCCACGTTTCTGAATAATAGGTATATCATCCACAATTGTAGTCCAAAATGTAGATACCCACTGAAGACCTAAAGATTAAATGTTTTAATTTCAAATAAGCTTTTACAATCGTTTATGAAACGTTAGGACTCAACTTTCACGATTCCAAAAAATGTATCCATTGAAGAAGAATCCAAAGCTCCATTGACATTATTTTTAAATATGAGGTGTTACTTCTTCACTGGTACAATATTGCAGTAACAGGATGTGTGGACATTGAAGGTCTTAGATGTACCGGGGTCGAGATCATTTTGTAAAAAGTTTAATACTAACTCAGATAATAACTCGGAGAAGCAGAAAAATTTATTGAATGATTTTATTTTGTAGAATTTTCATTGCTTAGGATTGATATTTTTACAATATTCTCATATAAAGCTATAAGATAAAATATATTTTAAATGAAATTCAATTAGTGAACACAGGTCATTGACCATTTGGAATATTATAGCTAAAATATAGATACATACTTAATACTTACACGGAATTGCACGATAAATAATTGATGAAATCACTTATATGTCTATTGAACTTGAAAATTTCCATATTTTTAAGAAAAACAGAATTAAATTATTCAATATTCTAATACAAACTGATTTCATGGCATTAGAATCAAATAACAAAAAGTTGAAAACAGTATTATTTATACATTCAGTTCAAATAGGTTTCAGTGAAGCAACAAAAGTCATAGCAAAATAGAAGAATTTTATGAAGTATGAAACCTAGGTCTTGAATAGAAGAATAACTATTTTATTACATAAATAATATTCGATATTTACAGACGTAGGTACGTAACGTATTTTTTTATATTATATAATCGTGAGTAAACAACATCTGAATCGACCAACTGTGATATTATTATGATCAAATAAAAAAAAGATGTGGGCTTATTGGCTGTCAACAGCAGACCCTACCAGGGCAGAATAAGTGCGTAGGTAGTGACCGAAGAGTGACAGCAGTTATGTGCGTCATTGGCCTTCTGGCAACCTCACAGGGGGTTGATATTATAGAAACTGAGATGCGCCTCTGAGGATTTTTAAAAACAAAAATGTGATGAAATATCTTTAAGATGACGTTAATCTTAAAATTAAAACAACCACTCTACAAGTACCTACACTTACGCGTAGTTTGAAACAACTTAAGTACCTACCTGTATGGGTGCATCATCAGTTGATAACATAGAACTTCTACTTGTAATAATTGTTCTAAGTGAGTTAGTGTATTCTCATTAGTCATCAAAGTGACTCGGTGTTGCATAAATGTGCATTCTTGATGACGCACAAAGTGCACGAATTTAATTAATTACTTACCGCACAACACTTAATTAGTTTACAGGTATTTACTATTCAAATCTATTTACTCTCTAACTCTAGTTACTTTTGAATTGATAATAGTTGATGTACCTATGTAAATATTGAAAATTCTTTAAAACTTTCGAGCAAACTTTTCTTCGGCAACATTCATTCTCAATTACGATAAACATAAGTTCTCCAGTCGAATTATACTCGCCTGGTAGAATTGCGCATGGCGGGCGCGCGCCTACAAGCAACAGACACGCAAACACCGACCATCTCCCACGATGCGGGACACCCACACGTGCAAGTGAAACCGTGATTCCAGACACTAGTGAACCGGTATCGTTGTAATGTGCATCTGGTGCTGATCCGAGACCGGTATTAAATACCAGTACTAAGTAGGCGTTGCTCGAATGCAGAATGTGACTTGCAAAACGATACCCAATTTCAGCGAAGCTACGTGTTATCTACTGTTTGCCACTGTTCTCTTTGTTCAATAAAATATAAAATAATTTGTCAGGAACGCCAATGCCATGGTCTTAATATTTAATTTGTAACCTGGTAGGTATTCCTCTCAATATTTTTTTTAATTAGGTACTTGATCTATTAATAAACAGGAACTTATTTATGTGAATCCAATTTTTGGATAACAAATTCCAAAAACGTCTAGGTCGTTATAAACTAAGATCGTTAAAAATTGTATAATGCAAATATAGGTCTACCGAAGCGGTACTAAAATTTTGTGGTGTTGGTCAACACTAATAGTGATATACCTAAAAAGAGAATGGTTCCAAGCTCAGATTTGATCTGAGGTTCCAGGAATAATAATTTTGAGCTTCAATTTCAGCTTTTGTAAATTCGTTCGAAACAACATACAGTTCTTAGGTCGAATAAGAGCTCAGTCTTATGAATGCCACTTTTTTTTACATAATCTCACTTCTCTAATACGATATTTTGTTTGTTAAAATAATTTTGGCGTTGTATGTTCAAATTTGCAAATTTTGTTATTAAGTTCGACTTGACCTATATTATTATGAACTTGACCGAGATTCAGATCGAGGTTACTAACGTCATACGATTTGATGTGATGCTTAGTTGAACATTTTAAATCTAAATAGAAATGTCTTTATTTTCTTAGATAGTCTTCATGCCTGTAAATCCTTTTTTAATGATAACGAAATATCATGCCAAATATCAAGTGGTAAGTATCTAGTCAGAGCAAGATTAGAAGACTAGGATTTATTTCAAAATGAAAGGAAACCAAAAAAAAAGATTCCCAGAAGATAGGGCCAAATATTAACCTATTTAGACACATTCATGTATGTAACTGCGTATGTAACTAAAGATTTTGCCACAGAACAAAAGTATTACGTGTAATAAATTGAATTTGGGGTAGTAGGGGGCGCCACTACTTCAGTCAGGAGGGGACTGCAGTGGGGGCTGCGAGAACTTCTGGGTCTGGACGTGATAAGCGGGGCGGTCGGACGGCCCGCGCGGAGGAGGGCAGGGGGAGAGGTGTGCTCGGCATTGGCACGTGACAAACCGTCACGCGGCTCGAACTCACCCGAACGCATCGCCGATGCAACGCGCTCTCGAGTACGAGAGGAGGGGAAGGGGTAGAGTAGGATGCGTAATCTACCACGTATACAGTCAAATACAGGACACGCTGACACCTTGCCTCCAAGGACACCGGTCTAAGACGATATAATTTTCCCTTTTGCAATTTTGCCATTCTACCATGCAATGTTTTACCGATTTCAAAAACGCTTAGTTGGACTGGAAATGATCTTTAAGGGGAATGTTGGAGGGTAGTAAGTTTTGAGCAGCACAATTAAATGAGAGCCAGAGGTGAGAGGACCACAATTTATTTACGAGAAAGCTGTACTAAAAGACCACTTTAGAAGGAAAAATGATTAAGATATAAAAAAATATTGGTGGACTTTTTATAACTCAATCAATGGAACAAATCGTTACGATTTCAGGGTGTGATATTTTTTTATCTCAATGTCAATAACCTCGCCAATACGTGGCGGCTAGCTCCACATTTTTACAACGCTTCATTACATGACAAACACACGACACGTGGAGCGCACTCGATAAGAATTAGATTTGTCTTGGCAATCTTGACTGGCCATTACCAGTGCGAAGATAATGATGAATCTATGTTACTTTAGAAGCCCACTGAATGATTAGAGTAAATGAAAAAATTCTTATACATTTAGTATTTATCTGCTCTTCTGAAATTAACACTCAGTAATTTCAGAAGAGCAGGAAATTTCAGAGCTTTATTCGATAAACCATTATTAGTAGAGGTCTGCCCATAATAAAGTTTTGTTCTAGAACAAAGATAAGTACCTTCAACCGTGTATCTCTTCGACGATAAAGTTTGCGTACAACGAATACAGAATACCACAATATAGACGTTATTACAAAATACAAAGAGCACACAAATCTAATGAAATGATAAGTCATTACGCGCGTGTGACGTGCCGCCGACCAGTGCTAACCGTAATGAAAGAGTGAAACAAAAGAAACCCAGATAAGATAATGTTTATGAAAACAAATATGGTTACGATGAGGTTAGCGACAGAATAACAATAATGAAACAAGGCTTCATTATCGATAACGCAAAACAGCAAGCAAACATAAGAGAAAAAACCGACGAAAACAAATCTTACGCTTATTTACGTGGAAGAGACTAGAAATTCTATTAAATATTTTGGTAGTATTGTGTAGTCGCCTTGACGCGAAGCAAGATGGTACGGTACGTCTCCATTACCTGTTTAAGCAGTTAATCTCATAAAACTATGTAATTATGTGTGTTACGCAACCGTGCGCTGCGTCGACGTCAGGCTGACACATGCCGGCCATCTTTATTGGATTACGACTTTCATTGTGTGCGACATCCGCCAGTTATTACGTAAAATTATTTCTATTATTTTCCTCTTTAGTTACAGGATTCTAAGATAATTATACCTACACTGTTTTGAATCAGCCTGAAGCTGTTTGCAAATAAGTATCCTTCTTTCTATTCTATCAAAAGTCAGACACTAATTTTATGTAAAAACGTACTACTAAAAAGATAAGCAGGCGCAATCATCGTATCAGTTGTTAAATTCCAATAAAATTTTCGATTGTTGGAAAATATCGCAAGGTGTATAACGTCATTCGTAATCGTAAGTAATACGAATGTTTTAAAACCGAGTATGTATCTGAAAAACTGATTAACCGAAGCATAAAATATACTACTTACAACCAATTGTTGGTAAATACTGTGGTCATCTAATTCACCTGTTATGAAATGATTCGTAACACCAAAATATTTATTGATGCAGATACGAGTATCTACATCAAAAGGTGACCCGTGTTAAAGATGCTGGGCAATAACAATAAAACAGGTATTTTTGTAGCAGATACGAGGAAAATTTTTATCGGTGTAAGGTCACAGTGGAAAGCGGGTTTGGAACAGGCATGCCTATTCGAGACGCAACAACAGCACATACGCTACAATATTTACGACCTTGTAAAGAAGAACGCCTTGACGGTAACACGCTGACTTCTAGTACGCACGCAATACCACGCTGTCTTGGTTTTGTTGCCTCTCTTCCTTGTACGTTATGTTCTCCTAATACAATTTTATTCTTAACTCCTTTATAATTAAATTAATAAGATCCTTTTTTCATTATCTTGAGTTAAATTTTACCACATACTTCTTAATTGGATTTTACAAATTTATTATTAATAATTGTGTAAATAATAACGTCAGGTAACGATCTAACAGTCAGTGGAACAGTCTAAGAAACAAATGTAGTATGTACATTGACCATTCATTTTTATATGGCATTTTTAGATATCGGTACAAATAAAAACTTTTTTTTTTAATCTTAGCGAAATAAACATTTGCAATGTCATGTGAGTATTTCTTTAAATATAAAATATTGAAAAATTGAAGATTTTGGTAAAACAATTATTAATTTGAACCTAAATTGAAACTTTCGTGAACTAAAAAGAAATAAAGAAAACCTTTGCACATAATAGCCATTGAATGTACACAATGATTGTTTGCGGTTTTCCCTCATTACAATCTGTAAGCAGCTTAAATTGAAACTTAAAACACTAGTGCACAGTGTAGCTAAGCTATAACTTAGCTACCAGTATGACCCGTTTCCATCGGTAACAAGTGCCAAGTTGCAACAATTATTTTCTCTTCTAGTGTAGCTTATATAGCTTTTCATAACTGACAAACCAAAAATCTAATCTTTATATTCTTCTATCTTTATATTTCGGTTACATTTTGTCAACTTTACTAGGAGCTCAAAGCCATTACGCAGTTTACAGTTTTGCATTTTCATTTCACACATTAAAATAATCACGCTTAGTGGAGGGGCGTGCATTTCTTGGGAAAACCTTGTACCTTATTTCAGATGATGCAAATTATGTGTCTGATTTAGTACAGTACGCCAGCAGGTCAAATTATCCAAAACTGTCAAATTAAACATGAATTTAAGGTTCATGTTTTGTATTATAATTGAAAATCTATTGATTATTAATGATTGGGGTAGCTTGATGCTTGTGTTGCCTCTGTCTGTACCTACATTATATTCCACAATTAGTCTTTATGACAAAGTTCGGTCTAGCTAGTCAGGGCTCTTATTAAAGGGTATTTAATAAAGTAGATAATAGTAAAAATAATAATCATAACAACAATTAAAGTAATTCAGTTAGTCAGGGTTGCCGTCATAGAAAACGATGAAACGGTAATGGATATTACCGGGACGATGAGGAGGACTCTAGGTATTTGTATATACATGATTATGTAACTCGTAACTAAATAAAAGTAAAAGCTGAAATTGAAGACACTTATGAAAAATTGACAAAACTTTTGAAGATTATTTATTATTAATAATATAAAAATTGGTTAAGTTTAAAATTAGATATGTAAGGCATAACTAATTTATAGTGATTATACAAACTGATTTAATGCAACATCGTAGAATTATTGGTTTCATAAATATGCGTATTAATCGTGCTCTTGGATTCCGTTGAGCAAAAACAAGACGAGGTCATATAACAAGGTCAAATAATGCAGTCGTGTGGACAATTTGACCTATTGAATCACTTTCAAATGGCTTATTACAATCGAATTGTTGTGACTTCAGCATGATGAATTACGTTCACAAAATCTTACAAATATATCCGAATTTTCTAAGTTCCTGACTATGAAATTAAAAGTTTCAAGTTTCGGTTCAAGTTACTCCGAAAGGTCATGTAACTAAGGTAATAAGTTAAAAATGTTGGATACTGCTCACACAACGAGCACCTATTACCTTAAATAAATTCTGTTAACTAAATGGCAGTTCATTAAACAACTCACCTAGGTACTCTTTAATCCACTTCTTCTTGGGTGGTGGTCGAGTGATCTTATGATCTTTCACATGTTCTTTGACAGGGCTCGGTAGGAAGCTCGACGTGGAAGGTCTTTCTACTTCGGGAAAACGAGGGGCAGCAACGAAAGATGTGATCATATTTTGTTGCTGCGGGAACCCATAGCCGTTAATGGTATGCCCATGTGCTTGGAGCTGTTTGTACGTTTTCAGCGTTATTGGTATCGGTTCGACGATGCTGCCGAATTCTGTTTCCCTGGTGTTGATGGCGATGGTGTGGAGCGTGTCAGCATAGAACTCGCCGGGGGCTCCCATCGCGCCGAACAGTTCTGGCTGCACGCGACGTCTCCGGTAACCGGCAGTGCCCAGTTTCGCTTCGGTGATTTCCATAAGTATACCCATTCTACAATGGGCCACTACATTAAATAACTACGAATACTAGTTCTCATTTTCATAGACTCACTTGCGTCCTATTCATTATAAGTTCATTTATTATTCAGTCTTTTAAATACTCGTTAAACTTAATCACTAATTCACCATTGCTCAAATTCTGCAGGAAATTTCTGTAGAAATACGAAATCTTTGAGGATACTTTCGCGAAGTTGAAAGTATTGTATAAGTCAATTGACGTTCAGAGCATTGTTCCAAGTTCGTGAAACGATTAAGAAATCCATGGGCATTCAAAAAGTTAATTGACTCGAAACGTGGGGCTTCTTTGAAGAGTTCTGAAGCAGGGTAACCGTTTGCGTAACAACTTTATTAAAAAAGAAACAAGAAAAGTTTTAGGACAAAAGTTCAATACAAAACTTTCAGTCGGCATGGAAAAATTGATACAGATTGTATGGACAAAGGCTTGGGAAAAATTTTCAAGTATTTGGCATTTTGGATTCATTGTTCCGAATTCCATTTAGTTTTCATATAAGTACATACTCGATCTAATTTATATAAGTACTTAAGATACCTATAATATATATTATAACGAAAGTTCGAAAAAATTTACCTATACTTATTTCTTTAAACTTTATAACATAAGAATAAAAGCGAAACGGCATTAAGGTCCTACTAAAATACTAATAAGGAATACATGTACATTTTTTATGCAAGTATGACCTCTCTTTGTTCTTGCATCAGCAAAAACCTACCCGATACATTTTAAATATTTTAAGAATAGTCTAGAAACAAAGGCGATGAGGCTTTTGTCCGTCATATTGGATTGGACTGATACGAATTAAAACTACAGACTTCTATATAATTGAAAATTTTCAAAAGAAAATCGCTATAAAACTTTGCCTAAACTCGAAATCTAATTTCAGGACTTTACATTCGACAGATTTTTGCAAAAAATATATTCCTAAATCAAAGCGCGCCAGACATAGGTCTCTAAAGTTGCAGTTTGTGGAATGATAGTAATGTAATTAATATGAAAGTGAGTTTGTTTATCACGCTTAACATAACAGATTCAGCTGATTAGTTTTTGGATAGTTTTTGTAACCAAGAATTTACTGGTTCCTTACACGAATTCGGGTCAGGCCGCAACTGTATGATAAACCTTGAATTCGGTCAATTTTTCATTCAAAATACGATGTGGGATCAATAGATACTATACTTAGGTACTAAATTTGTCCTAAGTAGTAGTTTGTTGTAAGACTGTTTACAAGAATGAGTCGAAACATTATGAGCAAGGCAATGTGCTAGTTAGAATGGGTGTTGCAAGTGCGAGAAACCTAGGTGCTGTCGGCGGCAGCGGACCGAGAGACTGCGACACGGCGATCAACAAGTGCGGGGAGGGCGTCGAACGCATGGCACGACCCGCCGGCACGTGCACTATCCGCGCCCGCCCCCTGCGCCCCGCACCTGCCACCGACAGACATTGACAGCCCGTTGTACCTCCTCCCACAACATGCGGCCCTGGTACTACGGCCGACTGAATTGGCAGACATAGTGGATTTTCCTTCGGCAAACAAAAGGACGTGCGGAAATGTCTCGCGATACGAACGGAGACGCATTTTTTTAATAAATGAAGTTTTACGTATGAAAAAAAAATTTTTTTTAATGGAATAATTAGTTATTTTTTTTCCATTTCGACTACGGTAAATTAAAATGATGTCGGATTTTCTCATCTACTTGGAATATACCAAACTGTCATCATCATCAACTGTCAAGAAAAATCTCTAAGGCATGCAAATGGCAGGTTTCCTCACAAGCTAAATAAAATAAATTATATGATAAGAATTTTGCTAGCCGATTTTTCTCTAACACCGTTAACGTGTTTTATTTAAAGATGATACAGGCCATGAGAAGAAGCCTGAAAGCGAATAAGTATCAGCAGAGCAAGAGAAAAAAGAGAAAGCGAACAGGTGGTGGACTGTTCGTAAAATGAAGTGGGTAACGTTATCGGTTTGGTCACAACGATAGGTACACGTGCCTTGAAAGCATTACTGTTATCGTGAAAAGCAATAACAAACGAGAGTTAATACCACAACAAACGCGGCTTCAGAAAAGTCTAGATCGAGGAAAGTTGGTGGGGATAGATAAATTCGTGTTTCCAGAAATCTTATCGAAATAGAATTTATTTCAGATAAGAGTAATGCCCCTCGCAAAACTAGACGTATTTTCAGAGCTATAAGACAATATTGACAGATCAAGTAATTTCCAAATGACATTATTAGACGAGGGTAAACTACCAAGACACTATAAACCAGTGAGAGGTCAAAAATAATTTCCAAGATGATTTTCCAGTAAAGCTCTCTCATATCGGTGCGAACGTAAGCGAGCGTACACACGCGCGCGTTACATAAGCGATATAAACGACGACACGTGTCCGTGTTTATATTATGTAACTCCACTTACCTACCGGCGCAATGCTTGCTGTACATGCCTTAACTACATGTACTATTATTATGGCCCGTACTATGGCCCGTACAACTGCAGTGTGATGAATAGATTGCTAACCGGATGAAAGGTTTTTCTAGAATTTGTGTTAAAGCCCCTGATACTGGGTTTCTTTAGAGCAAACGTTACGTACGATGAGTCCTACGCCATTTTAAAAAACACGTAAGAGCATTTTCTAAATTCGACTGTTGCCAAATCGGTTATCATTAACTTAAAACCATTTGAATTTTATTTTAATGAACTTTGTGAACAGTTCAGATTAAATCTAAGTACGTATTTAAATTATCTTCAGGATAATGTGTGTTTTGATGCAAAGTTTATTTTGATATTGAATTCAACTTTTCCATTTCTGAATACAAGAATACTCCTATCTGATTTAAGCTATTGTTAATTTTCTATAGCCAAGGCATACTGACATGAGAGACGAGGAAAAATCGTAAATAATCTACGCAATATATGACGTCACAATCGTTTTGCGAACAACTGGGTTCTCGATAATAATTACTCGCGGCGAATAAAAGCAAAACAAACTCGAAATATCTGGTGATAAATTGAAGAGAGAGAAAAAGACGGACACACCACCCTACCTCTATTTTAATGCATAAGAACAAGAGTTTTATAACTTCAAAAGTAACTGATCAGCAATATAGCACGGCACCTGACATGTGGGACAGACGATGGCAATTATGCATTTTTTATACATTACATAATTACTGCAAATAGCCCATAGCATAAAACCAATTAATACTTTGCGCAATATCCGTATCAATAGAATAACTATTCATAAAATACAGCTTCTATCGAAACTTTAAGATTTTCTCACACACTAGATCGATTAATAATCTTATTACAAATAATTATGTAACCGTATTTGTTCAAATAACCAAAGCCGAAGATTGGGCTCTGTTTTGTTCACAAGGAGAGGCCTACGTGGAGCAGTGGACGATCATAGGCTTATGATGATGCTGGTGATGATGATTTGTGCAAATGAAATAATCGAGGAAAATTTACATGTCATTTGTTCTGCAAATAATTTGCAATTTAACTAACATTATTGGTAAAATCAATTTCAACTCATCGTGTAGGTAATCGATTGCTACAAATATTTCTTGTTGGTTTTATCTACTTTTGAGTAACATAAGTGTCTGAGGAATCTATCGATTATCATCTCTGTACTGCTTCGATTTTATATATTAATGACACATCGGATTGACCGGAATCGAAACAGAGTCGAAACTAAATTGAAATGCACAATGCCAGGTTCCAATATAAACGAATTCAAAAATATGGCCAAGACAGTTATTTTCGAATACAAAGACCAAATTATACGCGTCTGAATTTACATTACGTTATGGAATTACGATCATCTATCATTACTATTTATTAATCGTAAATTTCGGATTCATAATTATCTTAAGTAATACGGTTATTCCATTGTTCTGCTGTGAGATTAATCCCTGGCCATCAAAACTTGAATGAAGTTTAATTCTTGTTTCGTAAATAACACAATCTTTTTACAACACCGGTTCTTCTGGAAGTTTATGGGGGAGGTCTTTGTTCAGCAGTGGACCTCTTGTGGTTCATATGATGTTGATGAAGAAATAACAACTCGTAACAGAAAGCCAATAAAAATATCACCATAATCGCGTCAAAAAAAGATACTGATTATGAATTACTTACACTGGCTATATATGAACACAACTTGGCGAAATGGGGGATCATAGATTCGGTCGCCACAGAGTGCGAGTGCGGGACCAGACCATGCTACACTTGCTGGAGTGCCCAAAATGCCCGTACACCTGTACCTTTGAAGATCTAAAGAATGCCACTGATGCCGCAATTAACGTGGCCATCTACTGGTATTATTTATATGTATTTACCATCGACACGAAAAGAAGAAGAATAAGACTGGCTTTATGAAACAACAATGATGTTAATAAGACAAAAAGACTAGATATAGAGTCTATACGAATATGTTTTGCTCGATGACTCAAATAGGGACCTAAAATTCTAACTAAAATGACAATGACCAGACCAGTCACTGGTTTAAACAAAAATAATGTTAAACAATACAATGTTAAAATAATTATAGGTACATCAGGATGTTCACACCGGACGGGCAATGTATGAACGTAATTCGAAAACATTAGACATGGACGAAATTTCAATGACACAAGTTTTTACAAGACAACAATTCAATATGCCTCCAGTTTTCTGCTAAGCCAATTGTTACTATTGACCGAAGTGTACATTCAGTTACTGAATTCAACAAAAAAACTAAAGAGGTACTCGATCATACCACGTAGCGATAAAGATACTATTGTAATTGTAATAATATACAATCATATCGGTAGTACTAAGTTACGTAAGGAATTATTACAATAACATTTCAAAACTAACAGCTTTATATTAAGTACTAATCATAGTTACGAAGATAGTATAAAAATGTAGTTAATATTTATATTTGCCTGAATCAGACTATTCTCATGTAAGAGCCCCCACATCTGAAGTCAGTTCGATTAAAATCTGGAAAGCCGTGCAGTCAGCAGTAGATCTAGCTATCTCTGAAGACTCCGAACGTCAATTGCAAAAATCCAGAGGTGTCGGCGGCGCTATGTGAGCGCGAACTCGAGATGAGACAGTGCGAGGGTTGTGCGTCCGGCAGGGTGTCGCGGCGCATGCACTTGCTAATTGCCGTCAGTCGGTTGCACCGGGTCGTGGTGGCGTGCACGTGGGGCGCGACGCGGCACAGGTGCCGCCGACCTCGCGCTATCTCGTCTCGACGTTCGAGGTCGCGATGATAACGCACGCTATTTTCGACACGACGTCGTCAGCTCGACGGACGTGTTCGTGACCGTCGCAAACGCAGCCGCGAAATCACTAAGGACTCCCGAAACGGAAGCGCGACCGATGGTATACAGCTAACGCGACGTCGCGGGCGAAGCTATTCACTCGAGTTGTGTCAGCGTCGGCATGTCGCGACAGCGGGTCATCAGACTAGACAGCCGCGGAGCCGACTGCCGCCGACGCAATCCGCTCGACGACTGAGTGGCCGCTGCGGAGTGCGGACCGCGGACCGGCTCCGTCTCCGAGGAGGGCGGAGGAGGCGGGAGGTGCGCGACCTCCGGAACCCCGCACCGCCGATCTTGGCGAGTGAAACCGACGGCGAACGAAATCGCGAGGAGGGAGACGCACGCGGGGGGCGCACACGCGGTCGAGCGCAACGCTCACCGCTGCACCGCTCTCAACTTTACATAACGCTGCATGGACGGCGGCGCGCGTCGCATTCGCTTGTCGCCCGCGAAAAGAGGTCGCCCGGCGGCCGCACAACGAGACACCAACTGAATTTAAAGAACTTCGTGGCGATCGGCCGTAGGTGATGAAACAGCGGCGGCATTAGCACGCAGATGACGTGTTCTGAGGAGTTAGTCGGTCGGCGTCGGAGTCACTGAACCTCGTTGTCGACGAATAAGGTGAATGGAACATTGCAACCGAATTGAGCGGCGCAACTGTGCGAACTAACGTAGGAGTCGCCTTTCGTGTAGCGGGCTGCTACACGCCGCTCCTTATGCACAAGCCACAATAGCGAATAGCTTTCTAATGATACGTGGCCGACGCAGCCAGCATTGACAGACTTCCCCTTTACACACAAACATACTTTTGCAGAAAACTACAACCTTACAAGTTTGACCTAAGTGAAGCTAGATAGATTACAGTAAAGTCAGGACAGTTATGCGCATCCGGCTCAAAGGACCAGTTGCTATATTAAAAAAACTGTTGCCAATAATTAACCAGAAAGGTAAAGACGGTATAGTTTATGATTCAAATACTATTCAGGTATTAAAATATAAATTATGAATTGCTCTTACGTCAGATTACTAAACTTCATAATAGGATTTATCCATGTTTACGACGAACGTTCAGTATTTGGCCGTGTTTCATCGGACGCGAGGGGCACGTGTTATCTTGGTTACACACGTCTATTCTTATGTTTATTTATCTTATATTCAACCTACGATCTAGCTTATGGAAGGTAGAGGTGATAGTATAGCTAGTCCAATACTTAATTGTTGAGGAACCCTGAACCACTACTGGTTTGCGGAAGCGGAAAAATCGAGTAAAGCCATTTTACCGCAGACGTGAACTGTTAAATCTCTTGCGGAAATAATTGATGAGTTCGGCCAGCAAGTTATTTATAGATCTTAATTTAAAACAAAACTTAATGTTCCTGAAATTCAAGGAAGCGGAGAAAATTTTAAGAACATCCTGAACCTAAGATAATTTCACTGCCACTCCTCAAAATAGTTTTAGAATCCTTCGGGTGACTTCATGAAAGTCGATGAAGTTAAGAATAACTTTGCACAGCCTTGATATTTCAAGGAAAATCTTACACATTCAATGCATCTCCGACTTAAGTAACATAAGCCATAAAAGATTCCACAAGTTGGAGCTCCTACCTCTCGCGAGGTGCAGACACAATTTGGAGTGCAACTCACAGGAACGTATAACGGCCGCTTTCAATATTCAATCCCAATCCTTAGTTTGCTATCTGAGATCGATATTTGAATCCATTTCTTACTTTTAGCATTTCAATAAGCGATCCATAGATCGTTACGGCGATCTCTTTCTTCAATCCATCTATGGGAGGACGGATTGGCATTTTTAGATTGGTATTTGTATGAAAGTGACAGTTAAGCGTTTTCTATATTCGATCTCTGATTTTGACAAATCGATTTTTGAGCGTTTTTGATCTTTAGTTGCGATCCTCAAATTTTGACCGATTACAGTACGAAAAAGCATACAAATGGAAGTATTTTCAAGTGATAGCGATAGTGATCTAGAAATATTAATTCAGTTATCGGATTGGGATAGTAGCGACAGTGAACAAGAAAGAGCTGTGTCTTCAAAAACGTTTCGGCGTATACATTTCATGGCAAGTCTAACCGACGCAGAGTTTACGTTCAGATTCAGGATGAACAAAACATCAGTTGAATCTGTATTACACGAAATAATTCCATTTATCAAAGTGAAATCAAGACGGTAAGGAATTTGTTAATTACTTACTTACCTATCTATTGCTAAAATTAATTCATACCCTAAAATAACGAGTAAGTACCTATAGTAAATAGTTAATTATTTTCAGAAATAATGGTGTCCCTCCATTGCATCAACTTTTATTGGCACTTCGATTTTATGCATTAGGCACAATGCTTAATTCAGTGGCCGACTTTACTGGAGTGTCCCTATCGTCAGCATGTAGAATAGTGGCAGACATATCTGCCGCTATCGCAAGATTGTATGACAAATACATTTCTTTGCATTCTAGAACAACAGACAAATTTTACAACATAGCTCAATTTCCTAGAGTATGTGGTGCCATTGACTGTACACATGTACACATTCAGTCCCCATGTAAGTACCTATACATTGTCAATTTGTTATCAATTAAAAATTATTTTTACTTAATTGCTTGGTATTATTAACATCAAATACAATATTTTGTATTTCAGGTTCAACAATAGGCGAAGAATTTAGAAATAGGAAAGGATACTTTTCAATAAATGTCCAAGGTGTTTGTGATGCAGACCTTAAACTCATGAATGTTGTAGCTCGGTGGCCTGGTTCAGCTCATGATGCTACTATTTTCAATAATTCAGCATTAAGAGGTAATATAGCTTTCATTGGACCTTGTATTAAATTTGAAAGTAACATGAGTTTCTGATGTAACTATTATTACAGCCCAGTGTGAAGATGGTATTCTCGGAAATCGTTGGTTCCTTGGAGACAGTGCCTATCCAAACCGACCTTACTTACTCACACCTTTGTTAAACCCATCAACTAGGCAAGAAATCAGATATAATGATGCACACATCAAAACTAGAAACACAATTGAAAGGCAAAAACACCATAACACATACACTTTACACTAAAGATTACTATAATATTTAGATACCCATTTGTTTATTTTTTTCTAATCTAATGTATTTGTTTGTGTAGGACATTTGGAGTCTGGAAACGTCGCTTCCCAGTTATATCATTGACTATGCGCTTGGCATTACATAACATACAGGCAGTTGTAATTGCTACGGCAGTTCTTCACAACATCTGCAGAAATTATAATATAGAGGAAGTACCCCCTGAAGTAGAAATGCCAGAAGAAAGTGAAATTACTAACACAGAAAATTTGGACAACATTCAAAATGATATCAGGCATAGACAGGGATTAATTTTAAATTACTTTTGATATGTACTTATTGCTTATGACTCGATAGGTATAGATTTATCTTTTTGTATTTCTTGGAATTTGGAAAATTCCAAGAAATGCTAAGAAAAATGCTAAGATTGTAAGGAAAAATTCGACTGCGAGCAGGATTCGCTATGACCACTAAGCTCTGGTGTACCTAACCAGAAGACGCAGGTTCGAATCCTGCCCGCGGTCGAATTATTCCTTTGCTTCATAACTTCAATATAGATTGTAAATAACTTGCAGTTGTATCAATCATCATAGCCATTATTCGATTAAATAAAATACTATTTTTTCTAAAAACTTGTTTAATTACAGACATGCAAACAATATAAATACAGTTACTTAAAAGATAATAACATGAAAAATTAAATACTTATCTAAAACAATGATTTAAACTTAATAATACTGAAATATAACATAATCAATTAATATCCTCTCCCTTCAGCTTCCTTATCTCTAATTTTAACTTTTCATTTTCTAACATTATATTTTCAAACTTACTCTCTAACAACTTTCTTTTTATAGTATAATATTCTGTCAAAGCATCATTTCTGGCCTGACGTCCATCATCTGGCTTCAGTAGTTTTCGTTTGGCACCTGTTAAATAAAAATTCATTACAAGTATGAAATCATAATGTGATTTATATCAAAAACAGTATACAATAACAGTGTATTACCACTTGATGTAAAATGTCTTTTTTGCTTTGGTACAATAGGAGTACTAGTATTGCCAAGCTTCAACTCATCTCCAATGCTATTGTTTGGCATTTCATTCCCCATGGGCTTGGGATTTTCAATTGACAAAGATGGATAATCAATTGATATGTACGAAGGATTTTCCATTGTCACAGGCAATGAACTGTCAAGCAATATCATTGGTGATGGGGATTTATGAGAATGAGCTGGCATTATATGAACTGTCCCATCACTCCCACCACCATCACCATCACCAATAATTTGGGGCTCTGCATCACCACCAAACATCACAGTGAGACCCTCTCCAGTACTGCCCAGTAAAGCTGCTACTCGATCAAGGATCTCATCATGAGGAATGTACCCCGGTGGCCCGCCTCCTGTCTGAAACATATAAATATATGTATACATACTATTAAAATAAACATATTAAGTACCTTTATTCCCCAAAGGTTTGGGTAGATGTTTATTTCACTTGCATCACACCAGTTATTTTTAAGTCCCACATAATAGAGGGCAAGCCTATAGCAACTTGGAACTCTTTAATGCAGACCTCTGCTCAGCAGATAATGTTTGTGACCATAAGACCAATGAGGCAGTACAAGGTCAGTCCAGGTTTATAATTTGATATAAGTAGTAGGATGTCCCAGTTATTAAAATATATTTTTGGTCTGTTTTAATTTTAAACTTTCAATTACCTTTATCCTTTCCATCCGTATTAAAGTACTGCGCTTACGTGAGTTCTTTTTTAAGTTTTCCCACTTAAGACGCAGTTGTTGTGGTGTACGGCGACAGGTTCCCATATTGGCGTTGAAGGTATTCGCAATACGCACCCATTCTTCAACCTTCATCTTATTGTTGGTAGCGTTGGTTTTTTTATTATTAATTATCTTACTCCCCTCAATAATAGTGAGCAGCCATGCCGTCTCTTCCTTTGTAAGAGCTTTGTTTTTATTCTATAAACCAATAAAAATAAACCAAATAAGTTTTAAGTACGAAATGGCGCGAAACGCAGCGTCCCTACTAATAAAAACTTTACAGCAGAAAGTTACATTGGTACTAACATGAATGTTTATTGAACAATTTAAATATCTAACGTTAATAATACTTAATATTTTACTTACAGTTTCTGGCTCCATTTTAACTTTTCGACCAAATACACAATAGTAATGATTTTAGAAATCCAAATTCCAATGTTTGTTTGCAAACAACAAAGACGTCAATGTCAAACTGACGTTCCATTTCTCTTGACCAAAACATTACAATATTTTCTCTACATTTACTTAAAATATTTTACTGCTGTGAGTGCAATCAATATTATTATTGTTACTGTTTATTCAATTTATTGTGTTTAATATATAAAATATATTAGTTTTAGTTTAATAATTAACATTTTAATCATTAATATAACTTATGTACTTTTACTGAAATTGCGTGAAACAAAACGTCAGGGAGGACGCAAATTTATGACCGATCCCTTTTTTTTTATGGATTTCGAGACGAGATCGAGATATTGAAATGCGGTTTCGAGATCGATCGAGGGATTAGATAAAATCTGGATTGAAAACAATCTTAGATTCTCGATCGAATATTGAAAGCGGCCGTAAGTGGAACGGGTGCAGGTTCCGAGTTCCGATAAGTTAGCAGGTAGGGGGAGGGCGCGCATGCGTGCGGCGGCTGACCTTGATGCGGTGCAGCGTGCAGCCCGGCTCCGCCGCACTCCTCCCCGCCGTGCGCCGTGCCCCGTACCCCGCGCCCGGGGAACACCACGCCGCACAAATACCTCCCTCGCTCTTCTTGTACTTTTTGCAACCACACCTGCCGGTTTAGCAGGTTGTTCTGATGCGACCTAGCACCGTGCCTAGATTCTATTTCTGGAACCTAGAGTACCCATTAAATCAAGTACTCTACGCATCTACCTACCAGTGAATTCAATACCGCAAAAGATAACAATGTTATTAATTCTCACGCGTCAGTCAACAGCTGAAAAAACTGACCTCATGTATACTGATGTCAATTCACAAGCTGTCTTCAAAATTAAACAAAACACATCTGCGGAAATTGACAACATGCAATTAGCATCGGCAAACATTCTTGTTGCTCGGTACAGAAAAAAGAAAGACCTCATATTTGAATAATCATTAACGACATTCAATGGCACTATCTACATGGGAGTCGACGTGGAAACACTGGAAATGGGGGGATCTACCCACCGGATGTCGAGATATGATCCGTCTGCGTGCGAAAACTCCCTGATTTATGTAATTGTTTTTGCCGATATATAACATTAAAACATACTTTTTCGAACATTCAAAATTAATAAAAAGTAATTTATAAAATTATAGGAGGGTCACGTCCAGCGTTGAAGCAACTTGATTGATTAATACAGATTTTCAAATGAACAAAGATATAAATTGAATAATGTTCATATAACTCAGGTAGGTATTCAGTTGTTTTTTTTTTGCCTTATTACATCAGGAGGTACCGATAAAATGACAATGTTTTTCAGCTCATCGAGCAAGATATAAAATTAGCTCGTATGACAAGTAGACGTAAAATTTTGCTACATTACCAATGACATCTGACATCTATGTATTCCAACTCATTGGAAATTTTAAAACTAACGGTTGTTGACTGCGGTTACCGTTGTAGAATTCTAATACATAAGCAATATTTAGACAATGATATTCTCTATTCAGTTTCCTGACAAAATTTTAACAATTCTAATACATGTTTAACAAGGAACATTGAGAAAAGGAAGCTTGAATCTTTGAGTTTATTCATTCGATGTAGTTACTTAGTCCGTATTTCATTTAACTTTGCGAATGATGTTATGGGTACTAAGTATTCAAATGTAAAGGCGTCGCCATGTAGAGGCGCTCAGATTATCTTATCGGCTTTCTGCGAGTAGAAACACAGGCACTCGATTGTGTGACTAATGGCTGCATCGCTTGTGCGTCGCAACGCGACGTTTCCTCCGAAGTTCAATATACTACGCTACGAACGTACGCGTCCTCACAGACCAGTCGCAGATGGCGAGGTCACGCGATCCCTTTCACCATTCTGCTCGCCCGGTACCGCCGCGGCGTCGACCTTACACGAGCCTTGATGATACGATTGTTTGCCGCGCCTACTTAACCGCCAGTACCGAGGGGCCCACTAATTACAAGCGGTGTAAAAGTATTATTATGAACAGTAGAATATCGTCGACCAACCGTGACTTAATTGCAGACACGGTAGATTTGGCTACAGCATTGTGTATACAGACAGATGCACCTTTTACAAGTTAATCATAAACTTTGTGACATTTTCAGTAAAGCGCTCACACTTTAGTGGATTAAACGGCATTCAGAACGTTGTTAGTTGAACTGCCGTTTGTAGTCGGTAAAGGAAAACTTTGGCTTTATGCATTTGCTCGCTCTTACATCAATTTGTTCCCTGAATCATTCCATTAAAATTAAAAGGACTTTTCTTGCACAAACCACAGTACAATAGAAAGTTGCATAACACAAAAGGTATCCGATAAGTGTATTGGTATTACATGACGGAATAGATTACAGGTGTAGGTACTCGTGGCAGTGCGAACAGATGATGCAACGAATCGGCCGCACCAATCGCTCGAAGCGAAAGAAAGATGAGTTCGCTTTACTCATCATAAAACGTTAAGTCGCAATAACCCGAACTAATATAAAACATAATACATATTTATAATATGATAGATAATGTAAATACGTGTTGAAATTAAAACGAAGGGGGCGATTCGAAAGTATAGTAAATGAAGCCAAACTATGGCGTCATTAGAATAATGTTGGAGTGTGAAGCGGCGATTTTAGATAGGGTATCGTGATTTGCCTCTAGTCACGTCGTCGGTGGAACGGTACTAAAGCCATTACACTATACATAGGTATCGGTTAGCGTCCACTGATAAGTGTGGGGCAAACATGATAACGCGGTTTGCAGACCAACGCTTTACCAGCGCTCTGATCAAAATGAATTTCTTTTTAATATTACTTTTTTAAGACCATAATAGTTATATCATAGTTAAACGTTAACCATAACAAGTTATGGTTATTAATTTTACATTCTATATTCATTTGCAAAAACCTTTAACGACGAATTTACCTTCTAGGTAAGTACTTCAAATTAGTAGATCTCTTTTAGTGGTAATGCAAGCTATTGTCTACTGTCCAGGACACTTGAATATCATAATAATATAATTTCCAAGAAATTTGAAAAATATTTTTAGGTTCGTGGCTTGTAGGGTTAGTCTTCAGTGTTTTTACAAGATACAAATTATTGCAATATTTGGTCTGCTATTTTCAGATATTACAGATATGCATACGCATGATCTAACTATGCGGGGAAATTTTATTAGTTTGTGACTAGGCCTACATTTTAAATTAATATAACTTTAGTTTTTTACGCATGAACAGTAGTTTAACAAAGCATAGTCGTTATAGAACTACAAAATATCGGTTACTTTATTTTTGGAGACGCTGTCTCTAAAGTAATTTTATATCAATTACCACAAACATTTTTAGAATCTATGATATCCTCGTTGGAGCTGCTTCCTTCCTAAAGGTGCATTTTGGATATATGGTGTATGCTGCCATAAATGAAAATTTTATTTTCAAAACCAACATTCTTGCTTTGAAGGGGCAAATTTTTAATAATCCCCTCTTTATTATCCTCCTATACAAGGTTTTTTTACGATCCAAAACGATTTGCGACCCCCTTTATGACGGTGTGGCTGTTGTGCATCCCAGATTTTTTGCTTTGCATCACAAAGAAAGTGAGTCGGAAGCTCTCCTACGTAACACGCTTTGAAACATAAGTAGACCGCACCAAGTGTAAGAACGTAATACAAGACACATTCTGCTACTTACACGTTATGTTTATAATTAAGTTGATAAGATAAATTATTGTTTACAATATCAATTGTTATTAGTTTTTCAGTACCTATGTGCAGATCATAAATGAGTAGATATCTGGAGTTTTTAGAACTCGAGAACAGAGCATTTTCAATAGATAAACATTGTGTTGTTTTTTTTAATTGATGCTAGCTAAACGCTTGCAAAACTTGCGAAATTACTTCAACATGAACGCGTGTAATGTCTGCGCTACGTTCGATGTCTAGCCTAAACGAAGGCATTTACTACAAGATTCGATAATGCACAATAAGACAATGCGTTCATCGAGTAGTCAGAACAATAGATGTCTATGAAGTAGATACCTACTAACGCACGCACCGTTACGCAACCGTGCCTTGTGCTAGTTTTTCTTGAGGTAAACATTTGAAAACTTATGTCTACACAATTCGAGAGGATGTGGAGTTAAAATTATTTTAAAATGCATATAGTGAGGCGCATTGGCCGTGCCATGCGATGTGTGTGCACACGTACACCCTCCCCTCCCCCCACCCCCCTCCCCCGTCGCCGACCCCCTCCCGCCACCCGCCACGCCGCCCCCCTGCCTGGCCCGCACACGCGTCGATCAGCTGACCGAACTCTCGAGCGCCCCCTGCCTGCCTCGTCCAAAGCAATGCGTCATGCGTTATGTTGACTAACCAGCTCCACGTATACATTGCACAGACCGCTTACCGTACCACCCACTCGAACTAGGAAAATACGTGAACAAGAGATTGTTGTGAACGTGTGGCTTTTTCTGTCTTGTTTTGCACGCGCAAATAATAACACATTCGAGTGCGTGCACTCTTACGAAGTTACAAACAATATTAAACACGACAGATAAAGGCGGGCGCTGTATCGTAAACGATATAGGCAGTCATCGTAAGCGGAGGTGGACGTGTGGTGTGCGTGGCGTCCGACGAGTAAATTTCAGGCTTCCTTTGTTTACGTGGGGCGAGGCCGCGGCCGCGTGGGGGGAGGGGGGCGTGCGGCTGCGTGCTGCCCAAGGTCAAGAGCGGCGGGCGTCGGCTCGCTGCACCGCCGCGCCGGCGACTGGACGCTCGCGAATCGGCGCACGCCCAGGGACCGGTTTCACTCGTGACGTGTGCCGGCGAGAGCGGCTCCACACCGGGGGGCGCCGGCGGGCAGCCAGGACTGTCGGCGGTCGCTACTCACCGGCCTGGAGGCGCCGCTCCTGCAGCTCGATGAAGCGCGCCGCCTCGAGCAGCGTGTCGAGGAGGCTCATGTCGGGAGGCGGCACGGCCGCCGCGGTACAAGCGCGCCCGCTGTCACGCCGCGACTGGCACGCGCGCGGCGCCCGGCGGCCGCTCACGTGGCGGCGGCCGGCCGACCAATGGCGTGCCAGCGCGCGCGTCACGTGACACCGCCGCCCGCCACTCCGGGCCCGCCCGCGTGCGCGATCGATGCCATTGCAGCGAACCAAACCAATGCATGCCCCCGCCCGCCGGCCGCCGGCCGCCAGCCGCCAGCCGCCGCCGGTGACGCGGCGGGCTCCTTGTTTATCTAATACTTTTTCCTGTGTATTCGTCCTGGTTCCTGATAAAAATTCATCAGAACGTTATTTTCTAATTGATAAAGTAGTGCACGTATAACTGCGTCACCTACTTCGTGCGTTCTCCGAGTCGCGCACGTGCGTATCTTCGGCCGACTTTCACTTCCTCAGTTGTCGTGGACTTAACAAGTTGTTAGGTTCATTGAATTTTTATGAAGAATAATACTATAACCGTAAGACCCTAACTACCGTTTAACGTATCTCCGTATTTTATTTCGTTTGTACTGAATTTGAAATGTGCACAAAAAAAAATATTTTAGTGTGACGACAAATCCTTTTTTTTTTTAATACTTTTTTAACAAAGACTTTTTAGCGAAATGAAATTAACGCCATACTAGTTTTTACCTGTCTGCCCTAATGTTTGTGAGTTGTAAACAAGCAAAGAATAACCCGCCGTGCGCAAATTGAGTAGGTAATTTCTGCAACACGGTGGAGGTAACTATACGTAACAATATTTTTGGACCAAATCCAAAAAATAAACTGTATTTTTGTAATACGCGTTATAATATCAACGACTTATTGCAATGTTTTTATGCAGTCGATGCAGAATTATTTTATTGCTCACTAGTATACCCCTGAATATAGAAGGTATACACGACACACGACTCTATATAAAAGGCGTTTTTGGTTTTATTTATCGTCGTATTGTCGTCTCCACATAATTATATTATGAATCAAGAATGTCAGTTAAAGCATTTCCCTTATACGTCCTCAAAAGAGATGTAGGTAAATATTTTAATAAGTAAATAATTTCTCAAAAGAATGACGGTCTGAGATCATTCATTCTTCCTTAATTAAAAGACGTTATAACCTGGAAAGGAATTAAATATTTAATCAAAGCAATATAGGTAGTAAAAGTACAAAATTTCATAGGTTTTAAATTAATTTAATTTGCTATAAGGGATAATAACATTGTGATAACTAATTGAGAAGCTGTCTTTGATGTGTTGAACATTTACTCACACTTCTTACACATCACACAGAATTCCCATCACAGAATTCTTGTTTGACATACCATATATACAAAAATCTAAACTGATAAATAGATACTTAAGTATATAACATTAAAACACTGTTTTCTTTGTGAGTAACACCTTTCTAAACTAATTTGAATTACAAAAAAATCATAAAAAAAGCTATTTTCATAAATTTCTAAATCTTGCAAACCTATTTTATATATAAACTCTTTTTTAGAATAGAGAGAGAGAACAATCTTTATGATTATATTACAAAGTAATGGGTTTTTAACAAAATTTAATTGTATCGGTTAAAATAAATACCGTCAATTTCACTATAGACTTTTTAAAATTAAATACTTGACATTTATTAATATTATATTTGAAAATACATAATCAAAGAATGACAGCAAAAGACGAAATATGAGTTTTGCTTATTTATAGGTATATAATTATAGTGTTATCTGTGAGACTAATGTATCCTGTTTTGCAAAGTACTAAAAATAAACTAGTTTTCTTTGTTTGGTCTGCTTAGGAGGATACAACCGTTGCAATCTCATGTACAAATGTGATATAAATAACTTAATAAATTCTAAAAAAAAATATGACATAATAATTATAATAAGTAAACAATATCATTGTAAACTTTTTTACTTACTTGTTATAATAACAGATAATTATATGCGAACAAAATAGTGTTTAAAATTTCCGTGTACATACATAGGTGTACACAAAAAAAATATTAGATATGTATACAATAATATTTTCCAAAATAGATACTTTAGTTAATTACTATAAATATATACAGTATAATGTTACTATAATACAAATAGGCTTAACATTTTTTAATTGTATATACATAATACAGAATTTTTGAATTGTGTAGTACATGTCATGCCACCGTATGATAAAGTCATAATAAAATATAGGTAGTACTTTTGATTAATAAATTGATCAGCTTGTTAAAAATAATTCAAGACTAGTCATACTATACTTTTATTTTTATTACACGTCAATTTTTCAGTCCAATTAATGTATATAATGTATAAACCGACACAAGGGCTCAAATTTTACAATTTATACATATTATTAAACGGGACGCTTCTTCTAATTTAACGCTATTTCTCACTAACACACCAAACATTTTGAAGTTAAATATATTAAAACGATATAAAATCTTGCACCACGAACTCAGAAGGCACCTTATTGTGATATTTAAATAGATTAGACAAGTATGTGTCTCAACATCATATAGACTAACGATATTGCTTTTATAACACAATTCTACGATCTATTGCCGTATCGATCCAATGTTACACATTTAATGGCCGTCTCACCATATTTTCTCTTTCATTGGTACCAGAATGACCTGTTAAACTAATTTGATCATTACAATATCCATACAGGACTTCAATAATACTAATTATTTCTAATGTGGACCTTAAATTAGTGAGAAAACTAAAATAACATAATAATTCGTCATCACAGCAACACTGATTATTGCTATAATTTCCATTGTTGTACTATATTAATTTCTATAGTATACAACTATTTTACGTTGACTACAACACTGACTGCAAATCAGGTGGAGTCATACAATAATACAGGTTGACAATTGAACTAGTGTACCGATGTAGTAATGGCGTACTACGCACTGTCTAACTACGACTAACCTACGTCTCTCGTGGATTCGTGTGGCTTCCGGCTTGTTTTGGTTGGCCGAAAATCACGTCTTCGAATGTTCTGCTACCCTGGTACGTGAAGTGCTCCTGGGGAAAAAATAACTTGATTGGAAAATAAAGATTTTTAGGTCTTAATCTGTCAATGTATACAGACTTCTCTAATCGATAATCAAACATAATAAGACACAACATTTGCTTTATTAAATAAGTAAGTAAACATGGAATATGCAAACTCCATCTGTAGTCAACAAACGGTCAACTTTTGACTGAACAACAAATCGACATACTTTTTCATCACAAGTAAATAATAATAATAAGTTTAATAGATTGATTTATAAAAAAAAACAAGTACAAAATACTTTTTATTATCGTACGGCAAATCCTCATGGAGGTGGCAGGGTATGTCAGACTCTTACTGACTAAAAACTAGACTTGCCTTGTCTAGCCGTATATGTCACGTTCATAAGATTCGTGACATTCGCGCGACCGCGACCGTGACCGGCTGTGGTCCGGTTCGCTGGACCCCAAGTTCAAAAGACTTCGAAAACTGCCATTGTGTACAACTACAAGGCAATGGCATACACCTCTTTTCTACTCAGGACCTATGTCAAGAAACTTGATAAACTTAGCAAAGTTTATCGAGTAAGCTGTTCAATAAATTATTATTGTATATAGTATTGTTAATTAATATAATATAATGCATTATAATAATATTAATTGAAAACCTTGACCGATTCCATGCCAGGTTCAAGGGGACTTCTGCGAAGCTGTTCTCCTTCACACGGGCGAATAAAGCTTTGTTACCTACCGAATGTATCAGTTGGGCTAAAAATAATTATTTATTTCTTTAAGATTCGCAGACGTATGGGCATTTTTCCCCAAAGCATTAAGCAGAGGTGTACTACTTCTGTATATCCACATTTCAACGGAATGTTTAGGTTTCATGAAATGGGTCGAGCCTATTGCCATTACTCGGGCTCAAATCCAAACTCCGTGCTGGTATGGAGCATTTCATAGAAAACACCAATTATACTTTGCTCGATCCAGTAATTGAAACCAGGACCTCTTATCGTTCGATTGCCAAGTTGAGAAAAGTGTTATTAAATTCTCAGTAGCAGCTCGAAGTTTGGATTTGTGCCTGGTTAATGGCAATAGGCTCGCTCCTTAATAGTGGGTGTATAATTACATCTCTAGTTAACCCGTCGTAGACAGTAACAGGCGTGGTGGTATGTATGTTTTAAAGAATTAAAATCCACAAGATTAATAATTTAAGAAGGATGTTGAGTTGAGCGATAAAATATTATGATAAAAAAAGTCCGCCTTAGTTTGTGGTACTACTGTAATTTATTTTCTGGGCTGTATGGATCAAAATAACAGCTTGTCTCGGGAGACAGCTTGTCTCGTATATTATTTATACCTGACATCGGGATGTCAGGTAGGAATAATATACGAGAAAATGGTGGTCGTTACTAAAATGGTCTTTGGTACCAAAAAGGAAACTCACCGAAATACCAGGATCGCAGCAACGGCAAGGATGTCTCCCGACATAGCGGTCGGGGCGGCTATCGGCTAAGGTTGCTGACGTACAAGCTCTTTAGTTCGGTCTTGGGCATATTCTCGAACAGAGCGGCACGATTCTGACCTTCACCCTTCTTCACCCAGTGTCCATATACGCGGAATGCGCATCCGTCTATCACCTACAAATAAAATGTTATCGATTATTAGTTCAGTAGATCAGTATGTAAAGCTTCAAAATGGTTTCGTAGTTATGGACAACGAGGTTCTCAATTGTTATGATGATAAATGCAATAGATCTTATCGAATCTACAGCAAATAGAAAGAGAAAGAGAAAATAAAAATGGTAATATTAAATTAGATTAGCGGATCTAATGTGCGAAACCTTTTTATATACACTAACAATAATTTGTTAGTGTGTAGTAACAGCAAATCTTTGAAATACACAGTTATTATTAACCTTTTGACCGCCACGGACGTGTATAGACGTCAAATGAAAACTTGCTCACGACGTCAACGACGGCCATGGCACGTCCAAAATATCACTTTTTTTTTAGTTCAAAATAAATACCTATATAATTTTTTTTGTATTTTTTTTTACTTATTAGATACTAGAATTTGTCGCTTGGCGTAGAGAACACGGATTTTCGTTATTGACGTGGCGGTTAATAGGTTAACAAACGGAATACAATAGATTTTCTTATCATCAAATAGAAAGGGAAACGAAAATAAGATAGAAAGATGTATAAAATGTAGGCTAAAGTGTGTGCTGACCTTCCTGAGCACTCGCATGGTGTAGGGGTCCCGGAGCGCGTCCCGCAGTGGCAGCGCGCGCGAGGCGGCGTGCGGCAGGCGGCGCAGGCGCACACTAGCGCGCACCGTCACCAGCGCCACGCGCAGCTTAGCTCGCGCGTTGAACCCGCCGCTCTTTATAGCCTACAGCGTCACCACTATGTTACTATACGTTTCATACGATTACGTACAGTCAACAAAAGAGTTCAATATACAGATAGTAAACGAAATATGCATTTTTATACAGATTTCGACATAAATAATTACGCGCCAAAGGGTTAGGTATGTAGCTACTTAAAATACCTACGTTTTGACACATAATGCGTGATAAATTATTGCACAGATTATTAATTAGCTGCCTGTATAACTAACTCTTTTGTTAACCGTACATTGGCTGTGGTAAGTTCTTCAAGGAAATAAAGTTTCGAAAAGTGTTTGCCCACTAACAGCAACCTATATCTATACAGGCTGTTTGGTAGAACGTTGATCATACGAAAATGGTGGTTAGTTGGGGTCATCTGCTACCCACTTGGCCCAAATTATTTGACCTATTTTTATATTATTTTTTTTTTTTTTTTTTTTATTATTAATTAAAAAAAAGTAAAAAAAAAACGGTGCGGCCAAGGTTCAATAATTTGGGCCCAGTGGGTAGCAGATGACCCCAACTAACCACCATTTTCGTATGTTCAACGTTCTACCAAACAGCCTGTATACTGATCCTAGATAAATACAATAGTTGTCAAAGTATTTTATTGCAATTAAACGATTATTACAAGTCTTTTGGAAATGTCAAAAACTAGTTGCATAGTTCTAAATAGTGGGTCTTATGAAGTGGGTAGCTGGACTGGGAGCGCTGGACTTGAGTCAAGATCAGTGTTTGTTGTAAGTATTTTTGTCATTGTCATCCTAAAGCATCCTCACACTGTTTAATTAACATTGGGTCATTCACTTACTATCGCAACTTTTCTCTATCTTATCTGGAAGGATCTTTAGTTCTGCGTTTTTCAACAGGAATTTTAACAATATAAACCTGTATTTTTTTTTTTTTTTTTTAGAAACGAAAGATTTTTTTTTTACTTGAAACGTTTTATTTTATATCATTGGAACAAGCAGGCAAACGGGTAAGATACTACCTAAATCATAGGTTGCTGATGTAGAAGTTATGTGATTACAAATCAAATATAAAAATACACTTTATCAAAAATACGTAAAACGTGTACCACCACAGTCAATGCTTCACCCGTTTTTATTTATATCAATGCAAGACGTCACAATTTCAACAACTGGTTGTTCTTGGAATATAATGTACAATATTAGGAATTAAAAATAGGACACCCAAAATAAGCAGTTGGTAACATTTAATGTCGAGACAGAACAGGTAATATCATGCAATCGTGCAAAAGAAAACAAGGCCAAAATAAGCATTCATTTGTGTTTGTGTGACTGTGAGATGTGTGTGTGTGCGTATGACTGTGTGTCAAGTATGTATTCAGTTGTCATACAAGTAACCCCAAGCTAGATAAATACTTAAAGGTTCACAAACATATTCCCTGTACATATAACTGGATTTATAAAGTAACCAAACAAGATAGGATAGGTCCGAAATTCGTTCCCCATTCATGTTAAAACTAATAAATTTCTCTGTAATCTATATTACTGGTAACTACAAAGCTGGGGGACCGGTTTTAGTAATTTGCTATTAAGGTAATTAGAACACAAAAATGTTGCAACTAAATTAATAGATATGACTCGAGTTGTAGAACAATGACACTTGTTTGGCATTTCATTAACTTCTTAGAACTGATAAGATGTTTAACACACTGGAAATTTGTTGATTATAAAAATTCTCGTTATTTAAAATTATTAGTAAATTTAAAAATCCCGGCATAGTAAGCAATAAACATTTCTGTTTCTGTTTATCCCATAATTATAAACGAAACAAGACAACACCATGTCGAGCATACCATTTATACCCAAAACAAATATTGACACCAAAGAATTCTCGTCATAACTATTACCCAATGTTAAAATTAGTCACAATGACATTACCATAGTCAACTGGTCGATCCTAGACATCCGGCGGCTGCTACTGGACAAAGATTTCTTGAGCGGCACCATGTCTTGATCCCATAACTACCAGGGACGCAGAAAGTTGTAGGACTTGTATTGTGTTTCAACATAATCGTTTCAAGTTATGTGTTTCTAGTTTTAGCACACCCAGTAAATTGAAAAACTTTTTTTAAATTATTGACATTGTTTTAAATGTTGTGCAAACCGTTAACCCTGTGAATTGCCAATACAATTCAAGTAACGTAACTGTGCCCCTCTGAAGTTTTTTAAATTTTTGGTATGGATAAATTGGTTAACATAAAAAGTTTCATTGTGTATGTAAATAGATTTTAGGAAAACAGTCACAGATGCGAAACATTCATAGCAACGACTGTGCCATAAAGAATGCATTAACGAAACGTAAGAAAGTGAGTGAGATAGCAAGCGGCGATGACCGCCCCCGCCTTTTAATCGTAAAATTGATTACTGCTCGCGGGAACCACTTATGTACAACTTCAGAGAGGTATAATTTAGAAACATTACCCATACTGTACTAGGAACACATAATAGAAGCAAAATAAAAGAATTAAGCTCTACAGTGCGATATGCACTGTCGTGTTTTAGTGCACATAGAAAAGTGATGTATAAAAATACTTATTAACAATTGGTGAAATTTCTTTGTCTATTAGTCAAATAAGCTTTAAAACAAGAGCCAGAAAAGCCAAGAAAATCTTAAGCATATAAATAGTCGAATATAATTTTATCAATCGACTAAAAAGATTTTTAAAGTAAGGTATACGTACCCTACATAGGCTATTTATTTATATAATTAATATTTTTATAATTATTAATAATCACAAATCAATACACCGATTTATTCACTACCAGGAAAACATAAATTGGAACGAGACTCACCATGGTATTAAAGAATGGATGATTGAGTGCGTCAAGAATATCAAGTCTCTCACTAGGTTCCACCACAAGAAGTCGTCTAATTAAATCTTTTGGGTCGTCTGAAAACATTATACAGTTCCATTAAAATACTGCAATTAAGTCTAAAATGTCAATCAGGGATTCGTTAATGTTCGTCAATTCGAAAGATATATTGCAACTGGTCTACATCTACAGGTTTCTAAGTATAATTGAGGATCAATACTTCATTGAATTAATTTACTACAGGAGAGTGGATGTCCAAGCCATAGCCACACACTCCTGTTGTAGAAGTATCGTTTTCCTGCTGAGAAATACGATGCTGGAAACATCTGCTCTCTCCGTCGATGTATGGACTAAAATTGTGACGTAGTAATTACTTTTTTATTGGTATATAAAAACAATTAATACATATGATGGAAGCACAATTGGCGGTTAAAATCGACTCTGGATATAAAATTAATATTTGCAGAGGGATAGATAGATAGAATATCCTTATTCATCATCATCAACCCATATACTGTCCCAGTGCTGGGCACGGGTCTCCTCTCATATTGAGAGGGATTAGGCTATAGTCCGCCACGCTGGCCTAGTGCGGGTTGGCAGACTTCACAAACCGTCGAGAAAAATCTCTAAGGTATGCAGGTTTCCTCACGATGTTTTCCTTCACCATTTAAGCGAGTGATAATTAATTATTTATACGCACATGAATTCGAAAAGTCAGAGGTGCGTGCCTTGGGTTCGAACTCGAGACCTTTGACTTGGCAGTCCAATGGTCATACCACTAGGCTATCACTGCTTTTTTATCCTTATTGCACACCAAATACTAAAACGAACGACTAAACTAGCGACGATTACAGTTATAAATAATAACTCTTCAACTAACCTGAAATGTCAACCCATTCAGGGCTCGTGAAGGAGTATTTTCCCTCCATAATGTTCCGGAGCATCACCATCTGTTTGCGATGCCAGAATGGAGGACAACCGACTAGTCTGCGAACATCCAATATTGAACATTAGTAAATTCCACCCAAATTAATTAATTTATCAACATAGAATTAAGAATTAACCTTTTAAATGTTACATTGTGTGGCAATAAGTAAACAAATTAAACTATTTTTTTCTATTAGCTTTTAAATCTAATAGAATAAGACTATTTTTTTTAAAATAGTCATAGACAAATTCAGAATATATTTTCACATTATAATTCATAAAATATTCACAAACATCACACATAGTGTAGGGTTCCGTAGATTACGGATTATGAATTAAAAAATATAGGGGTACTGTCTTAATGCACCAAGATAAGTAAATAACTTATAATGCATGTCGCGTGTCTTTTTTAGACTCGCTGAGATTTTATCAATGGTGTTTCCACGATAGATTCTTCTAGGCTTTCTGATTATTTAGGGTTAAAACTAAGGAAAATGTTAACTAGTTGTGGGTTGGAACACGCAAAGTGTAACGTTCGTATTTAAAATATATTTATTTTGTATGAAGTTTTGTTTCAAACTTTGTAGGTCATGCCAATCAGCTTGCCATGCAAATTTTTAGCTTAATTACATTGATAGTCGGCGAGTAAATAGTATAAATAGTTTCTAGTTACACTACGAAACCCTAAAAAACTGAATTGTTACAAACAAGCATCTCAACTATTTCAGTTGAGATATACTAATAATTAAATCCGCGTTTTATACAACCAATGAGGTTCATTATATAAATTGGTTTTATTCATATTACAACACGATTATTAAAAAAATATTATATCAAATTATGGAATAATAAAGTACTATTATAAAGTAATAATGAAACATATATCGCTTAACTAATAATAATAATTAAGTATAATTACCAGCAGTACATATAACACAGAGGTTATCATTTATTCATCATATAAAAGTTACTAAACCTTAGTTTTCAAATAACCAGGGATAAAAAATACTTACAATGTAAACATGATGACTCCACACGCCCAGCTGAAATGATAAAACCGAATTCTTATGTGCATACATATACATAAATAATAATGATTACATATTATCAGCAACACATTTATTGTCCCTCTGCTGAGTATAGATGCTGGGTAAACCTCCTTTCAGACTGTCTGAGATTAGACTATAGTCCCTGCAGGCCTAGTGCGGTTTGGCAGAAATCACACATCGTCCAGAAAATCTCTCAAACCTTACGAGGTTCTTTTTCACCATTTAATCGAGTGATAATCAAAATTTAGGCGCATGATTTCAGAAAGGTGTAGGTGCGTGCTTTGGATACGAATGCCTGTAATGTAACAGTCGATAAAGCAGTCTTTATGTATTTAATTTTCAAATTGTCCGTCAATTGAACGTCGCCATATTTTATAGGAGTGTAACACTTGGAAGTGTGGAGGGAAACCATCAATACGTAGGCAAATACTTTTTTGTCATTAGAAGCTGCTGAGCCTATTCCGTAAACGTTATAAACTTCACTTGTATTTTCAATTATGTACACAATAACATTTTTAGTAAACAACATAAAAAATCCGGATATTATATAATTTATGCATATCTGTGTGAACTTCAACTTTTGATACTAAAATAAATTTGATGACGATCTTCACGATTGTGTCGCATCATTAATTATAATGTACAACACACTTGGAGCTTATCAAATACACATTATGACATAACTGGTGGGTCAAACTGCCAAGTCTTTAAAGATTCTTTATTCTACACCTAAATAAAGAACTAGGACGAGGATCAAATGGGTCTAGAAATTACTAATCATCATTATCCGAGAATTTTCCACAATTATGTTGGGGTCGGCTTCCAGTCTAACCAGATGTGGCTGAATATCAGTATTTTGCATGAAGCGACTGCTATCAAGGCTTCGCAATCCAATTTCTAGGCGATACTGATCTGAATAGGCTGGTTGTCAGGCTTTTTGGTAACATTAAATTAAATACTTTGTAAATATTGGTAAAACACTAGCAGAAAAAATCATTAAGAATAATTTACAAACGGGACCCATCACCCTTAATTCGTGTAGCCATTCCTTTTGTCTGCTCCCTACGGATGAAGATGAGGTTAGATCTTTAATAACAGGGTTAAAAAGTGATTGTTCGGTGGGCCTTGATTTGATATCTAGTGACATATTGAAATCAAATATGGATATTCTAACAATACCTATAACATACATCTGTAATTCATCGCTCACTGCTGGTATATTTCCGAAGATCTATAAGAAGTCTAGAGTTCACCCGATACATAAGAGTGGTGACAGAGACTGTGTCAAAAATTATAGGCCGATTTCAATTCTCCCTACCCTATCAAAAATTTTAGAGCGCATCATTAATAAAAGACTTGTTAACTACCTGGAAAATAAAAATCTTCTCTCACAAGCACAATTTGGTTTCAGAGCCAAGAGATCCACCGCTGACGCTGTGTCAGAACTAACAAATTATATAGTTACCAACATAGATTCAAAGAGGAAAACCATTGGAATATTTTTAGATTTAGCAAAGGCCTTTGACACAGTCTCTGTACCCATTCTGTTAACAAAACTCGAAAGCCTGGGTATTCGGGATCTTCAATTAAAACTTTTTAAAGATTACCTAACTGACAGAACTCAATGTGTTAAAATCGGTAACATAACTAGTGAAGAGTTCCCAGTGACTTTTGGAGTTCCACAGGGCAGTATTCTTGGACCGACGCTGTTCTTAGCCTATATAAATGATATGTGTCAGTTAATGTCTTCGGATTCGAAAATTGTTGCGTTTGCTGATGACACGGCTTTGCTCTTCAGCGGGGACTCCTGGCATGAAGTTTTTGTCAAAGCTCAGATAGACATGAACACTGTGAACAATTGGTTAAATAAGAACTTACTTACATTAAATGTAGAAAAAACGACCTACATCACGTTCTCGATTCAAACTAATGACAAACCGGATCCCTCCTTCAGTATTGTTTCCCATTTGTGCCCAAATCCAAATGACATAAATTGTCAGTGTCCCAACCTTAAAAATACTGAATCTACTAAGTATTTAGGAGTAATTATTGACAGAAATCTTAAATTTCATGATCATATTAATCTTCTATCAGCGAGAGTGCGTAGACTTATAGTAATATTTAAAGCCTTAAGAAACACTGCACCAAAATCTATTATAAAATCAGTCTACTATGCCCTCTGTCAGTCTCAGCTTGAATACTGTATCACCACATGGGGTGGCACATGTAAAACTCATCTCTTAAAAGTTGAGAGAGCACAAAGAGCACTCCTAAAGGTTAGTTTGTTTCTACCTTTTTATCACCCAACTGCTGACCTCTACTCGAAATGGGAGGTACTTACTGTGAGGCAGCTTTTCATTCTAAAAACGGTTATGAAACAACATGCGCTAACAACTTTTGAACCAGAAAGAATCCGAAACAAACGTCGCAAAGATATAGTCTGTTCTTCATCGTCTTTCAAAACTAAGTTTGCACATCGGTTCTTCTGCTACCAGGGTTCAAATTTATATAATAAGGTAAATCGAGCCCTAACGCTTTATCCCTTGCCAAAAACCAAATGTAAGTCCTTGGTTTCAGACTGGTTAAAAAACTTGGATTATTATGTTACAGAAAGTCTACTTCATTCAAATTGAATTAGTGCGATATGAGTTTATAACTTGCACCAAAACCTCACATACACATCGGACACTTCACCTGACACTCAACACTACACACTAACATTACATGCTCGCAAAGACACACGACACACTCACATGGATACAGGCGTCTTAATATTTGTTTATGGTTTCTTTTCACCTTCTACCCCTAAAATTATAATAAATTAAGTTTTTATTCCTAAATCTCCTTATCTATAACCTTAGATTGCAATAATATAATGTTTTATTTGTAAAACTTTCTGTTCTTCTGTGGGGTGGGGACCTGGTGATCTGTAATACAGGTGTTTTACGCCTAACTCAGACACCAGCTCCTCACATTGCTAAAATAGAAAAAAAAAACAATACCTTGTGAAATCTAGAATAAGTTTGTCATTGTGAGGAGAAATAAATAACTATTATTATTATTATTATCTCCTTTATTCGTCTTTAAATTCTTATTTATTACATTTTTAAATATTTTTATAAAATAAATTATAAAACAAAAACATTTAAAAATATAAAAATAGAGGCCCACCGGTATCGGGAACAGGGTCCAAGCTACCGGCGGTCAGGGCTCCAGAGAGAGGAACCTCCTAACAATACGGGCCGTGTCCAGCAGTACTGCTTTCTGGATCAGGCCCTTGACCCAGCCGCCTAACGAGAGCCTCCTGAGGTGTTGGTCGAGGCTCGTGGCTATTAAGCCATTAGCTGATACGACTATCGGTACAATGATCGCTGTGTCCACATCCCACATGTCGACAACCTCGCGAGCCAAGTCAAGATACTTGATTTGCTTATCTTTCTCGGCTTTCACGAGGTTCCCGTCATGCGGGACGGTAATGTCAACAATCATTGCACGCCTCTCGATTCGGTCCACCACCACAATATCAGGTTTATTGGCTACAATAGTCCTGTCAGTGATGATGGACCGATCCCAGTACAATGTGATATTGCCATTTTCGAGAACTGGGTCGGGCACATACCTGTAGTACGGTACCTCCGATGCCACAAGAGTGTATTTCAGAGCAAGTTGCTGATGGATAATTCTGGCTACAAGGTTGTGCCTATGCAAGTACTCCTCATTAGCTAGACGAGAACAACCAGAGATAATGTGGCGGATCGATTCACCCGGGCGGTGACATGCCCGACAGATGTCAACCGCGCCATCCTTCACAATAAATCTCCGGTAGTTATTCGTCATGATAACTTCGTCCATAATTGCACAGACAAAACCTTCGGTTTCCCCAAAGAGGTCACCGAAACGCAGCCAGGCTACGGACGCTGCTTGATCTACATCGGGCCCATGTAGGGCCCGGAAAAAGCGTCCGTGGAGCTCCTTACTCTGCCATACCTTCCTGCGGTCGTTAGTATCAAGCACTACAGGCTTGCGCCAGTTCTCATTCGCCAAGGAGAGCGGGGTGAGGCCCTTGTCCACTGCTACTACATCTCGATGCATTCCCACGTCAGCATGTAGAAAATATTCCCTGAGATTGCATATCTCGCGGTTGTGGAGGTTTTTGGCATTTAAAAAGCCTCGGCCTCCACACTTCCGCGGGATATACAATCTCATGACAGATGATCGTGGGTGATGCATTCGATATGCAGTCAGCAGTGTACGGACTCGCCTATCCAGGCCATCAAGTTCTGTTTGAGTCCATTTGAGTATGCCAAAAGAGTACATCAATACCGGCATGACCCAACCGTTGAAGGCGCGCACCTTGTTTCCGCCCGAAAGAAGGCTATTGAATACCTTCTTCAGGCGGCCAAAGAAACGTTCCCTCAACGATTGCTTCATGTCAGTAGCGCTGATACCTAACGCTTCCGACATACCCAAATACTTATAGGTTTCGTTTGGAGAGAGGGATCTCAGGTTTATGGAATCCGCGAGTTGAACTCCTACGGATTCCACAATCTCCCCTCGCTTTACATGCATGACCGCACATTTGTCCACACCAAACTCCATCCTGATGGCGCTACTAAAAATTTCAGTTACCTTCAGTAGCTCCATCAGCTGAAGATTGTTGGGGGCAAAGAGCTTCAGGTCATCCATGTAAAGGAGGTGAGATATAATCTGACCTCCTCTCTTCAACCGATAGCCCAGCCCTGAATTCTCCAGCAGCATGCTTAGAGGATTCAGGGCTAGGCAAAACCAAAGCGGACTCAAACTATCGCCCTGAAATATACCTCGCTCGATCCTTACAGGTTCGCTATTCCTCTGGATATTTCGACATCCTGGATAGCGAAGGACTGTGCTCCATTGCCTCATACACGACATCAGGAAGGTGCGTAGAGTTATATCTATTTTATACAATTCTAGCACCCTCATGAGCCATGTATGTGGCACCGAGTCATAGGCCTTCTTATAATCTATCCAACATGTCGACAGATCCTTTCGGGAACGCCGAACCTGTTGGCTAATGGCCATATCTATAAGGAGTAGCTCCTTAGTACCGCGGGACCCGTTCCTACATCCATTCTGAGAGACCGACATGATGGAGTTATTGTCGATGTGTTTATTAATTTTAACTCTCAAGATGGATGTAAGAACCTTATAGACCGTTGGTAAACATGTAATAGGTCTATAATTTTTGGGTTCCGCGGTGCTACCAGACTTGTGGAGCAGGTGGGTTATTCCTGTTGTAAGGAACTTGGGTAGCAAACCAGACTCCAAGGCTGCCTGGTACTGAGATGCCAAACGAGCGTGCGACCTTTGTAGCCACTTAATCCAGAAGTTGTGCAGCCCGTCCGGCCCTGGAGATTTCCAGTTTGGCAACGGACGGACTGCACGGGCTACATCTTGGGGGCTGATCGTGATAGCCCCCATTTCTTGTATTGGATCACACGCTCGTTCGACCTCCCGAGTCCATTCACCTTCGGTGTGACTGACAGGCACCGACCAGATGCTGCGCCAGAATGAACACATAGCGTCATCATCCGGTAGGCACGTATCAGTCACACCTTGGTCGGGTCGCTCCCAAGCCCGATAAACCCACCTTTCATTACTTTGGAATGTACGATTCTGGGTGTATCGCTCCACTCTCCGCCTGTACCTACGAATACGATTTGCCCATGCAAACACTTTTTGCTTCAGGAAGTCGATGCGCTCTGTGACATGAGATATATAGTCTCGGGGGCTGATATCAGTCCCCAAGACTATATAGCCCAAATTATTATAAACAATTATTATTATTATTATTAACGATTTTCATAGGTGTTCGCATGACAACCGGGACTTACGGCTTTACGTGCTCTCCGACGCACGGAGGGGATCATAGATCCATAGACTGGCCGCGGCAAGCGAAGCTTAATCTTGCAGATTGCAGGTTTATCAGTTATAACTTAGCCATGAGCCCCTCTAGAAATGAGATAGTCAATGATGTCAGGCAGTATTAAAGTTTTATTAGGTAAATAGACATAAGGGGTGTTTCCGGCGTTCATTTATTTTTTATAATGCTATGAGTGCCCTCATTGGAGGTCACACTCAAACTGGCAAACGCCACGCAAATCATCTGTTTATAGTAAAAACTGATTGTAGATTAGCACAGAGCAAAAAAGAACTGTTTTTTAACCCTCATACATTTTGCCAGTGACAGTGTAGAACCTCTGTCGATCTGCAACAGTGCGACACAGTTGGATTGATTTTGGATTGGAATTGCATTGGTCCCGTACACATTCTACCCGAGTATTAAGAGTTTTTTTCTGTTATATTTTCAAAAGATATAGATATAATAGACACACATACTATGACAACACAATAAACTAAACAAAATTTTCTGTATGAAATAAAACATCCGTACATTGAAGCGTAACGTCTAGTTCCAATTGCCAAAGATAGAAACCTGTTGCATTCTTTATAATGAAAACCCAAGTATACTTCACATCAAGGCAAAATGCACAGTAATTACTAAACATAATGTTTGCAAAAATATAATAACAACTGCGTGTATATCGATCGTGTTTTAGACACAACAATAGTAAGTGCCGATTTAGCTGCGAAGTAATCGCACCGAATTAATTACATTGAGGGGAGAAACTTAAAGGCACCGAAAATAAATGAACAATACCTACTTTATATTGCTTATGTATCTATTTTAGATTCGATTTGACTCAAACTTGACTCAACTCAAACCTTTATTGCCTTTATGTGTACATAATAGGTGTTAATATTTAAAAAAAGTTCCAACATGAAACCCAGTAAGGGCATTGCAACAACAGTTAACCTTAAACTTACAATGACATCACTATCGACTCTATCGACTTTAGATCCAATTCGTTTTTCGATTCCGCTGGTTAATCGAGTCCCATAGGCACACGGAAAAGTATTAGTATATATACAGCTGCCCCAGCTCTTGATATCATTTCACACAATCAATTCCATATCCCCACCACAGCATAACTAATCATGATGCTGATGAACAGCATGCATCATGCAGCAGCGCGGCAGCGGTTTACATACGCAAATTATCTTGGTAGCATTAATGAAAGGAGTTGCACTTACATGTCGACTTCCTTGCCATAGCCGGGCGCGTCGTCGAACATGTTCGCCTTGAGCGTCTCTGGCGCCAGATACCCTGGTGTACCACACAGCTCTGGAATATACACATTACATTATTGAAAAGTTGCAATTGTAGCCTTAATGTCATTGAGATAAACGTGATAGTGGTTGGTCCAAATCGATGCAATGGAGCGCAAGAATTAGGCCTTTTTAATAACTTTTTTATTACAGCTACCAACATTATAAACGCAAATTGTCGACCATTCCATTCATAAGAAGCCGACGACGGTCAGATGAGAAAAAACAGTAAGGTATGGCAGGATGATTTTAGAAATAAAAAATATGACGACGTCGAGTTTTCGGATGCTGGGAAGCTTCTTTTACTAATCTCGAACCTGGAACATACACAACTTTCAAGGAACGTCCACACATCCTGTAATCGCAATTTTGTTATCGCAATCTTATTTTAAAACTGGGTTTGGGTTGAAGTTTCATGCTGGATTTTTCTCAATAGGATCAACTTTTTAGAACCGTGCAAATAGTCTAACGTTTCATAAAGGCCTTATTTAAAAGTATTTTGAATTTTGAACAGTAAATAATATTATAGTACTACGATACTACAACAACGGCTTTTGTTTAGCAGTTGAAACTATTAGGTATTGTGTTAGAACCAGATGTAAGACTAGACGCGTCGGGGTGCGGCAGAGCACGACCCGCTAGCACCGACCCTTTGCATACAGCTGCAATTATGAGTCAGTTGGAATTATTTGGTATTATATGACATCCATCCATCTTGTCGGTCCCTCAATGCTGAGGATCGTGACCACTATGTTTTTTTGGACGACAGCATGCTCTCCAACCAGCCCGGTCACCCGCAGAGTGGATTGCCTTTTGGAGTGTTAAATTAGTGGCCTTGAGTAATTGATCACTCCACTTAGCAGGTGGTCTGGTGGATATATGACATACCTATTTACATAAGACAATCTTTAGTGGTAGTCAGAAGCCCAAAAAGCCTGACAACCAGTCTATCCTCAGGGTATTGGTATTACCCAAAAAATTGGGTTCCGGAAGGTATTCAACCGCATCTGGTTAGACTGGAAGCCGACCCCAATATAGTTGGGAAAAGGCTCGGAGAAAGAAGATATGAGATACTTATTTATATTATTAAGTGGTAAGTTGTAAGTATGCGATAATCCTCTATCAAATTAGATATAAGAAAGATTCCTTATTATAGCTGTATCACCCGCATCCCAAAGAGTTTTTTTGCATATGTCCTTCTCCATGTTCTAATCTATCTCTGTACCAAGTTTCATAAAAATAGGCTTCGGTTTAGACATGAAAGCGTGACAGACAGATAGATTTACTTTCGCATTTAGAATATTAGTAGAAATTAATGAACGCTTGACCTCAGAGTCGCCTTATGGATGAGGATTATTTTCCGAACTTAAAACTGATCATCAAAACACCTTCATTGAAACTTGCACACCTAATTCAATTATTATTAATAGTCTGTGAAATATTCTGTTAAAGGCAATTTAACTGTTTCTTGAAGAGGTGATTTGGAGACCTGATCGTGTAACCGTTTGATTCATCTATATGCTCACCTTAACCGCTAATCTAAATTCTGTACTACTAATGTTAATAAAATAAATACATGCAACTGACCGAACAATTTCTCCCCATCCTTGAGCACCTTGGCGAACCCGAAGTCGGTGATCTTGACATTGAGCTGATCATCCAAGAGAATGTTCTCGGGCTTCAGGTCGCGGTGCACGATGCATTTATTGTGCACATGCCGAACGCCTTCTAACACTTGTCTGGAAAGAGTATTGAGGATGTTTAAAGTTATGTTATCCTAGTACTCAACTTTCAATGGACCTTTGAAAGTTGAGTCAGTTGGTGAAAGGCAATACTGACTCCATTTTAATTAATTAATTTTCATTTTTACAATCTACGACGATAATTATACGTAAACAAAAAGGAAGTACACAATCCGTTTTCTTATTTTATGTTATAGCTTCAGTTTAAGGTTGGTGGTATTCTTGCTAAATTATTATGATGAAATAAATAATTAACAAGAAAAAAATCATAACCGTGCAAAAATGTTCTCTAACTGTTCAGAAATCATAAAAAGAAATTACATACATACTTGTAAAAAAAATTATATGTGAAACGAAATATTTCATGACAAAATAATGAAAATAAAATTTAGAAATGTAACCCATAACTTTACCTCAAATATTTACTAAAGAGAGCTTCTAAAACTAAATTAATAACAAAATCAACACACGCGATAGAATGCCTCTGTTTCAGGAATTTCTCCTCAAAATCTTGCTTGAAGAACACGCTCAAAGCCATCTTAAGAAAAAAATATAATTTAAATATAATCTCTAGACTAATTTATTAAATCACTGTGCCGAAGTACCAGGAGACTATATCAGTGCAAAAGTTAAATCAACACTGGGTTAGCACAGCCGCACAACGTAGAATTTGCGCGAATCCCAGAGTTTATCTGTGCACGCGCACGCACAGATAAAATAATTAGAATGACGCTGAATGTGTGCGTGTGTTGTTTTATACGTATTTATGATTCTACTGGACGTTACCAGAGGGTCAATGTTCACTGGATGGCTTTGATTCAGGTTATGCGATTTTTTCTAGGGCGCTGACGTATTTGCCCCGCCTTGTGTTCGTGACGAATGTAAGACCAAAATTTTATCCATTTTCTTTATTTGTACGAGGTGAATTTTCTATTTGGTATTATAAATAGCTGTTGTACAATCAATATATGTTGCTGTTCATAAATACAGTTCTTAAATAATTAAAATAACTTCAGCTATGTCCCGCCGTTGAGGCATACATTAAAAAAATATAAGTCAGAATTTAAAACACAATTAATCATATTAGTCTCGATACATTATTAAAATATTCCAAATTATTAATACATAGAAATTCAATTCGAAGTCAAAATTAGTCATAATTCATTATTACTAAATTGCAAATTATATTCTTATATAATAATATCTATTAAAGAGGAAAGACAAGCAATTTAAATGATATTCAAATACAATTCACAATATTATCATACATACGCGGGAAAAAAAATGATAATTATTTTTTCTTTCTTGTCATTGGAATACAATATTTTTGTCACTCAAGTAATCTTTGACATCATAATAACATTTGTCTGTTATTAATGAATGTAGTTTCTTTTTAAACTGGACGATTTGTAATTGTTTAATGTCATCAGGCAATTTATTATAGATTAATGATGTCATGCATAAAATACTTGTATTTAATAGTGCCGTTTTACCATAAGGTGTTTGTACCTCTAACCTTTTTTTATCCCTTAATTTTCGATAATAGCTTTTGACAGCAGTTTTATAGTAGCTTAGATTTGATTTCACAAAAATATTAGATTCATTCAAGATTTATTTACGACTATGATTTGGTAATATTATCTTTTTAATAAGCGAAGGGCGAACGGGATACCTTCTCATTTTAACCTCCCAATATATCACGATACCTACCTCCCACAAAGGATCGTTTGATTAGGAAAGTGTTTTCTATAAACATATCACACTAAAATTCTGATAATTAATCAGTAAGTGATTACGGGAATCGAAAATCATTATAATGAGCAGCTGGTACTGGTTAAATTAAACCAATATGTAAGATAAATGTAGGCACATGTAAAGTGACCAATCTCTGGCAATATTAAATGGTTTCCCGTAATTGAAATTGAATATCACTCATCAGTACTTTACACAAACGACCACCAATTCAATTTCACAGGCCAATTATTGGATGAAAATAATACCGATAATCTAGATCGGTTCCGTTTGTCTTCACAATGACCACGCAAATACTGCCATTGATCTTCATAAGACCACTGGAACCGATTATTTCTTAGAGACACTCAGAAAGCACTGCAGGCATTAACTTTTATATCATGTGAGATACATGAGTTCTTCTGTCACAGTCGTGCTAAGAAAAAAGCACAATTTCACGTGAGAGCGAAAGGTCGAGTAAAGTTCATGATACAGCTCCAGGAATTGCGAACCTACTTTACTATCACCGTAATAATAATCATCATCGTCTTCAGCCCATATTCGTCCACAGCAGGACGTAGGACCTCTTTTAGTGAACGCCACTGAGCCCGACAATAACACTAACATTAACTATTTTAAGAGAGGTAGGACATAGTGGGAGTAATTCCACTCAAATTAAAGCTGCCCGACTGGGGAAGTACATCCGCCTTGCAGAAAATCGAAGTAAAATAACACTGATTTGAACTGTGTTGTGTCCTTACGGTGAGCAAGGTTGCCAGTGCTCCGCGAGGAAACGTTGTATTGGCAGTAGGGGGACTTTGACCTTTATACTGCCAACCCAACTATTCCTCTTTTGTTTTACAGGGTCTGCAACAGCAAGTGATGCCCCTGGAATTACAAGCGTCTATAGGCTACGGTAACCACTTACCATCAGGTGGGCCGTATGCTTGTTTGCCACCTTAGTGGTATAAAAAATAAATTAACATGAGCATTTCACTATTTATTTATTTACACTATACAAAAGCAAGAAAAAGAATTGTTTTCATTAAAGAAATATTTCAACAAATGGGTCACAATACTCATTACCATTACACCCGCATACCACCTACAAAGTAGCGTCTAGCGTGCTATAATTATCCACCTTCTTGTCGCTAAGGAATACAATGGCACACTGACAAAGCGATAAAAAGTTATGTAGGCGTCTCAATGATCTTTTTTTACTCGTAAAACATTGTGAATTACGATTTAAATTGTAATTAGTAAACTTATAAATTTTGTGAAAAGAATAAGAGGAGTCAGGTGTGGCACGTTGACACTGTTCAAATTTCTACTAATAAGTAATACTCAGGAAAAACAAAAAAATATTACTGTCATAATTAACTAACAGACAGAAATGTGTTGTTGGAGAGTTTGTAGCGCTGATTCTTCTTCCCAGCTAAAACACTAATGTAGAAATTACGTTCAAAAGTTCTAAAAATACAACGAATATGAAACATTTACAACCCCAACTGACTTTGCACAAAGTTTGTATCGTAAAATCGACCACTGCGCGTGCGCAACCATGGCAGTCTTCTAAAATACTATATCAGAGGATGCAGTTAACTAACTATGATTAAAATTCGTGATTATTACTCATAATCACATCGGCCAAAGTACGTCCACTGCTGAACAAAGGCCTCCCTCCTAAATAAACCCACAAGGATCGGTTAGATGTCACCCGCATCCAACAGCTCTCAAAGACCTTATCAGGTCTTCTGTCCAATTATTATGTAAAAAACAATTATGTAAAAAAAAAACTTGTCTTCTATGCTTTGATACTCTGAACTTTACAAAGTTGAAGAATCCCCATAATATTTATTTAGTATTAGTTAAGCAAAATTCATATGCACCGACCCTTACCAAATGCCACAAATCCACAATAAACAATGGATTACCTTTGAATTAAATCAGCCAAGTGTGTCGTGTTAATAACACACGCTAATTTTATTGCAAAATATACAAAGTGCCCCACTTAGTTTTATCAATCACCCACATATGCGTAAGTACTGCAATAATTAACTAAATGCAAATTACTTCGACGTCATTTAAACGCAAAGGATACTGGAACACAGCAAAAGTAATTTATTCCAAGAGGAACTAATTACTACCACTTTTTGAAACACTGTTAAATGTTTTTATAAACATCGTCTGCAAAAGTTTATCATATTTCTGAAAAACTTCCTTCTGTCTTCGACTTCGTCAGCGTGGAAAAGTTACTTTCAATTTTATTATCGTTGTTATTTGGCAAATTAACTCAAATTCGTTATAAATCATAGTCTGTTATTCTGATGTATAATTATTAATACTGTAAACTTTCATCAAAATCCGCTCAGTAGTTTTAGCGAAGAGTAACAAACATCTATCCATCTATCCGTCCTCAGTGATCCTCACAAACTTTCACATTTATAATATTAGTAGATTTTTTTTATATTAGGTCAACAAAGAATGATTTTTATCGAACTGTATCCAGGAAGCGTAAGCCAAACAAATGGGTGTACCCAGCATTTTTTTAAGTGTGGGGCAGAGGTAAAAATATCGACAGGAATTCAAATATGCTTTTAATTTTATAATAATAGCATTTTTTTATGGATAGGTTCGGATGAGCCTATTGCAACTAACCAGGGACTAATGCAAACTCTAAGCTAACTAGCCCCAATGAGACCATTCGACCTGCGCATGGAAGCCATGAGCTGACTTAGCAGCCGCGCTTGCGAACACTAGACCAATAATCGCTTTACTAGGGAAGAAACATCATGAAACCAAATGCAACATAGTGCTTCATGCAACATGCACGTTTATAACAATATAGTTGTTTGTATAACAACAATGAGTGTTGATTAATCGACTGCTGCGCTTAGATCATGCGTTCGATTCCCAGGTTAAGTAGTCATTAGGATTTCGGAGTTTGAATTTGGTTAATGGCAATAGTAAGTAAATAGGACCTAAACAAATGGCAATTGTGTGTGCAGACGGCAACAGTACAAGCTATCCAAAACTGTCAAATTTTCCCAATTGAATATGAACCTAATAGCTTTGTACTAAAGTTGAAAATCTATCAAAGAAATTTGACAGATTGGAGGTAGCATGATGTGCTGGCCTCTGTACCTACATATATGTACACCTCTCTCTGCCTAACCCCTCGGAATACAGGCGTGATGATATGTTTGTCCATAATTGTTTACAGCTGTGTATAGCTATAAATCATTGCATGCGTCTTTTACGAACACTAGAGATAAGAGTTACGTACGCAATTTGATATCGGATAGGTCTCTTGCGTAGACAATAGGATAATAAATGGTCATATTTGCATGTTAAAGCTTTTACAATATACCTTACTATTGTGATATAAGTACACGTGATTGAAAGATCACATTGTTCTATTTAAATTTCTAATCGTGTTGGAAAGTTACGACATTGTTATCAAGCTAAATATAACATTAAGTTCAGAAGGCTGAGATAGGTCAATGAGGACCATGGCAAAGCTTGTATCTGTTGGCTTAGTGTGACGTATTCTACATATTCTTCATAAACATATTCACATATTCATTCATAGACATATTCTATCACAAATCACAAACACTCCTACAATAAAATGAAAAATAAATAACACACCTACACTCCTACTCCTATAAACACTATACTAACTGATATTGACATTTGGTGTTATAGACTTTTACGTCATATCCGCTTTGACAAATGGCGTCGAGTTTCAAATATATGAAATTCCTTAGTCAATTTCGCACTTTTAAAAAATTAAATTCTTAGTTAAAAAATAAACTTTAATCAAAAATATTGATGAAGGCACAATTTTATTCTGAAGTAATAATGTTTTAAAAAAACAATTTTACTTATTTGAATCACATGCATATTCCCTATTGCCGTTTATTACTATAATTATAATTTCTATTGATTAAACTGGCACTTGACCAGTATCTCACCTGATGTTAAGTGAAAATGTATTCAATCTGGTGCATTCTAATTATTATAAACATTAATAAAACATTTTATTTGTTATCTTAATGACAATCAAAAGTTTTAAACGTTTTTTGCATCATAAAATGCACACATTTTATTTTGTTTAAATTAATTAAGTATTAATTTAAACAAAATAAATGAATATGAATACTTATTTAATGTTTCTTTGTAATTTTAAGCTGATTCATATTTCATGTAGATTCAATTAATTATTGTATGCCAATGTCAGGTCATAGGAGCACAACTTTTACTATATTTTATAATATCTTATTTTACCAAACAATATACAACAATGTTAAATCAATCAATCAATAAACATTTTCTAAGAGACAAAGCTAGCAAAACATACTCCATAGCTCAAATAATTTCAAATGACTTACCTCATAATGTACCTAGTCTTCTTCTCAGAGAGTGTGACCACTGATGTAAGGTAGTCGAAGAGCTCTCCATTCTTGCACAGCTCAAACACTAAGAATATGAATGTCTCCGACTCAAACACATCTTGCAGTTCAACTGTAACAAATTACATTACTTCAGGTGATTTGTTCTGGTAACTCATTAAAATAATAACTACAACGGTTGTTATTGGCTTTATTTTATAAGGTATTGTATTATCATAGTTGTATTCAAATACATTTTGGCGTGTAGAAAGTTAAATCAACTTGGTTGACGTAAGTGCAAATTGTGGTCTAAATTTCTATATACTTTTTGGTATAAGATTATATGAAGAATGTGTGAAAGGATGAGGTATGTTGTCACCCCTACCAAAGATCCTCTGAACAGGCAGGTGTTTTGCCAGGCCATATCCCAATGGTTGATGTTGAGCCCCTGCATACATATATGCAACTTATATTGTAAAAGCTTCTTGACCAATTCAGGATTTGATTTGTCATTGTTCTTATGTAGTGCTATAGATCTTGTGTTAGTGTTAAAATAAAAGCATTGAATATGATCCAATCAATCTATAGGATCTGTGAGAAATTAATTTAGACCTATAAATTAAAATATTGCAATCGCAAGCATTGGTCCCAATTCACAATAAATAAGAAACACAAAATCTAAATTAATTAGGGTCAACCAGGGTAACTGTAAACAGTAAATGCAAGGGGTAATCGGAAACGGGGCCGGTATTGCCGCTACTATTTCCAGTTACCCCATGTATTTTCTGTTTACAATTACCCCGGTTGACTATAATTAGAACGCTGGTCACTCTTTAACATAATTGATAAATCAATGTGGTTTATTTTATCTACAATACCCTGTGCAATAAAGAGCTAGCAACTCACTCACTAATATAAGGGTGTCCTGCAACCATCCTCAGTATGTGGATTTCCTGGCGAGTGGCATCCCTCATGGTGTGTGTGTCCACCCCATCCTGGGACTCCTGACTTAGGTCTATGATTTTAGCTGCATACTCTCGCCCCGTTTCCTTCTCTATACATCTTCTTACTGTTGAACTTATACCCCTGTGCAATAGTTATCATATTAGTACAACAGATTTTTTGATGATGTCTGAGGTCAAGTGCCACGCGTGTCAGTCTGCTGATCACAAGGTTTGATTCCTACAGGGCACAAATATTTCATGAAGAATTGAACATTACGATGAACATTAAGTATTTGTTTTTGTTTTAGGTGTTTGTTATACAATTTAAGTATGTATTTACAAAAAAAAAGTATATATATCCTTTGTATTGTCTAGTACCCATAGTACAAGCTCAGCTTAGTTTGGGACTAGAAGGTGTTGTGTGAAATTATCCAGCACAATAGGTATTTAGATAACTAAAAACTGTAAGTATTCATGTTTTTTCTGATGTAAAATTATCTGAATGAGAAAAATAAGAGTATCAAAACTGAATTGATTTCAAACCATTATGCATCTATGAAGAATCCCAAAAAAAGTAGCACCCAATGAAATATTGATTTGAGCATTAAATAGGAGGTAATAAATAGGGCTATTAAAAATTAATTCATCAAATATCTGACATTATGTCTACCAAAATAAAAGCTAAAAATGTTATAAAATATAAAAAAATAAATATGCCCATAAGGTAAAATAATTAATTGATCATAGGAAGACAGTTTCATCTCCAAGGTCACCTCGTAGACTTTATGAGTAACAACACTTGCAATAATGCTTTAAATAATAGTCTAGTTCTTTAAAAATTGGCACTAACGCAACACATCAAAAATCACGGCAGGAAATTGTGATCACCATAATCGTTTTCTCACCTCCCTATTATTTCTTTCGGCTCGTATCTGGCATAAAATTCTTTAGCTGCATCCTTATCGGGCAAATTGTCGTCGTCTTCCTCCTTTGCCATGGCGTTCACTGTCGATGTTATTATATTTTCGTGTACTAATTATACGTAATTAGCCTATTCACAATGACGAAAGGTTATTGTTGTATAGTGAACAACTGACAGAACACTTCGTCGGTTTGCACATATATATTTCAAAATGCCAATCTTAAAAGTCTCTGTTTAATTGGAACTTGTATTTGGAGTTGGATTAACACAAATCAACTAGTAAATGTTTCGCTAATCCATCAATATTAAAAAAATCACACAAAAACCTCCTGTTCTGTACTCTGTCACAAATGACAAATTTTGACAGCTTAAACAGAAAGCTGACACTCTGACAGTGACAACAACCACCACCAACAGGCTTTGTCTATGCTCGGAACAGAAGATAAAATAAAATATCGAAAGACAAAACTCCTTCCTCTATGAAGGGCCATTACCAGCTTGTGTTTATTATTATTTTGTATCATTTTAAAAACTGTTATTGCATGAAATGATGTGGACAAAACTAATAAAGTAGGTATGCAAAAAAAACATTATTATGACGAATATTTATATCATTTTCTACGCATATTTCTCAACAGCTGATTTTACTCTGTCATTGCGATTCACTTATTTTTTGTCTCTTTCCTGGTCACTAAAATCTGAAGTACAAAATTTCAATTCAAACCATACTTTTTCTCTTTTACTCAAGCGCAGAAAGGTAGAGATATAAAACAATTAGAATCAGTTTTTGCCTTCATAATATTGATAAGTCAATATGTCTGTCCTTGTTTTACGTTTCTTTTCTTGGTCGTTCGGTATGTTTTCGACTTTTCGCTTGTTGTTCCGTCCCGATGGTCTTGCGTTTTTCAGTGTTAACACAGATTATCCTTATCAGTTGTTATATCCCGTGATTAGTTTACGTGGACTGTTTACAGAAAGCTTGGATTTCGGTGTTTAAAGTTCTTACCAGCGAGATTATTTTACCAGGTAAGCAAACTACGCACAATTTTTTCTAGCTGTGACAAGACAATCGTGTTAAATAGCGTTGGTACTTGTAATATGTTTTGACAACCTTGAAGCAATAAAATTCCAGTTTGGGGCTATTTTCTTTGTTCAAGTATCAATCAATACAATATCAGCATGAATTTATTCAAAAACATAGGTTTAAGATTTAAATCGATGGTTTTTATCCTGACTTTCACTTCTGCAGACTATTTAACAGGTATTTTCCATAAAAATCATTAAAATGTTACAGCAAATATAATAGAGTCAATTTAGGAATTGAGTGTTGACTAGTTTGCAAACATCAATTTAATCAACTGAAGCTAGCGAAGTAGATAAATACCTAAATTGCAATAAAAGGCTTGGTATGAAAAAAAAACACAACTTGTAAGTTTAATTGTCTATAATAAATGTATTTGTGTCTACATTGTCTGACATCACAGGTTATATTAAATTAAGGTCAACAGATTGCGGCCACAGCAGCCAACAACATCTTTAAATAATTATAATAATTTTATCACAACATGAGTTGTTAAAATGATTCCTAAATAGATTTGCCACCTTATATTATTATTATTTACAACATTTACTGTGAAAAGTCAATTTCCTTACTTATTCTTAAGCCAACAAACCAGGATCACAATTCTTGAAGATTATGTAATGGGCCCCGACATTTCTTTCTTATTGTTTGGATTCCCAAAAATGTTATAATATTCAGTGAATTGATCCTGTAATACACACAGTTTACAGAGCCCTACCAGATTATGTAAAAATAAATATGGAATAATGAAGTGACCAATAAAAATCTGATAAGTTCATCTCTGGCATTATGGTATGAGTTACAAAATAATTTTAAAGAAAGATTATCACCATTCTTATCTATTATTGGTTTCGAAATGTACCAACAGTATTGTAATAATGGTCCTGGTTTTATCATCTGTGCTAAATTTTTTTCATTATAATGATAAAATGAATACTTACCTATTTTGTATGCAGCTCCTATTTACTTACTTAAATTGTTTTGTATAAGGAAAAATGCCAAATCACATGATTTAGAATTATGACCTGAGCAGTTGAGAAAATGCAGCATTTAACCTTTTGCACGCCAGCACCTTTTTACGTTACTTCAACCCCAACGCCAAGCCTAGTAAAAATTATATGTGGTAGGCATTTTCGCTAGTGATGGGTCATTTTCAAATTTAGACAACTATAGTTGTCGGTGGTGTCTCAGCCACTCGACCGTTTGGCAACTTAAATGGTCAATGGTGTTCAAAAGGTTAAATTACAGGTTTAGATTGATCAATTAGCGGTCACAGTAACAACAACAAACTTAAATTAAAATTATGAAATTGCTGTACTTATGTTGCCAAACATTCTCAGCCACAACTCTGAGAGTAGCTTAAAAGACAGAATAGATACTAGTACCAAATATTATAGCATCAAATATTCTAAAAGTATGCACTTTTCTCTACTTCTAAATACCAAGTTACATCATATTTTTCTTTAATTATAAATAAAAACAATCTAGTTACAATTTTAAACTTTATAGTTCAGTTTCTCACAATCTATAAGTAACATTGTAGTTAATAGCTTTGAGGCCTCTTGGACATTGCACCTGATGACCTGACTGACCATATTGACCTTTATGATAAAGCTAAAAAAGTACCACTCTCAGCTGATACTTCATTTGTTCAGCAGATGGCGCTACTTGCTATAAAAAAAGGTTGCATTATTTTATTATTATTATTTTTTTGTCGATTTTAGTATAATAATGACACAGTATGAATTTAGTACTTAGTAATTTATTCTGAATTTTAGTTAACATTAAGCAGTTATGTAATTAATTATTATTATCTTTTCAGTAAAAAAAGAATCTTCATTTAATCTAAAATACCTGTGACTTGCAGTTGAATTGATCGCAAATTGACCTGGTTTTCATGGTTTTACACAGTGACAAAAAAATGAGGGGCTACATAACTAACTTGACAGTAACTGCTGTAGGTATCTAAATTTTAATCTAGTCTGATCCTGTTCCGTGAAATAAATTTTGTAATAAACAATAAGTTCGGAAATCAAAATGATGAGACAATCAACAAATGGAGTATTCAGGATTTCACTACAACACAAACATTCACCGAACGAAACAAAAAATATGTATATGATAATAACGAGGAGAGGGGCTCGTGGCTAAGTAATAACTACGCGGATCAACCGATCTACAACGTTAAGCTGCACTAGCCGCGGGCAGCGTGTGGATGGGTGACCATTCTTTATACATATATCGAGACCCCTCCGTACCTCGGAAAGCACGTAAAGCCGTTGGTCCCGGTTTTATACTAACACCTATGACAATCGTTAGTGGTAATCAAAAGACTAAAAAGCCCGACAACCAGTCTATATCCAGGATATCGATACTGTCCAGAAATTGGTTTGCGGACGTCTGATGGCAATCGCTTCGTTAAAAATACCGATATTAAGCCGCTTCTGGTAAGACTTGAAGCTGACCCCAACACAGAACCCCCCCTAAACCCCGGAACAAATAAACAATGAACTCTAAATCTAGACTACAACTATAACCCTTTATACATTTGTATTTTTATCTCGCAAAAGATTCGTTTAACCCACGCTGTAAATACAAATAGTATTTACGTCGTCATTACGTAGACGAGGACAAGGGCGCGAATTAAGGACGTCTGGATTCCCCACCTCCTGTCTCCCACCCTGTGACCCCTTTCTGCCCGACTCACTACTATTCCCCCTTTTACCGTGAGTTCTGCGAAAATAGTGTATCTACATATCATTGAAGGACTTTCCATTACGCTTTCCTTTAAAACGAGAGTTTTAACGTCAACCTAGACATTGACTGTCTGTCTGGATGCATTCATTCATTCATTTTGACTGCAGTTTAGCATAGCGGTCACCTGGCAACTTTCACTACCACGGGCGTTGGGGTTCGATTTCCACTCGAGTCAAATATTTGTGCGAACCGCAGATAATATTTGTTCCGAGTGTGGGTGTATTTTATGTCCGTTAATTATATTTTGTAAAGTTTCCCGCGATACAGTCCTTGTCGGTTAGTACTTTAAAAAAAGATCTGTCCCATTTAGTTTTGTGAAAATGGATTCAATTACACAATTTACACACGTTAAAACTTAGTATCCTATTTTAGGACTAGACTATCCTGATTAGGGTATAAAAAACGGATACCCCGATGACGTAGAAGGAGCAATCGTGCGTATAATTTCTCGTTCCTTCTCTGCCGCGAATGTAGATATTTCTAGACTGATATTTTTATAATTTTATTTAATTACGTTTTTATTATTATTTTTGAAATCTAATTAGAAACCAGACCCAGTGCCGGAAAGAATCGCTTTAGAAAGGACATAGTTTCTAAAGACAACTTTTACTCTTTATTATCTAAAACACTTATGCTACAATGTCTGCTATCGCAATAATTATTATGAACACATGGCTGCGTGAGTAGTTAGCTACGATATAACACTATCGCGTGATGGGCATAACTAAGATTGTTGCGATTACAAATTCAAGGAAGTTTCATATCTTAACTTGTAGGACAGTACTTACCATGTATCATAAGTTTTTATTAGAAATCAATTGTTTTTATCAACTCCTAAAGACCTTGAGGGAACGATAATACCGTAAGTTTACACGAGTTTACGTGGCAAGACGGACGGACGACCTCGTGAGGGTCGCTGGATGCGGTCTGTGCAGGACCGATTTTTGTGGCGATCATTAGGGGAAGCCTATGTTCACTAGTGGACTTCCGTGGCTGATAGATAAATACGTGGCAAAGTTAAGATCAGTTGCTGCTCTACGAGACGTAGGTACTGATGTATGGTGACGTATTCTATCTGAGTATGGTGTATCACCATAAATGATTTGCGAAGTTAATTATTTCGAGTCGGACTCATTGGAAAGTACGCAGGCTTCGGGGTCGCAGAAAATGAATTCCCAAATCCCATGGACCTGAAAATAGGTGTAGCGAAGATCACCGTGAGCTACGTGAATGTTAAAGCTCATCTTCAGTTTCCCCTAGTAAGGACAAGATAAATAATTACCTTTTTAGGATTAAATAACCGATTTCGAGCATTATTTAGAACTTTAGAGCCCAGATTGACAGATACCAACTAAATTACATGCGATCATATCAGAAGTATATTACCTATCATCCTATCTGCATTATTATATTCCCGAAGGGTTACGCAGAGGTAGGGCATAGTGGGAGTAATTTCACTCAAATTGGAGCTGCCCGACTGGGGAACCGCCTTGCAGAATATCGAAGTGAAATAACACTGCTTTGAGCGGTTGTGTTCCTTATGGTGAGCAAGGTCGCCAGTGCTCCGCGAGGAAACGTGTTGGCAGTGGGCTTTGACTTTGACCCTTATACTGCCAAACTATTTCTCTTTCTTTTTACAAGGTCAGCAACGCACAATTGATACTCCTGGTGTTACAAGCGTCTATAGGCTACGGTAACCGTTTAACTTCAGGTGGGCCGTATGCTTGTATGCCTTATTGGTATTAAAAGGTGCACCAAATGTACACCCACATTTACCGTTATGTTTGAGGTCAATGTTGGTAATACGGGACGAGCCTATTGGCAAAAATCAGAATTGCTACTAAGAATTTCATAGAAAAACCCAATAATGACACTTTGCTGCGAATGGAACCCAGGATCACTAGCGTAGCAGTCATACTGACGAACCCTAGACTAATGAGGCAGTAACAGTATACTAAGTATTTTCTATCAAATAAAAAAGTCCAAAGCACGATTCACAACCGGCTCACGTAATTTAAAAAAAAATACAGTCGAAATGAGAACCTCCTCCTTATTTTTAAATCGATGAAAATTAATGGCGCTTGGCGACCATTAATAATTGTCACTGCTAAGCTTTCAATATAGAAGAAACGTAGTACGATCTACATTACCTAGTTGTCGTTGTGAGACTACAATAAGAGTGCTTTCCAGTCGCTCTAATTCCACGTCTTGCGTTAAACTAATTAGTGTGCTCACACTGTGTAAAGATGGATCGTTTAAATATCAAATTATATACTCAAGTTACACTTATCTCGCTGTGCTTTCTTGATCCCCTAACTAATTGCGTGGCAATACATTGTTGACGTTAGTTTTAATCATTACAAAATCGAGCGTCCATAATTTCAAAAGCTCTTTAATACTGAGCTCTTACTATACGGTTTTCCATTCTCTTGTAGCTTTCGTATTTCTGAGTAAGTTTAAATACAAATTTTATAAGCCTTTTTTAAGTTATCGTCATCTAAAATGCCTAATTTGTCTGTAATACGAAACGAAGCCTTAATCGATTAATCCAAAAGTTAAATTACCGATAGGTGTTAAATAGAATGCTGTAGAATTTAAACCTTGCAGTTTGTTCATTGTTTCAAGTTTTACATTGTAATGAAAGTAGCGTTAAAAATAATACCAAGGTTGAGGTGAGGCACGACTTAGTGAAGCCCGAGAACAAGACTACAAGGGTTAAATTGGGCACCGCACCAGTGCTGTCAAACATAATCTGGATATTAAATAAAAATTAAATGTGTCGTTGGTAAGCACATAATTTGAGAATGGCCGGATCGATTTGGCTATTTTCTTTTTCGGGAAATTTCGGGTAAAACCTTAAAAAAAAATTATGCTATTTTTGTAGAATTTATTGAAATTTGGACAAGTTGGGCCAACTAGTAGATGATGATAATAGGAAGAAAGTCGATCGAGAGCATTGGATATAGGACTTGACTGAAAACCACATCTACCTTCCCTTGCCTGTCCATGGGACTCATGATAACTTCCACCGCGTAGGATAGGCAGAGATTATAGATTACCAGCTGATTTCGATTCTGGTAGTTGGCCCACCACTTTTACTTTATATGTTCATGAACCTTCTCTTTTTTTAAAATTCCGCAATTTCATTATGCCTTGTTCACCGAAGCTGTCCGTCGGCTGGCTCCCCGTCGGCCCCTTCTAACTTTTTGATCCAAACGCCTGGATACTCTTTCGTCAATCTCCGTTCATCCATACTCTTTATTACGTGCAAGTACTGTTGTTTAAATACTAAACGATTACATTATCAGTTGAATGAGGTGGTTTGAAACTGTTTACGATTATTTTATTGACTTGAGTTGCACATCGGCTCCTTATTGCTACTCAATTTTATTAGGCGTTTCAAAATGAATAACTAAATGAAGTATACAGTTGTAAATGTTGGAGCTAACCTAATAGTGTTTGATCTTTTCTCACATGAGGTACGTAGAAACAAAAAAAAAGTAGGTAAAGCGTTGCTTGCAACAAATCTGTGGATTCATGAGCATTTTTTATACAATGAACTCAATAATGCCCCGGAAAAAAGAAAGAGAGAAATAAAATGTTTTGTTTTTACCAGTTTATAATCATAAAAATATAAATAGTTTGAATCTATTTACCTAGTCCTGAATACCTATACATAGAAGTGCTCAAAAAAGAAATTACTAAATGATTGGATTGTTACTAACCAATATTTATCGCATCCATTTGTTACTTTATTTGATAGAAGTTCAAGACTTGATGGTGAGTGCACCTCTTCAGATAAATCATAATTATATTTAGATATTATCAGAACTTGTAGCCTGATATTCAAACAGTCTTCCATAAAAGCTTTTAGATTTAGTGTCTCCGTAGCTAGTGTTTATAGAGAGGCAGCCCCCGCAGCTATATGGTTATATAATTATGGCCATCTAGATCAGGATACCGGAGTCACAGCCGTGAAATGATCAAGCAATAAATATCAACGTTATCGATAACTGTTTAGCGTAAAATCTAGTAATATATTGGTTTGAGAGTCTCAAGAAAGAGTTTCAAAATACTATATACGAATACCACATCTCTCCAGGCACCTTAATTTTGAACAGGATGAATAACAGCTTGCATACATTGTTTTAGTTTGTAGCGAGTAGCTTTCTATTTTTTTATTCTAAATTTGTTGTTAAAGTAGTGAAGTAAAATATAAAGGTAATATAAAATGGCAGCGTTAGCAGGCGTTGATTGCTGCCTGATAGATTATTGTAACGAGTGAGAGGAAGGCCTCCTTTTCTCTACAATAATCTGTCTGTGTCTGTTTTTTTTTGTTCCGGCTTCCCTCTTGCCAAAATCAATACTTCACTTACAATGATCAGCACGGATCTGGAGCGCTGACCTTCATCTGTGCAGAACTGAATTATTTGGTTGGTTAATTTGGTATAACGTGAGGTAAAAGGGCGCGGCGAAACATTTCGATCATATCCTATGTAATTGGATCATCACACGTTGCGTTATGACCGCTAGCCGTAATTAGTTCTCAGATCTTCATGAGATCTTAGTACTTCATGCACAAATCAATCCCTACTCTTTCGTCGAGCGCTCAAGATCTATGCCGGCTACTCTTGTCGCTTCGCCGGTGTGGTGCCTTTTTAAAGCATTAGTTTAAACTGCCGTTTATTATACTTCCTCTATTTCATGTCGCCCTTCTCCCTCGAGCCATACCTACTAACATAAATAAAAATTAATAAGGTGTGCGAGCTTACAATATTACTTATATTGGTTATTAACCCAATGATAATTATTATAGTATATTCATGACGTTAATTGCCGTATGTACCTAAATAATTAAACGCTAATTTGGATGCATAATTTGATAAAGCAACTACATGAAGCGGAATATTTTCTGTATTTGTACTTTGTACGTTAACAATCCAGATCGTCTCATAAGACTAAAGAGTTCTTATTTCTTTCTAGGTTAGTACTTAGCCAAACAACTTCAGAGAATACTCAATGAAGAGATCTTATCATACGAGTATCTTGTTAGTAGTCCTCGCCCTGTAATGCAACCATTTTATAAGTACAAGGCTACTGTTGCATCAGTCTCATTGAATATTTTAAAAAGTACGTTCGTAGCTTTCTCAACAGGGTTCCTTTTTTAAAAATCTTCAGGTTGAAGTACCAATGCATCTATTTTTGTATTTGGTGCTGGTGAAAGAGCATCATTTTCATCCTAGCGTTTTTCCAACTATGTTGAGATCGGCGTCCAGTCTATCGAAGTTCGGCTGATTATCAGTATATTGATTTCTGACATTTACGCGAATATTATACATTGAAATAAAACTATATTGATATTATTAATCCCGACGTTTCGGACCCTACCCGTGACCATGGACGCTGTAAAATAATATCAATATACGCGATAAAATCCGTAAAAAGTAGTTTTATTTCAATGATTATCAGTATTTTCCCAAACCAACTGCTATCACAGCTCTGCAACCGTAACCCAATTTCTAGGCAATACTGATATCCTCAGAGGAAACTGCTGCTTCGGGCCAATTGATTCCAGTTATAGGCACAACACACATAAGAACGCCCATCCACTATATCCGTGTTTGATAAAAAAACATTAATAAACATTTTCCAACAAAATATCCTCAAAACATGTTCGTTAATTGAGATTTAAGTATCGTAATTAACACTTCAAACTCGTACTTAATTTAACACACAAATATTCTTGTTGATATCGAAAGCCAATAAAATCTCATTTTGAGTTGTAAATCGGTTAAAGCGAAGTTTGCCAGCAATGTTTAATTAATTCTACTATTGTAAGTTACTAGCAAATTGTTGGACAATTTGTAATGTTGTTTTAGGTAGGTAATTATGAAATAATACGACGGTTTGTTCACAATGTTGTTGTTCGGGTTTGGACTTGGGTGGATTTTATTCCACGTAGACTTAACAAAGGTTTTATAGATATTGCATTCGCTTTTGTGAATATCTTGTATCTCCATCAAATCTAGAATTTATGTAAAATGCTTTGAAACAACTCGACGTAATTGGTCGCTGAATTCACTTAGCTGCAGCCATATACTCTACACATAACTTAAAGCTAATTAGCATGAAAGTTGCATTGTTTTATCTGTTCCGTAAATCTCAACGAGAATGAAGCAATCAGCTAACAAGACAACGTTTATAAACACCATGTTGCGGTGGTAACTATTTTAAATATGCCGCTGCAGTTCCTTGAGTTCATTCAACCGCCCCCACCCTCGGTCTATTTTCTTACTCAACCAACAAGTTATTACGAGTACACGAGACTGTCAGTACGATTGTCAATGTTATGAATTTGTCATAATTTATGAGTAAGCAGCAAGCAGTTATGTAGATTAAAGTCCTCGCGACTGACTCAGTTTTGTACTTTCATCGCTTGCGTCAATTGTCTACAAATGGGTCCGATCTCACGATCCCCTTGTCCATGTTCAATCTATTTTGGTCCCGAGAGATACAGCGATTGTATGATTCAACGCATGTAACTAAATAAAGTTTTACTGTGACAGTCAGGCTCCAATGTGTGCACTGTGCAACCTTCAGTACTGGCTATATTAAGATCTCAGAAAGCCGCATTGAGATAAAAGTAGACAGCTTAATTGTATGCATCAATAAAGTACAAAAAAATAGGAGCTTGTTAAGACTTCTTATTGAAATAAAGGATTGTCCCGTATTGCATCTATGAGGTGATTGGATTCCATTGGAACTAGGCAACAACCTGACATAAGAAAACTTGATTGATAGTTTCGAGTAAAATAAGAATTGAAGCGTAATATTTTGACAGACATTGTTTTAATTGAACCGACCTCCAATACCGTTTAGTTAAATCTTGTTCGGTTAAGATTCCGAAATACAAATATTTTCAGAGACATTAACTGCTTTTTTTGTGTATTAAACGTAAGCTCGTCTGCTGTGTAAGAGATCTTAGATTCCATAACCAGGTCGAGCAGTGTTATTGGGTTTTTCTATGAAATTATCAGTAGCAGCTCAGAGTAAAGAATGGTAATAGGTTCGCCCCCTTTTGCATGGGCGGAATTTTGGATTTGCGGTCGACAAAAGATTTAAGTATAGAGGCAGCTAATTAAACATTGTGTTTTGTTAAAGATTCTGCAATAATGTATCACGCAATATGTGTCCAAACGCAGGTATTGTAAGCTGCTACACATCAAACCCTTTGACGGGTAATTATTTAAATCACAATCTGTGTAAAGATGCAGATTCCGTTCGCTACCTGTATACCAATCTCTTTTGTTGACTGTACAATAGGTAGACAGTTGCCTAAACTTCCGGGGAATACAGGCGTGATGGTATGTTATGTTAAATAATATAATAATAAGTGAGTTTGAATATTGGTTAATAGATATAATATCTGATTTATTGGAAGAGGGCGTAATTGATGAAATACTATCTCATTTTAGTGATGGGCGGTGTCTGGTAGGTGTTTGGTAATCAATGTTACACGATACTTATTAGGTTCGGGTATGAGTTTAATACAGATTTGTTTAAAAAATATCTTAATTAGTCATGACAATAATCACGAATATTATTCTTAATATTTATCATAAAATTACCCAGTGCGCGTGAGCAACGGCTTGCGTATAACTTCAGACAGGCAAAGTCATTTTTTGGAACTGAGGCCCTGTCATTGCGATCGTTTTGCGATTGAGAGGGAAGGATACCGTTCTACACATTCAATAGCGTCATCCCTTTCCCACAACCTAAAAATTATTGCGGCAACTCATCACAACATTGTGATACTGACTAGTTGACTACCCTTTTGGGAAAAAATATGTAAAGGCATATAAATTATAACTTTTCTAAGCGAAGCCACGGGCTCGGTTAGTAATTAAAAATAATGGCATCAACATATCAAAGGCATAAACGTTAACTTTATGCCTTAGTAACAAGTTAATTATAGTTTAATTTTAAAAAGTATTTTGAAACTGCCCCGCTTGTTAAGTGAAAATGGTAACTTGTGTTGATTTTAGTGTCATTTTAAATGTTACTTTTGTTTAAAAAAACGTGCATTGTAATGAATAGATTTGAATGAAAATAAAAACTATGCTCGTCTGGCTTAACGTCGAATATCAAATTCTGTGTCCCACATTTTTTGTCCACTGTCTGGCAACTGAGGGTTTCTGGTTTCACCAAAATTCACGTTGAGTGAATTAAGTTTGGTAGTGCTTTAACGCTTTACAATATGAATTGTTAATTGTTGTTTATCGGGCTGCTGTATAATCTAAACCGCACAATGGTGTAATAGCAGTCTCTACTTCTTCCCAAAATAAGAGTGGCATTCCTATCTTGGCTAGATAGCATTTACTCCAATATCCCTTTCGACAGTCCATCAAAAAAGTCACAAAAAAGAAATTGGCGTCACCAACTACTAGTTAACGTCATTCATTAGTTCTTTATATTTAAGAGAGGTAGTAATTCCACTCAAATTGGAGCTGCCCGACTGGGAAAGTACAGTCAGCAACGAAAGTCGCTGAACATGTTGCAATCTTCAATATGATTTTTAACAAGTATGAAGTTACTGACCTACGAAGGTTATGCGAAATAATTGCATAGATGACCATTAAATATTTAGGTTACCTTAGTAGAAAAGACCTGTTGCCAAGTTCTGGAGCTGTGACAATAAAAAAATTTGCTGTGTTCAGCGACTTTCGTTGCTGACTGTACCTCCGCCTTGCAGAAAATCTACGTGAAATAACACTGCTTTGAGCTATGTTGTGTTCCTTACGGTGAGCAACGTTGCCAGTGCTACTCGAGGAAACGTTGTGTTGGCAGTGGGGGACTTTGACAATTCCTCTTTCGTTTCACAGGGTCGGCAACGCGCAAGTGATACCCCAGGTGTTACAAGCGTCTATAGGTTACGGTAACCGCTTACCATCAGGTGGGCCGTATGCTTGTTTGCCACCTTAGTGGTATAAAAAGAAAAACCGTGATTAATGTAAAGCCATCATGAAAAATTTACAGGTATCATTTTACGGATTTATAGGTAAATTACCTGACAGGGGAAGGATAATATTTACGACAATAAAAGACTATTTTATTTTTTATTAAGCTTCTTTATTGTCTGTGGAACAATATTTTTTTTTGCACTGCGCCAGGTCAAAGTCCACTGCATGCCTGATCGCACCGTTTGATTGAGCGTAATTCCATAGATTTCCATCGGATCGGTTACAGATTTACCTATTTCATGCTTCAGTTGTAATTTCATATTTAATTAAGTGTAATACTGAATATTATCAACGTTATCTGTGTGTAAATGATGGTTATTGAAAAATTTCGGGATAGTATTCCCATTAGCTTGTTTTAAGCAATAAAAAGTTAACGTTTTTGTAATTATTTATACAGAAGAATAATATTATTGCATGTATTACTGTTGTTTTATGTTATTCCAACTTTGGATCTCCTTGACTGGAGCATTGAATGCAAGGAAATTTTCATTTTAGAAACAAACATTCATTAATGTAACGTCAATATACTTTTCTCAAAACAGACCATTAGTTTTAAGGCAATAAAACATTCCATATTGTGTAATATTAAGACAGTGCAGTGACTATTTATAAATATGAATTATAATTCCAGACTCGTCGGGTATGGCATGTTGCTGACGCTGACCTCTTAACTTATGCTTTACTGCTTGCACTGTAACCTGGTGGAAGCTGTTTACAATATATATTGTCTTCCTCTAGCCCTTGTTCGAGGATAACAGCATTCACACACATGCAACTATTAATTAACGATTACCTAATACAATTAAACGATTAACAACTTAGCTGTCAGTTTGTTTATCTGGTATTCGCATCGGTATCACGCCTTCCAATCACGATCGCTATTTATGAGTATTTTCACGCAGTATGCAAATAACTCACGTGCATTGTGCATCAACAAGACTAGCGTATCCGCTATACCTTAGCACATCGTGCATCGTGAAAAAAAGACTATTGTGTTCCAGACACGTCATTAATAAAGAGAGCTCTGTCTATGCTTCCGCTCTGCAAACTCAGTTCATAGGTATCAGCATTGTTCAGTATTCTGTCGCTATTCTCTAAGACTAAAAACGACCGGTCATTCGGTTATTAAATAATTTATGAGAAAAAGCAACAAATGCTAAGAAGAGTATAGCAAATTGGTGTCTATAAATTGACGTTGTTGAGCTCCGTTGGAAAGACTCGACTTAAAACTTCGTCTCTCATTTTCTCGATTGTAATAAAAGTTTTTTATACAAAAATAATGATTATATTGGGATGGCCTCGGTGCGTGCACGCAGGCCCGCAGATGCACGGCTGGCCTTGACTCAGCGTGTATGCGCGTGAGTCGAGCCCCAGGTGTAAGAGATTGGCGGATATCGGCCTATTGCCGATCTCGTAAATGATAACCTTGTTTAAATAAATAGTAACGTAACGTAAGTGGGCTGGTATCACGTATTTTGATCAATGTCGACGATGATAGCATGTTTAATATAATTAGGCATTTGACATTCCTTGTCAAATTCTGCTTTCCATAATTAGATTTGCTGTAGGTACTTACAGTACCGAATAATCTATTTATCCTCTTTAGTTTCTCGAGTACTGTTTCCGTTTTCATGCATTGAAAACTTTACTTTCTTCACTTATGTAAAGTTTTGCAAATAAAGCAATAAATGAAGGAAGTTATCAACTTATCAAACAATGTTTTTGAATTGCTATCAATAATTTCTGAGAGGAGAGCCGTGCCCAGCCGTGGGACAGTATATGGGTTGATGATGATGATGATCAATAAATCTCTAACTCGCACCCCGCCTAAGCGCATGAACCACGACCATATCAAAATGCCGTATCGTACTGCTGCAAGCTATTTTTGCCGAGACTCGCCGCGTCGCCAATCGTGTTTTCCCTTCCATACAGTAGGAATTTAAAAACTGTTAAAACTTACTTAACACGTATTATCCAATCCTTTTATTTATTGCCATTCACGTACAAAAACCAAGTAAAACAGTACTTCTGTTGAAATATTTGGTCAGACGCCAAGTTCTTCGGCAAATTGAAGCTATCGCCAGATTTGTCGACCTGTGCTCAAACATGGCGCTCGTCTTGTATGCATTTTATATTACGTCTGACCCAATTGAGCACGTAAAGAAACGCTTTTGGTGTGATTACATCACTGGTATCAAACTACTTAGTTATGATTCATCTCAATCATCGAATGCATTAGAATGAACCATTGCAACCGTTCAGCGCATACCTAATATCTGAATTGCCTGTGTATGCGTAAGCTGATGATTTCACCGCAACAAACATTTAGAAAACAAAAATGTTGTGTGTTATTGTTTCTTCATTCTTTGGACATCATGTTTTGGAAGTACCTCCTCGTATTCTTGCATTAATCAAAACAACTACATCTCTCGTTAGCTTTGAAGCATCACATCGCGCTCTTTCATGATTGTATTCAACGGTATTCGTGTCATCTATAACTTTATTTATTCAATTAATCATTGGATCACCGTTGCTAACATTTAGATTAAAACCTTGTGCGTGAGCATTGATGTTGTCTGCGATTAAGTCTCAAAGTCCTAAGTTATTTATAGTTAACCGGTCTGTTACCGTAACTGCGGCTTAAACAAGTTTTAAAAGTTTATGATAACTTCGATCTCCCGCTGCGTTTTGTATACGCATGAACTCTTTGCAAATATTAAACCTAGAGATGCTTTTTCTTTAAAAATATTTGCACACAGTATCACAAAGTTGGCGGCGAAATTATTCTGTAAATTAATAGATAAGAGATATCAAGTTTTATCTGCCGTTTATACATAAACACGCACGACCTTCACGGTGTGAAGGGCACATAATATATTGTTTTGTTAATAATACTCGCTTTAATTATATAACTCACTCGATAATCAAAAGAGCCTTATCATCAACTTGTGCTATTTTTAAAGAATTTATTATGTAAGTACAGTAAATCCTGAAACATGAAATTCTTAATTACGCATTAGTTTGGCAGACTTATTTGTTTTATTGTTCAGGTCTATTCCGTAATTTCATAAAATCAAATGAGTACTCTAGTTGTTTGACTTTTTGCCACAGTCTATAAAGCGCCTGCACTGAGTGACAAGTTGCCACACATTTAAAGCAAATGCCTAATAAAGATCATTGATGGATGACTCAATCATACTATTTGCCAACACTGGGTATATGCTATTAAAAACAATTATTATTGGACACGTACCACAATTACGATTGATGTTCCATAACTGACACTCGACTCTAAATTGCGAAAATTATTTTAAAAAAGGAATGTTGCCAGACACCGACCAGTACTTTGATGTTCCACTTTGACGGACAAAAAACAATTTTATATGAAAGTAAATTGAATTTTTAGCAGTCTTCTTTCTTGTACCAGTCGCTGAATAAAGAAATTCTGAAATGAAATTTTCGCTCACATCTGTTCGTTTTCCAATATTTTATTGAAGAAATAAGCTAAGAATATTTGCTGTGCAGATTCGAAACAAGACATAAAAGAAGATTTATCTGAAAGTCAATTGAGTTATCACGGCTCTCTGGAAATTTTAGAAGTAGTTGATTTTAGAAAATGTCTATGTCCTAAGTTGATGAGTAGTTTGGAGTCGGCCTTACATGTGAATGCCTGGCGCATTATTTGATACCAAGCGTGTTGGGTTTTGAGGTCTTACAACATAATTTTTTTATTCCAATGCTTACGGAGAAGCAGCTTTACATTTTCAGCTGTACAAAACTCAACCTTTCTTGCTTAAAATTTTCTACCTACGTGATCTACACTACGAACATTTTATATTTATGTTAAACAGCTGTTTAAAAACTGATTCAAAGTAATCAAATACACACCACCTATTGCGGATGAGTAAACAAGATACAAGGATATCCCAAATAAACAAATTCATGTTATTTTCAAAAGATTCAGCCACGAATTATTATTTTTTTCCAATTTTTTGTTTCACGCGAAAAGTACGACGACCTTTTGTGTGTTTATTAACTTTAATACCCCCGGGCCATGTGCTAAAAACAGTTTTTATGTACGCAGTTTGACCTAATTTTGAACCTAAATAACATAATTATGTTGATTGCAATGTTCTGGGTTTTCTTTATTTTTAAATATTTTTCGATACATTTTTCAATAGCTGATAACGGCAGACTGAATAACAGCCAGGCTGATCGATTTAACTGCGAGGTTGAACTACGGATTAATCAATGAACAGGTTGGATTTTTAACTCATCGAGTTATAACCAAATTATATAAAATATAGTTGGTGTACCTACACCAACTATATTCGCGTCCATGGTCCGAAACGTCGGGATTAATAATATCAATATACGCGATAAAATCCGTAAAAAGTAGTTTTATTTCAATGTATAATATTCGCGTAAATGTCAGAAATCAATATAAAAGAGTAATCTAGATTATAAGACTAGAATTTCCGGCTCTGACTACGTACACCAACTATATTTTATATAGTAGTTTTTATATTGCTGTCGTTTAAGTTTTACTGGGTAGTTGGTCCATGTAAAATACTGGCGTTCAGTCACCTCTACTTAAAGTGAAAAGCGGGCTAAAAACTTCTGCCCAGTAGTCTATCTAGCGTAAATGGTTTTGACTTTGATACCAATAAACATAGTTGATAATACCAGTTTCGATCTTCCATATGATATGTGATTAGATAAAGACATTCTGCCAGACAAACACAATTTATAAAGCTGTACTTATTTCTTTTTAAAACGTAGTATCTAGCTTCTATCTAGATTTAATTACAATATCAGTTCTTGATAACATTTTGTGTGGTCTCGATTGGACCATGTATAGGAAGGACCACCGTATATTTTGCCGCAGGCATCGCTATAGATGATTAAGGGATTACGGTTATCTAGAGGGACCATCATTAATTCGCATTCCGAGTATGGCAATATGATTACAGCATAATTCAAGTTAAAGTTTAATGATTTTATTTTAAGTAAAATAAGATTTAACAAGCATTTATCAAACTTGGATTCTAGTTGCACGTTTCGAAAAAGATCCTATGGATAAGAATGCGGAAACTCCAAGGACTCTAAAAATTAAAGGTGTTACATTCTTCACTGTAAAATATTGCGATTACAGTATGTGGACATCGAATTTTAGTGTAACCGAAGTCAATAATTTACATATAAAGATTAAGAAGTGTCTCAGAGGCAGTGAAGAGATTGAAATCGTTAGAAATTTCTTTAATTTTATGTTGTCAAATGAATGAAAATAGAAATAACTGCGTTTGGCCTAGTGGTTAAGGTCCTACCAACCTCGCCACTACCGTTGCGTTGGTGTACTTTATATCTGTTATATTTATGTTTGTAAAGTCCCCCGCGACACAGGGCTTGACACCCAGAGCGGGAGAAGCTTTTATTTAAACATTTTACAAAGAAGGCTAATTACCTTAGCCTTAATTGTAAAATTTTAATGTTTTAGTGCTTTCTGTACACGTGCTGATATCTGTTTCAGACAACAAGAAAATAGCAACATTAATTCACGAATTAAAATATTTTAACAAAGAGAATTTAAAATAGATATATCGTCAATATGTATTTTTTTGGCAGTCGGCTCTTCAGCTGTGATAATTTGAATGTCATCGTATTTATTTCCACATGTGAAAATTTATGTCTGCATAAATTATATTGTATGAATATTGTTGCAATACTGAAAAAGTATGAAACTATTTTCTTGCCTCTTTTCCCATTAGTTCCACTTCAGCCAATGGAAGGTCTAATGTTGATCAGTTAAAATATATCGTAGCAGTGACAGGTACTGTTTAACTAGCTTAAGGTCGTAATTGATCTAATTATGTAGATCAATTTTACTGCCTTTTAGTAATTATACCTTATTAAGTAATCATGTATGGCGCCACGACTTTATCATACAACCGCTCCATTAAACGAATGCCAAACATTTTCTTCTGATGTTAAAGCTTTTTCTAACTTTTGGATTAAAAATGTCATAATCCTGTATTAGGGTTCTACGTCGACAGAATAAGTCATTGATTTACCTTTGTTAAAGGACCTAATTCTTTGGAAAGTGATCCTAAACAATTATCATCATGCATCAACATTCAAACGCAGCATTTACTCTTAATTGCAACCTGCAAAGCCCAAGTTTCCTTATTATTACTTGGTCCGTTCTTTAGGAATTACTAATCATACACAGAAATAAAATAGTTACGCACAGTATGTAACTAACTATACAAAAGACTTACCTGCTCTCGAAAACTACGACATTTGATTACATCTGCTTCTGACTCAATGAAATCCGTATTGAGTCGTAATACGAACGCAAGGCCAACCCTTATCACATATTGTATCGTTGTTTTTTTTTTTTTCAGGTAAGCCCACAGATCCGACAAATTCATTGTGGTGAGTCATAGAATAAAAAAGGTATCCCTGTCCTTGTGTTTTTTATCGGCAGCAGTCGGTGGATTTTGATCTACAATATTCCGTTTACGTCGTAGGTACTTTGCTTTTTAAACTTTTTTAAAGTGGAAATTTATTCAGACCTTGTTCTCTTGTTAACACTTCATGTAATGAATGGAAATTACTACTAATTATTTTAATAATTTAATTACATAATCTATGATTCATTGTAAAAAAAATCTTTACTGAAATTTTCTAAATGACTTCAACTAAACACTACTTACTTAATCATCAAATTTTTACTTAAGAAACACTTTTTAACTTAGTTTTAAGAACTTCTTATGGTTTTGTTGATATTTTAGCAATAAGCATGTACATTTTTAAAATAACTTATGATATGTACTTGAATTACATTTAGGAACTCAAAGAAGAAGGGTTTCATAAATAATTTAACCTCTTTCTAGTTACAATGTGTTGTTAATATGTTAATTACTCTAATAGAGAAACCTGTCTAATGTAATAACGTTTCGGCATTTGACATATTTTGTACGACCTTTATATAATACTGCTAATTTAATTTCGACAAAGTAGTTAGTAGTAATTAAGGTTACATGGGTGTGAAGTAATATATGACTGTCTTTATCTAACCGATTTCTTGGAAATATCTTTGTATACCTCACGGTAATAACTTACTCTCGATAATCTTTAATCTCAATATCTTCACAGATTGTTATTATCTATTAACACTACAATTACCGTCAAAGAATTAATGCATAGAGATAAAACAAATGATAACTGATTTCTTAGGAAACGTAAAGACTTTTGTAATAACTGTGATATATTTTCGGTCAAGTGACAAAACAAAACCTCAATTTTAATTAAGCTAGAGACTGCTCTAACCATGATTTTTGCGTTTATGTACATAGAGACCTGTATATTATATTATTTCAATCTATAGTAGCACAAAGCAAATTCCTCGAATACGGTGTAACTGGTATGCCAGAGTATAGAATGTTCATTCCTGAGAAGTAGAGTTGAGATTCTTGGGAGTCCCCCAGGGAACTGTCTTGGTTCCCGTGCAAATATAGGTACCCAAGATAGCTAGTTTATGTAGACCGATGTGAGTGTAAAGTCGTAAACTGTAAAACCTTCCCTTGCGGTAGTGATAGAACATTGTTAAATCAATAACATCACCTCTTTTAGAAACCGGTATTGCCAACTGCCGCACCCGCCATAAGGTGCAACTGGGGTGAAAGTACTAGCAAGTAACCATGCGTAAAATCGATACAATTTTAATCTGATCCAGACAGTCCCCATCCCCGTAGTACCATTCAAGGTCACGTTCGCCGCCATTTTGGGCGGCTCGACTGTTTTATGACGTCGCTCGGCGCGAACCCTCTTAAAAGGGTAGCTGTCTACTGAGTTTAAAAGTTTTTTATGGTGTTTAACATATTAAATAAAGTAGACACAATTTTTCGGTTACTGGCTCTAAAGTAGCGTCTTGTGGAAGCTTCAGTACAAAAAAGCCCATTGAAACAGTTTCGTATAGAATATTAGAATCTAATTCAAAGTTGTACATTTTTGTTTGAATATTTATACTTACATATTATTTATTTCATAATACGGCTAATTTACCTGGACGTGTATTGGGCTCACAGTTGAATCAATATGGTCTTCTAGAAACTTACATCATCACAATATGAGGTAATTGGCATAACAAGGTTCTTTAACAATTTATTTATATGTGATCTCAACTGTTCTGTTCCATAAATTAATTTTATTCGTTTGCTCTCTTATAACATTGTCGGTGATGACATAATATCAAATAATATATTCTTCCGCTGTATCATCCTCAAAATATATTTATTTTTATTAGGTATAAGTATATACTTTTTAAAAACATACAGTGACATTATCACCAACTGCGATTTCATCCATGCAACCTTTAAATGGACAAATCGAAACAGAACAAGAAATGGAGTCGAGAATGGTGCAGTAATACTGTACAGAAGGGAAGGAAAGAAAAGCTAAATTATATTCATCATCATCATTTTTTCTGTTATTTGGTCAATATTTGTCTTTCTTTTCTGATTCATGTTTATACGTTCCAAGAAATGTTATTAAGTGGCTAGCTTTAAAGTACCCAATCACACCCTGAGGAACAATAGTAAAAAACCGACTTACGACTCCCACCTTTTATTTTCTCGGTGCTTTGATTTTACTTTACGATCAGTCTGTCTGATGTTTCGTTAGCAGTAAATGTTACTTCAAACAAAACTTAGCTTTAAGGGCATACAAATATTTAACTACAATAACAAAATTTCAACTATAGTTAGGATATTGAGTATTATGCCTTAACATTCTAGAATATTTTGATCATCTGAAAATTTAAAAAATCCTCGTCGATTTCTAATGCATACTGGCACAGTTAGGTTCGGTCCCACGTAATTAATCATGGCAGATGATTGGGAAAGACAGCTAAGATAAAGCTTTCGTACTCGTAAGCTGACACAATTTCTAATTCAATTATAATCACTCACAGATGGTCGATGAAAGATGAAACCAAAATTTTCAACACATAACAAAACAACGACAAAACGCTTACGAACAGCCTTCATTTCAACCATCTAATTCTTGTTGTGGGCATGACGATTTATTTTAATTTTGATACGGTGACAGACAAGCATATAGACCGTCTGATGGTAACTGGCAACTACAGCCAAAAGACGCCAGCAACCTAAAAATGCCAGCAACACCAGTGATATCACTCGCGGGTCGTCATATTGAGACCTCAGTTTTTTAGTCTCATAAGCCAGTAATTTCACTGGCTACGTTACCCTTCACCACAACCCGGAACACAATAATGTAAGAACTTTGTTGTGCTTATTTTTTCTAGCGGAAGAATATTTGGTAATGTGCTGGTACCTCTCCAGACGAACTAATTAATGGTGAAGAGAATGATTGAGGGTTATTTTAATTTTTTGTCTAATATGTGTAATTATGTTAAATTTAATAATTATTAATCCTGGGCAATATCCTATGACTCTTTAATCATTATTTATGAGAGATATATTTGGTTGAATGTTTCAGCTATACTTTTTAAAATTTTGAAATGACGCCGAAAATCCAAAGGCGAGAAATTAAAATATTGGTTAAAAGGATCAGGGTCGTCCAAATGTTACGCCTACTCCGTCAAGTAATACAATCGTACCGGTCACGCTGGTGGAAACTCGTGAAACTAAAAAGTAAGAATTTATTACCAATACAATGTTACTAACCATTGGTCGCCAGGTAGGCCAATCGCCGACATAAAACACAATAAGCACTAAATACTGTAAAGTGGCGAGTAAATCAACGCATGAATAGACACGCGATGGTAACGAAGCCGTACAAATTGTAATTCCCTGAACTGTTACATTTAATACACCTTGTAGTCTATTGTCGATGCACATGCTAGTATGTATTGGTAGCAGAGTAGTGATGCATCGTTTTAGCTTGACCTCCACCCCAATATTGTGTTTCAAATAACAGTACTAACCTGACGTATTTTTAGACGGTCGTGCAAATATCTGGAACGTCACTATAGCTAGCATGGGTAGTCAAAAACCGGAAGTATGAAAATAACGACTAGGCGTATTATACAATATTGGTCTCCATTACATTGTTTACGGAAGTCGATCTGTTCACTATGCTAACGATATTCAGCTGCCTCAGGTTGAAATTAGTCTAGAAGCAGAATATGGAGAAGAATGGCAGATGGAGACAATTTATTTTATTGAGTTCTCGGAGACCTGCCCAACAAGATTTAAAAATATAACGCGTTATTTTTTAAACTTGTTGGCTTACGTGGGTTCGGGCAGGTCTCTGAGAACTCAATAAAATTAATTGTCTCCCATCTGCCTTATCACCTTCACATCAAAGTGACCCACTTGCCACACCATTTACATTTACAAACGATAAGAAATCAGTTTCCAAATAAACAACTTTGGGATGATAGTGTAAAGTTCTTTACTTCGTTATTGTATTTCTTGAAAGTTTGGAAAACTACACATAAGGGAAACTTGTGCAAAGGTAAACTTTCGCCTTTGACAGTTAAATGTTTGGGAAGTAACTTCTCCGTGGCTGCCACGTTTGAAGATTAGAATAATAAATTATTTCTATGAATTGTTTTATATATGATTTTTACTGAAAGGGAAGTGGAAGAAACGAATGTTCATAGGATCTAAGCTACCCTTTACCTATACTACGCAGGTAAATGGTGTCAATATATCCCTATCCCTAATTAGCATAATATTTGAACTGAAGATCGGGTTCAGTGGTGATCACTATAAGAGGCCAGGACGAATATAGGCTGATGATGATGACGAATATTTGATGTAAAGATTAATTAATTTAGCCCCATTTAAAATATAAAGATTAATAACGTCCTTTAGACACATTCATTACGAATATTTATAAATTTCACCTCTGTGACCTTAGCAAATCTAAGCAATTACAAATCAACAATGTTGTCATCATACTCATTACTACTTACGTTTATTTCATCAGGAAGTAAAGACACACATACGCAACCGCGACGTACTATTACCAAAATCATCAAGAAAATTCCATGGTCGACCTTGTCCTACTGCTTCGGTGTCGCTCGCCTACGTGACGCCCTTCACGCACTTTTCTATTCCTCTAGCCGTCCCTTTCTAGAATAGTCTTGCTTGTTTTTTAGGTCAATCAGCTGTTGTGGGTGTCACTCGAGTCATATCGCGGCTGCTGAATGATATTAAAGAGTTTTTTGAACTTTTGCTTGATTATTTTTTACTTGTTACATAATTTTAATAGATGCTGTTGTGCTAAAAATAGCGATGGTGCTGTGTCAGTATTTAGTTTTAAATGATTTATTAGTAAACATTATTATGTATTTGATATTAATGTTTGTATAACTTTGCACAACTGCGAAGTGTTAAGTCTCTAGTTTACATGATGTGCTGATTCTACAAAATTTTATCAATTCAAACAATGGTGAATTGTCTGCGTGCAGCTAGGTCCAGATAAAACGTTTGACTTGGATAGTGTACTTCTCAACTGTTGTCTATATTACCAATCTATGCAAATTCATTACTAATGAGCGGAAATACTTGCAACATTTGATATATGACTTGTCACGGCTTGCTCTTGTGAAACACAAAAATGAGTTACTTGAGTTATTTAAACTTATATTGTGAACATTTTCTTAAACAATGCCTTTATGCTAAACATCGCGTTTCGCGTGTGACTGGGAATTTGCCTGATATGACAAAAATACAATCAAAACTAAGTTTTACGTCCTTATTACGTTAACATAAGACCCAGAATGTAATTCAGACATTGGTATTATCATTGTATCTACTTCCTACGAAATAAGCGCCTAAGCTAACTTGACATCCGTTTAGTTAAGAGTTGTAACACGTATTTATGTGTGTGGGAAATTGGAAAGTTGATGGCCGCACAAGTGCTTGTGGAAGAAACTTAACATACACATTAATCACTGCGTGTACTTGCGCCTTTATTATCTTTAGAATTTCTATAGTTTTTGCCCAATCGTTTACGTCGGGTAATTGCGAGTCAACGCTTAGGAGGCCGAGAATGACCAAACTCTTTCTACTTATTTTAAAAATTACAAATATTCCAAAGAGCCTATTGTCACCAATGAATTTTGGTAGTTAACAAACTGGTAAGCACTTAAACCAAATTAGAAAACATTAAAACAATAGTCGTTGGCTTGAGCGTGTCGACATTTTGACTAAACGCACCAACGTTAACTGACGGATGTCTAAAAAACAAGTTACACACAAATGCTAGTCATTGATGGCCGCCGTGACCGGTGTCTAGACTTGACAAGCCATAGAGTTTCTGATGACGTGCACGAGGATGTACCTAATTCACGTTTTTTCCATTTACACGAGGTTGTGTTGTTTACGGAAGTTGAACGGAAATGTTGAGCGAGACACCAAATGCAGTTGCGTTCGAGTGGCCTTTGAAATGTGCACCTGCTTTACTCAGTACTATAAGTATAAGCTCGATACTCATTAGTATGTAACACATGCAACCAATCGTAATCATAATCGCAAACGTTTTATTGTCTGATTGATGATCAGCCATGTGTGAATTTATGAGTTCACTATCCTATCAGACAATATTAATGCCAAGAATAGTGTGCCCGTTTTTACAATGCATCTTACATCGGACTTTGAACTGAAAAGCAAGTAGCTTACCACTCATGTTTATGCAATATTTTTAAAACGGATTTAACAGGCCTGGGTTACGAAAGAAATACGTTCTCTGTTGTTTATAAAACAACGCAATAGATACCCCTGACCTGTAATAAAAAGAAGAAAGTTTATCAGCTTTGTCTTATACAATAAAAAGTATGGATTTGATATCATCTCACAAACAACTACTTAGTTACTGCAATTGACGTAATCGATAGTTGTTCTTTATTATTATTTATGTTATATTTTTTTACCAATCGCAATATATTGATTTCTGACATTTACGCGAATATTATACATTGAAATAAAACTAATTTTTACGGGTTTTATCGCGTATATTGATATTATTTATCCCGACGTTTCAATTAATGTCAGAAAACTATAAAAAAATCAGTTTTCTTAGTTTATATACTTTCTATCTACGAAACGCAAATCCCTCATAAAGATTAGGTCACAAATACTATTATGAAACTACTACTACTGCTATTATTAAAAAAAAGAAAGGTGCAAGAGCAAGTCATAAAGCAAATCCACAATAGCATTGTTTCCAATGTTAATAGTAAATACTATTAGTTTAACGTAAAACAGTTAATTGATTCTGCTCCAATTGATTTTCTCGCCCTAATTCTCTTATAATGTCGAGACGTCTAGACCAGTTTGGGCGTGTTAGATTTGCGATTGCCTTACTTTTAATGGAATTAAGTTCTGATCCAGCTTAATTGGACTTACGGAGACTAGTGCCACTTGCGATTTTCCTGATGAAAGAAATATTTCTAGCGTTAGGTGGTGATCACATGGCTTCCAAGTGGTCATATTAGCGTTTTTGTTGAATTCAGGGTAAATTTTTAGGGTAAATTAATTTTATAGAGATTGCTTCAACGTGTAATGATTTTTAAGACACTGTTAATGATAATCGATTATAATTAATAAAATTGTCCTTAATAACAGCTAGTTGTTTTGTATTGAAACCTTCGAACGATGTCGTGAGTAGTGTATTTGTTAATTCTATTAATTATTCTATAATAGTATTATTACTAAAATTATGTGTTTAATATACTGCTATTTTGTGTTTTCATTATACTGCTGTTTGATGTCCCTAATAATAAAAAAACAGTAGGTATTTATTTGTTCAGAATCAGATACATTGCCAATTAATTTATATCGATTTAAATTTAGATGTAATTATCACATACAAAATGCATAAATTGTACCAATGTTATATAAATACTTCATATATCATCAACATCGGATTATTTATTAAAATAAATTTAATTATATCACCAGATAACCTCCCGTGATGCTTTGCAAAAACAACAAAATCGATAGAACTGATGTTTGTAATGAACCTTTTGACACAAACACAATTTATATTCAATCTAGGAATCGTTGAAAACATTTTCTGGCCTTACACGTGGTTCTTTTGGCGGAAAGTCAGTGACAGATTCAAATGAAGATCATAGTTTACAATACTTATGAATTTGCCATCATTCGAGTGTTCCGTTAGAGGTCAACAAACATATAAAATGTTTATGCTATTTTGGAGAAATTTGATCCACAGGAAAAAAGTCTTTGCAAACAACTTTGATTTTAAACGAGGTCACTCAAAATAGTACGGGTAATCGGGTATCCATGTATGTCGGCAAACGCAAAACGTCACAATATATTTCAGTGGCGCCCGACAGTGGGCGATATACGTGGGCGGGGAATTGCACACCACAACCCACCACACCTCCGGCCAGAACACAACTAGATCGCAAGTAACTTGTTCTTCGCTAGCATTCTTTACCAGAAACACACTCGCAAAACCAGCATTTTATGCGAAAGTACGCGATTCTGAAGACATAGTGGACGTTATTGTTATAAACTCCATCATGTACGATACTGAAAACATTAATTCCATTACTGTTGGCGTTTGTATATTTTTTTGTTTTATGTCAAGGTACTGGTTTGTCTGGTGTTTTTATCGCTAGTAACGAACCTAAGCTTGAATTCAAGATTCCACCATTGTCACAAAAACTTGTTTACACTTTGCAAGGATTTCGTCAAAGCTTCTTCAATTAATGATTTGGTGGTATGTAGGTATAATTATGGTTTTTAAATACATTTAGATAAGCAATAGTCATTAAAGAAGATGTGTTGCTTATTATTAAATTGATATCATATTTTTGTTTTTTTTTAATGTGCCTGTTTCATTAGTATTATAGCTAATGTTATTCTTATCTTTTTCTAATATAAGAATTGGATTACCCAAAATTTTAAGTTAATCTAGCTAATTTAATAATTTTAATTCAAGTTTTAAGAAACTGGTAATGTTGAGGTTGTTTTATTGGCAGTAGTAAAACCGTGTGAGGAGAAAGCAATAAAAATATTTTCGTTATCGCTCTCATTGTAGTATGCAACTGCTATAACTAGTCACCATAGCGACTGAGTTTTCCACGTGTATGCCACCTCGACCTTCTGTAGCCCTGATAACAAGTAACATACCTATAATTTTTCACGACGATTGTGAGTGAGTTGGAACTAATTTTCCAGGTAGTGAGTGAGTGATTGTTTTAACATATTTGCCTCACCCCAACCCACCCATACACGTACCAATGTCCTGTCAGAAAAAAAATCCGTTACTTGTTATTTAAGCAAGGTGGTAGTCTATTGAATGAGTTCAAATACAATTTTGATTTCCTTGCAGGTGTTAGTATTAACATAAATGGCGTTAGTGTCATACATATTCTTCTTGATGGTTTGTAAATACAAAAGGTATTAATGCACCTTGCTTGCTCAAAGCTCACAAAATAAATTTCAGAGAACACCTTAAGAGAAAATCGCTTTGGAATTTCGCTATGTGTATAGATATTGATGCTCTTGACTGTACATTGTCTTTCGTGCATTCTAATCGCTAGTAATGAAAGCTACGGCACGGTTTAGTCAACAATAAACCCAGTAGTCTGTCAACAATCGCAGGAAATGTCCGCCATTGATTTTCCTTCACGCGCATTCTTATCATCGTTTCTAATTGCATTAACATTCTTATGATGTTGAGTAACCTCACCTTGGCACCCTAAGCTGATTCGGTAACAATGTGAACTTGCTAAATTGGTTAAATTATTCTTATCAGCCATGTTATCATGAAAGTGTCACCTATAGAGTGACACTGCATGCTATCTATCACTTCTTCTTCTTAACGTGTCAAAGGTTAAACAATTTTCGAGTTATATAAGACCACCTCAATAGTGTAAGGCGTGGTCGTATAAAGATCGTTGAAAAACCAATAGGTGCTATCATCACTGCTAGTGATAGTTAATAATTGAAGTTGTTAAATTCAATTATAAATATAAAGTATGCTAAAGAAGAAAGTTTAAAAAAACAGTAAGTTTAATTGATCGATTTAATACCTCACTTGAATTTTACTGTTATCGATCGATCGACGGTCGATGATCGATTGTAGGCTCCATTCATTTGATTCTGGGATGAACAAAAGCCAGCACATCAAGCTACCTCAATCTGTCAAATTTCTTTGAAAGATTCTCAACTTTAATATAAAAATATAAGATTCATTTTCTATTGGGAAAAATTGACAGTTTTGGATATTTTTTATTATTATGCCTATTTTTTATTTATTTTGTATAATCGTTGTTACAAATTAACTCGTTACTCAAGTGTTTTTTTAATCCGTCAAGTATACTTTTTATATTTAGGTACTATTTATCCACTAGCGCACACATTTTTTTTAAGAATTCTTTTTCTATATTTCTATAGACACCTTTATGGGATTTAGTTATTAAATATATTTTTTGGTTAGTCTTATTTAACCCGCTATGTAAAGTTATAGAAATATTATTGTTTACTAACGCCGGCAGATGATTTACTGAATTCAGTAGTATTTTAAAATCCATAATTATGTATGTTTGTTTTGACTTTATCATATAGTCATGTACCCTTACGTCATCTATCATCATGGACAATGTGACTCTTACACAAACGTTTGGACACGTGTACTTGAAATCTCATTATGTGAATATTGTGCCTGTTCATTTTTATATCATCTAAATATTCAAATCTAGATATAAGGTTATTAGATCATCAACATAAATTAACATTTAAATATTAAGACATCCTTTCAGTTTTCAATTTAAATTTATATAATGCTGTGGCGATTAACAATGAGTTTGATCACATAATTTAAATCTTTAATTTCATACTTGTTAACGAATTCAAAGAATGTAAGCCTTCAAAAAGTATGTATTAATTTAACGTTAAGAGTTAACGTTTAAGAGAATTACAATACAACGCTTTACAAGAGAATATTAGCTAATCATTAGTACGATAAAAACAACACAAGCCTTGACTTGTGTAATGAAAAACTATTAATGGAAGCGACTCGCATCCCACGATAATTATAAAGTAACATCGGTGCATAGTACAACAAGTTTGTGTGAAAACTTGATGCTCGCATAATCGCCGCGAGTGTTGTGTTGAGGTTTTTGTTGCGAAGTCGGGTACGGCTGTACGCACGCGCCTGCTGACGTTGCACAATTCACGGCAGGCCTCTATCTACTAGCGAACTAGAGACGCGGTTCAGACGCCGCCTGCCCCCCGCCCCGCGGACCGCACGCCGGCACGCCGAGTCTCCCCCCCGCGGCACCACACCCGTCACCCGTAATCGCGCCTTAGTTGCCCCGCAGCTGCCGCGCGCGTCCGTCGCATACTCAATGCGACCCCGCTATCCTTCTATCGTAATATGGATATACAGCAAATCCGTGTTCTTATCAACATCCAGTTTGCTTATTTGTGGTTCTGTGAAGTCTTTGACAAATATAAATGGATTATATTGTAAAGTGCTACAAGAAACTATTAGTTCCATAAGGTCCGCATCGGAATTTCTAATATGGCAAACCGTGGCGCGCCGACGTGTTCGGCACATGGCTTCATAATAATATGGTGCTTGCGGAAATTACGTCAGGATTTACTACTGTTCGTGTATCGGTAAAGCGAGAGTGTAAATGTTGTGTCTGATAAAGTCAGAAAGCCTTATTTTTAATAACGTTTAAGGGTTGGTTGCGTCGCAGCATGGCGTACTCGTGGCGTCCACGTTACATTATGGCGGGTTTTCGATTTCATATAGTGTTTTAACGCTGATTAGTATTTAAAATTCTGATATCACACTTCTTCCATAAATAACAAACAACTAAAAAACAAAGATTATTAGGAGATGTAAGAATAAGTATAGGTTTTAATACAGATTCATTGACATATTTGATATGGCTTGTTAATTGTTTTCAGAATCATACCTAAGTAGTTTTATAATAATATGTATTTAGAATTCCTCAAGCAAACATTATTTATTGCTTTGTTCAGACTTCTATTTGATCCGAGGTCACTAGCTCAAGAAAACGTTGGCGAATCATTTCGCAGCACTGAATGAATCGCACGAAACTACAACCAGTATCGAAATTCTTCTATAGCCTTATTTATTTAACACAGATTCGAAATAGATGAGTTGGTATTTACTTTACTTGCAGCCATAGCTTTATGTATTAACATAACGGTACTTACATATCAATTTTAAACAAATCAAAACAATTTTCCTGCTGTCTAAAATGGCGGGCGATTTCCGCAGTCATTCTGCAGAACCTGCACCTGTGTGGGTCTTAAAATTGTGCATGTGTGCGCGCCGTCACCATAGTGCAACGTGGCTGCAACATTCCATAGTACTACAACCAAAAGGATACTATAAGCGTAGCCGGAGATATTCTCCGATTACTGACTTCCTGGTATCTGAAGATGATTATAAAGGTATAATCTAATAATTCTAATAAAATCTAATTTGGTATGTTAAGGTTGTCCAAAATGTGCGAAAGTATTTCAAGTAGTTTTTCAGACATCTTTTAAGAAAACTGAACAGACCTAAGTTCGTTTACCCTTTAAAACGATGATATGCTAATTAATCATGACACGCGAAACATACTAATTACCTAATTTAATTAGAATAAATACGACTGACGTTTACGGGACACTGTGGATTTTGTTAAGTCAGACAGTTCTACAATGTTTAAAATGAAGAACTAAAAGCTGTTGAAGGTGAAGAAAGTAATCGTTTTTGTTTGGTCCAATACATAAAATCAATTCTGAAAGTGCCATGAATATATTCCTTATTAAAAGAATACTTAAATACAGACGCTGAAAAAGTTCTTATTCTTAATCTGAAATACACACCCACAAGTTTAGAGAAAATTGTCGATTGGCGAGACATCACCGCAATATGGGAAAGGTTATGCAACGGGAGATTGCCACGTGGCACTACCCTGTGAACTGCGCATGCCTGCGGGATAGATCCATGACATTGCAACTATATTCCAGTCATTGAGTATATTCTTGGAAGTCCTGTGTCCTTTGACTTTATACAAATGACGTAAAAGAAAAGTTTTCTCACAATGGTGTTTTCCTGCTTCATCATGAAATAAATTGAAGCTTTATCTGCGCTGCTCTCTGATGTACATCCAATTCAACACCAACTTTTATGACTCATTCTCTGATCGCAACCGAAACCAATATACATGTACATCGGGACTCTTAAACCGGGATGTGAATACTATATTCAATGGGAATCATTCTAATTAAAATTTGTCAGACACTAATCCAATTATAAGGTTTTTGGAGTAGACACGGCCCACGTGGCAGCAGACAGCAATGCGCATGTCCACAACGTCGTCTCAGCTGTGTTCTGAGAAAATCGTTACTACCGTCCAACGCACCTACTCTTCGTCACGTGGTATGTCGAAAAATCTCAATGCGATTTTAAAAGAATTTTAATGTTGTTGCTCTTAAAGACATCAGTTAATAGTTTCATAATATCCTGTATCTAGTTTGTTTGAACACACCTATTGTATTTTGTTATATGTTATGCCTACCTGATAGGCGATCTTAATCAGTTTTATCAATCCAAGCCTGTGTGTGCCAATTAAGCTTGAGATTATTAATACTGTTATCTCATAAATTCATAAAAATACAATATTGGTCGCCAGATATGATTAGATGTCTTTTTTTACACGAATTTAAATACCGATCTAAAATTCAGCAAGATTCTCAAGGGTAAACAGACAAAAACTAGCAACATAACAAAAACTTACTCGGAATAACAAAAAGAAATAATTGAAAGTACCTATTTAGAAGTATAGAATCTACTCACGCCAAATGTTTTGGTAGTCATTTCAGTCACAGATGAGCTTCGTTCAGCAGATATCATTCCAAGTTGGTATCCAACTTCAATCACAAAGTTCATCTTTTTATCATTGTTTTTAAGTCGTAGTCGCCACGAAGACATCGCGTGCTGCATTTCAGGGATTTTTATTAGTTATCATCTTTCTCTTTCTCTAGACGTCCATTAAACAGCTTAATGATCCATGAAGGTTGTTGTTATCCTCCGATCGCTGCCATTACAGTGTCTCATCAGCATGATCCGTCAATATTCATGAGACTTTGTTATTAAACTGTATAGGTACCAGTGCCAAGTCGTGTACAACCCGACCTTTATTAAGTTTCACGTGACTTATTTCCATTTCAGTATGTGCATCGTGCATTTGCGTTCTTGTGATCTTTGTGCCTGCCAAGTCGACTTTCTCCTCGATACATTCGAACCAATAAATATTCCGTAGTTTATAGGTGCTTATAGTTAATTATAAATATTATACGCCATACACGTAGGATTAATTAATGCATGCAGTTGTACAAACCTGGAGTGTTTGTCTTCGGGGAATCCCTCCTAATTACGTCGCAAATAAATTTGGTTTGAAGATCCATTTTTTTGAATTTTGATAGAACTTGTTTGCTGAGTTTGCTAAAACTCACCAATACATACCGTTTTGGTTTTATTTATCTAAATATAGCCAGGACGCTACAGAAGAAAGTTTGGCATCACAAAGGATTTCAAATTTAACATTGTATATTTCAATGCGGAAAATGAAGCTAGATAATGCAATCATACATAATGTTCCGAAGCACTGTTTGTTCTTATTCTTGTTATTTTTAGATTTGAAGTTTGTCTTGTTTTGAGAGTACGACCTTGATCGGTCACGTCTAGACGACCTTGCCGTTAGTGGAGAATGTCAGGTCTACGTCCGCTTCAATTAATGCCACATGCATTAACACGTTTAATGACATTTACCGAGAGTCAACTCTCACAATCACCACTCGGTAAGAACTTAATCTAGGATCTTGTCTTATTGCATCACGGAAGCGTTTGCATCTAACGCGGAAGCCCCTCTTTACCTCTGAATAGGCATAATATATTCAACCGCATTTAAGATGTAAATACATAATTAGCTCGCGTCTATTTTTGACTTCTGCAGCATTATCCACTAGAAGCTATCCTCTCAATGTTTTTTGCCTAAGTTTAAAGGCCTTGTGTTATCATTTGCCATTCACAAACAACATTATATGTTCGTGCTTTCCTCATGATGTACTTGAAAAGATGACTCTATTTGCAAATTGAAATACTGCTATGACGTCATCATTCGTCTTATTGTCTGAAGATTTAAACTTCCGTTGATTACATTGTGCGAATTGCATCGTAATGTTGACGACGTCTCGTACTTTTTTTCTGGTTTTATTTATAGCCCTTTGTTGTACTCTTACTAGCGAGTGTTTGGTTTGTGTACATAGTAATTGCGTTTACAACGATTCATCGATGTGCACAGGTGAAGGTCATGGTCGAGCTCGCGGCGCCTGGACGCGGTGCGCTCACATGACTTGTTGTTTGTGTGTGCAGTGTGCCGCGTTCACGACGCGGACACGACAGCGTGTTCGAACGTGATTGGTCGCTTTCACGAGCCTCGTTACATAAATGTTTGTATCTCCGCTACTAGTGTGAGTTGACGCTGTAATGCATTCTGTCATAGTATCTTAATTCAGTCAAGCCCTGAAACCCAACTACTGTATAAACTGTGTACACAGCGCAGGAAACCTCTATTATTATGAAGGAATTGATAAAATATATTGTATATTTTCTGAACTTCATTCAGTATGAAACGATTCAGTAAACTCCTAGAAACTATGCAGCGTGTGTTCATTGATAAGTCTTCCGCGATTATAACACAAGATAGTTCTAAAAATAGGTACATACTTATAAAAGCAGAAATAGACTTCATGCCATTTATAAAATTGAATAATATGCTCATCGATCTTGAGGACATTGTTAGAAGACCTGATAAGATATTCTTTAGCAAATATTTATTCAGCTGTTTTTGCGTTGAAGGAAACTGACAAGTGTATGGCAAGGCCGCCTCTATACTTTATAGGCCGTCTCGAAAAGACCTTGCTCTTATAACTTGAGTCATATGTTTGGATCCACATTTGGGTTAATCACTAGTCACATTTTGGATCCACATTTAGGTTAATCATAATGAGCACATGTTTGTAGTGGCCCCGCTTTTGAAAAGATGACTAGTCATTATTTAATATCTGGATGACGTATGGTATCTTCTTTTTAAATTATAATGAAATCATTTTGATATCTATTCCTCTGCCCACGTAGTTGTCCTTATACTAATTATTATAATATGAAATGCACTTATAAAAGTAATTCTTTTTATTTGAATCTCTTCAAGGCTGTAAGGTTAAGGTTCCAGTAAGCTCAAGTTGTATTTATCGGAAGTCGTTTCTAGCTACATTGATTCTTTTATTATTCACTTGATTAGGTCCACATTCTGATATATCTTCGCGTCCTCTATCTATCGACATAAGCTTTCTTTTGAGTTGTTCTCAGCCTTCGTTTTCAAAGCTCGTCCCGTATTGTTTGGGAATAACTGCGAAGCATTAAGTGACTGGTTCCAGCTTTCTAAAAAGCTATTGCAAACTAGTTCTGTACTAATAGTGCTAAGCTAGTACTACGTTTTGAGATACAGGAAACCAAATCAACTAATGAAACCTTGACATTTTCATTAATGTCATTTGAATATTTCCGTTTCATTTGTAATATTATGTGATACACCTCTTTCTACGAGTCATAAATTCCGATATCATAAAAATACTGAGAAAATATCTTGACTGTCAGTTTCCAATATAATATATAGTTGTGACTAGTTATGCCGCAATAAAGCATAAGTAACTATTTTACGGTTCGCTTGTATTGTGTCAAGACTAGATTTCTAGCCGTAAGCACTTGGGGAAAGGTGAATAATATAGCCTCATTGAATAAGGTCTGTGCTTTGTCCTTAGACAGATTAAGGTGAAAATTGACTTGATTTATACCCTTGTGCCGTATCTGATAACGGTAGTTTATTTAAGTGTCGTACTAACCGATAACTTTCTGTTGTTAATATTGAGTGCAAAATGGATATAATTGACACCTTTCTGGCTTTGCAATTGCAATAGTAAATTAGAATTTAACAAGAACGTTGACGTTTACTGTTTATCTATTTCTAGATGCCGAATAAATATTAAATTTATCAATATGAAACTTGTATCGTCCTCAGACCTCAGCAAATAAACTCTTAGTCTAATGGAAGTATAGCTCTTCACTAAATATGGTACCAGTTTCTAAATCAATATCTCAATATTATGGCGAGTTTTGAGGAAATCCACTGACAAGCAAAATTACTTGTTATATAACTTAAATAAGTCTTGTTATTAGAAAGGCAGAGGAATAATATTCATTCCGTTTTATGACGCCCACGTAAGGGCATCTAAAAGCCCTCTCAGCTAACAGGAAACCACATTGCAAGTTGGAATTACTGGCAAATAATAATGAGCTTTTACTTGAAAGAACCCCATTGCGAGAGAAATGACACGACGATAATGGACGCATTGGCAATAATTCACCATCAAATGGCTATACGTCTAGACTATTCACTGCGGAAAATTAATAGCCTAGATAATGTATTTAAATACTACGTGCCGGTATGATCTCGTGTTTCATTCCATTTACGTCCAGTGTTAACACTTGACACTTATATTTTCTTCTTGGCGAAGCAATATAATAATATTATCTTTAATGTCTTTGATATATTGACTATTAATCAGTCAAAAACCGCTGCAAGAATGACATTAATTCAATAAAGCGAAGGTAATTCAAGCAATGGTCCATCGTAATAGTGGTCCTTTATCAGTGATTAAAGTCATAATTTGTCTCCGAAGTGACACGTAATTACTGTGCAATAGTCTTTCTTTCAATTTAGATAAATGTAATGAACGTAATGTATGATCATATAATTGCGAAATCGAGGTACTTATCCTTCTTATTACTAACATGTCCATTTGCCGTGGTAAACAACTGTCAAGGATTTTTATAATTTTTTCTAACGACCGGCCCGACTCGATTTAACCAATAATAACCGTTTGTTTGTCTTTGGATAGAGTTGACACTTGATTGAAATTTAACACCTTGCATTGCTATACGTGGCTGTTTAGAATTGAAATTGCGCAAAATCTTCGTTACAAGTGGCCAGAATCACCATTGCACAAAGCAAAACCTCACACAATGTAAAGAACCTAAATATACATTTTGCAAGTCATTTTTCGAATAAACTTCGTGTGGATATTGAGGTACCTACCTACAAAGAATACCAATGTTTGTCATCGCAGTTCGTATGTTTCGACAAAACATTGCCGCGGCCCGTGTCTAATGAAAGGTCTAATCAATTTGATCATCCATCAACGGTTGATGTGAATGTGCGAGAAGGCCGTCAATGAGCCATGTAAACACTGTCCAATGTCCGACACGCTTGTATTTGTGTCTATTTATAATTTATCTCTGTATTTTGTTCCTGGAAAATGCGACTTGATCAATATTTTGAATCAATTCACATAATTCAGTCGTGTCGCGTTTTCTATATCTTCTTTCGTCGTAGTTTTGGCGGAAGCGGACCTTGGCCCACTAATGTCGAGTAATTATGACTCGGATCCGACTAGTGTAACGCGATAAATATTTACATTGGTTATTTTAAATCATATTCTTTTCACGGTAACTCCTTATTTCTTCCTTTGCAATGCCAAATTCCGATCATAGAAAGCTTAAGATTTTTCAGTTAGTCGAGTAGCGTCCTTGCGTTTCTAGACATAAGAAACCTTATTTCGTATGTTTCCCTGGTTGCGAGAATACACGTTACGCAGTTACGCCACTACAAAACAGCATGTCAATTCGAACGTAGTGGATCACGTTACTTCCAACCGTAAAACAAACCACAACAAAAATAGCTAAACACATATCCAAAGAAGTTTTCTAACTTTAAATGCCTTGTTTTCTAAGACCTAAGAGTGGAATTTGTGCGAAAATTTAATTTGTTAGATGCAAGAACATGTTTGTTTAAGTAACACGAGAATGCTGGCGAGCGGCGACAACTACGCTAGTTTGCGGTCCAGGAATGTGATACGCGACCGCTTTGCTCGCGTCTTTCTATTGATTTCATTATAATGCTTTTTATATACCCCTGTAGTTCCTAGTTAAATCGTTTATTTCCGACATGGAATACAACGAAGCCCTTTTTGTAATGGCTCCCCTATTATAAGCTTACGCAAGTATATTTGACTCTGTTTACAAACGCGGTATTATTGTTTAATTACTACATACGGAAAGTGTCGATAAATGTTTTTACCGACCTCACTATTAGTGTTTTGTAATCACTGACAGCGCAATTTTACTTCTTCAGAATTATTCACGCAATTTGTTGTTGTAATTTGCGCAAGAAAATCGTATTGTTCAGTAAAAAACCTAATCTGGGAATAATTGCTGTTAGTCTTTTAAAACGGCCTTGTTGAAGTAATATCTACTTTAAATGTGATTCACGGAGATCTATCTTTGATTCGTGTCGTTCAGGGTGATTTACATTTACATTGATACACTTTTTTGCTACAAAACATGTTTGATTGCTTTACAAACAATTGCCATTGTTACCAACTGCGTCAATATTTTTAATGAATGAACTATGGACTGGGGCAGTATAGTGTTACAGATGTGTCTATCACTGGGTAGGCGCCGGTGACCGCATTCTTTACGTCGTCGCACCGTATTGAAAGTAGAGCAAGCATCCGTTCAACGTTTATAAGATTTGCAATACTATAGTTCTCGTTATCTTCGCGGATACATTAAATTTAAACGGGGTGTTTGTGCTGAAGAGGAAATTGTCCGGTTTTCAATTCAAATGTTAATTTCTTCGTTGACATTCCATAGATCTACTACAGAACAATTGAAGTGGAAGAAAAGGTGGCGATTACCTTCATTGAATGGAAATTAAATGTCCATTGTCCATTGCATCTGTTAATATTGTAATCCAGGTGCATTTGCATATTGAGTATTTAGCTGTTTATGTAAAGAAATCTAGTTACATAGATTAAGGAATTTTGATTTACATGATGAAAGGAACTTTATTTTGTTATTGAAACTCATTAGCTGCTAATATGCCTTAAAATTTTAACAATATAACATTTGTTAACGGCCACATACCGGTTTCTCAAAGGCATACAATATCTAGTCAATAGTTAAAGCATATTTGACAAATGTACTACCTCTTAGTCTGAACGTAAGTGTTTTATTATTATAATCAGCCTAAAACTCGAGACTGAATATTAGAAACGTATAGTTCTCCTTGGCAACTCAACTGCTTCAGTAATTTAGAGGTCATTGCCGAAAATTTTAACAACGGTTATTTTCAGAATTTCATTATAGTGTAAATGACCACAAAAGCCACACCTGACCACCGACCAATGCCCCTAAAATTGTGACTATATTAATAAGTCTGTATGAAAATCCTGTCGTATTAATTATGTGGTTCAACATGTTGGTTAGTTAAGGAGGCGAATTAAAAACATTTAAATAAACGTACCTTAAATGAAATTGACAATTCAAGTGACAACAGTAGATAATGCAGTATATTTTAATACGTATAGAAGTTAAAAAGTAGCACAAGTTAAAGGAACTTTTAGAAGGAACTGCTTCTCGTGGTGTGAAATTTGGACAAAGGACATGGAGCTCATGACTAACAGAGAGATAAACATAAAGGCAGATGGATATTCTGACGTAGACGGTGTTGCGGTGGTATTGGGAACAGGGCAGAAAGGTGAACAGTGATGCAATTTTCATGGGAATTTGTATGTTAATGCTTAATATATACGCTGGCACAAATATTTAAAACGGAAAAACACCAATTTTAGTCCTTACAAGTAGCTGTTTGAATGGATGATCCCATATCCGTCGGGGCTAATGAACCTTGTCGACTTTGAATCGTATCAATAACGCATGCGTTATTTGCCCGAGATAACAAATACTATTGAATGACAATAAACAAAAGATACCTACTGTTATAAACAATAAGAAAAGCAAGTGTTTTGCTTTGAGATAATGGAACAACAGTCTGTGTCTAATACTGTCTGTCTACTTTTTTAATTTTCTTCACAAGTTACATGTGGCCTATAGCTACACAACTGAGGATGGCTTACCTATAATTTACACATGACCTTTCTTTCCATATTTCGTTCTTCTTCGATTCGTAGCTCTCCGGGAGTCATCTTTCTAATATTTTCCTTGTCCCGAGCTAGTCGGTATAAGTCTTTTGCTGTCTTAGATCAGTGTTTATATGCAAACATATTTACTGTTTCAATGTTAGAGCAATATTCGAAATCAAAATCTTAGTTTAAATTATTCGTTGCTTTCTGAATTGGTCTTCCTCTGAAATGAGAAATAGTATTTTACATATTCCTTTGGCCAACCATCCTCTTCTATGTTATTTCGTCTATCATTATAATTTGAAGCAGTTTATGTCAGTCATATCCAGCTTTTCACTACTTGGTGGTTTTAATCACTAGTAGTGCCAACCGTCTAAGTATTATAATTGCAGTCAGAAACCTGAGAATATAGAAAACGTTCAAATCTGGGTATTTTCCATTAAACTCCATAAGTCCTTTCGTGTAAAATTCTGACTGTGCCGCGTCTGGTTAGAAAATATTGGTATCAGAAATAAATAAATACGAGTGGTCAGTACGTGATAAAGTTGTGGCTTTTCTTGGAATCGTGGAATGCATTCATGTGACATGCATTCAAGATGTTTATAGTTGGAAGATTTATATATTCTTTCAACGGCTCCTCTGTTCATCGTTTGGAATATTAAGTCTTTGTTAATCCTTGTTGATAAACATTTTGAAGTTCTTAACGTGTACCTTAAATTTCCTATTTGAAAAAGAGAGAAGTTTATATCCTATATAATTTTATGTAAACTTTTTACATAGTTAATCTGTGTTAGCCATGTGAAAAGACAAGCAATCTACTGCCAAACCAGGTGAAGCACGATTTATATAATTGGATAAATAAAACAATAACATTCTGACTTTACAACACAGACAGTTTTCTATAGGTAAACAAGCACCATTATTATTATGAATGACGTCAATCGAACCTTCATACCCATGATAGTACACATGACCTCAAATATGTGCCTATCATACAGTTAATTATTAAGTTTATGACACTACTATTAGCGGTAAACAAGATTGATTCAAATTACGCGGTGACCTGTTGAACTCTTATGTGCGCCTAGTAACCTATTCTATGATCTGTGAATACCCCTGAGTTAAGGAAACAGTTGTTTTTTATGTTTGCTAAAATTTGATTAGTAAAGAACATTTACATTTTTAGATCGTGATTCATGTTTCCATAAACAAAAACTCTTTGTTCTACCAGAATAACTTCATAATGAATACCATATTGCTGATAAAATATAAAGACATTCCGGAATTTCCCATTTCATTACCAATTGATGGAGTCTTGATGACGAATTACATGTATTTATAAACCCAGACGACCAATTTTTTTATAAAAATAACTCGCCAATTCTGTGTCAGTATGATTCCAGGCTGTGCTATCTTCGACCTTTGTAATAAATAACACACTATCTCATTACGCAAAGTGTGTTTTATACGCAAGTAAATAATTGCACTTTTATCAAAAGTCAATTTTGTTGCCATAACATTATGTAGTTAGCTACTCAACATAATGATAGTAGACCACTATTACATAGTATTACTTCAGAGATGTGTATCTATGTGTGGTATAATACAATCATGGTTTTCGAAATTTTTTCACATACCTACATATCGAGGATTTATTTAAAAAACGTTCGTTAATATAAAACGGGCAGCTGTAAAAACAAACTATTCGTCAACTTCTTACATAACAGAGCTCGCTGGTATATGATAAAAGATATTTTTAGTTCACCTCCCTATCTTTGTCACTTTTCGAAGATAAACAACAGTGTTCACGCCCCTACATTTGTTGGTGGCCTTTAACAGCTGCATCGTCACCGATAAGCGACAGAAAAGACCTCGTTTTCAGTTGCGATAACATTTACAACCATAATAGTAGTGTCGAAAACGATGACATTCATGTAATAAATATTTTGGTTTTACTAGATAATTAGGTGGATGTGTGGTGCAAATGTGAATTTATATTTTATACAAGTGTAGTGAATGTATTAACTTATTTATTATTTTAATATTTAGATATAATATGAGGACCCAAAACATGGAACGTTACAAAACTGATGCGTTACGATGGCGTGCTTCCTACACAGTGATTTAAATTTAAACTAGTGCATAGTGGTCGTAAAGTCTGATCTGTTAGACTGCGTTAAATTATTTATTAGTTAGTGTTTATATCGTGTGGATTATGCTGATCAATACGTTTTTGGACACGGAAGATTTCGTGCACTTGTATTACCCGGAGGATGAGCCCGCAGCCGCTCAGGGCTGCGGTGCAGGCGCGCGCATGGCCTCCAAGTACCCGCCGAGACCACCCTCACCAGAATACTCACAGGTCTGTACTAGATTAAGGTGTACCACCTCTTTTTTATTGTAACCTAGTATCTAATTGGTTCAATAAATGATGTACCATCATATTTAATACAAAATGAGACGGTTGAATGTTGAGATGAGAATGATATTCTTTTAAATGGTTGTTCCCTAATTCACGCTTAATTTAGCGGAAATACGAGTAGGTCTCTAGACTCATCATATACCTATATATTATTACTTACGTAATTTAGTTATGAAATCAATACTACCGTATTGTGATTGTGAAAAGGTTTGGTTGACCCAAGTTACACAAGATACATAGAAATGGATACATAAAGAACAATTAAAATCAAATATCATTGCAATATCGTCTTGCAATAACTCGATACTTCCTGGTGTTATGAAAAAAACAACAGATAAAAACTTTAAATTACGTACTTTGGAGTTCGGACTGTGATGTAAAGGCAGGTAGTTAAACTTAAAATATTACGAAGCGAGGAAAAGTAACGGTGTACCCTTCACCTTGAGACAGATAATTGCGTATACGGGTGACGCCCCCCCTACCTCCCTTTGTCCATTCAGCAGGGAAGGACTAGTTAGCTACTATGATTATTATAGGGCCGCGCCCTACTTATTAGTTGGAACTTTTTGAGTTAACGTGCGTAATAGGATCTTCCCTTGAAGTTTATTTCGGGACTTTCCTAAACGGCTTATTCCCGCTCAACGATTTTGTTCCCAAGCTCTCCAAAACTAAAATTAAATATTATTATTATTTTGTAAAATCAAAAATATTTGGTAATGACTATGGAAAAATTAATTTAAGAGAAAAATAGATTTGGAGTGCATTGGGAATAAGCCTCCTAAACAGCAATAAGCAAGTACGGTTGTTTGGTTTTTTTATACCACTAAGGTTGCAAACAAGCATACGGCCCACCTGATGGTAAGCGTTTACCGTAGGCTATAAACGCTTGTCACACCAGGGGTATCCCTTGCGCGTTGCCGACCCTGTAAAATGTTACACTGTTTATTGAAATACTAAAACAGCTTGTAAGTACTGATTTAAGTTGTACATAATAACTGTTTTTTTAATTGCTGATTAATGCTATGGACAATGATTGTAAATTAAAGTAACACCTTAGGTCCACCATGCTCTATACTACTTCACGAGGAATTGTAAGTGCCATATTCAAATACAAGAGATTTGTGGCATTATAGAATAAAAAAAAATGTGTGTGACAAATAAATTAAAAAAAATGTAAAAAAACCTTTTTGCTGGATTACGTTTCCACGAGTTTTTAAACATATCAGATGCTTAATTTTGTAATGGGAGACAATGAATGGATAATGTTGATATCATGACAGATTGTCTTCAGTAGAAATACAATGAAACATCATGGTGTTTCATTGTATTTCTACTGAAGACAATCGTTTGTTTACCAACAAAAAACCCTGAGTCATCTAATAAAAGTCTTCCAAATTATGTTTACGATCTCAACAAAAACACCCACTGTGTACCTACTTGCATTGTCTGTTTGGACGTTAATTTTTATTGACAGACCATCAGCGCGTTTTAAAAGTTCCCTTTGACGCATAAACTCGAAGTCAAAATCGTAATTTATCAATTGAAACTAATGGTAGGGGTAATATGAGCAGTAATCGACGGTACAATGTCAGATGCACCGTAATGAGCCAGACTGACTCATTATTAAAACATGTTCCCCCCCTCGCTTGTGTCATTGTGGAACACATGTTGTGTTGTGTTTTTATATTCTTAATTTGGTCTGTCAGTTGTGTGGCTTAGCCTGACATAAAATGTTATAGATAAAATATGTTCACAACATTATTTTCTAGAGTAGGTGATGGATTTATTACGGTTTAGTTAATTTCAGACCTAATATAACTTGTTACAAGGAGGCCATACCGTGCCAAGCTATTTTCATTACGATATTGACGTCATAGATGCATTCAACCAGGATCACATGAGTAACAAACAGATAATAGTGACCATAGACGCATACGCCGGAAGTTTTTTAATCCATTGTTGTTCGCTATTAAGAGTGACACACAAAAGTATGCTGCGAAGTACTACACCGACTACTACGCTCCTTCTGTCTCTTTCACGCGTTGCAATAGTTTGTATCAGGAATTCATAACATATAGGTATGCCAGTATTAAACCTTGAATGGGCCTTTCAATGCAACACGCGGCCTCAGGCAGGGTTGAATGACATGAATGATTGATTGACTGAATAATGAACGCTCCTTTCATTCATTCGCTATCTGTATCACTATCAAACCTATTTCAATGTGTAAGTTGTGCACACACTCAAAACAGCGAAGTAGCCCCATTATCCAATTTAATATCTTGTGCACTATGTAACAAATCTTTTTATTCTGTCTCTTAATGGGGCTTTGTGTTGCACCTACACTTATGTTGCGCCTTTGTTTCACACGTTGCTCATATTTTACAGTTGCTAATATAATACATACCTCCTTTCACAAGGCATGAATATGTTACGATATTTCGTATGCTAAAGGTACAGACGCTAGCAGGTCGAGCTAACCAATACTGTTAAATTTTCCCAATTGTACATGAACCTTATCATTTTGTATTAAAGATGAAAATCTATCAAAGCAATTTGACAGATTGGGGTAGCTCAATTTGCCGGCCCCTGTACAAATAGTCCGATAATTCTGCAACACGCGGATGTTGGATGATGATGTTCACATGTTGACCTCAAACGACCTTATTCTATCTCCTACGCACAGTACAGTTACATTAGTCATGCTTTACGTTATGAAAGCGATGCTTGCCTTCCGCAGATGCCATTGCCTAATGTTACGCTTTGATAGCGTTGGGCGTCCCTCAATTAGAAACTAAGTATAAGTACCTAATTTAGACATCGGTATTCAGAAAAAAATTACAATATAAATAAACAGTCAAGTATTATAAACCTAGAGTAATCAAATAATATTTTATCTTCACCTACGTCATTATTATGTAAACGGCAATTTAAACCAAAATGTTATCAACAAAACTAATACACAGCTACAGAAGTTCACATCATTAGCATTATAACTACTGCCTTCTTTACCAGTTCATTCATAAGTTTCACACACCAACTAATTGTTATGCTATCCTGGTATAATAAAGCTCAGCTTTTTCAAGCCGTCCTCGCTTCTGGAGAAAAAAAAAACTTTTTATGATTGTCTGCCAATGGGGTTTACATAAGAACACTAATGGGAAAACAGGAGCCATCTTTCTTTATCCACATTTAAGTATTTTGTTTTATCTTCCCATCATTACACGCTGGCATGTGTAAAAATTCCACAAAAGATTTCTTTCTTTGAACAAGGCATCGACCTCAGAACTTATTACGTTGTAAGATTCTTAACGTCAAACATATAATTCAAGGACACTATAAAAAAACTAAGCAAGATCCTGTTTTTTTTTAACTAAAGTGTATTATGATGACTGTACTAAACTTTGCGAGAAACGTTCTAGAATATTTAAAAGCTCCTCAAACTCGCAGAGATTTTTTATGTTTACCATCTATCGGCACACGAGGTGAACGACCCACGCTTCAAATTCAACTATTAACCCAACCATATGTACGGGTATCCTCGTTCAATGGACGTTTATGTAATCAGTGGGCTTTCCTAGTTGGTCGGTTAGTCATTCGGTAGTAGTCAGCACAAGGCGCCCACCCGCGCGGTTTTGATGACTGTTTTAATGATTACGACCAAGTTTAAGTACTGAAATTACCGTTTTAAAAAATAAGCTTCGTTTATTTACACGCTTATAAAAATATGTTCTCCTTTTAATATCACTAGATCGCAATTCCGAAATGTTGTAAAAAGGTAACAAAGGAATCAGTGTAACGTTACGTTTTGTGTAACAAAAAATCTGCTCAGATTTCAATCAATTCTTTTTCAGTACGACCGACAGACAACACATTTGATTATTTCATCTCCCAAAAATTTTCTATCTTATGTAATGTAACTACTGGCAAGACTGTAATGGCGTAGTTTAACGTTTAGTGAGTTACAAAAAAAACATCTTAGTTTATTGAATGTCTGGCTTGATACGCAAAACTTTGTGTTCATTGAACTGTATAGGGTGAATGCGCTGAAAAGACCGTGGGCGAACACCCACTGTCGCCTAATATTTTAATGTCGACATTCCTAATTAGGCAACATACGAGTATTACTCATTGTATTTAACACATCGGCCCATATTTAGTAATGCACTCGAGTCAATCAATGATGCTTCTACTAAAAGTATAAAAAACTCATCTAAGTACTTCATGAATCTGCTACATAAATAAAGATCGCTTAAGTCCTCCACATCTACCTGCCTGGCTTTAATAAGCAATCGCTTGGAATGATTCATACTCATAGGCCATATAAATAAGTGTATGTTCTACGCTAAGGTTCATGTGAACCGCCACCGCCGCGGGAGATATTACATCATTACTATGGAATGTGCACCAATTACATCCGATGGTAAGCTGTTATATAGCTTACGACGACCTCTGTGGTCTAGCGGTTCGAGTGCCGGACTACTGATCATGGGGTCGTGGGTTCGATTCCCACAGGACACAAATATTTGTGTGGATAAAACATGAGTATTTGGGTGTTTCTTATGTATTATAAGTATGTATTTACAAAAAAAAAGTATATTATGTATTATATCCATTGTCTAGTACTCATAGTACAAGCTCTGCTTAGTTTGGGACTAGATGGTGTTGTGTAAAATGTCCCAAAAATATTATTATTATATATTATTATAGCTCTAACGTACAATAAATTTAGTGATACTAGGACCACATAATGATGTAAGAGAAAGGTTACAGATGTATTAGGTTAATTGCTTTTCTTTTATTATCTTTTTTTAAGTATGGAAAATCCTCATAAATAACCTGGGGAAGTGACAGGGTATGTCGGACTCCTACCGACTAAAAACCGCACTTGCCTTCTCTTGCCCTATATTGTATAACGTCACAACAACACACTAACTATGTTTTCAGAAGAATGCTCTTAACCTGTCGAGGAAAAATTAGCAGACACAATCGAAAAAATAATTCTTCGGCCTTCTGGAGGGCCTCCGTTCATTAATTCATTAATGATTTATTTATTGTTTGGGCCAAAATCTTATTACGTAATCACTATTAGAAACTGTAGTTTCCCAAGTGAATGGAAGGGACAATAACTAATTGTTCGTTTTCAAACCATGATAAAAGTATTATGGCAAGGTGGTACAACATTTTGTACCGCCTGTTGGTTGGGCAATGAATGGTGACTCAAAAGGCCTACGCAGGCCGGGAAGTCATGGCAAGGAATTAAAATTTTTAATGCCGTGGCATCGAAAGGGATTTTTCGATGCCACGGCATCATTAAAGCATAGCAATTTATGTCGTATTGCTATATCGATACGTTTCAATGTCCATTGGTAAAAATTTTAATCCCTTGCGATGCCGTACCGGTCTGCGTTGGCCTTAAGATGGATATACTTTATCTATTCTGGGCCTAGGCGCCATCTAAAGTTACGACACAGATCGACGGTGGGCGACGAGACAGAGAAAATTATTGGTCCGCCGTTCTTGGTTACTTGCGATTTGAAATTCGCAAGGTAAGTTACTATAGTTCATTTTGTCAACACATCGCGTTTCGTGACGATTTGAATAAAAATAATTAGGCTGCTTGGTAATTATACGTTTTTGTTTTTTTTTTGCCGCCTGTGGGCTGCGTCGATGATGATGACGTTAGCAGGCTTCCGTACTGTTAACGTCAATTAACGTTATATCTGAAAAACTAAATAAATGGTAGATTTGTACAGTGCAAAACCCTGTTAATGAGATATTTTATTTTAACCGGCACTGATATTGAATGAAGCGTAGCACTCGTAACCATGTGCATGACAAGATGCCTTAGTGTATTTATAAAATAATTAAAACAATGTAATTTCGTAAAAATAGAAGTATAGAAGTTGTTTAGGGTTGGGTAAACTTGGGTATGATGACCCAGTGAATTCAAAATGTGTGCTCCGAAGTTCTTTTAGAGTTGGGTAAACTTAGGTATAACGGCCCGTTAAATTCAAAATGGGTGTGTGCTTTACATTAACAAAGTATTTTGCTTGTAACAAAATTAATTATTTTATTAACAAATAAGAGAAACGCGGGCGCCAGGAGCTCAACGCTATAACAAAATAAATGCTACCGGTAGCTAGCAATGGTAAACACTGAATTTTTAATCTGCCGGTGGGACGTTACATATAAAAGAATGTGAATGTGAACGAAGGAAAAGAAGTATGCAAGAATCGTACCAAGTGACGTCCCGTATAACCATTACCGTGGTGGCGTTCTTTAGTTTCTGCCTACCCCCATAGGAAAAAGGCGTAAGTATGTTTGATATTGAATGTTTATTTTAAACTACAATATGTGAGATTGAACGCAAACACAGAAAGCAGCCACATCAATGAAAATCCTGCAAAATCTTAGTCTCTCTCTAGTCTCAATTTTCTCAAATTGCCTTGAAGTACACAGAAACTCACTATACCACCTTGACCTCGAGATTTTATTGAAGTTCTTGGAAAATCGACCTCTCAAAATGAAGGGACCTAGTTTTTTTTATACCATTAAGGTGGCAAACAAGCATACGTCCCACCTGATGGTAAGCAGTTACCGTAGCCTGTAGACGCTTGTAACACCAGGGGTATCACTTGCGCATTGCCGACCCTGTAAAACGAAAGAGAAATTAGTTGGTTTGGCAGCTATAAGGGTCAAAGTCCCCCCCACTGCCAACAAAATGTTTCCTCGCGGAGCACTGGCAACCGTTCTCACCGTAAGGAACACAACACAGTGTTATTTTCGTTCGCCGGTAGGTTTAGGTCCCATTTGATAGGGGGCGTGCCTATTGCCATTAAACGGGCACAAATCCAAACTACGAGCTGCTACTGATAATTTCATAGAAAAACTCAATCAAACTTTTCTAGACTTGGGAATCCATCCCAAGACCTCCAACGAAAAGAATTAAGTACTTATTTTTTTAATCAAACTTTTTTTACTGATTATTACTATTTGCTAACTATACAATACATTCAGGCAAGTACTTCAATCATCATCATCAACCCATATACTGTCCCACTGCTGGGCACGGGTCTCCTCTCACAAGATGAGATGAGTGATACTCTAGTGGTATGACCATTGGACTGCTAAGTAGAATTACCTCAATGAATCTACGACCTCTAACGCAACAGCCGAATACCCAACCCCTGAGCCAATCGAACCGAACAACAATTAGGTCGATTACCTACCGCAGCGCAGGTTGGTAATGTTGGTATCGCTGTCGCGGCACACACTATCATTATCAATTAACCACTAATTGCGCTATTATTTCCGTTTGTCCTGCATTCTTTATCAGTTAGGTGTATTTGGTTGTAAATTGATAAAAACAAGAAGATATATGTTTTAATTATTGTAGTGTCAAGTGATAATGATAACTATACTAGTGGAATATTTCACCACATCTAGAATCATTTTAGAATCATTCGGCGGTTAATTTTAAATTGTGTTCCATTTTTGAATTTATTCGGGGAATAGCGGTTACTCAAACTTGTGAAATATTTATTCAGCGTATCGGAAGTCGGCACGAACTATCCCTACTAATATTCTAGATGCGAAAGTATCTATCTGTCTGATGCGCTTTCACGCCTAAATCACTGAACCGATTTTGATGAAAGTTGGTGCAGAGATAGATTAGACCTTAGTCATAGGCTACCTTTTAACAAAAAACAAATGAAATATAAAAACAATTTATACAACGTGTTACAAAATAAAATTAATTATTAAAGCCAACAATTTTGTCAGCTGTCATGTCATACCTAATAATTGTCTACTTTAATAGTTTTTCTATTTTTCATTCATATAATTCATATGTTGTTGTTTTCCTGTTTTTGGGGTATGTTATACAGCGTTACTACGGTTCTAATATTGTGATTTGAATCCTTATAAGGCCCCATTACCTCCTCTCGACTTTACGGGTAGTTTTGTAACAACCTGTATAATAAAATTGTTTTTTTTTTCACCTTTGGCCTACCTTATTGCAAACAAGTCGCCACCAGTGATGATGACAGAATTATTATCTTTAGTTAAGCTTCAAAGGTATTAAATACTTTTAAAGCTCATTTGTTGGCCTTAGAAGATGCAGAATGCTATCACTGTATTTAGTCCAATAGAAAGAATAATTTCAAAGGTTGAACATAACATACCCGTCATAATCATGAAGTCTCAGGCCATGATTTACTTACGTTACGTAAGTTTTATTTTAAGACATCTGCGACTTAATAACCTCCCAGTATCCAAATAGCTTGATCCAATTAATAAAACTGCATCAAGCTTTAAATTTCTTAAGTCTAAGAAAAATACAAAACAATATAAGGAAAATGGAAAAAAGACCTTGGATTGCCGTCCTTGGTTGGTATCCTTTTAAATCTGAACGTTCAAAGCACTTAAAGTAGGTACCACGTATGTGCGTTATGCGCTTGAGTGGCAAGTTAGGTAACGCAAGGTCGCTTTCTAACGTGTTCTGTAGTATCCAGTGAGGGGACAGGTATGCAGCATGCTCGTGAGCCGCGTGTGAATTACCTTATAGCATGTGCAATGACTGGAAAAAGTGGGTTTTCTTTATATTCTTAAAATTTTCATCACGTATGTGTACGTACCTAGTCGAATTCTTTGTTCTTTTGTTGTACCAGGTTAGCAGGTGTCATAGGAATTATAATAAACATGTAGCAGTTTGCCAAAAAAATTCAAACACTCCAAGATCTTGTATAAGAAAACCTAGTGAGCCCTGTAGCAAAACTGGACATTATATTTCGGCTAAGTTGACTGGCTGATATGAGGTTAGCTTTTGTAGTTTCATACGTGGTTCCAATGAGGAAAAAGCGATGCATTTTTGCTGCAACCGTTCAACAGTTTACCACTTTGTTTTTTAGGTAACCACATTCCAACGAGAGGTTCCGAAGCGCCGCCAATGAATCATGAGCACGCAACGTTATTATTTATGATTGAAGTTGGTTACTAAGCGTTTTGGTGATTATATGCAGGCGATAAACGATACCAAGACAACATAATTTCACGTACAGCGACTCTTACATAATACTCTATGTTACTGATTATGCATTTAGGTATAAGACCCTACTGAATTGCAATACCGCTTATCAACCGCAATGAAAATATGAAAATTTTCACGGTATTATTCCGATTTGCTATGACTTATTATCAGGTGTCCATGGGCGGCGGTAATCGCTTACCATCAGGTGATCCGTCTGCTCGTTTGCCCACCCTATCACATAAAAAAAAAAAAAAAAAAATCAAAGGTACAAAAATATTAAATATACAAAACAAATATAATTATTACGTTAATTAGCGTTCGCAGTTTATTTTTACTAAAATTTAAGAAAATAAAGATTTATTGTAAAAAATACAAAGCTTTAGGAAATCTTTCAAGTTGATCCCAGAATTGAAGAATGAGCAATTTGTAAATACGTATTTTCAGGGTGTTCTTGTTTATCATCAAAGTCACTGGTAAACAATATACTGTTATATAGATAACTCAGATGCAGCAAAGGCGACGAAATGGAAATCTGTCACTACTTATAACCTCACCCTACTCATTGTTCAGACTATAACTTATTATTATTTTACTGGCTATCCCTAAGTGTCTGAGGCTGGACCATTCCAGCCAAAGGCAGAAAAATTAAATTGGAGATGGGCTCATTAGTACGAACTAATGACAATGAGCCTGAGATGTGCGTAGTGTGATAACTATATACCAACACCAAGATTTTTAGCACACATCGATTTAAAAAAATATGCATAGAAATCTACGAGTACCTATGTCGACTTTAAAGGGTCAGGAACACCTCTTGTAAATCGATAAAATACGATACCATTTCATCAGTTCCATGCTCCAGGGTTGTCATTCCATGGCTACTGATCAGACACAAGGAAAACATTACTTACTATGAAGATATAAGAACACCGGAGAACGTGACACGCATTTCTAGATAAGTTACCCGTGTTTCTAGGAAGCAAAAGGGTCCTATTTGTAGATACCGTATCAATAAACAAATATAGAAAGAGAAAGTGTCATACGGTCTCGCTCGCACATTTGGTATCCTTAGGGGCTGCAGGAAGCCGTTATCAATTTATAGAAACAGTTTGACAATAACAGAATACAAAAGTGAACGCGTCAGATCAGTTTCGAACACTTAAAAAGTTTCGTCTTCGTCTTTAATTTAAATTCGACCTTCGCGGTCTAGGTTATTGTGGACTATTGTGTTTGATAGAATCGTTATTTCGGAAGATTTTCGAAATCCGACTGATAATGTATGTGTCTATGTCTGATGTGACGTGTCTCAATATCTCTGGCCTTCTCGAGGTATTATGCGGATGGAGAGTAAATACATGTTTCTTTTTTGTTTGTCTAAACTGGCTGTCTACTGGCCAGCCCCCTGACGCTAAAACCTTTGGTCAATCTCTTTCGGAGTGTTTAAAAAAGAACTTGTGTACTTCGACGAAAATGATGTGCAATAGAGACTGGTGATTTTTTGTCTTTTGTACAGAATGATTTTAATTCATTTATAATATAAGCCAGTACTTAGTGCACGTATGAAAGAAAACGTATCCTCCATTGATTGATTTGGCAACTTACAATCTTGAGTCTTCTTTTCGTCCTTAAAGCAACTTTCTTATCTACTACGTATTGATTCCAAGTTAATAAGTAAATGTCTAAAATTAAACAGAACTGAGAATGATAATAAAATGAACGATATTGATAAATGAATCCAAAGAACCAACGCAGACCTTCTTCGGAAGAACTTGTCACGCCGTGTGTCAGTCTAAAACGAAAAACTCCACGGGGAACTCGTCTTATTTCTTATTTTTGATAAATTAATGAATTCCATAGCGAGTGAAGGAAATTCCCTATAGTCTCAACCAATTTGAACTCACCGTCTGCGTAGTTGAATGTTAAAAATTTAAATTAATCTAATAATTAATATTTTACTTGATTGCAGATAAATTGTCTTAGTGTTTGTTTCTGTTCACAATGCCGTTTCTAAATTTGCTTATGTTTTGTCCCCAGGTGGTAGTGCCGTCGACAAGCGAAATGAGTGACCGCGAGCGGTACCGCGCGCCGCCGCAGCCAGAGCCGCCGCCGCACCGCGTACGCGCCGCTGATCTGTACCCACGCTTACGAACACACTACGATGAACCCGGCCTGGATGCAGGGTTCACGCCTATATGTGGCGAGTTTGTGCAGGTGAGAGTCAGTTACTAGGATTACATGAATTAGAAAAGCTGTAGTCGACGCTAGGTTGCGCTCCGCTAATCTTTATTCACGCCGGTGAACTCACTGTAAATAGCGAGTTCATTTTAGTAGGGTGTACTATGATTACATCATTGTCTGCCTGGCCCACACAAGAAGTGACCCAGAAACCACTGTGTAAGAAAACAGTGTGCTCAAATAATCCTGTATATTATGAGTGATTTCCCTTTCTGCCTACACGCAGGACATTCGAGGATACTTTTTTAGATAAATGTATTTATTTATAACAAATATAGGGAAAATTACAATATTCAATCGATTGTGCATTGCAGTCTCGTTTACTGCAGACTTCATTTGGTCCAATATAAATAGGAGAACTTAAATTTAACTATAATTAGTGGCCATTTTACGATAAAAACTGTTGACGGGAAATTACAAATTAGGCAATTTGAAATGAACATTTGTTATAATCGGAATTTAATAGTTGTGTTACCTTCGTAAGCGGCAACAAACTCAAACTCTGTGTACATTGTGCGGTATTGTTTCCTAACATAATTACACGGTTGCCACAACCTCTTCAATAGACATGAGGCCCTAATGATATCTTGACGAATGTTGTACAAACACGTTTTTAATGACTTTATTTCCGAGCACAGGGTACAGTTAAATAATTTATTATCGGAATAGTAACTACATAATATGTATAAGTTAAACACGCACATAATTTAACTAAATACTTACGGCTGATGGCCTAAAAGGTCAGCAGGTCGAATGCATTGAGTTGAACGAACTGCAATGACGTACCGATAGTGTTTAGCTCCGTTCTAGTTCTGCATTCCTGGTAGTACGTTGACTGCACGTTATCAGCCCAAAGCGTGTACTTATAACGGTGATAAATCTTTGCGAAAACTGTACTTACTATGTTAGCGCTAGTTTAGCGCTAACATAGTAAAATCCTATAAAATCGTGTTTAGTACGCGATTTGATAACCGCACCGTTAATAATAAGGATCATAATTATTTCCTTCCTCGGTTTATTGTTCTTAGATAGCATTATACGATGCCATATTTAATTTGAGATTTACTTAATTTTAAACATCCTCAATCTAGGTTTTATGTCAAAGTAGCTCCATCTGATATGATTAATAGTGTATTAGATAAATAAACTCTGTATTTTATTTGGCAGTGGGTGGGTCGCTCAGCGGACGGCGGAACCATCGCAATGTCCAACTACCGGCTCCACATCCAACCTCGTCGGCGGAACGGCCCCGGCGCGTCCATCCCGCTCCGTCTCATCGACGCAGTGGAGATACGAGACCTGCTGCACCTGATAGTTCTCTGCAAAAATGGAAGACAACTTAAGTTAGTATCTTTACTTCTTATGATAACCTAGTATTCTGACTAACTTGAAATGAGTTTTATTACATTGAAAAAAAAAATGTGAAGAAAATTGTAAAAAAAACACGACAATCTATTTTTTTATGTTCATAGCAAGGTAAAAGAAAATTAGTCTGCCGATTTTTGGCATTTAGGAACATGAGGGACACACTCATGACGGTGTGCCTTATCCACGCAAAGAATACCAAAACACCAGGGACTATTTACTCATTCAGATACTTAGAACACGCTTGTTCAACTGATTAGATAAACACTTCTTTATTTAATAATTATTATTGCACCTACTTTCTTATCTAGTGTTTACATACAAAGTTTTGTAATTCATAGGTATATCATTTCACAGTAAAAACCAGTTAAAACTATCATGTTTGTCGGTAAACATGCTGGGTATTCTATCCATCTGTTATTAACAATAATTAATCAGTGTTTAGAAGTACAAAGGTCATATTATTGTGCTACTTCTACCTATGTTCTTATTTATTATCAATACAAGATAAAGCATGCTTACTCGTAACACACTGAATCTACTTTCGATTACTGTAACACCAAAATGAGGCGACTGACTGATAACCGCATAGCGACTTAAACGAAAGCGGACATGTAAATTTTCCTTCAATAATAAGATAAAGTTTGTTTAAACCAACGTTAATTATCTGTTGTTGCTATGAATGTATTAACGAGACCGATTATAAATAACTAGCTGTTGAGACAAAAGATTCTCTTTTCTCTCCCTTTCTCCGAGGTCCAATCAATCTCCATCCATCTCCAATAATCTACCAAACTCTAAATAATCTATTCCTCTTACGGCGCCATTTTTTTCAGCATCTATGGTTTGAGCACTTAAGAAGTGGAATAGCTTAGGTGCTCAAACTGTAGGTAGGTGCTGAAAAAATTGGTACCGAAAGAGGAATACTCCAACGACTCACATCCTGGTACTATCCACCTAGCTTTTGATGGTTTCTAACTCTAATGGGAGTCTTGTATTTTTGTGATCAAATCGAGTTTATCTCAAGCTAGTTGGCAAAGAATTCATCGTCCCATTCGTCGTTACACCTAAAACATTAATCTAGTCCTTAAAATAGATATTTCTCATGTGGAAGACTTCGTAATGGCATGAAATCTCGTCACTAATGTTAGTGTTTGTTCTAGATGCTCATTCAACACGGGAGATCAGTGTATAGAATGGTGGAGGCGGCTTAACACTGCGCTCGCCCCTATAGGATCTGTTCAGGAGACCTTCGCTGCGGCATACGCGGCCTGGGCGAAGGAGCAGCCGCCCACGTCAGTGCACAGAGCACTCATGAGGGCGTCGCAGTCCCCACAGAGGCACTGGTTTGGTCCTGAAGTAAGTTACGCTTCGTAACTTCTGATTGCCTAGTACTCATGATATGTAACATTTTGTTCAGGGAAATAAATTTAAATCCTGCTCTTAAATCAGCCTTAATTTTATACTGAAAATATTCCGCTGACATCTATCTAACTTGTGATAACCACACATCAAAGGTGATAAAATCGGCTAAAAAAAGGTTTATTTCAAAGCATTTCTTTACTTTTATTATAATTGCTGATTTCCCCTCACTTGACGCACATATTGTGAAAGCAAAAGGCAATTAGTGTCCATTCTTTAATTAAACGTGTAACACACATTCCCCTTTACAGGTAGTTTTGTTTCTGCCCCTTTCATTTCCACTATTAGATTTGTTAACCTGTTGATTTCGCCGCAGGTGGAGCGATTAGGCTTTACTTCGAAGGGCGCGTGGAGAGTGACGGCAGCTAACGCGGAGTACAAGTTGTGCCCCTCGTACCCACCTCTCTTGGTCGTGCCTGCCTCCGTTTGTGACGAGGACCTCGACTCCGTTGCTCGGTAAGTAGATACTCATTGATGTTTTTTTTATAAATAAATATAAAAATATTTTACACAGCACCATCTAGTCCCAAACTAAGTAGAGCTTGTATGAGTACTAGACAATAGATACAATACCCACCTATATAATTTTATTATAACAAAATGTAAACAGAAGAAAATTGTATAGTAAACATTAAACAGTAAAGGAGTATCTATGGAGTTTCTTGGCTCGTCTCCTCTTCATAAAACCCTCTATTTGCAGCTGTTTAACTAGATTTTGATGTTTCAAAAACACCTATCTACCTGTAAAATAAGATTTTAAGAGAGGTAGGAGTAATTCTAATCAAATTGGAGCTACCCGAAAGTAGGAAAGTACCGCCGCCTTGCAGAAAATCTAAGTGAAATAACACTGCTTTGAGCTGTGTTTTGTAGTAATACTCCTGGTGTAGCAAGCGTCTATAGGCTACGGTAACCGCTTACCATCAGTTGACCGTATGCTTGTTTGACACCTTAGTGCTAAAAAAAAATTACCATTGGAACCGTGAAATTCGTCACGACCAGATAATTCGTCTGATACAATTTGTCAGGCAATTTAAAAAATGTTTGTGATGGTAGGTTCCGTGCAATGCGTCGAGTGCCGGCCGTGGTTTGGCGTCACCGTGGCAACGGCGCCGTGATCGCTCGCTCCTCGCAGCCCGAGGTGGGCTGGCTCGGCTGGCGCTCCAGCGAGGACGAGTTCCTTCTGGCGGCCTTCGTCAACGCCTGCAACGCTGACCGAGGTCTGCAGCCGCCTAATAACAATAAGGTAAATACATATTTTTCCCTGTGATGGACAACCATTAACAGATTTCGTAGACCAGTATTAAAAATCAACCTTTTCTTAAAATCCGAAATATTGTTCTGGATTCTACAAAGCGATTTTTTCTCTACTTAGTAGAAGAAATAAAAATATGACATCGAAATGTTGACTAGTGGTGAGTTATTATTAATTGGTGCTATAATAATTTATAGCTTACTTCTTCTCGGTAATGCACTCCTAGTACTATCTATATTTAATCATCGCACAATAAGGTCTTCCGACTAAGCCAAGTGAATATAGAATTGAGGAAGTGCATGCATAACAAGCATTCTTAATATTTATAGTTTATTGCTTATTACTTGGTTGTACCTACTTTATATTATCTATATGGTGTTCAGTACGAGTACAGGAAGCTGTTGAACAAGTTTAATACAATACAGATACATAATAATAATTAAACTCACCTCGTTGGAATTTGACCTTTATGTCGTGTTTTTAAAAGCCACAAAACGATTACATATCAAATGGACGAAATATAACCAAAAAAGCGTATAAGCCATTCAACATGGCAATGCAGCCAGTCTTCTGGGCACGTTGCCGGACGACAGCGATGCCGAGGAATACTTTGTAGCTTAGTAGGGTTTTTTTTGTTTTGATATAAATATGTAAATATGTCGGTAAGTATTATTTTGATAAGCCTATTATAAATAATGTATACCTATGTATACTAAGCCTGTTATTTCGAATAAGTACAGATGCAATCACATCAAGCTACCACAATCTGTCAAATTTCTTTGATTGATTTTCTATCTTATTATAAAATTATAAGGTTCATATTCAATTGGAAAAATTGGACAGTTTTGGATTGCTTGACCTGCTGGCGTCTGTACTTAAACATAAATTATTAAATAAAGGATGTTACCAAAATTTTATAGTAAAAACTGTCAACTTGATAAAATAAATAAATATTCTTGGACAATTTTACACAGCACCATCTAGTTCCAAACTAAGCAGAGCTTGTACTATGGGTACTAGACAATGGATATAATACTTATATACTTTTTTGTAAATACATACATACAGGATGTATCAAAAACCCTGTCTGATCCTTAAGGGTCGTATAAGGTGTCGTATTACGTACACAAACACGTAAACGATAATTAGATACGAGATATTTTTTTTTCCCCGATTAATTTAAATATAATTTAAAAAAAAACTAAACCTTTTACATGTCAACACTCAATCCACGAAATAAAGTTTATTCAATTCGATCTACACTAGTGTCAAAGAAACCGCCCGAGCAATTTGCCGCTTTTTGATCCTTTGTCATGTGCCGCCAGCCCGCTCTGTCGCGTGCCGCCAAACAAATTTAATGCGAATGAATCTTACCTACTGGGCCTACACGTAGATATTAGCTGATATCGATTAGGCATAGTTATGTTTACCTAATAATTGACGTTCTTTTGTGTTTTTCATAAGTATCAGCTGTTACGTATTAGTCATAGGGATGATTACCTCCTACCGGGCCTACGCGTAGGTATCAGCTGGTATCGTACAGGAATAGTGTTGCTTACCTAATAGGTACCTAAATAATTATTGACGTTGTTTTTCAAGAAACAATGAACTAAATGTATTGCTTTGTTAAAATTATTTTTAACCCCCGACGCAAAAACGACGGGGTGTTATAAGTTTGACGTGTCTGTGTGTGTGTGTGTGTGTGTGTCTGTCTGTGGCATCGTAGCTCCCGAATGGATGAACCGATTTTGATTTTGTTTTTTTTGTTTGAAAGGTGAATAAGTCGGGAGTGTTCTTAGCTATGTTTGATGAAAATCGGTCCAAGATGGCCGCCGCCACAAGATGGCGGTTTACATATTTTTTCACAACTCCCACAATATTGGTATCAAATGAAAGGGCCTGACTAGTAAAATACTATACACTATGAAAAATTTCAAATCCAAGATGGCCGCCTCCACGAAATGGTGAATTTATTAATTTTTTTCACTACTCCCTCAATAAAGGTATCAAATGAAAGGGCTTGACTAGTAGAATACTATACACTATGATAAATTTCAAATCCAAAATGGCCGCCATCACAAAATGGCGAATTAAATGTTTTTTAAAACCCCCTCAATATGGGGATCAAATAAAAGGACTTGACTAGTAGAATACTATATAGTATGATAAATTTCAAATCCAAAATGGTACCTGGATCTTAAAACGCAAGAAAATAAAAGAAATTAAACAAAATAACTAAGGAGTCCCTACAAAAAGTGTGAAATAACAAATTAAATTAAAAATTTAAAAAAACCCCCGACACAAAAAAATCAACTTAAAAACCTAAAAACCTAAAAGAAAAACTATGTTGAAATAACCACAAATAGAACAAAAAAGGTATAAACCTGAATCCCTATAAAAAGAAAAAAATAATCTTGAAATTATAACCCTTCGTAAGTACGTATGAAGTTTTTTGATTAAATTTTGTCGCGTCGGGGGACCGCTCTCTAGCTATAAAAAACACCTAAGTACCTGAAGGTAGGTGTTTTAAAATTATATTAAAATTACAACGAAACTATCAAACTAAATATTAAGAATTACTTTATAAGTGAACCTTAACCTACTTAAAAACTGAATACACAATAATTAACCTATCCAGACAGATGCTGAAACAACGCGGCAACGACTTACATATTAAATTGACTCAAAAAAACTACAAGGACAAACACAACCATCAACAACGTCTGCCCTCGCGTGTCTGCCCGCTCGGGTCGCCAAACTTGAATATGTTACGCTCCGCCAACTTTACGCCATCCCGCGCGTCGCGGCGATGTACGCGCCATCCACATCAATTTTGAATTCGCGCGATTCACGTTCGGGAAGCAAAAGGAAAGGAAAGGACATAAATATCCTAATACGAAATAAATGGATTGAGGACTTAAAACCTTTATAATAAACGTAATGTCGTTTACGAAAACGTTAGGCTAATAATTAGAGAGCGGTCCCCCGACGCGACAAAATTTAATCAAAAAACTTCATACGTACTTACGAAGGGTTATAATTTCAAGATTATTTTTTTCTTTTTATAGGGATTCAGGTTTATACCTTTTTTGTTCTATTTGTGGTTATTTCAACATAGTTTTTCTTTTAGGTTTTTGTAAAACATGAACTAGATATCTACAAAATTCTGCGATCGTGTTCCTTAAGTGAACTTCCAATAGGTACTTACTGATATTCCACGTCGTGTTTTCGTGGTCTTTCGGCATTAGGGTAATGAGTCTTGTACTCATTCATGGATACTGCTTGACACGTGTTCGTACACGTGTACACGTGAACTTCAAGTTCATGGAGACGTTGGATACACGCTCCGACGGCACTGGCATACCTTGCCTAGCAAAACGCACCCCATACTCTCACTCACTCGTAGTCTTTTCGAACATCTGCATAATTGCAGCATAAGCACATTGGAACACGACATTGACAACAGATTGGAATACGACATTACTCACGATACGATGGGTAATCGAGGTGATAAGAGATCACGGACGTCCGATCGGAAGCGAACTCTACGCGAGACTGACATGTCAAGGACAACAATTGGCTTACACGTGCCGCTCTGTAGGTAGTTAGGTACAGTCTGTCGGCGACGACAAAGCGCGCACGGAGCGGCACCGCTTGGCGGCATCCTTTGAGGTAAAAATGAAAAATAAATTGGTAAATATTAAAAGATTTCGCCGCTGGGTGGAGTATTGTCAACTTATGAAATTTTCCCATATTTAGTGGAGAATTGTGTAAGTTTATTAGAAGAAGAAAAATCGATACTTTCTGGTTTCTTTAATATCTTATTTTTATTTATGTTTATTAGTAAGTATATAAGAAAGGGAATACGCCTCTTTCGGATCGGACAGGGTTTTTGTTACATCCTGTATAATACATAGGAAACACCCAAGATAAACAAAAACACTTATGTTCATCACATAAATATTTGTGGTTTGTGGGAATCGAACCCGACCTCGTGATCAGCAGTCCGACACGCGAACCACTAGACACAGACGTCGTCGATAGCTATCTGCTGTCAGTGTCAGCTTTGGAATGTCAAACGCACGCCATTTTGGCAGAGTTTCATAGTGATTTCATATTCATAGTAAAAACTATCAACTTGACAGCTGTCATGTACCTCGGGTACAAATTTGGGCTGAATTGTATGGACTTTTGATGACCTCCTTTAACTTTATTACCAAAAAAATATTTATATTTGAATATTGTTGCAGCAACTGAAACTGCTGATAGTAGATGCGCGCTCGTACGCTTCGGCGGTGACGAACCGCGCACGTGGCGGCGGCTGCGAGTGCCAGCAGTACTACCCGGCCGCCGACATACAGTTCATGTGCCTGCCCAACATACACCACGTGCGCCGCAGCTTCCAGCAGATGCGCGCGCTGGCTGCCGAGCCCAGCGACCAGGCCAAGTGAGTACATTGACATACCTACTACTTGTTTTTTTTTTTTTGGATTTCGACCGCATCTTAAATGGCCTTTAGTGACAAAAAGCAAGTGAAGTCCAATGTCCTTTTCCGAGGTCTAATCTACAACGTGTTACAAAATACCCCGTAAAAAATATAATTCATAAATTATCAAATTTATTATCATTATTATTTGACGACCTCTGTGGTCTAGCGGTTCGATCTGCTGATCATGGGGTCGTGTGTTCGATTCCCACAGGACACAATTATTTGAAAGAAAGAAAGAAAATTTATTGACTACACACAATCCACACATGACATTATAGAATTATTATAAAACATAGACAAAGACAAATACAAATAAAAGTTATGAATGATTCCGGAAACAACAAGATAATAAACTGGATTCGGAGTATTTGTGTTTGTCTGGGTGTTTCTTATGTATTATAAGTATGTGTACAAAAAAAAAGTATATAAGTATTATATCCATTGTCTAGTACCCGTAGTACAAGCTCTGCTTAGTTTGGGACTAGATGGTGTTGTGTAAAATGTCCCAAAAAATATTATTTATTTATTTATTTTATTATTTAAAGCCAAATATTTTGTCAGCTGTCATGTCAGGGAACCAGATTATTTAACAGAAAGGCCTACGTACCTATTTTACCTAATAATTGTCTACTTTAATAGTTTTTCCATTTTTAATTCATAAAATGTTGTTGTTTTCCTTTTTTTGGGGTATATTATACAGCGTTACTACGGTTCTTAAATATTGTGAATGGACTCGTTATAAGGCCCCATTTAACCTCCTTTCGGCTTTACGGGTAGTTTTGTAACAGCCTGTATATCTGTACTAAATTTCATCATCAGTTCAGTTCAGCGGTTTAGGCGTAAAAGCGTAACGAGAGTCGAAAGTAACTCTCTATGTTACGCTTTTACGCCTAAACATTTCAATATCAATCATTAAAACATTTACAATATTAGTAGGTATTAGCACAAGAAATATTTACAATAGCAAAGTTGCCTAGAAAAGTAAAAAAGATTGGGTAATTAATTCTCGTAAACAAAATGGAGTCTTCGGATATACTTGCCGATGGCAAAAATCATCCGATCTCTGAATATTCATTGCAACCAAATCAGCAAATTCTTGTTACTAAAGAAAACTGGGTACGCAACTCATATTTTGAAGAACCTATAAATATTTAAAAAAAAAATAGATATGTAAATAAAAAAGTTTTCGATCACATCACTTCGCCTAGTGGTCCTAAGAACGAAAGAAAGAAAGGCACTTAATGATATACAGAAGCCAGCACATCAAGCTACCCCAATCTGTCAAATTTCTTTGATAATTTTTCAACTTTAATGCAAAGTAATAAGGTTAATTTTCAATTGGGAAAATTTGACAGTTTTGGACAGCTTGACCTATTTTGGCAACTATACCTAAATGAAAGACTTTATTGTACGTTCACCGTAAGGAACACAACACAGCTCAAAACAGTGTTATTTCTTCAATTTTCTGCAAGGCGGAGGTACTTCTGCAGTCGGGCAGCTCCAATTTGAGTGGAATTACTCCCACTATATACCCCTCTTAAATGCTGTGTTTTACTTCCAGTATCACATTTCTAATGTAATGCACTAACATGGCCACTGTTTACTGCGACCTAGGTAGTGTTACAGCTGGTTTTTTTTCGCGACGGTTGGCATTGTGCCCGAACCCACATTGTTTTGAATTTGAGCCCGCAATATCTCTTCCGGAAACATTGCCCGGCATCACATGTTTTACGAGGTGTATTTTTAAAGAACTTATTTTGCACGAGACTTTGTTGTCGCTTATGTTGTATTTATTGTTGCTGCTTACGCCTATGTATAATTATTTTCAAAGCCACGCCGGCTTTGAAAATAATTCTGGATGCATTTAAAAGCGCAGCAGTTGAAATTATACGGACTTCGTTTGTTTTTACTTTGTCATTCTCAAACAAAGGTTTCTTTTGGAATGAACCTTATCTGAGCGCTTGTCCTATAGACCGGGACCGACGTTTTACGTATTGTCCGCGGCACGGAGGGGTCTCAATGTGTTAAGAATGGTCACCCATCCACAGATTGACCGCGGAAATAGGAATTTAATTGAATTTAAGAGACGTAGGGTAGAGTGGGAGTAATTTCACTCAAATTGGAGCTGTCCGACTGGGGAAGTATCTCCGCCTTGCAGAAAATCGAAGCGAAATAACAATGCTTTAAGCTGTGTAGTATTCCTTGTGGTGAGCCAGGTTGCCAGTGCTGAGGAATCGTTGTGTTGGCAGTTGGGGGACTTTGACCCTTATACTGCCAACCCAACTATTCCTTTTGTTTTACAGGGTCGGCAACGCGCAAGTGATACCCCTATTGTTACAAGCGTACAAGCTACGGTAACCGCTTACCATCAGGTGGGCCGTATGCTTGTTTACCGCCTTAGTGGTATAAAAAAAATAGGAATAAATTTTAGCCAAGATTTCTTTCTTAAATACCAAGTTTGATATACGTACTTAGATATAGTTAACTGTTAATATTTATTTAGTTAAACAGATATTTATTATTCTTTGCACCACATTTATTTGTAAAGTGCCACTTAAGGGTGAAGACCTGTAATTGGCTAAAGCTGTTGGTTTTCCATTAAATAAATAAATATGGAAGTTGTAATTCGGTAACGTCTGTTGTTCTCAGTTGGCACAGCAACTTGGAGCGCACGCTGTGGCTGCAGTACGTGTCGGGCGTGGTGCGCGCGTCGTGCGTGGTGGCGCGGGGCGTGGTGTCCGGCCGCCCCGTGCTCGTGCACTGCTCCGACGGCTGGGACCGCACGCCGCAGATCGTCGCCGCCGCACAGCTCATACTCGACCCCTACTACAGAACACTTGAGGTACGGCCACACCTGCACTACCAGGACCGCATAACATACCGGTACTCTACTATATACTGACTGGGACCAAGAGCGTAGCGAGGTACTTATAGCTGCCCAAGCAGATGTATTATGTAGGTTATTAAACAAAAGCAAAGTTGATTCTATTGACAGGCCATTTTTTTAAGATTGTAGGTACAGTCAACAAAAGAGTTAAGTATGCGGATAGCAAACGAAATATGTGCATTTTTATACAGATTTCGACTAGATTAATTACGCGCCAAAAGGTTAGGTATGTAGCTTAGGCATATTGCGTAATACATTATTACACTATCTTTATCAAAACACAGATAATTAATTAGCTGCCTGTATACCTAACTCTTTTGTTTACCGTACTATGAATGGTTGAATATAGATTAATTTTTCATTTTTAACGTAACCTGTCCCATTGCTCATGCCGCATTAAACTTTAGATATAATCTTTGTTTATCTACGCCTGAACCCCCCCAACAAAATCCTAGCTACGCCCTGACTGGGCCTGCATACATACTGCAAACCCTGGAAGGAACTCCTATAGAGGCTTTGAATATAACCGCAAGTCCGGTTTTTCGTCGTTAGAAGTATGGCATTCCCCCTGCTATCTTCCGAAATAACAAATGGTCCTTGAGAATAGTTTTTCAGTACTATAAACAACTCTAGCGAATATAACATGAGATTACTCTACTAACGTTCTTGATATCAAGACAACAGAAAGTGACTAAGAGTATGTTCTGAATAATAAATAATAGTAATAATCTTCTAATCAGCTTCTTTTTCAACAAATCTTAAGCTTCCCAATCCAACACGTCACAAGTAACAAATGACAAAGCCGATTCAGATACCAGGGCTGCATTCTATAATAGGAGCAGGTATGTTGCGGAAGGAACTACGTGACGAACATTTGATTGAACATTTGCTCGTTTTTTCGACTAGGGTTACAGCAAGTTCCTGGAGTTGCTTTATATTGATTACTGTCGAAAATCTTTGGTAATATCATTAACGCAATCGTTCTACTCTTCAGGGCTTCCGTATACTAATCGAGCGTGAATGGCTGGACTTTGGTCACAAGTTCGCTGACCGGTGCGGCCATCAGTTTGGGCCGGAGGACCCCAACGAACGGTCACCCATCTTCCTGCAATGGTTAGACGTCGTCTACCAAATGATGCTGCAGTTCCCCTGCAGCTTCGAGTTTAATGAAGCTTACTTGGTAAGTTTATTTGATGATGAGGGGCTTACGGTGAGAGATTGAAAGGATATTATGGAAGCGTCGGTGCATTTTAATGTTCATACAACTTACAATCAGCGCATTTCTACTCGCTACTACTTTACTAGAGAATGTACTAGACATAAGAATACTCTTTCTAAAAAGACGAGATCAAATGAACGAGTGAAAGAGAGTGAGACTATTTTTTTCAGGAATGTTGGACTACATTTAAGTTAAAGGTCCAGTCCAGTTCTACTAACCTGAAAGTTTTTTATTTTTAACAGCATGACAAGGGATTTATCATCTGTATTCTATATAAATATTTATTCTAACTGTGTCGCGCAATGTTACCCAAATCTCGTGGGAATTTCCCAACATTAACATAAGTAAATCGAATGCTTACGAGTATAAGGAAAACACAAACATATCAAATTCCTATACACCCTGTTTCGAGCTGGCCATTATCAGCCAATTCATTATACAGGTCATATACTCTCAACACAGCCAAGACTGTTTTTTAATTGGCAACACAAAAGCACATAACAGCACATAATAAACAAGATTTTGTTTCCCAATGTCTCCATAGATGGTGAGAGATGTAGTGGAATGGGTTAGTTTGACCGCGTGTGTGTACGCAGATAAAGCTGGGCACTCACGTGCACTCGTGCATGTTCGGTACGTTCCTGTGCAACACGAGCCGCGAGCGCAACGACTGCCGCGCCGCTGACGTCACACCCCACGTCTGGCACCTGCTGCGCGCGCCCGCCTACAGGAACCATCTTTACTCGCCGCATAATCTAGACCAGGTAAACTACTATATGTACCTGATTTACTACCAAACTCCGAAACGTCATTAATTGATGTTAACATCAATTGACATTGCTGAGGTTGGTAGTATAATAAATTATAACTAAATATAAAAATAATAATTTATTGTTCTTCTAAAAATCTATTGTTCTTGAGGTCTTAACACAATTTGTCTAATCTGATTTTTCTGAATTTATTGTATCAACTAACTTATTGCAAAATTTACTTACTGATCTCAATTAATTTACTTTGTGTCCTAGTGCGACACTTAGGACATTGTGCTTATAATTAATTAATGAAAATTATATTTAAATTATACATTTGTCTTTGTCATTTTGATACTATTTAAGTGAGGCGCGTCTTGACATTATAATATGTTTTTAGTTAGGATAATTTACAAAGTAATTAATGGAATAATAGATCTTCTTTTTGATTTGCAAGTAAATAGGAATACATATTAAAGTAATGGCTTCACGCATATTTGAACATAGACTATTGTCTCCGACGTATTTCATTGTTTATAGTATACATCTTCACCACAAGTTGTAAAAGTTTGCATACTCTTACGTAAGCCAACAAAAACTAGCTTTATTTGTGAATATCGCCTGTTGGTTACGGCAACAGCTGTGAATTTCGAAAGATAGGCAAAGGCAATATGTTCATTTTACGCAAACATTGTTTTGCAAGAACTTAGGTTTGTATTGTGTAAATTCCTACTTCCTTACAAATATTATAAATGCGAAAGTAACTTTTGTCCGTCTTTACGCCTAAATAGTTGAACCGTTTTTGATGGAATTTAGTGAAGATAGATTAGACCTTGGACAAGGATATAAGCAACAGCTAGTAATTAATATACTATATATTATTACAAACTATTTTATCTTGGGGAAATATTGACAGGCTTATTTATTAAGCTTATGTAGAACCATCTATATGGCGTGGAATGTATGGAAATTCTGAGTGTCCATACATTTTACATTAGTTTTTTTTAAAGAGTATATGGAACCGTGCAACTAGTTTCGACTTTTCGAAAGTACTATTTTATGTTATTTTTTTTTTGTTTAATTGAAATTAAATTTACTTTACTACTTTAACTTTGACTTAGACAATACCAAAAATAACTTTTTTTCTGAAGTTAGTATGTTATATGCGACAATATCGAAACGACGTTTTAGTATGATGTACCAGGTGTTCAGAAGTGTATCGGGATGTTGTTTGTTAGCAGGCGATCTGGCCGGAGTACTCAGTGCGCGCGATGTGTGTGTGGAGCGGCATGTTCTGTGCGCACAGTCCGCGGGACGAGCCGCGCACAGACACACACACACACACACACACACATACACACACACGACATGACCTGCCGCCACACACGCCGCCCGCCATCACACATAACGGTAATACGTTCTATTATTATATTATTCTATTTATTTATTTAATTTAGGTTACAAGGTCCATATAATACAACGTGTTACAAAATACCCCGTAAAAAATATAATTAATTATCAAAGCTATCAACACTAGTAACCTGTCATGTCAGGGATTATTTAACAGAAAGGCCTACGTACCTATTTTACCAAATAATAGGCATGATGACAATAATTGAAAAATGGACCTATAATGTCCAGAAATATATACTATTTACAATGAATAAGATATTTCTGCAGAAATTAAAAGTTTAGTAGGAAAAAAATGCAATTTTAACATAATAATTAAAATTTCCCCCTAAAACGCTTGTTAGTGTCATGGCGTCGCTTGTGACGTCACGTTTGAGTAATCAAAACGTAAACGCGCTGCGCTCGTGCAAGAATTTAGTTATTTTGTGTTATTAAATATGAATTCGAAAATGTATAGGTGGTGTGGGGTCCCCCAGTGTGAGAATACATCCATAAAAACTCGTAATAAGCTATTTGTGTTCGTTCCTCAAAATAAAACAATACGAAACAAGTAGCATAAACTTGCAAGGCGAGATTCAAAAGGAATATTGCCCAGTACTCACCTTTATTTTTGTGAAGATCACTTTGACGTAAGTTTTTACATACTTTTGTAGATTCTAGTATATAGTATTTGGTAATAATATTTTGTACGAGGTCTAAATGTAAAAATATAAACAATCTATTGCGAGGTTAGGTTTCATCTCTCATTGCTTTGATATGTATTACGTATTTTATTCATATTTCAGTTACCTAATGATATGCATAATTATATGGAATCGCCATAGGATGGCCTGGAGGTCCTAAAAGAAAAATCAATTTATAAATAAAGGGTAAAAGCATTATAAAAATAGATTTCAATAACATAACCTTAAAAATAACTTGATAAGAAATACATCGTCAAAAGTATATTTTAGGGAATTATTTTATAACTTAAATTATAAAGTTTTTAACTATTATTAATATACTTACATAGAAGTTTTAACATTTCTAAATTCTGCTGAACAAAAGTCTTTATTTGATGACAAAAACTCTCCCAGCATTATTATGTCGATTCTAGGCAAATTAGCGCTGTTTGCCTTAGTAAATCCTTGATCCATGATTCATGTTATTTTATATTCGAATTAATAATATTCACACTCAAATAGTACTCGGTATTTAAACAAAAATAAGAAAAACACATGATGTTCGTGAGTGTTGCGTATGCGTTTACTCAAGCGTGACGTCATGCGCTCTGATTGGTGTTCAAGATATCATGGCGGATTGCCTTATTTTGTAGTTTTATTTTATAAAAATAAATATTAATCACACTTATAATAAAAAAAACAATGCGTATTTTATATTCCAAGCTTCAAGTTTTATTCAATAAATATAGTATTTTAGTAGTTTTTAATTACTGTCATCATGCCTATTGTCTACTGTAATAGTTTTTCTATTTTTCATTCATAAATGTTGTTACCATAAATGTTGTGTTTTTTTGGGGTACGTTATATAGCGTTACTACGATTCTTAAATATTTTGAATGGACTCGTTATAAGGCCCCATTTAACCTCCTTTCGGCTTTACGGGTAGTTTTGTAACACACTGTATAATAAAATTTTTATTTTTCACCTCTGGACACTGGCAATAAGGTATTATTGCAAACAAGTCGCCACCAGTGATAATGACAGAATTATTATTATATTATACAGTACAATACAACTTAAACTAATAACAATTGTGGCTTTTAAGAGAGGTAAGGCATACTGAGAGTAATTCCACTCAAAATTCGAGCTGTCCGACTGTGGAAGTCTCCCGCCTTGCAGAAAATCGAAGTTAAATAACACTGCTCTGAGCTATGTTGTGTTCCTTACGATGAGCAATGTTGCCAATGCTCCGCGAGGAAACGTTGTGTTGGCAGTAGGGGGTGACTTTGATCCTTATACTGCCCACCCAACTACCATATAGAGCCACTTCTTGAGTCTTGGTACATGTTTTCAATTAGTTATTTCCTTAACCTGCAAGAAACTCTATTAGGACACGGGAATCATAGAAATTGGTGTTCAGCAGTTTCTGCAGGGTACTTATTCCAATATCACAATACACACAGTATATGGGTTGAATTAATTTCTATTTTATAAAGTTAATTTGCAAATTCACATAAATATACACACAGTATATGGGTTGAATTAATTTCTATTTTATAAAGTTAATTTGCAAATTCACATAAATACACTTTTCTCTTTATGGAAACTACTGAACACCACTTACTACAAATTCTTGCATACTTCTACAGCCAATATCTTAAAATTATTGTAATTAATATCTAATATATAAAATTCTCATGTCACAGTTTTCGTTGCCATACTCCTCCGAAACGGCTTGACCGATTTTGATGAAATTTTTTGTGCTTATCGGGGAGGTCTGAGAATAGGCCAACATCTATTTTTCATACCCCTAAATATTTTTTTTTATGGCAAAACAACGGTCAGCTAGTTTTCCTATAAAATATCGGTTTTTTAATACATGGTTAACTTTGTGGTATTTGAAATAAAAGTACTTTTTACGGATTTTATCGCGTATATTGATATTATTAATCCCGACGTTTCTAATTTTTTTTTTAATAATATCAATGGTATCATAAAATCCGTAAAAAGTAGTTTTATTTCAATGTATAATATTTGTGGTATTTGTCAGGTCTGATGACCAAGACGAGATCATGTGATAACCTGCTAAACGAAGGAGAAAAGCGAACGGCGCAACGGAGGTGTAGCGACCCCAGCCTGGCACCTGATGTTATGTAAGTATCTTTTTTTATAAAGACAGCTCTCGTACTAGGGAACAAGCCCAGTGTTGAGGGAGACTTCACAAACATATAATTAACGGACACAAAGTACAGAAGCGAGCAGATCAAGCTACCCCAATCTGTCAAATTTCTTTGATAGATTTTCAACTTTAACACAAAGCCAAAACGTTCATTTTTATTTGGGAAAATTTGTCAGTTTTGGATAGCTTGACCTGTTGGTGTCTGTACATCTCTTACTGTCTGGAATTTCAAAGGGACTGATTCAGAGGTCGTTAGCTAGGAAATGCCGGCGCCATGTTAATCAATATTTAATTAATACTAGTAATTAAATATTGACTCGTAAAAGTGTCTTTAAAAGATCTTTTTACAGAAATAAATATCATTTATGATTTATTCAGACTCGAAATAAATATCTGTGGATCATCAAAAAAATGTCTCGGATGGAACTCACGACACCCGTCGCAACGGTAGCGGCGAGGCTACTACGGCCAAACTTACAGTCGAAATTGCAGACGCGTTAAAAATATTGATTCCCTATACTAATAATAAAATATAATGTGGGTGTACCCTGATATACTGAATACATCTGCGTAAATACTGAATACATTTGCGTAAATACTGAATACAACTGCGTAAATACTGGATACATCTGCGTAAATACTGAATACATCTGCGTAACCCATTCTAGTGTAAAGGCGTGATGTTATGTGATTGCATAAATAATGTATATTTATGCTTATAGCATCTTAGCAATGAAGTGAGAGAGAAAAAGGTTTATCGTGTTTATCATGTTTGTTACAGGAAACTGTCGATGGTAGTCGCAAACGAGTGTGAGAACCGTCGCGAGTGCCGCGCTGCGCTCACAGACAGCTGTGTGGACGAGCTGCCCGTACTGCCGCTCGCCAACGACAGCTGTCAGGACACGGTCAGACATTAAAATATACCTACATACCTGTATATCTTTTTGTATGTTTTATGCTAAAGATTATAAATAAAAATTAAAAAAAGAATCGAAAGAAGGTTCGATTCCTGCCCGCAGTCGAATTTTTCTGTACTGAATTAACCTAATAAATATATTGATATTTAAACTTGCACGCGGTTTCACACGCATCACAAAGGGCTTTTTGAGACACAAGGCAGGCCAATGTCCTTCTCCAAGGTCTAATCTATCTCTGTACCAAATTTCATCAAAATAGGTTCAGCGGTTAGTAGGAATAAAAATTAAATTAGAAAGATAGATGGCCAATCTCTACTCTACCTCAAGCTTTCTAATTTCCACAATCCCCCCCCCCCCCTCTCAGTAGCTTAATCGCTACCAAATCTAAAGGATCACAGTCGTAGTCGGCTGTTAGCTTACAACTTAACATAGGTACATTATTGAGAGGACTAGGACAACATACATAGGAGTACATACAATACAGAGTTACAGAGAACAAAATTAAAATGCAGCTAACCTTTCGTCACAGGTCGACGGTCTTCACCCAGACCACTTCGAAAACAGCACACGTCTGCCACGAGACATCGCTAGCGGGTCATCCTCACTAGAACGAGAGCTAGGCGGCGCAGCAGAACTGACCATCACAGACAAGGTCATAGACCACGACGCCATCGACCAGTCCAACGACATGACCACCTCGGAGACCAGCCAGCACAACGGGACCGTCAACAGTGTGGTTGACGTAACCAGCCCCGTCTCGCCTGATGTAGACACCCCTGAAGAACCTCCTGTCTTCGTCTGTGATACTTATACTGATGTTATCGGGATGGCTGAGGTGAGTTTTCGATAATAGTTTAAAGTTATTGTTAATTAATTAAATTAATTTATATGTATATCATATTGATTTCTGACATTTACGCGAATATTATACATTGAAATAAAACCACTTTTTACGGATTTTATCGCGTATATTGATATTATTAATCTCAGTCTACCCGTGACCATGGACGCTGTAAAGGGTCCGAAACGTCGGGATTGATAATATCAATATACGCGATAAAATCCGTAAAAAGTGGTTTTATTTCAATATATGTATATCAGTTTGCCTAATCTATAATTCTATACAAATATTATAAACTATGTGCTTTATCAAAATTCAATATTTATTCGAATCAGCGTGTGTATACTGTGCGTTTCAAATAAAAATAGGAACGTCAATGACCTCAAAAGACCCCGATCTGTCAAAAAAGCTTGCAAAGAAAATTAATTTTATCTTTTGAAATTTTAAAACTTAATAATATGTTAATAAGCAGTAATACCAAATCCGGAACTCTCAGAGTTAATAAAAACGCACAATCTGTCAAAAAACTATAATAGATACAATATTTTATACTAGCTAGCTGGTTTGAATTGACAGCTATGACGTCACAAGATGGCTGGAGGTCAGTCCTATTATTATTTGAAACTCATGGTACTGTCACAGCAACGCGTGGTCGGCTACAGCTATATATCTATGTATCTAGCTCACTGCAGGGCAAAGGCCTCTCCCTTTTCTACACATCCCTCAAGTAGGAGTCAAGCTTAAATCACAAATATATTACAGGCAGCAAGAGAGTCAGCCCGTACCCGCAACATCAGCATAACCTGGCGCTCCATATCAGAGTCCAGCAACCAATCTTCTACCGGTTTCGAGATCAACGAGAGTCGGGCCGAACCGGCCGCGTCCCGGAACACCTCCCACGACTCCTCACCAGACAACCACACCAGCGACGACCACACCAACCACAACGTGGTCACGGACAACCATGCCACGGAGAATGGACTCACCAATGGAACCATGAACGGCATTGATGACGTAAATACCAAGTTTCTTGAAGTTGACCTAAATGGTAAGGACAGATGCGATATTTTTTTTTTGGAATATTTTTAGTTTTTTTGACTGCCTCATTAGTCTAGTGGTCCTAACCGCGACTGCTATTCTTGGGTTCGATCCCCAGGTCGAGCAAAGTGTTATTGGGTTTTTCTATGAAATTCTCAGTAGCAGCTCGGAGTCTGGATTTGTGCCCGATAATGGCAGTAGGCTCGCCCCGTATTATATGGGACCTAAACATACCGGCGAAATGTGGATGTACAATTAGTACACCTCTGCCTAACCCTTCGAGAAATACAGGCGTGATGGTATGTATATAATTTTTTTGTTTTTTTAACATTTTGGAAAGAAATTACTTACTGATCCTAATATGTTCTTATTATATTTGTCATTACAGGGGGAGCAACATCCAGCAGTATAAGTTCAGAGAGTGAGGGCGAGGTCCAAACCCAGCCGCGGCGCTCGGCGCACACGCACAGCCGCGCGCGCCAGGCCAGCCAGCTCACACTGTGCCCCACCTCCCCGCGCCGCATCGCCTGCTGCCACTGCTCCAGGAGACCTAGCACTACCAGTCAGTATCAATACTCTTTGCGTCTTATGTCAACCTGGTAATAACGCCTTCGCGATCCAATGCCGGGAATGGATTTTATGCAATAACTCTTCTAACACAGTGCAGTACTGTGCGTTATGCGACAGGGAAAGAACTCTTGCCGTCTCTCTTTGGCACAGTTCAATATTTTGTAATGGGCGAGAGAGACTGGATTAGTGCCATCTCTTTCTGACACAATACAGTTACTTTGTAATGTGAGAGAAGGACAGATGTCATGCATTTCTCTTTCTATCACTACTCTATATCTTATGTCAGCCTGGTACTTACGCCTTCGCGATCTAATACCGCCAATGGATTTTATACAACAACTGGCATAGTAAAGTACTGTGTATGTGCGAGAGGGAAATAACTCTTGTCATCTCTCTCTGGCGCAGTACAGTAAATTGTAATGTGCAAGAGAGACTGAACTAGTGTTCCCTTTCTGACATCAAAGTCACTTTATAATGTTAGAGAGAGACTTAATTAGTACCATCTCTTTCTGACACATTATAATATGAGAGAAGACTAGATGTCGTGCCATCGCCTTCTATCACTACTCTTTGTATTTTATGTTAGCCTGGTACAAACGCCTTCGCGATCCAATGCCGCGAATGGATTTTATGCAATAATTACCGGTCTTGTGTGAGAGAGTATGTCTGTGCCTATCCTATGTTTGTGTAATGTGTGTAGGGGACAGAACTCTCTCTTTCTGGCACAGGGCAGTAAGAAGTACTATGTGTGAGAGAAAGAGAAACGGGAAGAATAGCTGCTGAATGGTTATGTTAGCCTATTATTTAAATTAATTAAATTTATCAGTTCCGATTTATTCATGCGAGTTCCATCCATTATAATCTATCTACATATTATATCTCTGCTTAGTGTTTCGACACAGCTCTCTGTGTAGTAATTTTAGTGAGGATGAACAATGGAGCCACCACTTTTACACGTTTTAGCAAGGTTTTAACTTCTGACATTTACGCGAATATTATACATTGCATTAAAACTACTTTATTACAGTCTACCCGTGACCATGGACGCTGTAAAGGGTCCGAAACGTCGGGATTAATAATATCAATATAACGCGATAAACTCCGTAAAAAAGTAGTTTTATTTCATGGTTTTTAACATTGTCAGGTGGTATCGAGACGTCGGGCGAGTCCGGCGGCAGCTCGGAGGTGTGCTGGTGCGGCGTGTGCGGCGGCGAGCTGGGAGACGAGCGAGTGCGCTGCGTGTGCGGCGCGGGGGCCGGCGCGGGGGCCGGGGCCGGGCCGGGGGCCGCCGCCGGCCCACACGCCAGGCCAGACCCGCTCGACGGACTGCCGCCCGCGCTCGACCCGCTGCAGGCGCGACTGCACCAGATCATACTCTACCAGAAGGTCAACACTTGCCCTTTACTCTTATGTTCGCCTAGTACAATAGGCTAGAATGCATGTTGTTTTTGGCTGTAAATTGCATTTTGATTTAATTAGCCTAAAGTTTGGACAGTTTAAGTAATATTTATATTATACAAACTCGAAGTAATATAATCGAGTCTACACATACTCTTTTCTCTTATCATAGCCTAGTACTTGTGCTGGCTGCAAAATGCATTTTGTTTAGCTGTAGTGCACAACTGTGTTACGTTTTATTTGTAATTTATCTAGGCACTGAATTAAATAATATGAGCAACTAAATGATTAAAATTATTGTGTATAAATATGATGTTTATTTGTGCTAAATGATCTTCTTTATGCTAAAAAGCCTGGTGGATATGATAAGATCTAAATTAATAATTAAGTAACAACTAATAACGTAAAACCCATATTCACAAATAAATTAATGGAATATTCAGTTACAAATTTTATTAGAAATTATTATACGTTCTTACAGAAAGTAGTGGAGGAGCTAAGTGGGCAGCTGCGTGAAGCGCGTGAGGCGTTGCGATTGTCTTCGCCGCCCGCCTCCGCGCCTCCGGCTGCGCCGCACGCTGTCACCCCCACGCAAGTACGAGTCATATTACTACACGACTACACCACCACCACATACATGCTACCCTGGTACATTTACTTAGGCACAGACACATTCAGGAAATCTTTTATCCTTATTTTTCCTTACAATCTTCTTACACGCTTTATTTTCGGATCAAATATTGATTGCCAAAAATTTTTAAGTAGGTATATTTTCGGTAAAATTATTTCTCCATCATGTTATCCACGTTATGGAATGGGCGGGCCGTATGCAACAACAGTCGATGTAGTTCTATCTCTCTTTCATAGTACTGTATTATGTGTTGAGTAAAAGAGATGGTACGAGGTCGACTGTGTGCTTCTTGGCGGGACTTACACACAAACACACTAAAATACACTGGAATTTCCGTGCCGCTTTTTCAATCAGCACATCTCTCTAACTTTATGCACTGCTGGTACAGAAAACAAGCAGTGGCAGTGGTAGCGTGCGGGGCAGCGGCAGCAGCAGCGGTAGTGCGTCCGAAGTAGAGGTGGGCGAAGAGGCGCGAGGAGTGGTGTGGCTGCCAGACAGTGCGGCGCCGCGCTGTCAGTACTGCAGGAACCACTTCTGGCTGGCTAGGCGTAGGCACCACTGCAGGTAAATTACTATTACACAGTAAATGTATCGTTTGTATAAGTCGGAAATGTGTAATACTAAATAGATTCTGAAGTATGCCATTTTGACCGGCTCGCTACCATCATCTTCTATCGCATTCTTCATTACTGAAGGCTTCTCTATTCTTGTCTTCATAACTGGATAGACCATTACAATAACTAGAATTTTGTTTCGTTCAGACGATGTGGTGGTATATTCTGCGGGTCGTGTTCCGAGATGAGTTCTTGGGGAGACTGCGGCACCATGCGCGTGTGCCGGCGGTGCCGAGCGCTGCGGTGACGCGCACACGCACATAGCTCAGCCGGCCCCGTCCGAGTCCGCCCGAGCGCGCCCGACCACGTCCGAGTCCGCCCGAGCGCGCCCGACCACGTCCGAGTCCGCTCGAGCGCGCCCGACCACGTCCGAGTCCGCCCGAGCGCGCGCGACCACGCCCGACTCCGCTCCCGAGCCTCAGCCAGCCAGTCCGGCGGCACATCGGCGAGGGCACGAGGGCGCCCCTACCCGACCTCTGCGCGAGTGCGAAAACTGTTTAGACCGACACCCACTTCCCATCGACCGATCTATCTAGATAAGCGTTTCTATAAAATTATAATGCAATAGAATTAAAGTGTAGTTACGTCTAAACAGTTTTACGTTTAAAACTAGTCATGCCGCTTCGATAACTAGCTTGTGAAACGTTTTCAAAACGCTATTTATCTACGAATTATGTATGAGAATTAAAATTGATTGTCATCTTTATTTTCATTAATATCACCATGACATTATTGTTTCATTATTTTGTCCAAAGTTAAGTGTGCTAACGACATTGACCGACCGTAACCCGAAGTGTTGATACTGTAACATAACGTGTAACAATAACAAGTGATGAATGTGTAACGTGCAAATATTAATGGGATCTAGTCTTTCGTGGTTTGTTGTTTGGCGTTGGATGGCTGGTCGCGGTAATGTAGTTAGGAAAATGGTATAGTAAATTGTTACGCGAAGGCTGACTTTCTACGATTAATATTTAAACTTTTTTCTACGACTGTTTTTTTCGGTCTCTATAAATAAATTCACTAAATGTATTTTTTCGATTTCTTTTTCATTTTCTTTTCTTTGTCGAGAGAGCGATGGTTGTAAGCTGGCCCCAACCAACAGGTGTGAATACAGACACGTAAGACTTTGTATAAACTTGTTTTTTTTTTTCTTTTTATTTTGTATTATAGTGTTTCATTTGTTCTATTATTATTTTTGTACAATAAGGTTTTGTTTCACACTTGGTCAGAAACTGGGAAGGCTCTCAAGTCAAATGACGATGGATTTTCAGCGAAACAACTATTTGGAAACGCGTCTGTCATGTGACTTGGAGTTCGTTAACCTTATAGAAGACTTAATTTGTATATTCGACATTTTCCATTAATTTCAAATGTATGAAATACATTTCTTTGTACTGTTAAATATTCGACTGAATTTGCTTATGGATAAGAATAGATTGTCTATATTGGACATAAATTGATTTATAAAATCCATACTAAGCTTTATAATTACGTTGATACATTTATATTGTGTACTAAATTTTCACACCGAAATAATTTCGTAGTCTAGATCGTCGAGAGTTCTGTATTTTATTTGTGATATTGTGATGATAATTTTGTATAATGATTAAGAGTTTAATAACTGTTGTTAGGAGTAAAATTTTACAGGTGATTATTTTAAATATCCCTTGCGGTGCGTTGGTTTTGCTGTTGTTGCAACGTCGAATACACTGGAGCAAAATGCAAACTTTGTTATGCCAACTGTCATAGACTTGCTTCGAGTGAGATCATAGTGCGCAGCGCGGGTCTGCCTTCCAAACACAGCGGCAATCCATATCATAGTACCAGATTACAGAAACTGGGTGACTAATGGGAGTGAAGACATATTCTATGGCATAACCTATCTTTAAAACTAACAACTTCGTTCTACGAGACTGGAATAATGTTTTTCTTACCGGCAAGTGCTCCAATGCAAAAAGATTGTATACTGATTTCTGACAGTCCACCCATAGTTGTGGGCGCTGTAAAGAATCCGAAATGTCGGGTATTTTGATAATATCAATTTAATTAGTAAAAAGTAGTTATATTTTAAAAAAAAACTACATTTTACAAGTAATAGATAAAAAGTGCATATGTACGAAGATGTTAGTTTTAATTATTAGAATTGTACCATGGTTGTCCCTAAGTCTAGTCATCCAGTACACTAGATTATTAGGAGAATGGTTCCATTAACATAAGCGTTTGTTATTTTTCTACACATAGTTATATTAGCAAGCTTCGCCGCTGAGGGCCCGCGCAGCAGTATCTGCTTCGTATCGTATAATAAATAAAATGATTTTGTAATTTATTAATAACTGAGGGGATTGTTGTTAACTGCATATATTTTATATTGTAAACGAAAAGCTGAGTAATGTGTAAGTATTGTCGAAGTGCAAAACTTGTTTGTGACCAATGAATATTGACACGATGTGAAATAAAGCATATTTAGTTTTATGAATTATATCTTTTATTCCGTCTGTATCCAGCCACATAAAAAAACTACACATAACCAGTATAAGTTAACCTCTTATTGTTCGGAAAGGCAATTAAATGTGAGGGTGGCTTATATTGGGAATATGTATGTAGTTTGATAATTATGTATCCCTATCAAAAGAGAAAACCTGAAAACTCGTTTGTAAAAATCATACATTTTCGATATTACTTCTAAATAATTTGCTTCAAAGTTTCGAGTAAGGAATCGCATATAAATTAAGTACAGACTCCAGCAAGTCAAACTATACAAAACTGTCAAACTTTCCCAATTGAAATTGAACCTTATTGTTTTGCTTTAAAGTTGAAAATCTATCAAAGAAATTTGACAGATTGGAGTAGCTTGATGAGCTGGCCTCTGTACCATGAATCATTTCTATATCTGCCTACCTCTCGTTATTATCAAAACAATTCACGCAGAATAAGATCACCGTGTTAACTGCTGTGATTTTTTTTTTTAATTTATATTACAGGGTTTAAACGTGACCAAGGATAATATATACAATCCGAAACGTGGAGATTGAATAATGTCAGTATAACGCGATTTAAGCCGTCAAAAGTAGTAAGTTTTATATCAATTCTAGGTACTAAAAAAAAACTTTATTTGCACCTTCAAGTTTATCATAAACAAACACAGGTTTATAGTTAGAAATAATAAAATTTAGCCGAAGGTAGTCGATTATACATATTAGAGTTGAAGCTAATACCTAAAATAATATCTTGTACTATAGGCATCAGCGCCCATCCTCCAAAAGTAAAGGTACTGGTAGATCGATACTAATAAAAACAAAAATATTTGAAATTAATTTATTCTCTGCGTCCAGTTCAACATCCATCTTTGTAGTGCTTACAACTAATCAACATTGACAGTAAATAAATGCGGTTATCAACTAAGCTACCGTACAATACTAAATATTTTAATACATATAAATATTCCAATTGAATAAAACAATGAGTGAAAAAATGACCAATGCAGTGGTTTAACTAGTGCTCGCCGGAAGTACGGAAGCATTTTTAGGTCGAACAGCGTCAAATTTTCGATTTTTCTATGAAATGCGCAGTAGCAGCTCGGAATGTGGAACCGTGACTGGTTATTGGAAATAATCTCGCCCCCATTTACGTGGGTGCTAAAGCCGTACGAGCGATCCGTCGTGATCTACCGAACCCTGATTACGCAGATACAAAGCGTAAAGGCTCGTAAAGGTATGTTTGCTTATTATTTTATATATGAATAGTAAATGACGTTTCTTAAACATAAATAATCATTAGAAATAGAATATAAAATTTCAGGAATCTATGGTGCGTTTTGAAGCGGAATTCAACTTATAATTTTATAATCTCAGATCAAATAAATAATTTAAATATATCTATTACTTATAATAAATAGAACTCTTTAATTTTTTTGCTATATTCTTGGATTAACTATTCATTCCTAGTGAAATCTGCAACTCAAATTATCTATATTATTTACTATTCAGATCTTTTACTTATTTATATGTTTATATTTGTATTAAAAAAATCTTGGGTGAGATTAACAACAACTTATTCTACATAGCAAAAAAGTATATAATAAAAAAACTTTCCTATCGACAATATTTTGACTAAAGGCCATATGTGACACTCGTTACTTGTTGAAAATATGTGAAAAAGAAATTCATTTGCCACACTAATGCTTATAACTATGACTTAAAAAAATATACATTATAAAGTAAAGCTTTATAGCAGGTATACACAAGTATTAACTAGATTTACTATTTTAACAACATTGTCTAAATAAACAGGTCTGAAAGATATTAAAATTCGCTGCAGTAATTACATTGTACTAGGAACTAATAAACTTAGCGCAGTGCATATTTAACCAAGTGCTTCATCAAATTAGGCTTCTTTTGAACTTTAATTGTGATTTTCGTTGTTTTTTTTTTATAATGATGTGCATTCAAATTGTGATATATTATAGTTTCGTCTATACAGCACCTAATTCGCCCCACAAATTAACACAATGACTAAACTTTGACTAATCAGCTTATAAAAAAAGGCCTTAAACTAGGAACAATAAGTTCATACTGCTAGAGTCATTGGTATTTACGAACAAGTCGACACGACTGCTCAGAATTAAAAATATAAGAAGAGGTAAGTATTGCAGATCTATATTTACAATGATGTGAAACCCGTATAATTGAATTTGATAAATATACATATATTATTATTTTTGGTGAATAATGAATAATACTCTTAAAGCATAATGTATTTATCAGCATAAACGGTTTGTCCTAACATTTAAAAAGCAAAGTCAATTTGTTAGAAAATCTGGTTGAAGTTTTTTTTTATAAAAAAGTATTATCAAACGCCTCATTCGTTGCGTCTTAGACATCAATAAATTTATAAAAATACACCCAATCACATCACAACACAGAAGGAATAAAATTATTTTGTACATTTGGTAAGACTACATTGGCTCGATTTTTTTAAGTACCAACAAATTAATTCATTTACCTACTTATATTATGAGCTTCGTTATTAAAGTTTGAGCCATTTTATAGTATGCAAAGACTGAAAGGGACAACACAATATGACAATCTAATGTATATAATATTCTAAAATCTTATATTTCTACATAAATCTCGATCTATATTATAAAAATACTGAATTTTATTTTTTAATTGCAATATTATATTGGCTACACACAGAAGAAGTACAGAAGGTCTACTCCGATCATATTCTGGCTTGAATTGAAACAATTATTGCGTAATAGAGTATATGACTAGATTTCATTGAACGAGGAGCGACTACTACGACACGGAAGCCTACTCCTAGCATAAAATCATCTCTTGACCCATAATTCAAGTGCATAAGTGTGCCCACAGCAACAACTAAGAATTATAAATCGTAATAACAAGTAAGTTTTTAGTTAAAAATATATTACTATTTTTACCTACAACAAAATTTTATAGACCCTCAATTTGCGAAACAAAAGATATTGAAATTTCTCGTGCCGCTAGCGTCTAAGCTTAACACGATACGTATATTAAGGGATGAGAATCATCCTTAGCACCCCTTTATGCGTATAATAGGGAAATGGAAGTAATATTATAAAAAAATATCACCATAAATAGAGCCAATAAATAATAAAAATAAATAAAAACAGTTAAAAATAAAGAAGTTAAAAACTTTTTTTACTTTTATGCTAGACAGAGAGCGAGCTATATAAACTATATTCCATGTGCCATAAGAATTCTATACTAACTAACACTCGTTTTGCGGGAAAGGGACGAATCATCACATCCCCTCTCAAACCCCATTAGTCGATTTGATTTTTGTTTTCAGTACCTATACAGTTTATAAAGATTGATAAAATAAAACATTATTAGTTATATTTTTCACTACGCCTGTTATTTTGAATAAATCAAAGACTATCCAATTATATTCTGAACCTTCTGTTACTTCTTATTCTGCGGCACACCTCTACATTTTATTATCATTCCCTACCTGCGGTGTGTTGCTATGTTTTTTCTTATAGTCCATCACCATACTGAGCACTTTGTTTTTGACCTGGTCCAACGCTTTGTACATGTCTGCAGTGTAAGGCTCGAAGTCTTGGTGCTTTTTCTTTCGCCTGTAGATTCCTTCCTTGTTAGCCATCGCGCAGTTCATGTCCGCCTGGTAAATTGAATCAATATTATTTATCTATGAAGATTGCTGTCTAATCAATATTTCAGCGTTAACAAATACGAAGCTGTTGTACCATTACCGACCGATAGATCTAAACGAATACTAGCTATCTTGGCAGACGTTGTCTTGCAATTTTAGTGCCACAAAATAGAAATATTTTTTTTTTGGGGTGGATGGACCACACTTCAATTAGGGGTATGAAAAATACATTACGACCGATTCTCAGACCTACCGAATATACATATAAAATTTTATAAAAATCGGTCAAGTCGTTTCCGAGGAGTATTTTATATATTAGATTAATCAACAGTTTCCTCTCAAGCATTATTGGCTGGCCATCTCAGTGAATGTCTATTTTGCACAGGTACTAGGACTACATAGAAAGCAATAAGTCATCTAGACCATCAGTCAGACGACAGATACGTATAATTAAAACTACTGACTGACCTCCGTAACATTATAATTTAAAAAGTCCAGTATCCCCTGTAGTGCATTTCGAGTGTCTCGTACCAGGACCTCATAAAACACGATGTGCAGCGGCCCCGGGAACCGAGTCAGCCACAAATCATGCAGGGTCTCCCACGCCGTCAGCTGCGTTGACACGTATGTTGCCCAATCTAGCAAGCAATTGATACTTCTTATTCTAAAACGTTTTTCGAAAAAAAATTGCTAAGACAGTGTTTTCAAACTTTGGGTTGTCAGGGGTTGTCAGTTCATATTTAGGAGGCCACGCTCGCCTGTTCACCACATTAAAAATATAAGATTTTCATAGTTTTTATATTAAATTGTTTTAGTTGCAAAGGAGTCTCGTTTTCTTGTACGTTGACAAACACTGTCTGGGCTAAGAGATTGCTTGTGAAATGGTTATCCCTAGTGCTCTCTCACTTTATTTACATCAAATTGATCAGGGTCCTATCAATAAGCAGAACCAACAGTAAAAACATATTGTGTGAAAAAGATGTGCGATTAGTATGGGCAACTCTTATTTACACTGCTAAGTATGTTAAATGTTGCTAAGTGCTGGGTTAAGGTTCAGTATGAAACATTTTCCCAGTGATACATAAGATCATCTGTATTTCATTGAAATAAAGTTGAAAGTTAAAAAATAAAGTACAAATAAAATTACGTCAATATTTACTTGTAGAGAAAATTACTTGCATTTTATTTTCAACCATATCTGAATAAGGCTGCCACCGGAGCAGAGAAACAGAGAAATATTAACCAATAGCATTGCACAAAATCTCCGCTCCTCTTCAGTGGCCAATCCTATTGGTTAATTTTTCACCGATTCTCCCATCAAAATAAAATGCAAGTAATTTTCTCTACAAGTAAATATTGACATAATTTTATTTGTACTTTATTTTTCAACTTCCAACTTTATTTCAATTAAATACAGACTATTTTAAGTATCTTTATCATCATCATTATCCGCAGCCCGACTTCACCCACTGTTGGGTATAGGCCTCTCTTTTGTAGTTCCAATTTCCACAATCTTGTGCCAGTCTCATCTCTTGTCTCATGTCTTCCCCGAGTTGTTTATCATATCAAAGTAAAAGCATGTGCGTCATGGTTCAATAATTAGGTAATTCGCTCGCCAGTCTACCCTGTCTGAGTTGTGGCTTTTTTAAACAAGACAAAAATAGAACATTTAAAAGTAGAACTAAGCTGATGTTGATATATAATATACATACAAAACAAACACACCATTCTTTAAGAATTAAGGATACATAATTACCTGATTTCCTGTGTTCGTGGGATTTCTTCTTGAATGCCGATTTTGGCGCCGTTCCTATATGCCCTCTGTGTAGTCTATGGAAATCCGCCTGAAATAATTTGGAATGGTTAAAATCTTTGCTTTTATTATACTTACTCATTAATATTTTACAATAAGAACAGTCACATAACAAGAACATCGTAATTGTCTTAAGCCAGGACAATACCAATTGCACTTTTATGAATGTATCTTAGCATTTCTGGAGTAAATAACCCAAGCTTATTATATGTATAATTATATCCTTCTCTAAGATTTTTCAAGAATAATTCTGGTTAGTCTCAAAAACTTTAACAAACATACACACTCTTTTGCTTTATAATATTATGATTTATTTGGAAATAACAATTGAAACTGTCCTCTTAAAATATTCAAACAAAAGCAAACAATAATTACCATGACCCTGAAACCTCTTGATTAGTTCTGCTGCCCTGGTAAGAGCATGTCATGAAGCAATGAGTGAGTGAGCATGAGTGCAACTAATTGTTAAAAACAAGGCAATTTCATTCTTACAGCAGCAAACACAAACTGAAAAATGTACACAGAACATAAAAAAGCTTTAAAATTATTATAAAGAATGAAAAATGTTATTTAATAATTATTATAAATGTATGTTTTATCAGATAATTATTAATATTTACTATCGAAAAACTTAAAATAGTTTTTACAAACTCATACAATTTCTAGTTATCATGTACAGCAGTGTTAGAGATAATTTTTTTAGTAAATTTCCTATTTTTAAGATAACATCAAATGCGGCCTAAATGACTGTATTCGTTGGTTGTTATTTTATTTATAATTATGTGTTGCAAAATGTTCTTCACATTAACTAAGTTATACAAATTATTATTATGTAATTTATTCAAATTATTTAATTTGAATTGTTAAAGCTTACTTTAACAATTCAAATTAAATAATTCGTAATATAAAACTATTTACAAAAATCAAGTTTACATTCTCTTCTTAACTGATGTATCTAGAGCAGTGTTTTTTAAACTATGGGTCGCGACCCCCAGGGGAGTTGCCATACTTTCTCGGGGGGTCGCCCTTGATACTCAGGCTATTAAGTTTTTAATAGCAAGGGTTGATGTTACTACAATAAAAAATCAAAATTTTCAGGACATAGTCATAAACCTGGGCAGTCACCACATTTTTTTTCTTCAGTTTCATGTTCAAGAATCCTAACATTTTTGACATGTTGCCTGCAGTACACAATACATTTATACCTCAGTAAATATTAGCCAGTAAGAAGCTTGACTTGACAATACTTTTCGCGCTAATTACATATTTATCTAGAAGAACATGTACTAATTAAACTTTAATAATTGATTTGGGTAGTAAACTAAGTTTTATAATATTATTAATTAATGATGTCAATATAACATTGGATTCAAAATTCCTTTCTTACCAAAATAGCATCCCTTGGATTTCGTATCAATAGTATAGCAGATCGGAACTTGTCAGAATCAGTTGGGGCTGCATGAGTCTTCACTACAAGCACTGAACCATCAGTGACATTCTCCGCTGGGAAACCATGCACTCTCAGTCCATAGTCCATGTATATTGAGCCTGTTAACACTCCTGGAAACAGTTTGAGAATAATAATACCAATCCCAAGTCCAAATGTTAATTATTTCAGATATCTATATTATATATCTGGATATATAATATAGATATCTGAAATAATTATTTGACCGAAGTGTCATTCAAGTGTAGGAAATATTGATAGTTTTAATGTTTGTAATTTATTTATTTTAAGGATTAGATCTTAGGTTTCTAACAATAAAGTGGTTTATTTACTCACTAAGATTTTGTTATTTGATAAATAGTTGACTGGAAACTTTTTTATAGAATGCATAAACACATTTTAGTTTTTTCCTATTTGGCAACATGACTGTTACTATAAACATGTTCTCCTAGTACCAAAATGAAAATTCTGTTTACCTGTAACTTGTTGCAGCAGATATCTGAGCCATGTGTTGCCACTGCCAGGGTAAGACACCAATGCGACCACGTCCCGGGAAGGCGGCGACCGCCACCGAAGCTCGCTACACCAGTTCAACGGCGGGTCATGCCGAAAGGCGAAGTTATTCATGTACCCACTCCCATAATACCCGCCCCTATTGCCGTGCAATGGACTTAACATAAACAGTATTATAGAGAAATACAACATAACTACTGCTGCCGCCAGCAAAAATATCGATCTCCGCGACATCACTGCAAGAGTATTTTCAATTTTTGTTAGAATAAGCATTATTTTTATTCATGATTTTGTGATTTTAAAATGTGCGCTTTCTTTGCTTTGATTTTTTATTTTAATATCATGTTTTCGCCCTTTTGTTGTAGTCTGATGGTGAGACTCAGTGATTCACAGATATTCAATTGAAATCATTGGTTTCGTAGGTTTCTTGTGTTAATTAATTTATTTTATCAATGCAATCGATATTTAATTATTTACACACATTAAACACATTTTTAAACAGTCACAACAGTGACATTGTGACAATCGTGACATTCGTGACAAAATTTTCGATTTCGCCTATATGGAGAGGTGTAAAGGTGAAAGCACACTTAACGGAGTCGTACCGCACTGAAAGAATCGTTTATTATTTCCTTTACACCTGTCGCGGTCGGTGTTGCAGATTGTAGAGCTCTTCGTAATTACGTACTAGATCAACAAAATTAGAATCACTCATTTTTTTTAAATTATGGAATTGGTTTGTCGTACGCATTTACGCAACTGATAGAATACGAGCGTCGGTATAGTCGACTGCATCTCCCGCGCCGATTCTCATGACGTCATCCGAACCGAAATCGTCTAGGCTTTCTGGAGTTTCTGGGGTTCTTTTAGATTCGGACGAATCGACGAGGACAGGTGTGCGAGGTTTCATAGGATTTCATATAAAGAATTCTAAAATCTATTTTATTTATTTTCACATTTGATTCTACAAATATTTATCATGAATAAAATATTGAAATTAAACTTCTAAATTTGTATTTTTGAGAGAATTCTAATTTTCCTTGGCCATGGCAAATTTTTCTTCCAATCTCAATATTACTTCAGCAATATTAATTATTTTATTTTTAAGTCTTCGATTTTTTGATTGCAATCGTTTTATTTGTAGAGCTTGTTTTACAATTTTGTCTTCGTAAAATCTTAGCTGGGCTTTTAATTTCCTTTTTCTCGGTGTTGTACAATTTGAATCATCCGTAACAACTGTATTTTTAACTGTTTCTCCTTCGAACTGAACCGAACTGTCTGCGGAATGAAACTGCACAGAGTTATCGTCATCTCTTTTCTGTATTCGATATTGTTTAATTTTGTGTGTGTCCACGCAATCTTTATGAAGTCGTCCCTTTTTTTTTGGTGGAGAATTACTCTCCGTATCACTTTGTTTTTTTGGAGAACTTGCCGTGGCTACATCAATATTTAGCAGCTGCAAGGAAATTATAACCATTGAAAATAATGCCAATAAAATAATAATGTCAATGTCAATAGAACAGTAATCGTTTCCTCGTGCTCAAAGTCCTTAAACAAACAAAGTTATGCGTGCGGTGCGTTGTTTAATATTGTATCATACATACCTCACACATAATAATTATTGAAAGTATATTTAAATATTCGTGAGTTATTTTTTATTTTATTTTATTTATATTATAATTATATAGTATTTTCAATTTTCCTTTTTAAATAATAAAAATAAAACATGATAACTTACTTGATTAAAAAACTTTACGATTTTCATAGATGGAAGCGCGGTAGGTTTCATGTATCTATATCCTTTATCTGAGATTAAAAAATCTTCTTCTAAAAAATGCACGGAGCAAATCGTGCTGGATTTAGTTGGCATCCAATCAAATCGACCTGTTGCATCTATCCATTTTTCTTTGACGCTAGCGTCTTTGGGAAACCTAAAAACATTTAAGGAAGGTGAGAATAAATTATACCATTAATTAACGATAACGATCACATTGTTACGTATATGTAAGTTTGATTACATTTCTGCTATTAAGTATCTATGTAACCTAATACAACTCTTCAAATTAATATCGTGCATGTATTTTAGGCCTTACAATAAAATTTTACTGTAATATAATAAAATTAATATAAAATTACTTATTTTCATATAACGATATGTATCGATAAAATCAACATCAGACTTACTCACTTGACTACATCACTACACTCTTTGCGCTGTAGCATGGTGCGGGTGACAGACTGACAGTTGCCTTTATGACGTATAGAGATGGGTTAATACCGATATTTGTTAGTATTCGTTAATATGAATATATTCATCAAGTAATATTATAAATATGTGAATATTACTGTTATATTATTTTACTACGGATATACATTCATATCACTATATTCGTGCAAGAATTGTATGAAGCAAGCTTTTGATAGTTATGCATACATTCCTAAGAAAATATTATTGTAAATACAACAATATTAACTAACTTTATTAGTCTCTTAAGCATTTAAAATTCATAAGTACCTAGTAGAAGTAGTAAAATTCGTCCCATTGGAAGGCGAATGAATTAATCCATACTGCCAAATATGAAGTATGTAGTAAGTCATCATAATTATTATTATACTTAGTAAAGTTAAAAATGTTGTATTTGAAAAGACCGCTGGCCAAATGTTAAAAAAATATGCAATTCAAAATAGTCCTTATTTCTTGTGTAATAAAGAACCCATACGCAGAACTGCACTAAACGGCAAGTTAGCGATACAGTATTTGAAAGTATGATACCATTATCAGTCGTCGAGTCGAACGAATGATATTAACCAAGTAATTTGAAACAGCCATGTTATGAATACCGTGAATATGGAATATTAGTTTAACAGAATTCGTCAGATTACTGATACACGTATACATCTAATATCTTAGCGAATACTAATATATCGGTTCCATCTCTAATGACGTATTCTAAGTAATTTTTAAGTTTATTTACTACCGTTAATGGTTTATTATAATATTATTACGGATGTTGTACAGCTGAAATACTAAGTCATCATTTGTAAATCGCGGCAACTTTCCTTAGTGAAACGAAATGTTACTCAACCTTTACTCAACACAGTTACAAGTTTTGAGGCACAGAACTTTCGATTTCGAGAACGAAATATTTATTACAATCGATACAAAATAAACTTAATTTTAATCATTTAGGGTTGATTTTAACTAGACGTTTTATTAAATTTTAGTAAATTGGAAGTAAATACCTAAGATTTTATTAGAAAACAAATGAAATCATACTTACCGATGGTACGAAACACCTCCATTTTTAAGATTTTTCCTCGTACTATCATTTTTGCACTCTAAAATGGAACAATACGGCATATCTATGGTAAAATGAGTTTGTCGCGAAACTAGCAACACGACTCGATGTTAGAACAGTAAGAACACGACTGAGACTGAGATCAAGTAAGCGTAACAGCGCCGCATAATTATGGCAAGCGTGCCACGCCTACTTTGCAATTCCACTGTTTTATACATTCCGTGGTTTTGTTCACCTTACCTAGCCAGTTTGAATTGATACCTATGACGTCACAAGATGGCTTGAGTTGAGGTCAGTCTCAGACTAGGTCAGTCCTATTCTTTGGTCCTATTCTTATTTAAAAAAGCCGGCTCTGTCCGAATCGTTTAGTACCTAAACGATTCGGACAGAGCCGGCTTTTGCTATCAAGTAAATTGCATTACCGGTTCATCAATTGTTCTTCAGCATGCGCCGAAGAATGCATAGTCAGCACAGCATGGAGGTTGCCCTGTTTGATGACCGTGTAAACAAGGTGTTTGTGTGTCCAGTGTCCAAGAATGATTTTCAGTTCGATAGCCATTTCTTTTTGTTTTAATCATTAGTTTAATCCGGTTTTTATAATACAGACTTTGATTATATACTTGTCTAGATGCCACATTGACACGTACAGAACGGCCCAAATAAAGTCTACTAAAATTGGTAGACTCTCTTCTCACTTACGTCAGTGTCATTTGGATCACTTCAGGGTGTGGAGTTCTCGAAAAATAATTAATTATGTCGGTATGTGCTGTCAAATTGTGTCGCAATTATGTGGGAAAACCGTATAATTACACTAAGATCACATTACATCGGTAAGTTTTGTTATTTAACCTCTATTATTTTATGAAAACATGATTTTTCAATTCGTTAATTTGTAGGTTCGACAGAGTAGCCGGTGTTGTCAATTTATTACAAGGGAGATTTGGCGAAACTATGGGAGATAAAATGCAAATATCAGTCATCATCTTTCGATCAGGAGAAAATTTTGTTATTTTAATAATTACCTACATAATTTATTTGATCACTAAATGATAACTTGCCTTCACAAAATAAATGAAGTCATTCACTAAATAGTATTTTTGTTAGTTCTTTCTAATATTTTGGGTTTCAGATTTCTTAAGACTGGAGAGACATTATACAGCGGACACGAAATGAAATATAAAAAAAAAACTATTTCGAAAACAAATACAAAGAGATGGATTTTGATCTAAGTATAAATTGCTGTATATATTTTTTCATTGTATTTTTTGTTTTTATTAAAATAAATAAAACACTAATCTATAAAACAATTACTATAATCAGCCTATTTCGTTTAACTGTCATCCCATTAAATAATGGAGAAAAGGTAAGTTAATAATTTGGAGCAGGCATCCCTAAACACGCACACCTTGACAGTTTGACTACAATAAGTACACAAGCGGTACTCACACATATCACGCAATTTGGCCCCAGTTTTCGCGTGTCGTTTGTTTGCATTGCTCCATCTAGACAAGTATATAATCAAAGAATACAGATAATTTTGTGCAAAAATCTAAGCATTTCGTTTGTTAGTAATTAAAACCTATTGTTAGTATTTTTATGGCTCTGTTCTAATATATAATCACCTTGAAACACAGGACGGAGACGCCCATTGCCTATCCTCCAACAGACATGGGCTGGGTGACTAGTGTTGCCAGGTCCAATGTGTCAAATTTTGGAACGGAAAGTAAAAATATATAGGACAATAATAGGACAGTTACAATTGCAATGACTAAAAAAAATATGTTTCTCTAAAAGGAAAAATATTTTTATGTAGTTTAACAGCTTACAGATATACCTATTCGTTTGTAAAACTTATCGCATAAAGTACAGACAAAGGAGGTTAGTGGAAAATCGGGACAATTGCAGCGTAAATTGGTAATCGGGACACCTGGCAATATTAGCTAGGGCCATACAAAATCCCCCATTGGCCTTTCATAATCGTAGAAAGTGCCCATAAGCACCCAAAGTGCCATTCCATTTCTAACATCGTAGATGCAAAAAATCAAATCTATATAAGTATAACTTTTTATTATATTGTATACAATTCATTGTGATAAGTTAGTAAACCTAAGTTTTCTAAGTAAAGTGTGACAATTCTCTATATTCCCTGTACATATTTCTAAATACATTTGCAATGGCAAAACTCTTGGTGAATTTATTTGCAAAAGTATTTTTCTGGCAGTCACCAAATCACCTCTCAAAATATGACAGACTGCTGCCTTTGCCCATACACTGACAGCTATCATATCTCTCATTTGATATGGCAACACTGAGACAAGGTCATGAATCATTGGTGGGTGTAAGTGTTCTACAGCATCTGCTATTCGGTCCAGGTTTATGAGAGCTTCTGCTGCATAAATGTGTGCCCAAGCTTTATGGCTACTTGAGGCTTCAGGTTGACTTAATAGTTCATTGGCACTCATCAGAGCTGACAATGGATCCTGAAGATGTAGCAATACAAAACTCTGGAGAACAAATGTGGAATTTTTTAGTTCACAGCGCTGTTTCCAATTTATTGGTGGGCCAGGTGGTGCCTGAATTATGGCTGCACTGACATCAGCTGGTGCTTCCTGATTCGGTAGTAATGTTATAGCGTTCCTTAAACATAGTGCAGCAAATTCTAATGATAATGACGGGATGGCGAATGATTCGCCTGAAGTAGAATATTTATCTTTGCCCTCTTTTGATAATAAGATGCGAGTGTGTGGACCACTGCCTAGTTTCTTTACTGTATACTGCTGTGCCTCATCACTGCAACATTTCTTTACACAACATTCTGCTAGGTGCAGCCAAATACGGGGGTTATTGGGATAATGGCGGGCTGCCTCAACCAAGCACTCGAAAGCACCTTCAGAGTTGTTAGCTGCAAGTAATGCTAGTCCCAAATTAAACACATAAAGAGGACGGTCTCTGCATGCTATTAATTTTTCACTGTCCTCACATTCCATAGCCTTGAAGTGTTCTTTAACTGCATGTTGGAAATATTTTGATGCTAAAAATGGTTTCTTTATTGATAAATATATGACTCCAAGATTATTATTGATGGCTGCCCATATATCTTCACCCTGAGTTTTTAGGTCATAGTTATACTTCAGCGTTTTGTACTGACCTAATGTAGTTGCTGCCTCTTTGACTTCACCATTAAGATACTGCTGTTGAGCTATAATAAATACATTTTCTATTGAGTCTGGTTTTAGATTCAACTTAATTTTCTGTCCTATTAACAACTGAGCTCTACTGACAAGTCTTTCAAACAGCTCGCTTACTTCATTATTTGATTTTAAAGGTTCACCATGTGTCTTAGCTATGTCCAATGTTTTCTCATATGTGCGTCTACATAGTGTGGCTTCCAGCAGCAGTAGGACTATTTGTTGGAACAGTTTGTTGTCTTTGATATTTTTACAAGCAAGTAATCTCTCCAGAAGAACAGTACACTGATAATAGTACCTCGAATGGTACAATAACACAGCATAATTGTACAACAGGAAAGGTGAACTGAGGTCTTTTGTATCAATTTCTGGAAATGCGAGGCCTGTTAGCTGTGCGATGGCTTTCTTTAGTTTATCCACGTTCTTCATGTCACTGATCATAAATTCCACTACTGCTTTGTTATGCTGAACCCTTTTATTACTTGTGCCAACCAAATTTTCCAATTCATTGAGATGTTGTAAAGCTCCTGTGTAATCCTTTTTTACATAACACTCGTGCGCTAGAATTACTGGTTCGTCCTTTATGTTGGCCATTATTTATTTAGTAAAAGTACCTGAAATATATGGACGAAAAATTATTTTTTTTATTTGTTTACGCAAATAGAACTTTTCCACGACCTGGTTTTTTTTTTTTTTTTTTGGTTGGACGAAGTAAATGCGATGTCTGTCAGTCTGTCACTGTCAAGAAAAACTTCAAAGCTTGGCAGCTGTCAATATAATTAAGATTTATGATATATTGTTTTTTTTTTACTTGGGGACTGTATTTTAAAACACAGTCTTTTGCACCTACATAGCAGATTTTTTTTAATCAGTAATTCAGTCACATGCAACTCAATTTCAATGCACCGGTACCTTTAATATCGTTTGCGACTTTATATCGTACGAAATATCCTTAGACCATCATTCACCACCTGGGGGAAATGGTACCCTGAGGGTACCAATCAATAGGTAAGCGAACCCAATCAATAGGTAAGCGAACTTGCCTTCTCTAGCCATATACTAACATACTATGTTACGGTCATGGGATTCGTGACATTCGCCACGAACATGACAGGCGGCGGTCCAGCGCTCGTTGGCCTCCTTCAAAGGGCGAGGCCTGTCCTCGCTTCTTATCAGAACATGCACGTGCATCAAATCTACTAGGGCGATTGTCAGTTCGGACGGCTGACTCCAAGTCAGCCGCCCGTAGGCTACAGCATAAGGAGGTCGAAGGTCTGTCTGCGCCTTCCGACGTATATTACAAATCACCAGTAGATAATTACACTTTTTTTTTTGTTCATTGTATGTAACTTGACTTTGACTCAGTAGGAGGAGGACCTAGTATGTTTAGTATTTTGAAGATAATCTTTTACTTTTTATTTATATTTGTGGTGTATATGTAATAAAGACTACCTATAACAAATAAAGAGAAAATATTTGAGTTTTTTTAGGGATGACTTAAAAATAGCTATTTAATTGTTTAAAAATACTACTTATAACTATAATTTACCTAGTTACAATAGTTATGTAACATGGGCTGTATTATCTACCCATGCATTCAGGGAAGGCCGCTATGACAAAATAAGTTTGTAGGATTCAGCTGCTTCAATCTGGTCTCACCAACACATTGACAAAATTTTATATTCTGCTGCTAAGCAATGTGCTAATAATAATATATGCAGGTTTGAGTAATGAAGCCAGTGATATTACTGGGTATATGACGGTAAGAGATGAGGTCTATGGATGCCACTTACCATCAAGTGGCCATAATATATTAAACTTGTTTGTCATAACCCTTCCATGGCAGTCCGGTAAAAAAGGATAGTAAAACAATGTATTATTATAAGTCAGGATGAATGAGTGCTTTTATTTTCTTGGTAGACCTTTCAGCTGGCCGCACACACAAGTGTTTACCAAATAGTGTTACTTTACATTTATCCAAATACATTTCAAACACACATTCTTTCTTAGGTATGGTAGTGGTAACATTGTCTATAGATACTATTTTAAAAGTGTTCCTTGTGTCCATAATACAAATACCAGTTTTACCAACATAACTTGGACATTTTGATCTGACTACATTCAAAATACTTCCATGAAAATCTGCTTTGAATAGACTTTGTGTTAAGGTCTCCCAGGCTTTGCTCGTACAATCTGGAATCGGTTTGTCTAATTCTAACAGATCACTTATATAGTTTAGCCATATTTTATTCAGAGGCAAGACATCATTGTATTTCACTCCATTTCTTGGTATCACATAAAAACCTAATGATTTTCTCTCCACTCTTGTGAGGCAACGGGCTTTTTTCTTATTACGTCTTCGTTTTTTAACTTTACTTTTCTTTTTAGCCAGTACAAAATCAGTTTTCAATTCATTTTCTATATTTTGTTGTCCAGGTCTTGATACATTTGCCTTCAGAAAACCAACTATTGCTTCAGCCGCATCTTTGTTGAAAGTTTCTTTTGCCGACATTTTTAGAATATTATTAATTTATGCTTGATATTATATTCTCGTTTATCAATAAAGGTATGCAATAATTGTAATATTAATAATTCCAACTTTTCAAAATAAACACTTGATAAGTGCGATATTAATTAAACCAACTGTTCGTGTTCATTGAACGATCAATTAATTCGCTCGCTAGTAGTGATGTTGATAATCAATTATCAATAAACGATTAATTGATTATTAAAATTAAAATGATCAACAATAATATTGTTCGCGAATTTATGTAATCGATTCATTCATTCATTGCATAAGGAGTCATCTATGTCTATGTCTAGGGTTTTCAGCCGGGTTGTGGCGACTGGTGTGTTTGTGGACTGACATTCCACTGGGAAAACAGCGAAGTGGGCATTCGTTTACCGCATGCGACAGGGTCTGGTCAGGTGCTCCGCAATCGCAAGATGTAATGTAATTAAATCGATTATACTAAATAATCGTTATAATTACTGACTAATTTAAGAGCAGAAATGTATATTTTACCTACACAATTTAGTAACCAAAGCTGATTATATTAAGCACAATAATATTTTAACTCTTAAAAATTGTGAATAATACAAATTTCCATGGTTTATAATTTATTTATTTTCAAAATGTTGGTGGACAGATACATTTTTAATTATAGAATGTACTACATAATAAAACTTAAGTGATTGACGAGTTTTTATTTAATTTTTGTTTAATTTTGTTATAGTTTTGGTATTTTTTCATGATAAAACATATTAATTTATATTTATTCTAGTTTTACATCATCATCAACCTATACTAGTCCACTGCTGGACGTAGGCCTCCCCTAATGTGCGCCATTTCACCCTGTCTCCGGCTATTCGCATCCAGCTTCTACCAGCAGCCTTTCGCAAATCATCACTCCATCTTGCCGGAGGGCGTCCTACACTACGTTTGCCGAGTCGCGGTCTCCACTCGAGAACACGTCTACCCCAGCGGTTTTACATAATTACCGTAATATCGGGCAATTTTAAATGTAAAAAAAAAAACAACTTTATTGATAATTGATTATTAATCGATTTAAGCTTCTAACTCGCATCAATTAATCGATTATGAAATAAATTATCAACATCACTATTCGCAAGCATGCTTTTATGTTGCTTAAGTTATGTCATTGTCAATGTCAATCAAATAACTCTATTTTAGACTTTCGTACAGTACCAGTATTAATTATATTAGTCTATGGTACAGTTTGCATGTAACGAATGTTTCTTAATCAATATTTTAATTCCCACATTATTGTTAAGAGAGTCGACGATAGAATAGAAGTTTTGCATTGTGTTTTAGATTTATAAAATGTATTTAGTTAAGGTACCTTTAAACTTAGTTCCATTTGACAGATTTGACTGAGATTTTGTACCTACTTGTTGAACGAATGAACTTTGTTTTGAAAAAACTGATGACTGGCAGTGTTAAGATACTTGAAATTGTAATTTGAGTGAACAAAAGTTTTTTTTAAAACTGTGGATTGCTAATTGCTACACTAAATTACGCTTATTTCTAAAATGTCTAAAGTTCCTTGCATCAAACTATCTAGTGGCCAGGAAATGCCTGTTGTCGGCCTTGGCACATACGCTGTAAGTACCTATCATACCGGCTACCGGCATTACCACTACTTCAATAGATAACCTCTCAATTTATTAAGATAACTATGACCTTGATGTAATTGAAAACATTATTATGAAGAGGGCTTTACTGTCTCCCTAACCTACTATCCTATCCTAATTCCTACTAATATTATTAATGTGAAAGTTTGTTACCCTTCCACGGTAAAACTACTGAACAAATTTTGATGAAACTTTAAAGTATTATTATTTATACATCAGAATAACGTAGATAGGCTATAATTCATAGCGAATTAGAGTTAATTAGCCACATTACAACGATAAATAAAAGTAACTTTTCAATTTGTATGACGTTGCAGGCAGAAGCTAATATTAATAAAGGATAAAATTTGTTTCACTTTGTGCTATAATGGAGGATTTTATTATTAGAAATAGCTTTAGCCAAGTGGCTTTCATTTTATGGGTATGTACTTATGACTGCCTTTTGGCTTGAGCGAGGATATCCGAAAATTAGACATAATATCATGCTTTAATTTCAGAGGAAAGCTGATCCTGGACAGTTCAGACAAGCTGTAGAATGGGGCATCGAACTAGGGTATAGACACATTGACACTGCATCTTCCTATAATAATGAGGAAGAAGTTGGAGAAGGGATCAATAACAAGATAAAGGAAGGTCTTGTTACTAGAGAACAACTGTTTGTTACTACAAAGGTGATATTCTCTTTATTAAATCGTATTCAGTCAGAGCCAATCCGATGAGCAATCAGGCTAATCTGGATTTAATCCCCACAGGGTACGAATATTTGTATTACCGGTAGTTGTTCTGGATCCGGGGTATGTGAAAGTTGGTTTGCAAAAAAAAATTTTGGAAAATTTTGGAATGGTTCCCGTGCTTCGATCAATGTTAATGTACAGACGCCAGCAGGTCAAGCTATCCAAAACTGTCAAATTTTCCCAATTGAATATGAACCTTATACTTTTGTATTAATGTTGAAAATCGATCAAAGAAATTTGACAGATTGTGGTAGCTTGATTTGCTGGCCTCTGTACCTATGTGTAATTTTATGGTGCAGGTTTGGAATGACCGACATGCTGAAGGTGAGGTGGTGGTGTCATTGAAGGAGTCATTGGCACGATTAAAGCTGGACTATATTGACCTATACCTTGTTCACTGGCCATGCTCAACTAACGTAAGTTTTGTAATATACGGTTTATTCTAAATTTTTGACTGCTATGCTAGAAGTCTTGGGTTTAATTCCCAGGTAGATCTGTGTTATTGGGTTTTTCTATTAACTTCTGATTAGCAGGTTGGAGTTTGGATTTGTGCCTAGTTAATGGCCTCTATTACATGAGACCTAAACATACCTGCAAACTGTGGTGCAGGTGCCCAGCCCTTCCTGGAATACAGGTGAACAATAATGGTTTCCAAAAGCAGTTTTGGAACAAATAATATCTTGTAATAATTGATCTGTAGAATTTTCTCGATGGCTTGTGAAGTCTGCCAACCTTCACTAAGGTAGTGTGGTGGACTATATAGCCTATTCGCTTTTATTCTGTGAGAGCAGAACTGTGCCCAGCAGTGGGACAGTATATGGGTTGATGATGATCTGGAGAACAATAAAAAATAATGTAAAATTTTTCTGGTTTAATAATTTCTAGGCCAAAGGTGAGGAAGCTGATATAGATTACCTAGAAACTTGGCGCGGCATGGAACAGGCTTTGAAACTGGGATTGGCAAAGTCAATTGGAGTATCAAACTTCAATGAAGAACAACTAGAAAGATTACTGAAAAATGCAACAGTTAAACCTGTTATTAATCAATTTGAGGTAAAATTATCATTTCATTAGGTTAAGAGTCTAGCATACCGAGCGCTCAACTATGATGAGCTAGTTCAAAATGATTGCTATTTTTTGTGCCACTTAAAACAAAAGAGACAACTCTTTCATTCTAAGCCAGAAGAAAGTTATTAGTTCCAAAAACATTTCCTGATGTTATTCTGAAAATTGCTGTGTATACACAGCTTATATCAGTCAAAGAAAACACTTTAAAATATAATGTTTTCAATATTAAATAAAATGTATAAACGAGAAGGCTATTGGTATAGCAGCTCGGAGTTTGGAATTTACTTTATTTGTGCCCAGTTAATAGCAATAGGCTCGCCGCCTATTATATGGGACCGAAACATACCGGCGAAGTGTGGCTGTCCAGACCCCAACAGGCAACCTATCCAAAACTATATTGATTTGATTTCTGACATTTACGCGAATATTAAACATTGAAATAAAACTACTTTTTACCCATTTTATCGCGTATATTGATATTATTAATCCCGACGCTGTAAAACGTCGGATTAATAATATCAATATACGCGATAAAATCCGTAAAAAGTAGTTTTATTTCAATCTATCCAAAACTGACAAATTTTACCAATTGAAAATGAACCTTATTGCTTTGTATTAAATTGAAAATCTATCAAAGAAATTTGACAGATTGGAAAGATTGATCTGCTGGCCTCTGTACATTAGTACACCTCTGCTTAACCCTTCGGGGAATACAGGCGTGATGTCGTAGGTATGTCATCTAACAAATAAAAAAGTCCTTCACTTGAATTCCATTCTTGCTAACACTTAATTTTTCAGGTAAACCCGACGCTTACGCAGCACAAACTGGTGGATTTCTGCAAGAAACACTCGGTCTTGCCTGTTGCTTATACACCTCTCGGCCTCATATCCGAGGCCAGGCCGGAATTCATTGGGAAGGATGCCATCAAAACTGACCCCAAATTGGGCGCTTTGGCTGAGAAGTACGGGAAATCTCGCGCGCAGATAGCATTGAGATATCTGGTATGATATTATTAATTATTTATGCTTGCCTAGTAGTTTAGGCCTAAACCTACAAATTATGATCTCATTATAATTTTACTCCGGTAATTTTCTTTTAAATCTACACTACTATTATAAAGAGGAAAGATTTGTATTTTTGTGTGTATGTTTGTAATGAATAAACTCAAAAACTACTGTGCGATTTCAAAAATTCTTTCACCATTGGAAAGCTACATTCACCCTGAGTAACATAGGCTATATTTATTGCTAAAAGATTAAGCTAACTGCTTAAAGATTAGGGAATCTTATGTCCACCCGTGCGAAGCCGGGACGGGCAGCTAGTTACTTATATAAAGATTTTCTTCCTGCCTGTCGACCATCCCTACTAATATTATAAAGGCGAAAGTAAGTCTATCTATCTGTCTGTTATGCTTTCACACCTAAATCGTTAAACCAATTTTGATGATATTTGGTACCAAATATCACCAAATAGATGAGGCCTTGGTGAAGGACAGGCTACCCTTTGTAGAGACAAAGGGTAGGTTAGAGAACCTACCCTTTGTCTTTGTTTTTGCCTTTTGGGATGTGTGGGAAACAACGGGCAACAGCAACAAAATAAATAATAAGCTAGTTTTACTATTAAAATGACGCGACGCATGCGCGGTAAAGGGCGCAATAGTCGCGTGCTCCCTCGTTCGCTCTCTTTAGTTCTGTGTATACATAGGTATGTCCCGCTAACTTAAGGAAGACAGTCTCGGCCATACTATTATGCGTTCGTGATTATTTTCCCAACTTTCAGCATTTTGTAGCACAATTATACCTATTTCTCGATCTCAAACTGTATTTTGTAACTATGTGTAACGAAAAAACAAAAAATATTTTTTTAAATACTATACTATTCATTTCAGGTACAACGCGGAATCCCAGTTATACCGAAGTCATTTACCAAATCCCGTATCGCTGAAAACTTGAATATATTTGACTTTGAACTCACAGACAGTGAAATGGAATTAGTAGATAGCTTCAATATTGACCACAGATGTGTCCCAGCCAATGGTTTAAAGAATCTTAAAAATTACCCATTTTAAATACTTAAGAGTGCCCGTTGTACGATAGAATAGAACCAAGAGTGTGCGAGAGTCAAATGGACATGCGCGCTCGCAGGTATGTTTAAAAAAAATCTTGGGTATTTAGAATGGTTGGCAGTAATTATTAAATACCTACCTAATTGGGTACTTATTTTGGTAGTTTAACCTTTTGACCGCCACGAACGTGTATACACGTCAAATGAAAACTTGCTCACGACGGCATGGCACGTCAAAAATACCACTTTTATTTTAGTTCAATAAACATACATCGTCATTATTAGTATATGTGAAACCTGAATATAGTTTGTTCAGAATCAGTAACTGAATCGATTCCAATAATTTTTACATCATGTTATATTTTGTCCCAAAAACATTTAAAAAATGTTACGAGTAGGACACCGAGCGACACTAAGTACCTATCCGCAATCATATGCGCGCAACACAGGTCACTGACACTGAGCGGTCAGCGCGGGCGCAGTGGGGCGGGCGGGGCCCGGGGGTGAACCAACCAGGCAACCACTTCAGTCGCCCGGCAGCTATAGGGAAGTGTGCACCTATGTCGCTCCCGTTCAGATAAGTAGGTACAAAACGAGAGCGCGACCGCGAGCGCACGGCATTTCGGTTGATCTGTACCTATCGTATGTAAAAAGCATAGGTAGTGTTCGTTTAAGAAATGGTACGTACAGTAGCGGTTTGTGGTGATAACGCGAGCGCGCGGCAGTTGTGTTTCGGTTGACGTGTACCTATCGTATGTAAAAAGCATAGTGTTCGTGTAAGAAATGGTACGGATACTAGCGGTTTGTGGTGATAAGTGATAACGTATTCCTGGCAGTGCGGCACGAGGAGCTATCTGACATTAAAGTATCGTCACACACATGAACACACGTTTTTATTTGTACCTACAGCCTGTTGTGGTTAAGTAGTGCGATGTTTAACACTTTTCATCCATTTTGAACTTACAGTGTTTGGTATAAGGTGCAACATATCGCATTGACTACATTTAATCACTTACGGCTGCATTTACAAATAAAGTACTTATTAATGTCTACCTACACTTGACCATTACGACAGTTCAAATACTGCAAGTGTGATGGAAAATGTGGAAAGTGTGATGTATCATCAGTTAAATACAATGCAATCGGAAATCGCCGTACGGTTAGGTACCTACTGCCACATTATTATCAATGAGCGCCGCGACAACGCGGGCGCGGGGCGGCGCCTGCGCGTGATGAGCATGTTTTTGTACGGACAACCAGGTAACTTAACAAGCTTATAACTTTGTGATTTTTCATGATACAAGTTTTGAAATTTTGTACATAGATTATTTACATAAAAATACTAGACACGTGTTTCAGGTTTCGCATATACTAATAATGATGTTGTATACAGAACTTTGTTGTTTTTTTTACCTACCTATTATTAAATACTAGAATTTGTCGCTTGGCATACAGAACACGGATTTTCGTTATTGAAGTGGCGGTCAAAAGGTAAAAACTTGGAAATACGTTTTCTTTCTTTCTAAATAGACTTAGATACACATTTGATTCATTTATCTAAATATGAAATATTTAGAGTATGTTATCAAGATTATAATACAGACGCCAGCAGATCAAGCTCTCTAATACTGTCAAATTTTCGCAATTGAAAATGAACCTTATTACGTTTTATTAAAGTTAAAAATCTATCAAAGAAATTTGACAGATTGTAGTAGCTTGATGTGCTGGCCTTTGTACTACTATTATGGTTATGGTTAGCAAGCTGTAAATGTGATATTGTATACGTAAGGGATATGTGATAGGTACTATATATTTAGAAGTTTATTGTTGTTGAATCCAATATATATATTTGTAATATAATATTGTGTTAAGACTTGCATGCTTTCTTTTTCCAAGTTCATACTTTAAACTCACATAGCGGTGATAGCCTAGTGGTATGACCATTGGACTGTCAAGTCGAAGGTCTCGTGTTCGAATCCAGGGCACACACCTCTGACCTTTCGATATCATGTGCGTATTTATAATTAATTATCACTCGCTTAAACTGTGAAGGAAAACATCGTGAGGAAACCTGCATACCTTAGAGATTTTTCTCGACGGTTTGTGAAGTCTGCCAACCCGCACTAGGCCAGCGTGGTGGACTAGCCTAATCCTTCTCATTCTGTGAGAGGAGACCTGTGCCCAGTAGTGGGACAGTATATGGGTTGATGATGACTTTAGTTATGCTTAGGTGACGTCAGCAAAAGCTATCCGGCTGCCAAATGATTGCCGCTTGATCTGGCATAAATTTGACGCTATGTTGTAGGTTTAAATCTACACTACTATTATAAAGAGGAAAGATTTGTATTTTTGTGTGTATGTTTGTTATGAATACACTCAAAAACTACTGTGCCGATTTCAAAAATTCTTTCACCATTGGAAAGCTACATTCACCCTGAGTAACATAGGCTATATTTATATCTTACTAGTTTTCCGCCCGCGGCTTCGCCCGCGTCGAGTTCAGTTATATCGCGTTTCCAAGAGAACTCTTCAAAAGTCCGAGATAAAAACTATCCTATGTTCTTTCTCAAGGTCAACTCTATCTCTGTACCAAATTTCATTAAAATCAGTTCAGTGATTTAGACGTGAAAGCGTAACAGACAGACAGAGTTACTTTCGCATTTATAATATTAGTAGGGATTAGTAGGGATGTCCACCCGTGCGAAGCCGGGACGGGCCGCTAGTTATAAATACTTGCGCAGTTCCCCGCAGTGCTCTTCACACAATTTACGTCAGCCAGCCAGGCTATATCGGGCGTTTTGTTGGAATCTTGAAATTAAAAGTAAAACGAAATCATCAAGTTGTCTGACAATTTTATTAATCGAAAATATAAATAAATAAACATGTCAACATTGATAAAAAAAAAACTGAAACGATACAAAATAATTAACATAATTCGTATTTAGCGTCAATGTGTGAGTTCTGGAATGTCTGTTTAAGATATCTTAAGGTTATATGTTAAATTGAGGTCTCCGACCTTAGGCAAGCTCCTTAAGAGACCTTAAATAGGATTCTTATAAAAGAGAAAAGTGAAATGCATATTTGGAACATCAACCTTCTTAGGCAATAATTAAAATTATTAAAAAAACGTGAATAAAATATGTAATTTAAACTTTTTTATGAGTTGCATGTAGGTATTTACATTCAAAACATAATAGACAGATCATTTACATATATTTACGGAATCGGACTAATTATAATAATTATCAAATCGTACTGGCTACATATTTTCTATAATTCATACAAACGTTGGATTCTTCAGGTATAAAAATATACATAGTAGAAAAAACTACTATTTACAGTAAACATGTTTGAAACCTACAAGATAATATTAAAAGAACATCGGCCATTTGCAAAATCGCATAAAAATATAAAATCATCATTTACAATGTATGAATAAACATAAACAATAATAAATAATACAGCCATATAAAACCCGGTAAATAAAAACATCACAATATATAATTCCCGCTTTGCTGAAAACATTTTACAAAGTCATAATCATAAAAACCCTATTTTTGTCAACAAAACTACATACATTTTAATACGTCGCACCTTAGTGGTGTATCTTTGTACACCAATCTTTCGCCGATTCAGTACATGAACTGGGACACGAACCCAGGTACTCACGCTGTGAAGTAGCACTTGCCATCGCTAGACTAATACCTACATTAGTTTTAACAACACAAAAACAATAGTTTACATATTATGTAAAGTTTATAAAAGTATCTTGATAAAAACAACAAAAGTTCTAAACTGAAGAAATATTTTCAAAGAAAAAAAGAACTACCAACTCTTAACTTTGAATAAAATCTAGAAAAATATATATGGAAGTCTAGACGTAGTTATCTCAATAAACCTACACTACTCAATAGTGATCGCAAGCGCAGCTTTTCATTTGTACACTTATATTAAATAATTATATTTAATAACCTAGGGTTGTGACGGGGCGCCTTAATGATTTTGTCACAAATCAACGTGGAGACTTGTTATTCAATAAATTCATGCTTTTTTCATTGTATTCAATTGATTATGAGTTATTATTTCATCAAAGTATTATAGGAGTGAGCTCAAATATCCAAAAATATGAGTTTATATTTTTCGCGAACTCCTTGGAAGTTTTAAAACTTACGCACTTCTTTGGTATATCATCAAAGCAGAAAAACAAAAACAAAGCGTTCACCAGAACTGTCCTAGCCTATTCTACCGCCACATCACCCAGTATAACATAATTCATATATTATATCGATGCCGTTTTGAACATGCGTACGCGCAGGTAATTTAGGATGCGTTTACATGACGATCATTTTATAAATGCAGCGTTTTATAAATGCGCTCTTATGGTAAGCAAAATGTGGTGGTAATACGAGGCTCAGATGTAAAATTGCAGTTTTTTTATAATCTTTATACTGTGCTCCTCGTCACGCTTACATAAATCAAGCTTACATGTAAATATTCATGTATGTATAAAAAAATATTAATTTTCTGGCAGAAATATTCGTCTAAGTCTTGGACAATATATTAAGCGTGTATTTTTATGTTATTCCTGCGCATACGCTTCTATTCTACGTTGTTTAATACAGCTTTACTTCCACACATAGTTAAACACGTCCATAATAGAGTCGTATATAGTGAACGTGATAGCTACATCGAACACTACGCGACTTAACCTCGGTACTGTTCCTTTGTAGAAGGCGAAGGGTCCTTCCGCCTTCCAGGTCTTGATGAAGCAGTCCCAGGTGTTCTTGTACCTGGCGGCCTCGAGGCCCTGCATTCGAGTTTTGACGACATCTATGGGTGTGTTGCCGAACACTGAGGCAGCTCCTGTAGTGGCAAAAGAAATGGATGATAGTTTTGAGACTAATTCGCAACGCAGTTTGAGATTAACTTGAGCGCCATCCCTTTTCCTCGCTGGGATATGACGCAGTCCCTATTTATTTTTTTGGAATACATTATTTACCTTTCTGTACTCTTTCAAATGTCTAAAAGCCAATTACTGATTATCTCTAGCACCGTACTGTACTTACTGTGTAATTTCCGGGAAAGACGGTACGATAGGAAATTGTTAGTAATGCTTGTCTACTTTTAAAAAAAATTATAGATTATTTCACGGCCAATGCCTCCGTCGCGTCGCGCAAATACCTCTGACTATAAGGAACCAGGAGAATTAGGTACTAGACTACGAAAAAAAATCAGATCACATGCAGACACTGAAGTGATTTTAAAAATACTAGTATCTCAGTGGAAGGAAAGCAGGGACGCCTATAGTCGATAGGGTTTGCCCTGTCTTGGGACTATGATGATTAATTAAAAAAAACATCTTACCGGCTATACCACCGAACAGTCCCACAATGTATTTTGGCACAGGCTTATCCCTGTCTCCTCCCTTGTACCAGTCCCTCAACGACTCCATCACGAAGAACCTGATGGCTTGGTTGCTGCCTTGCTTCATTATGGTTGCGGTCACACCCTTGTATAAACCTCCGACACCTGGAAAACAGGATGAGCTTGATAATACCCTACTACTTTAGAAGCCATTGCCATCATGCAGGTGAGTTGCTTATACGCCTATGTATTGCCAGTTGAAGGTACTGACCAAAAGTAAGGCCAAAATAGAGATGAGCTAACGCTCAAGGCGAAAGTTGCGAGAGGGAGAGAGGAAATACCCCAAGGGCCAAGTCCGCACGACGAATGTCGGTGATAGTGTAATGGATTACTACTACAAGACATTAAAAATATTAAGCCAATTCAATCAGATGTACGTGCATGGAAGTGCTACTATTTTGGATGGGAAGGGAATTTGCCGTTTTGCAAAAGGAAACCGAAATTCCAGGGACGTTTATTAATTAAATACCCACCGTCTTCCCTAACGATAGTCCTAACACCATGGAAGAAGCCTCTGAACCTCGGCTTTTCCAGCCTCAGGTCGTTTATAAACTTGACTTTCACGGTCTCCATGGGGGTGACGGCGAACACCGCCTCGGAGACGCCTGCCGCCAGACCGCAAGCCAGCTTGCCTGTTGTCGATAGCGTACCATCTTCAGTCACCATGTACAGCCTCGCTTGTTCGAATACACCGAATCTGTGGGCAAAGAATCGGGACCAAATCAAGAAACGCTCTTGCTCCTAAACAGTCTTAGGCTACTCTGTCAGCTATCTGATGGCAATATAGTGCAATTTTGCTGTCTCTTACATACTGCCGTTGTTGGATAAGGAAGTAAAAGATTATCGGATAGTGTGGTACTAAGAGGCTATGCTTTCCGGTGTTAATACGCGGATTGGTTACCATTGTTGACGCTTGATGGATGACCTATCAAGATCTTTCCATCCTTTGGCCCTACATTTTTTAATGGAACTTTTTTTTTGTTCAAAACTTCGAATCTGTTTGGGAACTCCTAAGTCCAATTTTTTCGTTATCACGGCTATATTCCTCGAAAGGTTAGGCAAATGTACACTAATGTACACCCACAGTTCACTGGTATGTATTTCTTTTATATTATTTATATAACTAGTATATTATAAGTGGAGCTATTTGTCGATTCTAACGGTCAATGGCAAACATAATTCCCTTGGTAAAGCTGTCATGAATGAGGACGCCTTGACAAGATCACGATTAACAATAGCTGTTGCGAGAGTGTTATTAATGTGACAGGTTGTACAGTCGTGTATACGGAATGTTTTGCTCCATTTTCCGGCTCTATGTCACGAGGTACAGTGACAATGAGAACTGGTAATACTCTTTTGAGAAAAATAATACTTCGAACGACTTCAAGTATATTCAGACACCACACTGACCTCTATAATACAAGTAGAGGTCAGTGAGACACCAGATATAGACTTATTGTTTAGCCCATTCGTCCCACGCAGCGCAAAAGGCCTCCCTTTCCTCTTTCCTAGTCGGTCTGTCAGTGTTTAGTGGGCCACTAAATAATAAGTGATATATAATTTATGTAAATATATCTTTCAATTAAACTTTTACAAGTCAATACTTATTTTAAATTATTTATACTAGAAGGCGCCGGTATTTCCTGTCTAACGACTTCTGAGAAGTATCGCTGAAATAAACTGAGAATCATGTTCTCTTTTAAAGTCCAGACAGCAGCAGTATTATCAGAGATATGAGTTTTACCATGTGGCGCAAAATCTGAGCTGGCCTTTTGAAAAAAGAGTCATAGCTGCTTTGAGTTGGCTAGTCCTAACTGGCGGCACGCATAGGTACCATTATTTAGGAAACTCAACAACCCTTCGCATGACGATACCAGATCAGCAAGACATTTGCGTAGATCACATGAAATACTCAAAACTGCCAGAGAACTAATTATGGGTTGACCATAAATATAAAATCTATCAGATAAAATTAGTAGGGTCAAAATCGGTTCACAAATAACAAAGTTATTGCTGCTGATGAATAACATATCAGTTATATTTTTACACCGAATCCAACCATTATATTTATACAAAACAACCTATTTACCTTCGTTAACTATTTTGATATATTTACGGAAGATGTCGACTGCCTTTCCATTCCAATTATATCTCTTCGACCAATTTATTCGATAATTTTCCGGTCAGACCTGTTTTATTTTATCAGTTGCGGTTCGGTGCATAAACATACTGAAGTATTGACCACTTTACACGCACTAATCTCTTGTTTAAACAGTAATTTAGTTCCATTTGATTATGATTGCCTAGTACTTTCGTTGAATTATTGTACTGCGGATAAAAATACCATTAAACCAAATAAACAGTTCTTTATTGATACGATTAAAAGGACCCACTTCAATATGTTTTTGAAAACTTTTGATCTACAATCTACTAGGTTAAACGCCCCATTCTTGCAAGTACTATAGTATCAGGATTACTTAAAATCGCAAACTCCCCGTAACGCAATGCCCTGAATGTCATTGAGTCTGTTTATCTGCATACAACCTTCGACTAAGTGACACAATGAACTGTTGTTATCAGTCATTAATGGTCCACTTAACTGTAACGTGAGATATATACGACATGTCGACTTTATACTCATCTAGATTAGAAAGAAACGCGAGTAGCTCTAAAGAAGTTATGCAATATTGGTATTCGTAATTATAAATTAAATGGATCTTATAATATTGATTTGTGGATGGAAACATTCGTCACATTTGGTCCTGTCTTAGGTATATGGAGAAGGTTGGAAGAATGAATTTGAATCTTTTGTGAGTGACATTCGAATGTTCAAGTTGGTTTTGCGATGAGTCGTGAGAGGATGTGGAATGGTGACTGATTTCTGGACTGATACAAAAATTCCCCAACTTCTTTCTGGGAGTTAGAGAATGTGATTTTTTCACATCATTGTTCAAATGATCTTTTTCAACGCGACAACGATAACGTGACAATAACGAAGGAGAAGATAGGATTGTATCCATTAATGGGTCCTAGGTTTACAGGTAGTTCATAGGCGTCTAGAAAAGAAGAAGAGATAAACACCAGACGTCAGCCAATAATAGGTATCTACTGTTTTAAAATGCTTCATTGTATGAATAAGTATAAATTATACCGATAATAAATTTCTTCAGTTAGCAAATTAAGTATATCATCTTCCGGTGCGTGTTTTTCACGTGTTCTTATTGGAACAAGTATTATACTTCAGTAAAAGCATCTCTGTGATGAAAGCATGCGTAAATACGTAGCTTTTTTTCGACACCGTCACTAGGGCGCGGAATGTTCTGTGTCGTCTTTAGGGTTGCAATCGGCAGTTGATTTGATGATTATAGATATTCACCATAGATATAGTACATTACTGACGTTAGACGAGAAGAGAGACGGTTCATGAATATACAAGTGCCGTTTGACGTCTGTTACGGTGGAGTACTCGGCTCATCTTTTATTTCATTTTAAAATTATTTCTTTTAAAAAAATACGTTTCCCCACACTAGAATTTTCTCTTGTATTGTGGGTGCGTTTACAAACACAAATTATCACATACACAAAAACCCAGACCCGGAACAACTACTTGTAGGTCATACAAAAATTAAAGTAACAGTTTGAAAATAGTATAAAAGTATTCTAAGTGACATGCGTTGCTGGCTTGCTGCTGAGCTTGAGGTCCTGGGCTCGTGTACCAGGTCGTTATTCCTTTGCTTGCTTTTACTTTGATGATGACCAGATCCGTCACCTAGAAGGAGTCACAGGATCTTATCCCAACTAGCAAAAATTTGTCTTATTAAAGTTTATAAAGCCAAATAAATTATCCTTATAGAAACCATATTAACGTTAATAAGAGCGGGTTTGGGCACAAATTATAAGTGTTTAAACCTTACAATTACCATATTAAAGCTTTATTGCATGCATTTTTTTCTTGTAGAAGTTTTATAGTCGCTAGCAACAAGAATAATACTCTTATTGTTGCCATATACAAGGTGTTTACAAGGGCACTACCCTTATAAGAGATATATAGACGTCATATAAAACGGTAATTTCCCTTGTAAATGCATTGTGTTACTACGTTAATAAGTGTAATTATTCTTTTAGCTGGTGTGTTAGACCTAAAAGTGTTTTACCTTTGTGAGTTGTGTTTAGTACATATTATAATTTTCGTTAAACGGTAAGTACTAACTTATTTATGTGTTTTGTGCTTAATTTGAGTAAAATCTGTATGGGAATTTAAAATTATGAGAAAGTTAGGTATGATTTCTATTTTATTTACCAACGCGCCGCTGAATTTTAGCTGTTTTATGCTGAAAAACTGTTTAATTTTTTCGTATTGTTTTTAATATAGTTACTACAAGAACAAAAGTAAATAACAAAGCGTATATAAGGTGTCTAAAAAGATTATACTCTTATATTAGCAATACTTCTTGCTATAACGCCTCCATATTGATTGTTATTTTACTTATTTTAGGGTTCCTTACTTCGTAAACTAAAACCAAATATTTGCAGTCGAGATCTGATATGGTTATTTTTATGGAGCAGAACAAGAATTAGAAAAGATGACACACACCCGACATATTAAAATTACTATTTTACTACTACCCACATACTTATTAAAATTTACTATTTTTACTATCTACTTCGTAGATTACTTATGCCCCAAACATATTTTTGCATTTACGCAGAAGGATTTAAATTGTGATTATTCAATTTTAGTAATATTGTTCGTATGTATGTTCAATCCTTACAGATTTGAGTTTTTCATCAACCCATATACTGTCCCACTGCTCTCACAGAATGAGAGGGATTAGGCTATAGTCCACCACGCTGGCCTAGTGCGGGTTGGCAGACTTCACACGCCGTCGAGAAAAGAGATTTGAGTTAGAATACAATTATTTTCTCTTACAGGATGACGTGCCAGCAGAAACAGGAAATGAAATATTAGAAGATAGAAGTCAAGAAAACACAGTTATAGTTATTCCTCACACTGTATCTCGATTAAATTATTTTTTTCGGAACCACCAGAACTTTCGTTAGTCTCGCTCCCAATAAATAACTCCACACAATAAATAACTCCACACAAGAAGAAGTGGCCGGTGCTATGTTTGTTGCCATGGCCTCATATTTTTTGGCAATCCTTCTCCTAAAACCTTTTCCAATCCTGTACATTCATTTTGAATAGCAAAATGTTTTACTGTCAAAATGGCTTACTTGGTTATGTAAAGCATAGTAATATAACAACCCCAAGAATAATACCCTTATTATTCATGTCAAAAGGATTATAAATTGCATAAATTCTTTTAAAAACCATATTACTAGCAAGACTCATTAGCTGTATAGACGTCTTATAAAATACATCTACAAGACCCCTAGCTTTATAATTACTTTGACCACCGCTTTTATAAGGTAAATTAGTCTTTGCGATGACCATTGTACAGCTTTAAATATTATATGACAAATAAGCAATAAAAGTAACCATTATAAGGGAAATATATTTTGAACCTTTATTGTGGTCATATTATTTGGATTCAAAAAGGTTTATACAACAGATTTATAAGAATAAAAGCAAGATAAGCCAAAGCATCTTATAATAAACCATTATAAGGTGCATTGAATTATTGACTGCAGTTATAAAACAATTATAAGATTTCTAGCCATATAGTCTTAGCGTTACAAGGTTGATTTGCTAGTTGGGATGTTTAGCCAAAAAATTAAAAATGGCTGTCTAATTTAGTTATAATGTCTTTGTTTTTAGCAGATCTTACGTCTACCTTCTTACCGCTTACAAAGACAGACGAAGGTATGTTATCCTATGACCTCATATTTATTATTTGACTTTCCTAAATTGTATTGTGACGGTGTGTATTTTATCAGAGTACAAATAGTTGACAACAGGCTCAGCTTAGTCACATGATAGACGAAAATATTTAGAATATTTAGCATTATTGTCTGCACGGTTATTTCAATATCTTTATTTGGTCATGACTTTCTATACTTACTGGTGTCAGGTCGGCTTTAAGACAGACCAGATGTGGTTAAATTATGTGTTTTATATTGAGCGACTGTTTTCCAAATTTAGATACTTTTGGGGCTTCCGATTTTCTTTCGTAATTGATCTTTGGTATTACGACTAAAACTACCTGAAATGCCAAATGAGGTGCATTAAAAGGTCTCCAAGAGTGACTATATTTAAATGATCGTCTGCTTCACCCTGGGGAGTTAAGAGGCCCCTCTATCACCTTACTGATTTTTAACAATTCTCTAGGCTATTCTTTGCTTTAACCACGGCATTATACTGTTAATGGAAAGCTCATACACAATACAAGAAGACAGGTTAAGGTCCCCTAAAGCCTTTAGCGGCACATCTGAAACTAAATATTGACTCCAGCCGAGGCACTGGAGTCAATATTTAGTTTCAGATGTGCCGCTACAGGCCGCTAACCTCTAATTAAACCTAAGGAATTTTATCATTACTATCATATTCAATAGTAATCATGTTTTGCCTGACATTAGCAATACTTTGTATTGTGGTATTGACACACATAAGCTAATGATCATCATTATTTGAGATTGTGTAACAGTATTTATAGATAGAATAGCGAAAACATTAATAACTGAACCAAAAGTGCGATTTTGTCAAGTTAGAAGCGTCCTATGGGAGAGCTCGCATGAGTAGTTTTATATTCTGGTTGTAGAAATTACAGCTATTTCAGACAATTTACCCGTCACTGACTGACGGATGATATAATGGATATGTTCTTCGAGTCTTCGAGGTATTGCAGATTCAAACAGAGGCAATAACACGGCATATCTTCCTCTTCCAGCAAGAGAGACTAAAGGTTCTGGAGAAGAATCCCTAGGCCGTCTTAAAGATCTACGCAGGAGTGTCAATAAACTCCTGAAATCATATATCCATTGAAATCTATGGTAGGTAATAATCTCCTAGTTCCTTTCATCAAATTCAGTCAAAGCTAAGTCCTGTACGTATGCGTTTTATTGCACACGATGGACCTTATTTATTCCATAAGAGATGAGAAAATCATTCATGATCCATTTATTCCGAGATTTAATAAAAACTGTTTAGTGATTAAGCCAATTTTATCACATGTCAGATAGATAAGCATAGCTTGCGTTTTCATAATCTTGATGCAATTTATACGTAATGTACCGGTGTTAGTTAAGTCAGTGATGTTTATTTTTATAGCCTACTTTTAGGTTGTATTGTTCTTGTGTAACATGAGCTAACATTTCCTTTGGGGCCTAAACATATCGGCAAACTGTGGATTAATATTAGTACCTCCTCCTTCACCTAACCCTTAATACATACGTGATGGTATTTTTATTTACTATGCAGCAATCGAAACGATTCAATACACAACTAATCTTGAGGTATAAATTGAGGCCATCGTAACGCGATAGCGGCAGTCAGCATGCTAGTTATCTAATAAAAGCGATGCAAAGCATATGAAATACGATTTTAATTCCAAAGAAGGAACTTCTTAGCCTTGTTTTATTTACATTCATACAACACTCACGCTTATTTCCCATGGGTAGATACAAACTACAGGAAGCTATTTGCTTTTATATTATTTACCAAACTAACACGTCTGTATGCCACGAAGTGGACTTGCACACCTACAGGTCGTCAGTGTTTTATAAGATTGGAGTAAAATAATTCACGAAAATTTGTATTATACGTAACAAACATATCCTATAACTGAATATCAAATTGCCAGTGTGTAATGCACATATTTAAAACCTTTTATTTACTGTGACTCTGGCTATGAATTGACCCAGATCACTAGGAAAATACAAGTAGTTGTGTTGTGTTTTGGAATTTTTTTTCATAAGTACCGGAAACGTTGCTGTCTTGGCATTTTTTGCCGTCACATCACCATTCCTTGAAAAATTCGGCTGAGAAGTACGACCTTGAGACCGTTTTCAAGTGGCATCATACAAGTTAGAGTTGATCTACAACAATCACCTCTAATACGAAGGAATACGGACGGACCAAAGAGAAAACTAGCTGTGTAGCTCCCTGTGCGTAGTGTGTGAATTGTGTTATTCTTCTATGTGAACTAGGTTACCTGACGGCAGACTTCGGTATCGATCCATAGACCAGGACGCTGAGACCTCTATATAGACCGAATACTCCATGTGACTTTATTGTCTTCTTAACGCAGTCACCTATACCTGTGTATTTCTTGGCACCTCCTGAAAATTTAAAGAAATTTGGGTTTATTTATACATCGATCCAGATGCGATAAGCACAAAGTACCTATGAGCTAGGGAAGAATACTTATGTAGGGCTGCTATTTCGAGTTTTCTTTTTTCCTAGGTCGTCCGTTCGGTATTTCGGGGTCAAGGCATTCAGCTCCCTAATGATTGAGCTACACGATGACAGATGTATGTATGTCGTTCACTAACGACATTATGACGGAAAATGTGCCAATGTTACAATGTGTAGATCAAGTGTGGTCTACATTGTAACACTCGCACATTTTAAGGTAATCCTGTCAAATCAAATCCAAATCATGATGAAATAATCCTTATGTTGGATTCGGATTTTTTTCTATCTAGGAAATTTCTGCTCCATCAATTATTAAAAGTATCTTCAAAAGATCTACTTAGTTACATAGACATAAATATCATACATCAATTATAAAGATAATACATAAGTACATAGAATTGGAACTGTAACAGATGATTATTGCCTCATCAATGATAACTTACAGTAATCAATTGTAATCTTGATCTCATTATATTTCTTCTCTATAGTTAATTTATTTAAATTAAAAGAAAATCATTTACGAAGCATTATTTTAACAATTTTAGTAGGTAGGTACGTGTAATGTAGTTTCGTTTTTTTAAATTCTTGTCTCACCTCATGATACTTTTAAAATAAACTACACAACGATAATTGGTAACACACGATAGAGATACACGCTAATCTGTTGCATTGACCGTGAATTTAATGGGTCAAGTTGTACCACAATAACGGAGGTTGTTAGCCTTTAGCGACTTTTAGCAAACAGTATGATCGATCGCCCCGGACTTTAGATTAGATTGTTTTAGCATTTATGGCCGACTTGCTATTGTTACTAAGTTAATATTATTAGTTGATCGGATGTGTTTGTTAGGTTATTATAATCCTGTTTAGTTGCACATGACTGCATGAGGTGGTTGGAAATACAATTATCAGTGTTCTGTAGTCCGGTTCAGTTGGATCGAGTTTTCCAAAAATAGATATAATTTTTCATCTCAGATTTTGTGTCCCGTAGGTAAAACTCCAGCCTCATTAGTATCCTAGCATTTAGTCAAAGCATCCCAGATGTATTAAATACCCGGAACCTTGAGGATACAGCTGAACAACTCCCCGAAAGCTAACAATAATGAAATAGTAACAGCCGAAAAAGTGACAGTTCGATAGATGAAAATCAATTATTAGAATTCAATAAACTAAACTGACTTTAGCCAAGAGTAATTTACTGCTATCATCGTTTAATCGTGTTCTGCGATTTATTTTCCATGAATTTACCCTTATTCTCCACGTAGTGTTAAGCCTACTAGATCTACTATAAAGGAATATTTTCCCCGTCCTTTGCCATCGCCTATTTAACAAACAGATAAGGAAATTTATATCATGGATCATGTTATGACATATCGATAATGCCGGAATGATAATATGTGTATCAACACTATCAATACAATTGTCGAAATACCGCAGTCACAGTACCTACCAATGATGTGGGAGCTTATGCAAGAATTGATATGTCAATTCAAATAAATTGAATGAACTGTTTTTCCATTGGACAAAGGCATGGCAGATAGACAAATGCATGCGGAACAAGAATCAACCTTCAACCTTCACCACCCATATTCATGAATGGGTGCATTTTAATTTGTTAGATTCACATAAAAGAGATGATGAAATTCAAGCTCTGGCTGTGGGTTGTTCTAGGTGGGGTGAGATAGTTTAAGGTAACAGTAATCTGGTGATTAGGATGCTATTTCGTGTCGTTATAGTAAGGATAGGGTGGATAATGCTGTAAACTGTTGGACCGAATAGCAAATGTATAAAACAATTTCTAACAGTTTCTCGCAACAGAAGTTCCTTCTCCTCCGCCTCTCGCAACATAAAGCGGGTCCGACGCATTTAATCCATTTTCCTGAAGTAGAATTTTATTATTTTTAAATATTTTTGAATGCAGCTTTACTTAGTGAAATGGTACTGTCTGAGAATTGGGCCAATTATTGCGAATGGGACCAACTGCGAACAGGACTAGCAGCGAGTGGTGGGACAGTTGGTGAGATAATTTGCGAATGGGATAAAATCGTCGAACCTGAGGTAGCTTTACGTCTTTCTCATAAACTCGTGTGGAAAAGGACGGCGCCACCATAATTAATAACATGAAATTTATGATCAGGTGGTGATCTCCCCAAATCCGTGCGCTGCCCACAGCTGCGAGATAATAGAGTTCATACTGCCAATGTATCTTAACCGTGCGCTTCATCTTCCCTAGCATGTGGTCGACTTTTCTATCGTACGTATAGCAGGTACGTTATGTCCTTGCTAAGCACAAGGTTACCTGTTTTGGGCATCACAGGCGTGAAAACGTAAAACACTGAGTAAACATTCGACAGATGAATGATAATTTTATCAGATGTTCTCAGAACAGTTCATAATAATATATTATTTTGAACATTACTACTTTTTACATCGCCTAGAATTTGTAGGTAAGCGTTGCAGAGGTCTGATAGCAGTTGCTTCGTATAAAGCTAGAAATGCACCGCCGCTTTTGGTTAAACCAGAAGCAGTCTCCAACATGGCGTGGAAACTGGAAAAGACTTGGACAATGCTATTTTTTTATTGTAATAAGGTGACAAACTTAGGTACAAAAAGCGGCCGCTTCGGCCGCTTTTTTTATTAATAAAATAAAAGAAGCGGCCGATTTTTATGACGGACATAGATTTTAGCTCGAGGAAGCTTTAAAAACTTAACCGGACTTGGTGGCGAGGCACCGAATGCCTCCAGCCAGGGGCAACTTATAAACTAAGCAACACAGCTAAGGGCGTCCCCTGCGGGAATCGGACCTCGGCTTAGGGCGTTGCTGGTGGGCAGCTAGGGACGGCTGGATCAGGGTTCCGCCTCGGCCGCGCGGCAACTGCAGCCTTTATACGACAGCATTACCAGTGGTATCACTCGCGCGTTGTCATCTTGAGACCTCAGTTGTTAATGTCACAAAAGCCCAGTAATTTCACTGGCTACATTTCCCATTCACTGTATACTAGTAGCAAATTACTAACTAGCAGCAGAATGTTCGGCAATACGGTATCATAGACCACTTCAGAAGAATTTTGCAGCATGACCATGGTAGTGCCTACCTTAATCATTTATGTAAATGGTTGCTTAAATAATATACCTAGTTTATGTCCAGTTAAACAGCCGTACACGAAAGTTCATTTACCCATTTACGTACGAATACCTACTACCTATTTAACATAAGTTTGAAATAGGTATTTTCGATGAAACATTTACAGTGCTGATGCTCAATTTAGTTCCTTATTAATTAAACATTAAAGACTGGATTTCAATAATAGCTAAGTTCTTACACAACGTGTATACATTACTTAGGTTCCTAATTATTTTCTAATTGGAATCTTGTTTGAACATCTAGTCACTTAGTGTTTTCTTTTACACATTAAAAACCAGTCCAATAAAATACCTTAGCTAGGTACTCCTTCAAAATTATTTTGTTCCAAGTACACAAATAATTTAGAACAAAATAATTCATAGCAGTAGCGACCCAGTGGCTCTACATGATAGCGGCCAAAAGGTCATGAGTTTATAAAAAAAAATACAAACTTCTGTATTTTTTTTTATTAGAAATACATTAATGTCAAAGATTTTGTAAGTTTTACGGCTTTTTTGTTTACATGGGTTTACTATGACTCATCAATTTCCAATCAAAACCGATTTGCTTGCTACTAAGTGGTCTGTCACGTAATACCGGGTGTCGCATGTCGCACCAAAGGAAAAGGCCTTGAATAATAGTGTTGTTTGTCTGTATTCTGAGTCTCTGACATAACAGAGGGAGCCGACCAAAGTCCATTGCTAAAACAAAACATGCTCGTATGTTTGATTGAAACATCAGGCTATCGAACGAAAAACATAGGCAATTCCAAGGTTAACTAACCTCGAATATAACACAAATTTATGTATACTTATCCAATTAGTTTCTTATATTTGATTTTTTGAGATAGACAGATATCCGCTAACAAAAATAGTGTATGACGTCTGTATGCATATTTTTAGCAAATGTTTTTCTTATAATGTTGCAATAAGGCAATGTTTACAAAATATGGTACAGGAGGCGAAACCGAAATATCGATTGGTAAATGAAAATGCTTGTGGCTGTGAAAGGGAAAGAATTAACTAACCTTTTTCGTCTAATTGTAGCTGTGTTTTCACGTATTCCGTCGGGAATGTAATACAAATTTCAATGCCACCAGTTATTCCGCCGGCCACAACACCTTTCAAACCTTTCGTCTTCTCGCCAGCCGCAGCCGCTGCACCTGTTTCTGTCATCCATGGCCTCGAGAATGGATTCTTGAATGCTACTGGTTTATTAGACATTTTTCTATGTTTTTAGGCACTTGTCGTTTACGACAGCGGCTGCGTTGACCTTCCCTCTATACAGCAGAATCGCGACTGAAGAAAAAAAAATGACTGAATGAATGATATATTGATGAATGACAGAATAAATTCTTTGTAATGTTTGTTGAATGGACCGAAGGAGTAGCTAAACCATTTCAGATGCCGTTGTATACGCTTACGTAGCGTGGACAGAGGAAAGATACTCTGTCTCCTACGTTACGTAGGCTTTTAAGTAGGTACCTACCTAATTTACTAATCTTCAAAAGTCAACATCAAAGAAATTCTCTGCTGAAACAAAACGGAAGTCGGAATTCGAAAATGTTCATTCCGGTTCATTCAATATTTAGTTTGACTGACATTTAAATTTTGACTTTGACTTGACATTCCCTATAATTTGGCATTTGGCTGACGCTCATAGTCGCTGCTAGTGCCTAGTGATGCGAGTACGATTTTCCACTCGAGACAGTCGAGTTATTTAATAATTTTACAACACATGAATGAATGAATACCAAGTTTCGATCAACAATAGCAACTCGATTAGTGCTCGAATACTGTGCTGTATCGAGTCACATATACAATCCTTTATATTACCCAATTAAAATACTAATAAATTACCAGACATGGTCGACTTAAAAAAACAATATTTAATTAAGTAATTATTATTATTCCTGTAAAAGCTGATAACTTTCACTTAGGCAGTTGTCACACCGCCGGCAAGAAAGCGACTAACTATCAGCTATTTTCTCGCTCAAGAAACGTAGGAATAACAATAGAATATTCATTCCGTGTAAACAAAAGATGCATAAATTAACAGTTGATCGCTGACTATTTACACTGCCGATGCCGGCGAGAACTCGCTCCACTAGTTTGTCACTGAGCGACGATCTATCAAAGATAATACTCGCTCAGCGATGCTCGCCTGGCGGTAAGAACCCACGCCGCGCGCCGAGAGACCAACTAGCGGTAATTTCTCTACAGTGCGGCTTTGAAAGTACACTTCTGTTATTCGTAATACTTAGAACAAACGTAACACTGCTATTTTCTCGATGGGAACACCATGCGCCGCGAGCTCTCGAGCTTCTCGAGTACATCACTAGTGTATGTAAAATTGTAAACAAAACATCAAGCTGAAGTGGATTCACGGTTTGTGTTTTATTTACGTGTCTGTGTAGTAAATAAACAAAGATATTGAAAAGCGCAAGAGATTGTAACTAGAACTAGATGCCAAAATGTATCGCTCTGAGAAAAATTATGCTTCCGTAAAAGGAGGGAAAACAGAATTAATGGACAGGTCTGGAATTACTTCCTAAGCTTTTAACACTATGTTAATGCCTTGAGTTGATAATTGTTTTTAATAATATAATATTTGTGAATAGTCTTGATGTTTTTGGAAATTATTTGTACATATTTACTATATGTATTGTAAAATGATAATATGTAAATATGTTGTAAGTACATAATTGTATTGACGACGTCTGTGGCCTAGTGGTTCGAGTACAGTCAGCGTCAAATAGTTAGTGACACTCAGGGTATTCAAATAAATAGACGCAACCAAAAAGTCAATAATATCGGTACAAACAAAGTTTCCATAATGTTGTCAACATTATAGTCGCTCAAAAGGTCGAGACGTTTAAAATGTCACATAGATAGGTTCAGTCAAACCGCCATAAATATGGTTACAGTCATCCCGTCAATGGTATCCAAGCATTCTAAGTGGTCAAAAATATGGAACACATTAGAAAAATGAACTTTACTACTATATATTTTAAATATTCTTTCTCACATCAATTAATGTGAAAACATTTATACACAAAAATGAAAGGAATAGAAACTACTGCTGTCCTTTTCATTTTAAGCATGACGTCATAGACATGTCTTTTGTTTTCTAAAGAATTTCGTGCATAGCCGTTTACGATACTTAGCAATATACAGCTGACTGAAAATAGATGTACCTAAACCTCATTGATAATGAGTATGACTATATATCTCATAGAGCAAGAGTGCATAATTAAAATATATGATTCAATATCATGATCATTTTATTTTATTCTAATTAACAATGAACGTCGACAAAACTAGACTCGATAGTGCTTGCAAAAAAGAGGTGCAAAGTTTTCAACCTTATTGACTATTACTCAAAAACTGCTATTTTAAACATAAACAAGGTAATAGAGTGGATGAATAACTAAAAATAAGCAATAAAATAATGTCAATAAGGTCGATAATCGCTTGCATTTTTTCAATTTTCTCTAGTTTTCGACTGCTTACCATCAGGCGAGCTGTGTGCTTGTTTATACATATATGTGCGAATATGAAGAAATGAGGATCTAGAGAGATGAGAATAATTCGATAGGTAACTACACGTAACATCTAAAACGATAGGTACATAAGGATATTCCCAGTTCATTTGAAATATCTGTTACGGAGACACCTTCCTCCCTCAAATATATAATTCGATGTTTTGTGGTGTCACTAATGCGTAGCCATATTTCTAACTTGCTTTAGTTTTGCACTTGACATTGATATTACTGATAGATAAATAGAATGACATGCAAATAACACTAGATTGCCTAAAGAGGTTTTCATCTTTGGGAAACCGTTTATTTCTATAACATGCTGGTTTATTTTTCTAATGTGTTCCATATTTTGAACACTTAGAATGCTTGGATACCATTGGCGGGATGACTGTTACCATATTTATGACGTTTTAAACGTCTCGACCTTTTGAGCGACTATAATGTTGACAACAATATGGAAACTTTGTTTGTACCGATATTATTGACTTTTTGGTTGCGTCTATTTATTTGAATACCCTGAGTGTCACTAACTATTTGACGCTGACTGTACTTCGAGTTCAGCTGATCATGGGTTGTGGGTTCGATTCCCAGAGGACAAATATTTGTGTGGGTAAAACATGAGTAGGTATTTGTGTTTGTTTGGGTGTTTCTTTTGTATGTATATATGTATTTACAAAAAAAAGTATACAAGTATTATATCCATTGTCTCGTCCCTATAGTACAAGCTCTGCTTAGTTTGGGACTAGATGATGCTGTGTAAAAATGTTTCAAAATATTTATTTATTTATTTTCATGGATGCTGCCTTGAATTGATTTATTATTACTTATTTTGTTTTAGGCTTGAGTTGGATGACAAAAGTATAACACCCCAGCATACTCCAAGTCCAGAACCCTCTATGATACTTCCATCATCGGATATGTACCATGACTTAAATAGGGACTCCAAATTACCACCTTTTGAAATTCGAAATCTTAAACACTATTTTGAAAGGTAATTAAATATGTTTTGATAGTCAAATGCAATATTTCTAATAAAAAATGCTCATAGTATTTCTTTTATTATAGATTCAACAAAACGCTAGATACTTTTAAAAAACTATATGAAGTTGGACATCTCTTCCTCATAAGATCAACATTTGTACACAATTATTATTACATAAGAGGATTTGTAAAAGAAAATATGGAAATTCTTCAATGTCAAGTGGATATCAAGATGGATGAACATGGTGTTATTGAAGAATGTCATTGTGAATGTTCGGTTGGAGCTGGAATTGCAGCTCACTGTAAACATGTCGGTGTGGTCTTATTTGGTATACTACACATGGTGAAATATAGAAGAATCATTACAGCTGAAACAAAAGGCAACAATTCCAGTTCCAGATCTAGAAGATTTTTCTCTGGAACTCCAGTCAAAGCTGAAGATTTATCAGACAGAAAACACAGCAGAAGTGTAATATTTGAACCCTATCCTATGAGTAAAATAGATAAGAAGAGTTATAATGACAGATTTCGAAACTTAGTGTTAAATTTCAAATCAAATATGCCAATTAAGCAGCTGTATGGCCCTGCTGACTCCATAGCAATGTCACAAGATCACAGTTACTTAGAACATTGTCCAAAGGAATGATTTTTTTATTAAATCGTAAAGTTAGAACAATTTTATTATTTTAAAAATAAAGGTTCCCCAACCCTCGTATTCATTTAAAGCTCTCATTTTCAAAATAACAGAGCTCGATAACTTGCATATATTGTATATAGGTATTGAGTATTTGTTAACTTTACTGTATCCTCTACCTGACGGGGTAAACGTCTCCCAATATTTTTATATATTTATTTATTAATTGATCCCTTCTCCGGCCACGATTGGAATTATAGAAAATAATGTCGAAAGACCTTTCTCCTTTAACAACTTTAATACGTAATGTTAATGAATGTAGGTATCTAAAAAGGCTTGTATCTATTCTATAGCCGTGAAATTAATATTAAAAAAACAGTCTCCTTGACATTTGACAGCGTTGGTTGACGGCTACTCCTTCATTCAGTTCATTTTAGGGATGCGCTTTTTTTAAGGTCGATTCGATTTTATGGTCGTGTTGATACGCAATTTCTCGATCCACTACGTGGATCGGATCGCATGCAATTGATCCGATTTTCAAAAAATCGCATGAAAATACAACATTAATTTAGATAGATAGATAGATAGAATATTCTTTATTGTATAACACAATACAGAGAAAATGATAAAAAGAAAACAAACGTCACAATTCATTTAATTAGTTTATATGTGACATTTTATTCAAACAAAAAGGGTTGGGTGTTTAAATAAGGCAACAGAAATTACATGAACCTAAGAAAACTAATTTTTAGATTAAAACTAACTAACAAAAAGTTCGCATCTCTGGGCAGGGGCACCCCAGTACCAACTTCTCCCTCTGGACCGCATCCAACGGAGAGCGATTCGAATCGTCGACTGCCAAGATATTTCAAACCGGCTAGACCCCTTGGCGCTGCGTAGAGATGTGGCCTCGCTATGCATCTTCTATCGCATGTACTATGGGGAATGCTCCGAGGAATTGTTCGGATTGATCCCTGCTGCTACTTTCCGCCATCGTTCCACGCGACAGCAGTTCCATCCACATCATCTAGATGGTTGGCAGTCCACTACTGTGCGTTTCTCTAGAAACTTTCTGCCTCGCACAACTAAACTGTGGAATGAACTGTCGCCTGCAGTATTTCCGGACCAATATGACCTTCAAACCTTCAAGAAAAGAGCGTACTCCCTTTTAAAGGCCGGCAACGCGCTTGTGACTCCTCTGGTGTTGCGGGTGTCCATGGGCGGCGGAAATCGCTTACCATCAGGCGATCCGTCTGCTCGATTGCCACCTATCCCATAAAAAAAAAAAAAAAAAAAACAATAATTGAAGATTTTCGTGTCATCTTTTTACCCGCTGTAATCTATAGCAAACGCCAATAATAATGAAGATGTAAAGTACCGAAATTTTGATTATATTAATTTGTAACATAAAAGAACTTAAGTTCCAGATCGTACTTTGAATGGCATCGGTGGCTATATCACACATAACTTACATTGTGTGCAAACCACAATGTTTGGACCGTGATCCAATATTTTAAAAAGTTGAATCGATCCGTGATCGGATCATATCTTTTGTTACGATCTGAAAATCGATTGGATTGAATGCCCACGATCCGATCTTCGAATAGATCGATCGGATCGGCGCATCACTATTATAGTTTATTTTATTCATTCATAGTCAGTAAGTCAGTCATCATTCATTATTTACTCAGTTGTAATTCGTAGCAAATGGATATTTAGCGTTTTAGTGAAAATTTACAATATTTCTTAGTTATTTTACTGGAAAGTAACGGAATCTAAAAAAGATGGCGTTAAGAACTTACGGCGATAAGCCGATAAGCTTCCAAATAGAAGAGGGAGGAGAATTCTACTGTGTCGGCTCGGAGGTTGGTGGCGTTCATTTTGTTTAAAGTATTGTGCTTCTTTAGCTTTATTGTTGTGACTAGCTTCATCTACTAACAACTGATATTGAATCCGAACACAGCCCTAAGGCGACTCTCCGATACACTCGCAAAATGTCCAACGTTCTCACATGTTGGCTAATGTTTAGTTAGCTAGCTTTAAACTCTATATGCTTATTCTAGTTTTTAAAATGTTCTTTCTATAGGTGTGATTGCAAAAAGTCCCATGTTACCAAACTTTTTTCAATTCCCCAGGTTGGCAATTACCTACGGCTATTCCGTGGGTCCCTTTACAAGAAGTACCCGGGCATGGCCCGGCGTACACTAACCAATGAAGAGAGGAAGCGCCTCATCGACAATGGTTTAGGAGCGCATGTGCTATCCAGCTCTGTATCTCTCCTCAAAGCATCTGAGGTTGAAGATATTATTGAGGGCAACGATGATAAGTATGTGTACGTTTTTTGTTACTTATACATTTTTATTTTAGGATTTTATAATGTTTAAACTTGATGATGTTTGTAATAAAACTTGGTAAGTTTGTTGGAAATTATCGTCACTGATCATCATCATACATGAGTCTACTGTCATATCACTAGATCCTGGGATTTTGGTGCTTTTGCCTCTTCGTAACACAATTTTGATCAATTAATGCTGAACATCATTGTTTTTTTTTCATTTAGGTTATGGTCATCTTCATGACATCTTGGTTGTGGTTTCTGGTTATTTTGGTTTGGACATCTAAATAATAATAAATATTTTACTGGATTTCAATCTATTTCAATGGCAGTATGAGGTTTTATGTCTAATAAATTATAGACAATAGAAAAATAGAAAAATCTATTGCTCTTGGGTGCTATGACTATGATGATGTTATTTAGTGATTCTCATTATTTGGTCATAATAAATAAATTTCATTTTGCCATTGATAAATGAGGCCTAAAATTCTCAACAGCCATTACAACAATTAATAAGTTTCTTTTTCTAACATTTGCTGCCTTGCATTCACCACTAATATTTCAAATAATCATTTGAGCTGCTAAACTAACATATTTTCTATGCTATCAGGTACAAAGCGGTATCCGTCAGTCAGGAGCTGGCCACCCCCAGGGAGAGCAAGAGCAAGAAGCCACACAACCAGTCCTGGCTGCCTGTTATGCCCAACTCTTCACACTTGGATGCAGTACCACAGGCCACCCAGATTAGCCGGACTAGGGTACATAATAAAAAGGTGTGCAATATCGAACTTCATCATCATAAATTTCATAATATTTCTAGCTATAAACTACTTCATTATTTTAGTGGTCCTACGGGCGTCTACTACGCTTTGGTCCTGGGTTCAATTCCCAGTTTGAGTGAAGTGTTATTGGGTTTTTCTATAAAAATCTCAGTAGCATTTAGGTTTACATTTGCGGCAGGTTAATGACATTAGGCTTGCCCCCTATTACATGGGACCTAAACATACCAGAAAACTGTAGGTGTACGACTGGTAGACCTCTGCCTAACCCTTCGGGAATACAGGCGTGATGCTATGTTACAGCTATGTATGGTGCTGGTGTAATCTGTATTATATTATAATTATGTGCATAGTATTTGTTAGTGTTGTTTTAACATTGTAATATTTCTTTCTTGTGCAACAAAATCCTTTATTCTTACTTTCTATATCCAATGCTTACCACAACGGTTGGTTTGCAGCATATTGTTGAGTTATTTGCTTTGCATTACAGGTCCGCACATTCCCACTATGCTTCGATGACACAGACATGACAGCAATGCTGGAGAACTCCTCGCAGAAGCAGATCTTAGTGCCCATCAGACTGGACATGGAGATTGAAGGACAGAAATTAAGAGATACATTTACTTGGAACAAAAATGGTACTACTTAAGACTTTGTAACTGTAAATAATTTTACTCTTTTTAAAGTTTCTTGAAGTTTATAATTCTTTTATTGATAGAACTTTTTGAATTCTTTTTTATTTTAAATTCAGGCAGTTTCAAAAGCATCCAACATTATACCAGATTGTGTTTATCATTTATAAACATCTAATAGGTTACTTCTAATACGTCATCAACCCATATACTGTCCCACTGCTGGGCACGGGTCTCCTCTCATATTGAGAGGGATTAGGCTATAGTCCACCACACTGGCCTAATGCGGGTTGGCAGACTTCACAAACCGTCGAGAAAAATCTCTAAGGTATGCAGGTTTCCTCACGATGTATTCCTTCACCGTTTAAGCGAGTGATAATTAATTATGAATATGCACATGAATTCGAAAAGTCAGAGGTGCGTGCCTTGGGTTCGAACTCGAGACCTTCGACTTGGCAGTCCAATGGTCATACCGCTAGGCTATCACTGCTATTATCTAATACGTAAACATTATTATTTCAGAGTCAATAATAACACCAGAGCAGTTTGCAGAAGTGTTATGTGACGATCTGGAACTGAACACCAGCACATTCATCCCCGCTATAGCATCATCAATCAGGCAGCAAATAGACGCGTTCCCTAGTGAACCTCCCGCGATACTAGAGGAGCAGCCGGACCAGAGAGTTGTCGTCAAGCTCAATATACACGTGGGGAATACGTCACTTGTTGATCAGGTCAGTGTAGTATATCCTTACTAGGCTAGCCGCACGGTTTAGTGTTGAACCTATAACTTAACGAGTGGCAATCACAATTGACTGTGGTTGCAGTGCAACTATATAATAGCCCCAAATAAAAAACAAACATATATCCTTACTAGCTTTTGCTAAAAAGTCTAATCTACCTCTATGAAATTTCATCAAAATCGGTCCAGCGGCTTAGACGTGAAAGCGTAACAGACAGACACTGATAAGAGTTACTTTCGCATTTATAATATTAGGTAGGAATTAGTGATATGGATGTTGATTTAATTTTTATTATTATTTATTGATTAGCTGTGCCCCACATTGTTACCAGACTTGGATCTCGTTTTTTACAATCTCGGGGAGCCTCTATCACTTTTTATTCTGTGTTTATTTATTTGAAGTCTAGACAGCACTATCAATAGGAATAATTCAATAAAATTTATACGACACAGCCAATTGTAGGTCCTCACTGTTGGCATTAATTTATAATATCATACTGGGAGTGGGACATTTGAAATATAAATAAATTTAATACAAAGATGACAAAAACAAGAATACTTATCTAAAAAAAGAAATACTATAATAGTGTGTTTTTTAAACAGTGTGTAACTGTTGCCTTATAATTTGATTTGTACTTACTAGGTACGAGTTGGATAGACAAAATACAGCACCACTAACTCGATTCACATAGTATAATTGATTTGCAGGTGGAATGGGACATGTCTGAAAAGGAGAACAATCCGGAACAGTTTGCGATGAAGCTGTGCGCTGAGCTGGGGCTGGGCGGGGAGTTCGTGACCGGCATCGCCTACAGCGTGCGCGGGCAGCTGAGCTGGCACCAGCGGACCTACGCCTTCAGTGAGGCGCCGCTGCCCGTCGTAGAGGTGTGTTACGTAGAGAACAATATTAGCACTAAATGTTATTAGTAGCGCAAAGGCCATTTTGAGACAAAAGAGCCTTTGTAATTCTCCAAGGTCCAATATATACCTCTATACTAAAATTCATAAAAATTGGTCCCGCAGTTTAAACCTCGGTTTCACGCCTAAACTGCTGAACCAATTTTCATGAGATTTTGATTTGAATTATACACATAACAGAGTTAATATATTAGAATAAAATATAATAATAAAACATGAAAGTAGAATAAATGCTGTAGAAATGCGTTCCCTGCGAAGTATGTGCGGTGTAACTCGGAATGACAGATTGAGAAATAGTATGATAAGAGAACGTTGCGGCTTAAAAGACGATGTAGTGACGAGAATTGAGAAGAATATGCTGAGATGGTTTGGGCATGTCGAGAGAATGGATGAAAGGCGACTAACAAAAAGGATTTATATGGCGAATGTCAGTGGAACCGCCGAGAGGGGACGCCCTAGAAAAACTTATACCGACCTTATTGGTGAGGTTCTTCAAAAAGGTCAGGTGCGTAGTACTCGCAACCGGCGTGTATGTATGACAAGATGTATGAATGTGGTCAAAGCGAAAGAAGCAATGCAAGAATCGTAGCAAGTGGCGTTCTTTAGTTTCTGTCTACCCCTATGGGAAAAAGGCGTGAGTATATGTATGTATGTAATAAAATATAAAAATATTATTATGGCTAACATCATTATTTTCGTAGAGTTAGGCTGAGGTGCATTTACGTGAACCTACACTTTGTCTGGAGTTTTACCAATGTATTGCTAAATGTACTATGTCTTTAAGGAATAATGTGCTCACATTATTGTGTCACGGTTTTAAGTGCAATGTAGCCAGTAAAATTATTGGGCATATGAGATAATATCTGTGGTCTCAAGATTACAATTCTCACGTGATACCACTGCTGTTGCTGGCATCAATGGGCTACGGTTGTTTGTCATTTTAATACACTAATAAAAAAAACACGCCAGTATGATTTAGGTCTCATGTAACACATGGCATATTTGTATTATTTGACTTGCTCCCAGGAAGTTTGTTATTAATTAGGATCAAACTCCGAGCACCTACTGAAAATGATCCCAATAGAAAATTTTTAACTACCAATAACTTTACTTACAAAACATGTATCTGTCCTTACAGACGCCCTACCGTCAGCCGTCGGAGGCGGAGCAGTGGGCGCCGCACCTGGAGACGCTGACCAACGCCGAGATGGAGAAGAAGATCCGCGACCAGGACAGGAACACGCGCCGCATGCGCCGCCTCGCCAATACTACGCCCGGTTGGTAGACATACACACACATACACACACACATACACACACACACACATACACACACACATACACACACACACACACAAACACATACAAACAATATAACTGTGCCGATCTGAAGTTCTACACACGGCTAGACCATACCAATATAAGCTGAGCTCCCATTGTATAGGTTTTCTGTACAGTAACAGGTCAGGTTATACTGGAAATATACACCGTGTATTTTTATCGTCTTACAGCCGAAAGGATATTCTTCTACTCATCATGATCAACCATTTCTTGTATGAGAAAAAAGAAACAGCTACATCCTACATTATGTCGAGAAACCTGAACACTCTCTTCTTTTTCAAGATTTCAGACTTAGTCCCATATCTTGTAGAAATAATATTGAAATAATGGTTTCCTTTCGGCTGTAAAGCGACAAAAAAAAACACGTCTTGGCCGTCCTGCGCTATCTCACCCACTTATGTTTCGTAAATACATATTTTATTATGTGTCGCTGATCCGGTGTAGAACACAATCGGAGTCGTAAATGTTTGACATGTGTAATTATGTATTAATTTTCCATATTTTACACTTTTTTATGTGACTGTACCAGCGCGCCGATTCGTAAAGCATAGTTTCAGAGGGGCACAGTTATATTACCCGAATTGCGATTCTCTCGAACTCGGAAGTCGGGATTCCTTGCTTCGAAACCACGCCAATATGTAACCATTGTCTAAAATCAGTGTGCTTTCGGAGCAAGTATTGTTGAAATTGTGATAGAGAATATATGGTGTATTTGTAAAAATATATAGCAGTGATAGCCTAGTGCTACGGCCATTGTACTGCTAAGTCATAGGTTTCAAGTTCGAATCCAAGGCAACCTCTGACTTTTCAGTATTACATAATGAATTTTCACTCGCTTAAATGGTGGAAGAAAACATCTTAGGAAACCTGAATGCCTGAGAGATTTTTTTGATAGTGTGTGAAGTCTCCCAACCCATGTTAGGCCAGCTGGACCTGATCCCTCTCATTCTGGGAGGAGACCCGTGCCCAACATGATGATGAAATCAAACTCTTGTGTGTTTATATACACGGTAGTTTTTTCTTTGACAAAACAACGTGAATATTTTGTGCAAATACTCCATGTAAACTGTCACAATTACACAAATCATACGTCATCGCGAAATGCAGCAATTCAATTAGCGGGTGTGGTTTTTTGGTCGGTCGGTACTGTTTGTAATATACGGCGCATGTGACCACTCTACATTATAGTTGCCGGCAAATAACTTGACCCAATATGGCGGATGCGCAGTAGTCGATTTTTAGTACATTTTGCACGCAAATGCACTGCGCAAACTTTCCTTCTCTCCGTTTGTTTTGGGTCAACTTACGTGCAGCGAACTATACAATGAAGTCTTTTACTTCCAGAGACCAAACCGACACCTCCTTGGTTTGTTTTGATACATAAAAAAAATACGGACAATAATCGGTCATACTTGCTAATAAATACTGTTTTTAATGAACTCATTGTGATTTGGTGCAAAATAGTGCATTTTATTAAAATTGTGGGCCAATACTGTCTGCACAAATAAAATTGGTCTCCTCAGTTTAGTAGTCGTAAATGCGACTGCTACGCTAGAGGTTCTAGGTTTGTTTCCCAGATCGAGCAGTTACTGGGTTTTTCTATGAAATTCTCAGTAACAGCTCGGAGTTTCGATATATTTGTGTTCGGTAATGGCAATAGGCTCGCCCTGTATTACATGGGATTTAAACATATTGGCGAAGTGAGTGGAGTACATTAGTACACCTCTGACTAACCCTTGGGGGAATACAGGCGTGATTGTATGTTCAGTTGGTCTCTGGAATTAAAATAACTTTCATAGAAAGTATACTAAAAAGGGAGTTGGTAAATATATTATAGTTTAGTACAGTTTATTAACTGGTACAAAGCGCTCAATAACTATACAAAATTTATAAAAATGGAAGAGGCTCTATATATTATAAAACTGCTAAAAACATCGCACTTTAGAACGCGTGGCAGTCACAAAATATTGTCTATAATATTATTTTATTAGTCCTGAGTTCGATTCCCAGGCCACTTTGGTCAAGTGTTATTGGAATTTTCTATGAAATACCCAGTAGCATCTCGAGAGTTTGAACATTAGTACACTTCTGCCTAATCCTTTAGGGATTACAGGCGTGATGGTATGTTTTGTTTTATATTCTTCTAATACAATTTCTAATTGTCTGCCTCATTAGTCTAGTGGTCCTAATTTGGGTTCGATCCCCAGGTCGAGCAGTGTTATTGGGTTTGCCCGGTTAATGGCAATAGGCTCGCCCTCTATTACATGGGACCTAAATATACCGGCGAAATGTGGGTGTACATCAGTACACCTCTGCCTAACCCTTCGGGGAATACAGGCGTGATGGTATGTTATGTTTATATTATGTTATTCTTCTAATACGTCACGTCTAGTCATTATGGTATTGTGTATATGTTACGGGTAATGCTAGAAGATGGAGTAAACCTAGGTTTACCCGGGTTGACTTAGTATTACCCAAGCTTTTTGGGTAAAGTCCGAATAATACGTAAAATTAATTTTAATTCGGAGTTTACCCATACTCACCTAGGTCTATCCAACTCAGGCTGGGTAATGTTATGTGTTGCATAATTTTCGAGCATGTGTCACTAATGCGGGGGAGGTGCCGGTGAGATATCGGTTAGGTTAGGTTAGAACTGTGACCTGTGACCAGAACCAAATCTGAATGTAAAATGAATATCCAAGGGCATTTTATACTTTAATTATTAAAAAAAACATTAAAAGACGAATGTAATCGTATGAAGAGCATAAACTAGTTTTAATAGGCTAGTATTTAACTGCCAATCAAAAAATGACGTTTTGTATAACAAAACAATCCTAAGCAAAAATACTTATTGCACAGCAAAAATACTGATTGAGCGACAAAATTAATGATTGAGCAGCAAAATAGTCACCTCAAAATATTGTTATATGCACTCAAAACATTCAGATTTGGTTCTGGTTGTGTGGTCACAGTTCTAACCTAACCTAACCGATATCTCACCGGCACCTCCCCCGCATTAGTGACACGTGCTCGAAAATTATGCAACACATAACATTACCCAGCCTGAGTTGGATAGACCTAGGTGAGTATGGGTAAACTCCGAATTAAAATTTATTTTACGTATTATTCGGACTTTACCTAAAAAGCTTGGGTAATACTAAGTCAACCCGGGTAAACCTAGGTTTACTCTATCTTCTAGCATTACCCGTAACATATATTTTGAATACGTCATGATAGAATATTCAATTTATTTTGAATTTATACTTACGATTTTTGAAAATATTCAAAAATAGTTAAGTAGGCCCAATTTTTTAATTTCAAAATCCCTAAAATCTTTCTATGAAAAATAATCTTACTACTTAGTATAGATTTCTGTTAATTAAACATTCAATCTGTATCTATCTAATATTTGTGATTGCTACGCTTTCTATACGTACGTAACTCTTAATAATTTCCTTACAATTTTGAGTACAATCTTGAAGTACTTATACATATACACTTTTACAAAAACATATGTAGGAATGCGAATAGATTATATTATGTATATAATCAAAGAGAATATTATTATTATATTAACTTTGCATGAAATAATTTAACATCCATACAAGTTTTGACTGGATTTCTGTTAGTTACAACACATACACGCAAAATCGCATGATTTTGCGCGGCAACCGCGGAAAAACCCGTATTTCCTAGACAATAACGTTTAAAATCGTAAAAATCGTGCATGATATCCATTTTTTAATGGATCCACGTTTGACCGCTATTTTGCCTGTTGCTAAGCAACGGTGTGGTCTACGATGGAGCACGCTTACCCAAGAAAATCTAAATTTTAATTACCCGGAAACATACGCTGTCAATGAATTCCACTCCTTGGCGGTATGCATAATAAAATTATCTTTTAAACGTCGTTGCCTAGGAAATACGGATAAATTATGCAATGAAAACTTTCGCGTCGTCGGTATGCGACTTGAAGCGTTGTTATTATTTAAACAAATATTTTTGAGTACTTAATCGACATGCTACGGTATTTAGAATGGTCGTATAATGCAGATTTTTTGTCGTTTTTGTTGAGATCATAAGTTGCGATTATTAATCGGTGGACTTGCGATCAACTTGATTTCTTATAGTTATACATTTTATTTATGAGTAAACGATAAAAAATCTGTAATTTACGAACGGCTTAATGGGTGTCTATAGACGTGCTGGAGTATATCGATCGATTTTGAGAATGGATGAAATGAACTCCAATAAAACACAAAATGTGCAAAGTAATATGAACATTTACTTTTTTAGCCACTTTATCAATTGAGAAACTTGAGCAAGTCTATAGTTGGCTGTAGTATTATAAATAAGATATTGATAAACAAAGCTGCCTCCTTAGTCGAATAAAATAAAAACTAAATTAGATTTCATAGAGATATATTTAATGTTGCCAACGCACAATAACTATAATGCTGTTTTATCGTTACAAAGTTCATAGTCGATAGCGATGATCTAAATACGCAAATCGATTAATATCTATGTTATTTAAATAAATTACTTGACTGATTTGAAGTTTAGTTAAATTAAGGAAATATTCCTCGGTGGTCGCAACAAATATATAACAAAAGGAATTGACTAATAGTATTATATTGACCGCGTACAAACAATCTAACAATAAATGAAATACTTATTTAAAAATATATTTAAACAGAATATGAAGTACCTAAGTATACATATAGTTTTATACAAAATCATTTAATACGCGCTTTTGAGGCTAACTTTATTTGCAAGTTCAAAGTCAATCAGTTTTAAAATATTTAATTATTTATAAATATTAATAATTATTATGGACTGAGGTATTTAAATCATGTTTTAACACTTGAACTGCTCTGGAAAAGGCCATTTGCTATCGTTTTGGAGAACAAGTAGAATTATTACTACTTTTGAGTCGTGAGAGAGAGAAAGAAAGAGAGATGCCGCTCTAATAAAGGTTAATTGGGTAAAGGTTAATTAAATAAATAAATGTTTTAATTTTAGATGTTGTGAGAGAGGGATGGCCTCTCTCACAACATCTAAAATTAAAACATTAATACGTAGGATAGGCGGCGGATGGACAAATGAGCTAGGTAAAAATGTATTTATCTTTATGCACTGTCCTACCACTAACAATGTTCAAAAGAGATCCAGTAGGAAGGTTGTTTACTTTGATTTTATAATAAAAAGTAAACAATCGTACTTCTGGTCGCAAGAGCACCTGCTCTGAGGTCGATTTCATGTTCAACGGTATTATTGTTTTATTTTCTATGAAACTCTCAGTAGCAACACGGATTTGGTGCTCGGTTTTTGGCAATAGACTCGATTTGGCGAATTATAGATGTTCATTCGTACAGCTCTGCCGTTTGGGAATACAGGCATCATGGTATATGTAGTTGTTTTTTTTTCTGAGCAGTTCAAGTGTTAATACAAATAAAACTGCTTGTTGTGACAGTTTTATCTCAAGTATTTCTAGTTAATTTTACAATTTACAAGATTATTTAATTAATAATTAATGAAAACGTATCGATGCCTTTCATAAGTACAATTTCATATAAGATGCAATATAGTTAAGATTTTTAGTAAAATGTGCATGAAAAAATGTTAGTACAACCAAGTATAGAGGGCAGCACATCAAACTACCCCAATCCGTCAAAAATCTTTGATAGATTTTCAACTTTAATACAAAGGAATAAGGTTATTTTTTAATTGGGAAAATTTGACAGTTTTGGATAGTTTGACCTGCTGACATCTGTACAGTCACTGCCAAAAACTAAGTGAATACTTATTTAATTAAAATTTAATGTTATTTATTATTTCGTGCTATGATTTGTTCATGCACTTTTTACATGTTCATGTAATGTTTTAAGAAAGTAAGTGGACTGTTAAAATTCTATCACATTAAAGAGGAATTTACCAAAATTTTCACTTTTGTTTCATTTTTAACCTCACTATGATCACTAACCGTAATACATTTGGCTTGCAATGGGTGATTCAATTGACACAATCTGCTTACCATTATCAGAATATTTGAATATGGCAATACTATGTGATATTATAAATAGTATTTACTTTAGTTAGTTGGAAGTTCCATCTAGTAGTAGCAAAAGCTTTAATTTGAGTACTGATTTACAGTAATAATAATTTAATTATATATTATTATTTGTGTATTTTTACTTATTCCACATAGTTACATAATCGACAATTTATGAGATGCCATTTTTAGTAATATATTTTTTTTATTGTATCGCATTGAAAATATTGTCGTAATTATTGTTTCTAAATTATATTAGACACTTAATAAAGGAACTACTTAATTTTTCTGCCTGACTTAATATTAGAAATCATTCAAAAGTTTGTAATTGGAAACAACTTATTTTTTTATTAAAAAGGAATAAAACGTTCAGGTAAATATAGTATTGCCATCCTCAATTAAATAAAGTAAGTTCTATATTTGAAATCGCCTACAATGAGTTGACATGCTTATTTCTGGTGACAGATGTGTCGTTGAGTCGCGCCGTCAACCGACTGATTCGAGCCGACGAGGCGCTCTTCCAAACCACGCCGGAAAAGCGAAGGAAAAAGATATAATCACCCAGCGTACAAGGAGAAACTGCTGTGTCCTTTAGCTATAGACAATAGATATAGTTCTTGTTTATGCCTACTTTAAAATACTAGAATTAAGGCTAGTTTCGATATTATCGATATTTGCCGCCGCCGTGGGTACCGAAACGAAGTAGGTATTTTTTTTTATAAGAGATAGGTTAGCGTTTGACCACAATCTCACCCGATGGTAAGTGACAATGTGGTCTAAGTTGTAGCACGCAACTCATTTTATAATCTTTTAAATTGCAATTCAATAATTAATGTTACTGTAAGTGTGTTTTAATACGTAGTTTTATGTACACTAAGAATAAGATAAGCCAATGGCATTCATATATTCATGGGTAGATTATAAGCTTTTTCTTAATTTTCGTATAATTAGTCTTTTGACCGCCACGGTCGTGTATAGACGTCAAATGAAAACTTGCTCACGACGCTAACGACGGCATGGCACGTCAAAAATACCACTTCTTTCTTAGTTCAACATTTTTGTATAGGTATTAAACCTATACAAAAATGTTTTTTTTTTACCTATTATTAGATACTAGAATTTGTCACTTGGCGTAGAGAACACGGATTTTCGTTATTGACGTGGCGGTTAAAAGGTTAAACATTTTCTAGAATGGTCATTCACTCATTGAAACTTATTGGTGTACCTAGTAGTCGCAAGCTACTAAACGCGAGGTTCTGGGTTTAATCCCCAGGCCGTGTTGTGTAATTGGATTTTTATATGAAGTTCTTAGTAACGACTTAGAGTTTACATTTTGTACCCGGTTTGCTACATGGAATCTAAAAACATACCGGCTAATACTGGGTGTGATACATTACACCAAAGATTAAAATCGTTAGATGCGCCCTACCGCGTCAAATAATGGTTACGTTTCCTTAAGTAAACTGGTTGACATCGGAAGTATCGAATCTGTTATTGTCTCGTTCACTCATTCTGAATATTGCACACTGTCGTTCTCTGTCTCTACATGGAATATGTGCATGCACTCATTTCTATATGGACACGTTTTCGAGCGGTATAAGCACGTTGAGGGCAAATCTAACGATTTAAATCTCTGCATTACACCTGTTTTACCGTCGCAGCACACACACGTGTCATTGCGATCGTTTACGATTTAGACGAACGACTGTTTGCTGCCAGAAATACAGATAATTAAACCATTCCATTTCTTCGCGGAGTTCAATTGTGTTTGTATTGTCTTAAGGTTAGGAGGCAATGTGTGATTGCATTTACGAATAATCATTATAATGCAAAATTATATCTGTCTACACGAGGATTTAAAAAAAAAACGACTAAAACAATAAAAAAAACAAATGTTTTATATCAATTAGATTCAAGTACACAAGCCAGCGCATCAAGTTACCTCAACCTATCAAATTTCTTTGATAGATTTTCAACTTTAATACAATACAATAATGTTCATGTTCAATTGGGAAAATTTGTAAGTTTTGGAAAGCTTGACCTACTGGCGTCTGTACTTTTGAATTGTCAAAAACTGGATGCAAGTGCAAGTAACTCAATTGTTGTAGCCTTGATGTCTTTAAAATCATAATTTACGATATTATGTGGTTTTTAATTCATAAAAAAATTACAAAATTGTGTAAGTATATAAATTTGTTAGTCTATAACCAGATGAACGGGATTGCAAAAAATTTGGTCATAGTCTGACTAGGATTTACAAAAAAGGCACGAAAATTAAAATTTATCTTCAGAGGTAAAATTTATAATTTATCAAGTTTATAAAGAAAAATGTAATACTATCGATTCGTCGGTCGGAACTGTCTGTTTTTGCTGATGAAATCGCAAGGACTTCCACAAGTCCTTCACAAGAGTAGGTATTTAGTAAAGCCATAGTGATATATCATTTCAATTAAATAATTAAACTAGGTACTTTCAAAAAACCCGTTGCACGATTCCAAAAAATGGGTATATGTAGATGAAAATGCGCCTGTAACAACTATTTACCATATTTTTGCAAATAAATTGAATTGAATTGAAAGAACTGGTATGAAACGCTATGGATACAAAAAAAAACATGATTAGATCCGTAATTATATTGCAAGAACTTTTGCGTACCTAAATCACAAGTGTCATCACGGGATCGGCCTCTACAGTATTAGGGTTAAAAAAATATGCATTTATAAAACAATGAGATTCCAGTTGTGTATTTTAGTTGGATGTTCAGCTAATTTTTGGTTGTAAAATCATTCGAATAAGGGGGTCTACTCCCTAAGCACCTTTTAACCTTCGATAAGGGCGTTTCCTACTCCGTATCATCTACGGACGGATGATTCGTTCGGGGCCCGAACTAAGAATGAATGACAACACAATTTGACAGTTGTCCCTACTCTCGATGTGTTTTTACCCGTTAAAAAAATTGAATTTCACACTTGTTTTATCGGACTCCGAAATCGGAAAACTTTTGAACGGCTCTTCGTTGACGGAGATAGGGAGTAGACCCTCTGGTTGTTAGGCCCAAATCACAACGAGATGGCAGCGGCTTGCAGCGCACTTAGTGTTAAATAACTTTAAACTTTATCTACATAACTAAAAGACCAGTATCGCTTGCAAAGCTCTAGACAACGCGGGCGGCCGCGCTACCTTTTCAAGTTTCTCAAGCGATACTATGAATTACAGTAATGAAGATAGATGAAGTTTAAAATTATTTGACACTGACACTGCTCGCCGCTTCGCTACCGGCCGCTGCCATCTAGGTGTGATTTGAGCCTTAAAGTGACCTTGATTAAAATAAGTAGGTACAGACGCCAGCAGGTCAACCTATACAAAACTGTCAAATCTTCCCAATTGAATATGAACCTTATAGTGTTGTAATAAAGTTGAAAATCTATCAAAGAAATTTGACAGATTGTGGTAGCTTGATGAGCTGGCCTCTGTACATCTATATTGATTTCTGACACTACGCGAATATTACCTAAACATTAAAATAAAACAACTCTTAGGATTTTATTATTCCTGACGTTTCGCACCCCTTACAGCGTCCATGGTTACGGACTGGCTTAAGAGAATGAGTGTTGTTAGTTGTTTTATTTCAGTAAGTAGGTATATTTTCTTTGTCGGCCGTAAGTAAATAGACATTTATAATAGCTTGTATAGTGTAGTGGTTTAAAAAATATTTTGATCTGTTTGTAAGCTCTCTAGTGTCTGTGAGACAATTTATTTTTACGTAGACACATATTTTTAAGTCTTGAGTGTCCAGATAATCAATGCGCCAACAGTTCGCTCTCGCATTACTATGTAGTAGATTCAAGCGACTCCGTACATGACAGTACCTACAGCTACAGGCAATGTGACACCCTGAATAGAAAAAATCACCTGGTTCCTACATTTATGCTAAAAAAACTCGACAAAATGTAAGGAGGTGAGGTTTTTTGTGTTTGTTGGTTGGTCCCATAGTAAAAGTTGTTCTTAATGATTAATACTGACCTCTTTTCGCGATTATCCTATACAAAAACTAGGTTGTAGGTATAAATAACACACTAATTACATCGGAATTAAACCCTCTAACGAATTCACTCTCCTAATGATCACGGTACGCCTCAGTAGACAGCGGGGTTAACGATTATTTTACGTCTAACAAAATTATCAGGATTCGGTGTAGGTTTTGTCAGTAGTATTTGTTCAGTACTTCAGGGCTGTGATTATAATACAGCCCCTTAACTGTCTAGATTGTATGTTTTAATTAATAAATATATGCTTAATATAGTTTACGTTGTTTTATTTAGTTCTTATTGACCAAAAAAGAACCAACGTAGGGTTATAAACTTTATGACAATTAAACAACGTCGCTTCAACTGCCTCGTTAATCTAGTGGTCCTAAGCGCGCTAGAGGTCCTGGGTTCTATTCCCAGGTCGAGCAGTGTTATTGGGTTTTTCTATGAAATTCTCAGTAGTAGCTCGGAGTTTGGATTTGTGCTCGGTTAATGACAATAGGACACATACCGGGACCTAAACAAGCCCCCGAACTGTGGTTGTATATTGGTATACCTCTGCCTAAACCTTTGGGGAATACAGGCGTGAAGATGGTATGTTTCGCTGTAACCAATAGTTGCATAAATACTGGAGTCCCAGAAATCGCATGGGAAATATTTTTCCAATACGTCTTACAGCGCCTCTAGCGACCACCTGGGGAACTAATAATTAAAAAATGACCAACGTATGTACTATTCAATTTTATGATTACCTATACCTGTCGATAGACGCTAGCGACTATAGCGCGTGATAACTGGTGAGGCTTGCTCATAGGGCTATTAGAATCCCCCCGTATGGGAATATAAATGTAGTAATAATAAAAACAACTGAGGGTAAAATGAAATTAAATCATCACAAGAACTGTCATTCAGTCAGTTTACGCGTGACCACGGTGGGTGCCATACCGCCGCAACCGGAATAAAAAGGTGTTGTGTATGTTGTGTCGTGTGTGTTGTGGATCGTGTTTCGATATTTTGTGATTTATAGTGATGACTTGTTACAAACGATCTCGGCAACATTTTATTAAGGTAGGTTTAGGCTTAGATGCTTTTTTTTAATATTGCTTAGGTATATTGATTTCTGTCATTTACGCGAATATTATACATTGAAATAAAACTACTTTTTACGGATTTTATCGCGTTCTATTAATATTATTAATCCCGATGTTTCGGACCCTTTAAAGCGTATTAGTAAAGGGTATTTCAATTATTGCTTAGGTACTTTTATAAGCTACCTTTCCTTGTTTTTTAATATAGGTAGCGGAAAATACTTAGGTATGGATCTTCCACTGCAACATAATTGTTAATAGGTGATTGATATGGTGAAGTCATTGTCGCAATTGACCTAAATGCACAATGTGTTATCGTTCTAAAATTTGCGATATAAGTATTTTTTCGTCTTATGCTTTCATCCGATTATGGTGCAATTTTGGTGAGCGCCCGAAAAGGTAAGATGTGGTAAGACTTAAAAAGAGGAAGAATAGGCGAAGGTTCTGGCTTGCCCCTGTTAAATGGCACCTGCGAACTCTGGGTGTACATCCCTACCTAACCCTTCGTGGAATACCTAAGTGTGATGATATTAGAGGCATTGCAACGCAATTAGGCAATTCAGAATAAATTTGAACTTGGGCTTAGAGAACATGTATCAAACAATAAAAGATTTACATTTATTTTAAAATTTTGCCAAACAACGATTTTGTTTTGTATTGTGGGTTACCTACAATACCCATAAACTCGGGACAACTACCTGTAGGTGAAACCTATTTATTATTTTTATACTTTTGACAAAAACAGTGACAAAGACAGTGATAGCCTAGTGGTATGACCATTGGACTGTCAAGTCGAAGGTCTTGAGTTCGAACCCAAGGCACGCACCTCTGACTTTTCGAATTCATGGGCGTATTTATAATTAATTATCACTCACTTAAACGGTGAAGGAAAACATCGTGAGGAAACCTGCATACTCTAGAGATTTTTCTCGACGTTTTGTGAAGTCTGCCAACCCGCACTAGGCCAGCGTGGTGGACTATGGCCTAATCCCTATCAATATGAGAGGAGACCCGTGCCCAGCAGTGGGACATTATATGGGTTGATGATGATGATACTTTTGACTGTGGAGTTACCTAAAGCATCTTGAGGAAACGGGTTCCTAAGAGATTCTCGACGGTGTGTTAAGCTAAACCAGACCAGACCCGAGCCTTAATCCCTCTCATTCTATGCCCAGCAGTGGAACTAAATGATGGTGTGATATCTACATTATGCTGATTGCCGTTCCGTTTTACGATGAGACAACAAATTCACGTCTTATCAGCTCGTCCCTTCCAAAGCAGATTTGTGACGTATCCGTATCGTATTCACGTGCTCCCGCTCGAATGGGCCGTCATCAATCACTTAGCGTACGGACGACAGATAATGGAGAAGAAAATATTATGAGCAAGGAATCCAGGCCCTTTCATGAGGAATGTTGTAACCGACATTATGTGCCTACATTAATTTTGTAAAAGGATTTTTTTTAAGAACTAGGTATCTTTTGATGACGTCTGTGGTCTAGTGGTTTGAGAGCCGGACTGCTGATCATGGGGTCGTGGGTTCGATTCCCACAGGACACAAATATTTGTGTGGGTAAAACAGGAGTATTTGTGTTTAAAAATAAATTAATAATAATAATATTTTTGGGACAACACCCAGACAAACACAAATACTCGTGTTTAATCCACACAAATATTTGTGTCCTGTGGGAATCGAACCCACGACCCCATGATTAGCAGTCGGCACTCGAACCGCTAGACCACAGAGGTCGTCGGTTTGGGTGTTTCTTATGTATTATAAGTATGTATTCACAAAAAAAAAGTATATAAGTATATTATATCTATTGTCTAGTACCCACAGTACAAGCTCTGCTTAGTTTGGGACTAGATGGTGCTGTGTAAAAATGTCCCAAATATATTCATTATTTATCTATTTATTATTTATCTAAATATTTCTAAAATATTATAAATTTAATCGGCATTACATAATTATTTTACACGCGTGTACAGTGGAACCGCCGGGAGGGACGCCCTAGAAATACTTACACCGACCTTATGGGTGGGGTTCTTAAAAAAAAACAGGTGCGTAGTACTCGCCACCGGTGTTTGTATGACAAGACTAGACTAAACATTTCATATGTAAGAGGCCAGCACATCAAGCTACCACAATCTGTCAAATATCTTTGATTGATTTTCAACTTAAATACAAAGTCATAAGGTTCATATTCAATTGGGAAAATTTTACAGTTTTGGATAGCTTGACCTGCTGGCGTCTGTACGTCAACAATTAATGACAATACGCTCGTTTCCAGTTACACGAGACCTCAACATACCGGCGAACTTTTCGTGTACTTCGTAAACCCCTGCCTAACCCTTCGGGGAACAGGCGTGGTGGTATCATCATCATCAACCCATATACTGTCCCACTGCTGGGCACGGGTCTCTTCTCTTATTGAGAGGGATAATATAGTGCGGGTTGGCAGACTTCATAAACCGTCGAGAAAAATCTCTAAGGTAGGCAGGTTTCCTCACGATGTTTTCCTTCACCGTTTAAGCGAGTGATAATTAATTATTAATACGCACATGAATTCGAAAAGTCAGAGGTGCGTGCCTTGGATTCGAACTCGAGACCTTCGACTTGGCAGTCCAATGGTCATACCACAAGGCTATCACTGCTTCCCGTGGCGGCTACGGCATGGTGGTATGTTATGAGGATATTCACACGTCAAAAAAGAATTGTAGGCAAACAGAACTCACGGCGAATAAATCATACAGACACCAGTGGTACAAAGCTACATTCTTCTCGTTTCTTATTACCGTATGTAAATTCAGGGCGTAAATCTTTTCATTCAGATTTTTCTGCTCTAGATATGTAGGTGCTGATAAACTAAGTGAATTATTATGAGAAATGTTACACAAGATAACCGCGTAGGCATTCACTCGTAGAGCTATGTGCTACGCCAGCCTACAGGCTACGAGGTTTTAAATATTGTGATCGTGTATCGTCTTAGTGTGTATTGTAACTTTTTGGGGAAAACAAAACCGACTTGCCAGTATTGTGTTGTGTACGGTCATCAATAAAAAAATCACTAAATTAAAATTAAATAAACATTCACTCGTAGAGCTATGTGCTACGCCAGCCTAAGCGGCTACGAGGTTTTAAATATTGTAATCGTGTATCGTCTTTAGTGTGTATTGTAATTATTTGGGGAAATCAAAACCGACTTGCAAGTATTTTATGGTGTACGGTCACCAACGAAAGTCGCTGAACATAATTGAATTTTGAAAACATCACTACACCAAAACTTTTTTTTAGTTAAGGTAAAGCTTGTAATTATCTTATAAACAAAGAACTCGTGTTACCTTTTCGGTTCAGTAACTTATTTTTTTCTTTCTTTTTTATCTAGCCTCTTTTCTGTCAAAGGGCAAAGGCCTCCCCTATCTTAGTCCAGAACTCTCTATCTTGAGTTTCTTCATACCGCGTTGGCAAAAAGCAATCAAGATCATCTTGCCAACGTCTCCTCGGCCGACTTTGTCCACGAATAGCAGTAACTTCTAGATAGTAAATATTAAAGGGTTTTAAACATTGCATCGTGTTCAGCGATTTCCTTGCTGACTGTACCTTTAGAATCGATGGTCAGATACCGATCATATTTATATGAGATCTACTAGGAAGTAGCGACGTAGCGGTACTTAAAAAGTGTGATCAGTACTTAAAACGAATATGTATAATAGTTAGATAGAGTATTCTCTATTGTGTTGTTCACCAAAGCATACAGTGAAAAAATAAAATAAAACTTGAGAGGTGTCAAGGGACACCCGGATGGAACGAAGTTCCTTTCATTAAAATTTAATAATTAAAAATAAAAAAACCTGTATACACTCAACAATTCACAACGCGCGAAATTCAAATATTGTCATTCACTCAATAATATTTGAATGCTTGTCAACAATATTTGAATTTCGAAAAAAGTGTCGTGACAACTTTTCGTAAGATTTTTTTCCGTCTAGCCCCCTTTCACAACGCGCGATAAGGAACTTCGTTCCAAAACTTCGTTCCAAAAACAAACTACAGACGAGCCTACATCAAGCTTAATCTGTCAAATTTCTTTGACATATTGATTGATTAGATTTTCTTTTAAACAATTTATGGTTCATGTTCAATTGAGAAAATTTTACAGTTTTGGATAGTTTGACCTGCACCAGACATGCACAGACACCATCTGTAGAATTGGCGTTCTTATCGTTAATAGCAATAATATCTATTTGGTAAAACATATAATATATTTATTGTTATTTAGCGAAAGAAAAATTCGATCGCGGGCAGGATTCAGGCCTGCGTCTTCAGGTTCGGTACACCAGTTTCAATAGGTGTTACTGACGTCGTCATAAAGACGTCAATTCTGAATGTGAAGGCAAATTTTTACATGGCGAGAGGGACTCGCGGTGGCTTAGTGGTCATAGCGTCTGGTGTATCTAACCAGTAGACGCAGTTTGAGTCCTGCCCGCGGTCGAATTTTTCCTTCGCTAAATAACTTTAAAATCTTAGCATGAAAATGCCAAAAAATATAAAAAGATAATTTCCTAAGGGTCGTATTTAATACTTTAACTGTAAATCCCCTTTTTTCAATCAAAATATTTGAAATTAGCACCAAAAATACTGAATTGCACACTAAATTTCCTCATCAAATAAATCATCTATATAAAAGTCACCTCAAAATATTGTTATATACACTCAAAACATTCAGATTTGGTTCTGCGTTGTGTGGTCACAGTTCTAACCTAACCTAACCGATATCTGTATTTGGTGCTCAATCAGTAATTTAGTTGCTCAATCAGTATTTTTGATACGCGGTTTATTATATCCCATTTCCTAATATGTTTAAAACATTAGTTCGACATAGTATAATTTTTTAGTGTTTGAAAAAATTGTTGTTTTACTATTACTCATGTAACTTTTTCTTCTTTATGACAATGTGAGGGGCATTCAACTCAACTTATGTAGATGTTTACGAAAACCCGTGATGCTTGCAAATGGGCCGCGTCGTCTCGTCCCTAAGATTTATAGGCTGTGTACAGACGGGCTGAAATTCAAGTAGAGTTGAGAAAAACAGGTAAAGCGCATGCGCGGCCTCGACCAATGTTGTTCCCGCGCCATGGACAGTGCGTGACGGCCGCTTGAGAAAGCGTAGGGATGGGAACGTTTATTGACGGGATCGAACTGTCGATAGTCGATAAGTGATAAGATTTTTATTTGATGTTTATTTATTTGAGTGGTCAATAAATCTTTAATGTAGGTTTTATACGGGAAACACAAAATTGCTCCAAGAAGCGGTTATTGGTAGCAATCACTTATTTTAGATTGAATGAATTCGTAAACTACAAAAAAAATTTTGGCGTCGTAAAATTTCTATTAAGACTCATTTGACATGACCAGATTGTTTTTGGACACAATACATGTTTGAGAGGTAATGTTTATCTTCTGCCATAAAGTCTCAATTTATGATTAAACATTAAATACTTTCTTCACAGGATTTTCCTTTCCAGGATTTGCATTGCCATGTTATCACTTATTCTAGCCAATAAAAACAACCTCCATAAAACACACTGCACACTGCGTTTATTGCAGTGTTTATTTGTTCCGCGCGGACGTGTGATATTGTATTCGATAGCGAACATTATTGCGAACAATAAAAGTCGAGATCTAATAGGTACGTCCCTAATGGCAGATTTCACCAATGTTCAGTGTGATAAAATGTTTGGGACGGGCGGAGTGGAGCGCGCGCTCCGCGACCAAATCCCGCCAACGGAAAATTCAAATTTCAAAATTAGAATAGAATGAGAAAAATTAAATTGTGCCTGCAAAATAATTAAACGTGCATGCATTATATTTTTTAAATTAAAATCTAAAACTTTTTTTTTTTCTTTCGTGTATTTTTTAAAATTAGGGCTGTGTTAGTTTGCGAACATTTTGAAACTGTTTGGTGATTGGTATTATTTTATTGAAAAACCAAAATTAAGTGAAAGTTACTGTTAAAAACTGAATTCAGTGGTATGGTGGTTGATTTGGAAGTTTCTTATAAGGTAAGTGATGTTACTTTTCAGGTCTGTTTCCTTCTTGCTTTGAAAGTTATAAAACTTTCTGACTTCTTTCCGGCAAATTAATAAAAAGATAAAATAATCTTTCCTAGGTTTTAGCATTTATAACTTTCTTTCAGATGACTGCTGTGAATAATTATTATCACGTAATGATAACCAATATCCCGGATGTGTTTTCGTTGCTTTTATGGCGTACCTTTTTATAAATGTACTGTTATAGAATATTCGAGAAACTTGAAAGATTTTTTAATGAAGAAGGAGAGTTTACTATAATTTATTTAAAATTAGGCATTTACTTTAGTGCAAAGATATCGATATTTGAATCATTCATTTATTTCTGAATTATATATAATACGTGGATTTAATAAAAGCGGGCGCTTAAATAAGAGATCTTCCAAACCTTAATTAAATTTAATTCGTAAGCGAAAATAATTAATGAAGCCATTATACAGGCACTTCATTTAATTCGCGCAATTTAGTGATATTTGAGAAAGTAATAGCTGGTTAATCGTGATTGGCGACCGCTTTAATTCCGAGGAAAGGCGGTCCATTTAACGAAAATAGGATATTAGCAACAATGTCGACTAAAGCCTCCTTTTTAAACGGAGCCTAGTACCACCTTATTAAGTCTTACGAACGCGATAAAGTCTGGATTAAACTCTCATCTAAATGTTTTACGTAAAAGTTCATTAACATCTTTATAAAGCACCTATCTTATTTAATTAAGAACACTGCCTGTGAATATTTGTTTAAGAATACTTTGCTTGAAAGCGAATCTAGTTCAGATGTTACGTCATACATATTTTCATGAATGGAACGATTGAATGAACTTATTGTAAATAAGGCCTTCGTTCGGTGATTTAAATACTGATGATGTCATCTTAGCTATGTACTTAATGAGATTCTAATGCTGACTGAAAGTTTGGAGGTAATTTAGAAAATTACCACAAGAGTGGGTAAAACGAGATGATCGTAGGTTCGCGAGGCTTAGTAGCCGTGGATTGGAACCCCACAGTGAAGCGAAGTAGAACCTCAGGGAAGGGCTGCTCCTACGGCCTTGGCCCGTTAGTAGGTTGCGTTGTCGTATGGGAGGCACTGCAACTGAAGCGGGTTGCGGTGTTGTATAGGCGACATGCGGCTGAAGGTTTGCGGGGCCGCGGTTCTGCCACATATTTTTCCCGCCGCAAGGAGAGCCTTGGGCGCCGGACTCGGGCTCGCCAGTCACCCATTGCACTTGGCCCCCCGGGAGAGACCAATCATGCGAGAGCGATTCTCGTGACTCCACCACTATGCGGAAGGTGGTAGTGGTGATGGTTTTAGTCGGAATGCTGGCCACCTGGCCGGAGATCCCAACATAACGAACCCGCATCCTCGAGCATGCATAATGAGCATTTCCTCACCCGGAAAAACAAAAAAAATTGTACACAGCCAGCATGTGACATAAAATGCATAATAAATACATCACCAATTTTTAAATAACAAATATTAGCTGTTGTTTTATTCGAGAAAAATAATGGATTATACCATTATAAAACATACCATTACGCCTATTTACCCCGAATGGTTAAGTAGAAGTATACTAATGTTTAATATACAGTTCGCTGGTCTATTTAGCCTCATGTAATAAGAGGCGAGCCTATTGCCATTACCGGGTACAAATCCAAACTCCGAGCGCCTCTTGAGAATTTCATTGAAAATCACAATAACACTGTGGCCGATCTGGGAATCGAACCCAGGACTTCTGGCGTAGCAGTAGCGTTTATAATTTAAAACTACCAGACTAATTAGGTAGTTTAAAATGGACACTGTACTAGGGTACTAAAATAATGAGTCAATTTTACTAGGTTATCATGTTGCTAGAGTAGTAGACGAACCAAGGCTTTCTCGGACTTTTTGAAATGATGTGCGTATTAAGAATACATTATCACTCGCTTAAACGGTGAAGGAGATCATCGTGAGGAAACCTGCATGAATTCGAGATTTACTCGACGGCCGGCTTGTAAAGTCTATCAACCTATTATAGCCTAAGCCCTCTCATTCTGTGAGGAAACCTGTGCCGAGCAGTGGTTCAATATATAAATTGATGATGATGTTGGGAGTGTGCGTTCACCCAATACAGATATTTTTGAGAAAAATATATATTGAATACCGCTTTTAGTTTTTCTGTGACCACACAGTACGTATGTTTTAGGGGGTGAATACAATTCTGTTAGGGTCGTAGCGAATTTCACGGCCATGACTATACGGCAAGTGAAGATAGTAGTTAGTCGGTACCAGTCCGACATGCCCTGCTGCCTTCCCGGGTTGCAGATTTTCCATGAGGACTTTCTGTACTTTAGAAAAACGGGGGTGAATACAATAATACGTGCTTTTTTTTATTCATGATAGGCCTACGCTTGACCACTAGTTCGCCTAATGTTAAGCGACACTGCGATCTACGGTGGAGCACGCTTGCCTAGAAGAAACCGATTCACTCGAGATTTAAAGACACATAGATTACAGTTATTGGGGAAGACCCACTCTAGAAGCTCAAATCCAAACTCCGAGCAGCTACGCTTTAGTAGTTGCGGTTTAAATCACTGGACCAATGGACCAGTTTTTATACAAAAGGAACAATAAACCTAATCAAAAAGAAAAGCTGAACAATACTGTGTTAAAAAGTTTGACCTTATTATAATATTCTTCCAGCATTTGAAATGAATCACGTGCTTGCCAGGCCCGCACTCAGAGCCCGGGGTCACTAAAATTTGTTTCCCAAAATTCCATATAAATTTAAATGGTCGGAAATTTAGCAAATAATGCACTATCATCATCCACCCATATACAGTCCCACTGCGGGGCACGGGTCTCCTCTCTCATTGAGAGGGATTAGGCTATGCACTATACAATAAATAAACATGAATATTTATCTTTTTGTATTTTTTTTGGCATTTTCCATGCTAAGATTTTAAAGTTATTAAGCAAAGGAAAAATTCGACCTCGGGCAGGATTCGAACCTGCGTCTTCTGGTTAGGTACACCAGACGCTATGACCACTAAGCCACCGCGATACCTACCCGCCATGTCGAATTTTGCCTTCACTTTCTGAATTGACGTCTTTATGGTGACGTCAGTAACACCTATTGAAAAGCAAATGAATATTTTGTTTGTTTTTCGTCCATCTGAAACTTTGATGTGCGCGCAGAAAGGTTTTTGAAAAATTCTCTCTTTTTTATTTTAAAATATATATAGAAAGAGGAATGCCTCTTTCTATATATATTTTGAAATAAAAAAGAGAGAATTTATGCCTGCCTGTATGCACTGCAATGGCAGTGCATACAGGCTCAGCTAGTTATATTATTTACAATACAAAGTCAATTAGACATAGAAACAACATTTTTGAAGAGCGGTAGGGTACAGTGGGAGTAATTCCACTCAAATTGGAGCTGTCTGAGTGGGGAAGTACCTTCGCCTTGCAGAAAATCGATGGGAAATAAAATTGCTTTAAGCTGTGTTGTATTCCTTGCGGTGAGCAAGATTACCAGTGCTCCTGGAGGAAACCTTTGATCCTTTTACTGCCAACCCAATTATTCCTCTTTAGTTTTACAGGGTCGGTAACCGCTTACCATCAGGTGGGCCGTAAGCTTATTTGTCACCTTAGTGTTATAAAAAAACATGTAAGGAATTTATTGGATTTTTCGGGACTTTATTGAATTTTAATCTGTTTCGCCCCCCTCAGCTGTTGTGCCCCAAGCCCCTAGGTGCCTTGTTGACAGAAATCCGGGCCTGGATGTGGCGGGAGGAGATAGTGTAGGCGGTGTATAATAGAACCAATTATATTTACAACATTTTATTAGGTTCCAATGATCATATCGAGGGTGGTGTTCTCGGGTGGGATGGACCACGGGGATGGGTAGATTTAATTCGGAACGCTGTATTTATAGTATCTACAATCATATTTATGTTATTGTATGGTTTGAGTTGAAGCGGCCTGGATACGGAGGCCCTTTATAATCGTTTGCGGGTTCAAAATGGCGGGCTTAAAACTGATGTTTATTAGTGCCATTGTGTTGTCTCCCATCTATGAAATAGGCTAATCGTAGTGACCTTTTCAGACGTTTAATTCGGCCTAATTATGACAAACAGTAACTTTTCATTCTAATTAAATTGATAAACTCGGATGGGAAGTTGGTTTTATGTTTTGGTTAAAATTCGTCCGTTTTAGGGTTTGGTAGTCAACAAGGAACTCTTATAGTTTCGTCATATACGTCTGTCTCTAATTTGGCCTGGGTGTACGGTGGGGGTCATAAGTCCAGTAGCAGTTTCACAAATCTATCAAATCTCAATCACTTACGACCTTTTTCTATAACAAACATTTGCAAATAATATACACGATCTCGTATATCGCACTCTTTCATCATCATCTAGACAGAAAGAGTGCGGTATAATGATCATTAGCCTTAGTGACAAACCACACATATCACCTTCTCGTAGTTATACTGTTTGACCGGTAAATGTTTGCATTGAAATCACTCATACATATGTGTAAACGCGCAGTACAGTCAAACGGGGTGAATAGGAATACAGGGGTGAATCGAAATAAAACTTTGAAAGGTATTTTCAGCTTTAAATATGATAGTTTGATGCCAACAAGGTCTTCTAACGTTTCATTATAATTTAGGAACAATTTTTGAGTCCCTTTTTCTAACAAATTATAATAATTAAAACTAAAAATCCCTTTCAAAGTTTTGTTTCGATTCATCCCTGCCATTCACTCCGTTTGACGGTACCGTGCAAGCGAATATGATCGGTACCGTGCAAGCGAATATGATCGGTACCGTGCAAGCGAATATGATCGTTGACGTGCTACTGGACTTATGGCCCCAGACTGTACATATTAATCACGCTGACAAATGGTAAAACCAAATTTTGAAAAAGATACGAAAAATTACACGTAAAGTTGATATGTTTTTTTCTTATCTTTCCCATGGTGTGGTGGGAAAGGTCTTTTTAAAATATTGCGAATGCGTGTTTGCATTATGCGCATTTTTCGATTCAGGGATTATTTTTGCGAATATTAAACTTTAAAGTGAAGCGGAAGAGTAGTATTAAAAGTGAAGTAAATTTTTATTACAGTCAAGTGTACCCTCTGCCAGCTAAATGTTTGTTTTTGGATATCTAAAAATCTGAAAAAATAACCGACAGTAGTATATTATAAGGGAGTTAAAAGGAAAACTGTCGCAATTACGGAACGCTACACTGCGCATGGCCCGTTTCGCATTTGGCCAATTTACGTTAAAAGTCAAATATGACCACTAGATTAGTTTAGTGTTATTTAAGGCCACCGTTTGAGGCCTCTATAATGGGGGGTTAATTTTAATTTATGATAGGTATACATAAAATTGTTGATATCACATTATAGTCTTGTTCACTTCTCCAGACATTTACCTTCTCGGGAACGGCGGTCCCTTAGAGAGTAGAAACCAGAAACTAATAACGTAACTTCGAAATGAAGTTCAACCTCCTTTGTCAGCCATAATGGACTGAAGTGACTTAAACCAGTACAAAAGATGATCAAAGTAAACCCCAGGCTTAAAAATAGCGTTTCCTCTTTTTGGTATTAGGAAAGTATATATTTGGGACAGTTGGGACAGTTGTTTACACAGCTAGATGGTCCCGAACTAAGCAGATCTTGTACTATGGGTGCTACACAATAGATATAATACTTTTTTTAAAAATACATACTTATAATACAGAAGAAACACCAGACAAAAACAAACACCTACGTTTGAAAAACACAAATATTTGCGTCTTTTGGCAATCGAACCCATGACCAGCAGTCCCACACTCGAACCAAGTGAGCTGTCTGAGCCAACTTTATTGGAGCTCTTACTGAGGGAGATTTATTTTAGCTCAGACTGGGCTAGCTTTATTGAAGTTTAAAATGGGCTAGCTTTATTTATGTTTAGAATGGGCTAGCTTTATTTAAGTTTAAAATGGTCTAGCTTTATTTATGCTTAGAATGGGCTAGCTTTATTGAAGTTTAGATTGGGCTAGCTTTATTTAAGCTTAGAATGAGCTAGCTCTATTCCAGCTTGGAATGTGCTAGCTTTATTTAAGCTTAGAATGAGCTAGCTCTATTCCAGCTTGGAATGTGCTAGCTTTATTTAAGCTTAGAATGAGCTAGCTCTATTCCAGCTTGGAATGGGCTAGCTTTATTTCAGCTTAGACTGAACTAGCTACATTTTAGTCTATTTAGCAAATACTGGAATATCAACATATATTTATATATTGACCTGTTTGTATTTCAGTCTTTTTGTAATATATAGTAATTCGAATAACTTTAAAGTTATCTAATTACAAAATACTATATGTCTATGTATCCTAACGTCATAATGTTTGATGATAACAGCTTAATGAATTAAACTAGACAAAATGACTGACGATAATTACGATCATACGCACACCTTTTATCATATCACCTAACATTCTCATGGATCGTTTCCCACTTGAGAAGGTGGTAGGGTATGTTGGTACCCCGTACCAACTAAATACCTACCGTACTTGCCTTCCCTGCCATATATTCGGCTATGGGATTCCTTAAATGCCACGACCACTACCTGCTTGACTTGCTATTTTCTTTGATAATAACCGGTAGCGAACTAGTTTCGTATGATTTTCAATCATTGATAGAAAATCATACGAAACTAGTTCGCTACCGGTTGTCAATTAATTGGAACAGTGACCCTCTGGAGGATCGACACAATTCTATTATTTGCTAATTGGTTCTTGACGGGTTATGATAGAAACGATCTCCTTCTTAAACAAACAGTATCTAGTAATACAGGGAACTAGTAATATTGATTTGTATTTAAAAATAACTACAGTAAATCGATAGGTCGTAGACAGAAAATGGACATGACTGTAAATTATGCATAGGTATTGTTCCTACGTATAAGGTCGTAATTCGTAACTTTTCTTCTATATATCAATGAGGTGGTATATGAATTGTTTTTTTTTTATTAAATCCGTATTTGCCTCATGTGTATAAATGCGCACACGCGTTTGTATGTGTTCACGGATTACAGGTCGAGCAAAAATTTCATTTTTCAGTAAAATTCTGTTTGGTTTGGTTGGAATTGAGCCCAAATGATTTTTAAGACAGCTTGCTCTTGTAAACAAGCCTTGTCTTGAAGAACTTAACAAACATATTTTCAACCACCAGGATTGCATGAGACCTAAATAATACCGAACTGTTTGTGCACATACATCGTACACCTATAGCTAACCTTTACGTACACAGGCGTCTTGGTATGTTGTGTTACACAAAGATTTAAATCGTTAGATGCGCCCTACCGCGTCAAATAATGGTCACGATTCCGTAAGTAAACTGGTTGAAATTGGAAGTATCGATTGTGTTATTGTCTCGTTAACTCATACTGAATATTGCATACTGTCGTTCTCTGTCTCATGGAATGTGTGCATGCACTCATCTCTTTAAGAACACGTTTTCGAACGGTATTTATAAGTACGGTGAGGGCAGATCTAACGATTTAAATCTTTGGTGTTACGTCGTAAATCAAAGTTTGCTACATTTTATCTTCAATCGCAACTTAACAGCAACAGAGGACAATAACTATTAGGCTGAGGCCACACTAAACGATTACGTGCACCTAGACTCGACATTTCATAAGTGCCTGTTTGAAAATAAAACTATTTTTAAGTTCATTGATTTTGACGTGCCAAGCTGAGAGCTACGCTAGGAAAAAATACTTGTCTACAAAAAGACACCAAGCGGAGCGCGTCACTTGCACTGTAACCTACTTTTGTTGACTAGGATCACTCGCTATGCCAACCCTCTAAGCATTAAGCAAAACTCCTAGTAATGTGGCCCTACCTTAAGCGTTTCTAATACGTCTAAAAGTAAGCCCTTTGAACTCTCTCTCGCCACGTCTTGTAGAGTGTTAGGAGCTCGTTTAGTGTTATTTTGCTACATTCTCGGAAATAATGTTTTTTATAACACCCACGACACAACTAATTATGAACGCAAAAAATGTAAGAAGCTTAGCGATTTCATAGAATATATTTTTGCATTGAGTTCACCCTCAAGAATTACACAATTGACTAAGAAGAAGAAACCTCAAGAGGAGGTTGTTCTTTGTTAGCTCACTATATTTTCATATAAAACCGCAATAGTGTTACTGGGAACTCAGCTCAGACGAAGAAATAATTTCAAAGTAATAAGAGATATAATAAAATCACGTGTTTTTTTTATATTTCATAAAGTATATTATAACATGGTAACATGTTAGCATCGAGAATTGGGTCCAAGCTGCCTGACGTCACAGTTACAGAGAGAGAGGCCTCCTCTGGTACGTAGTTGGTAGGAGTCCAACATACCCTTGCCAGGTGGCAGATAGTCCATGAACATTTTCCGCGCGTCGAAAACGATGGGGTGAGTATTTGCCACACGCATATCTACGAATAGGATCCAAGGCAAAGTGGTCAACCTCTTGGAGATTCAGCGATAGTGCTGAATTACAACCAGGCTGTCATGTCTTACAAGAAAAAACATTGATAGCCTGTGACCATTTTACTACCAAGTCGGAGATCTCGAGCTCACATCTAGGCCACGCACTTCTGACTTTTGCAAATCATGTGCGTATTAATCTCGCTTAAACGTTGAAGGAAAACATTGTGAGGAAACTTGCATGCCTTACGAGATATTCTCGACGGGCGTGTGAAGTCTGCCAACCCGCACTAGGCTAGCGTGGTGGACTACAGCTTAAACCCTCTCATTCTGTGAGAGGAGACTTGTGCCCAGCAGTGGGACAGTATATGTGATGATGATGAGGCCATCATGTCATAAGTCGCATGAACTCAAAGAGGTCATGCTACGATTAATCATCATCATACCAGCCAAAGGTCGTACACTGCTGATTAAAAGCCTCCTCAAAGATTTCCACAGTAACTATTCTGGAGAATCAGCATATTTTGGTTCTCAAATCCCATAGCTGTCACAAATAAGGCAACTAAGGCTATATTTTAAATCTAGCTACCGTTCATAAAGTGGAATGCAATATTCTGCTCACATGTGTTATTCACAGTCGTAGTAATCAGAGTAGTCACGTCAACTGAGTTCTGAGCGTCGACTGAAGCAAGCTTGTTATTATAATCATATATTTTGCAAAACGACAAAAGTTTATGTTTGAAGTAGTGATGTTTAATATGGTGTTCCTTGATGAGTTTTTAATTGGATTCATATTTTTCGTACTATTTAGAGCACTGGCTTCAACTGTGGCTTTTAGGGTTCCATACCCAAAGGGTAAATCGGGACCCTATTATTAAGGCTCCGCTGTCCGTTCGTCTGTCACCAGGCTGTATCTCATGAACCGTCATACATAGACAGTTGAAATTTTTACAGATGTTGTATTTCTGTTGCCGCTAACCGCTGTAACAACAAATATTAAAAACAGAATTAAAGAAATATTTAAGTGGGGCTCCTATACAACAGACATGATTTATTTGACGTTTTTATAGATAATGGTACAGAACCCTTCGACTCAGAATCGCACTTGGCCGGTTTTTATACCATCACGTATGTATTCCCCGAAGGCTTAGGCATAGGTGTACTGCGGTACACCCAGCGTTCGTGGTATGTTTAGGTCCCATGTAATAGAGGGCGAGCCGATATTGCCATTAACCGGGCACAAATCCAGACTTAGGGCTGCTACCTAGAATTACATGGGAAAACCCAATAAAACTGTTGTATTTGGGAATCTAAATCTATAGCGCTTACTACTACGGCTAATGAGGTGGACATTTAACATATGCTGTGTGATTTAAAAATCTTGTGAAATAACTTTTACTTCTAATAAGTCAGCGATCCATTATTATAACCGTTGGTATAGACTAGAGCATTTACTTGTACCAGAACATCGAGCATTCGCTGTTTTTAAATTTACTCGAACCACATTTCGAACATGACGCTCGATGTTTTGTTACAACTTTATTTCAAGAAACAATGAGCGGTTTGGTGTAACACTTATATGAGCAAACGCACGAGCGCGGCAGACGGTGGGGAGTAAAAAAAAGCATGTTACAGGTATAAACCTGTAACATTTCTTAAACAAATATGCTTTTTTTCTATGTTCACTTGCCGTGAGCATTACGTCGAACACAGCGTCGACCATTCGCAAGAACGTTACATTACATGGAAATGTTTTTACCTGTATTGTATCATTCGTAAAAGTGTTACATTACAATGTAATGCTCTAGCAAATGCTCTAGTCTATACCCACCTTTAGGTACGGCACATTTAGTGTACCTACACATAGTCGATGTCTCGTTGAAACAAATGAAATTACGTTGTCAAGGATACATTTCGCGGCGTAATTGATTTGCGGAAGTATCGGTACCTATATAATTGATAACATTATCGTAAACATCTATTGTAAAGATTTTATTACATCTCAATTAAATATTGCTCACATGAGAGGAAAAATTCGGAATATAATTGCTGAGCAAAGAACCCAATTATCACAAAGAAATCCCAGCGTGGGTTTGATTGGAATTTTTCATAAAGGAATCGGAGAAATTATTGATCTCACCCACGTGTATGGGTTATTTAATATCTTCGGTTTCAAATGTCAACGAAAAGACATGCCTGAACCTACACGTCCTCAGGTAGACATCTGTGGGTTGCTTAAGATATGATGAACTCATACATTCGAACAATAATGTCTTTTATTGTTATATTGCTAGTGCTCAACGAGGTAGGTTGTTTGGTTGGCAGTGGCTTTGACCCTTATACTGACAACCCAACTATTACTCTGTCGTTTTACAGGGTCGCGAACGCGCAAGTGATACCCCTGGTGTTGCCAACGTCTATAGGCTACTGTAACCGCTTACCATCAGGTGGGCCGTATGTTTGTTTGTCGCCTGAGTAGTATAATAAAATATGACAAGCGTACGGGCCGCTTGATGGTAAGCGATGACTGCAGCCTTTGCGCGTTAGCAACACCAGTGGTATTGAGACCTCAGTTGTTAAGGCTCATTTACTCTGTACTTTCAATGGCTGCAATTAAGCGCTGCATCTCTTAAAATGCAGTGGTACCAACACAGCAGTCAAGTTCTGCCGCATTTCTTTTTTTAAAATATTAAACAAGATAGAAGTGTACACCTTTAGAAGGCCGATTCTATAAACGGAATGGTCTCCTCGTCTATCGATCCACGTGCATTAATGTGTTTATTTATATAAATCGATCTATTACATCATCATTCTTTTTTTCCTGTGGGGAAATGCTCCTTATGCATGCCGCCCCGCTCGGGGATGCGGGACGGTTATGTCGGGCTCTGCGGCCAGGTGGCCAGCATAACGACTAAAACCACTACCACCTTCCGCATAGTGGTAGGATCACGGGAATCGCCCTCGCATGATCCGCGATCACACCTCGGACGTCCATTGTCATCTTTTGACGGAGCTTTTACTCAGTTGGAGTCTTCCAGTCAAACCAGATCCAGCTGAGATTTGGTATTTTTTACGGGAAGTGACTGCCACCATTTTTTTTCTGTAATTGTTTTTACTTGATTTTCCTTCATTGAACAAGCTACCTTACCCATATATTTATTAGTCTCCAATTCTTTCTCTTTACATGGCGTGATAATAAACTTCCTGTATCAAAAGAATTGTGGGTAAGAAATACTTTAGAAAACTTTTATAAGTCCTTCTTCCCTGGTACTTAACACCTTTTTGAGTCAATTGTCTTTGGCATTAGTCTCTCAAACTTCAGTAGGGGTAAGCTCTTTTTAAGAGGCTTATTAAAGAAGAAAACAGATTATTTATCTTTTTGGCTATGTTGCTAGTAATAAAATTATATGTTTTTCAATCTAGGTCTTGTTATAACGCGAAGCATGTTATTGGTAGATATCGTGTATGTAACCTATCTCACCTGTTTTTAGGAGTTTTTTTTTATCAAACACTAGCTAAGCAATAACTCAATTACTCAAATCGTTTATTACACTCTTAACTCTGCAATGTTGTCAACAGTTGTTATACAATATAATGGTATCAATCGTGGACTTTGTCAGCCATGTCAGAAGCCTTCGCGGCCGAGCACACTACAAATTACCAAAGTTGCTATGTTCCAATGCATCTGTTTTAATTATTTTCTTATTCTATCTTTTTTTGTCAGAAGCCTTCGCGGTCGAGCACACTACAAATTACCAAAGTTGCGTTAAATAGAATGAGTGGTAAACAATCGCACAGAGGGCGAACAAACAAATACTCATTTTTATAATTAGTCTACAAATCGTTACTGAAAAGACGAACACAACAATGGACCAATACAAATAACAAGCTACTGGAAATTGGAAATACAGAAATAATAGTTCGCCATTTCGTTTCCTTTTTCCTTCATTAGTGTGTTCGTGCATAATCTTCCGGAGAGCTTCATTTTATTAATTAATACATATCCAGTTCTTTAGTAACAGTATTTTGTGCTGTGGACAGCAATTATTATGAAAATATTGAACAACTTTTTGGTACAACTCTGTTGATTAACGTTTTAATTAATATTAATGATTAAGAAAAACTATGGTCTTGTCAAGGTATCTTTAAATAATAAAAAGTATCATCTATAAATGATAAATAATACAATGTATCATAAGAAATCGTTGCTCAACCATATTAGTTTTTCCTTGTTCTGGTTCCTGGAAAAACTACCTAAGTTTTGTTCCACTCGAGAATTTAACCTGCAATCCGAAGCGCAGAAGTCAACCACCGATCGCTTATTTCTTTTGTACGTGAAATGCGGAAAAATTCCCAACGACCAAGGTCGCATTAGTAACGCAGAGATTAATAAAAATTTCTGATATTATAATAACAGGATACTGTAGCAGTTCGCAGGATCTAAGTCCTTTGATACGAGTATTTATAATCGTTTGATCGAACGAACGTAAAAATTTAGTACCTACCAACGGCTTTTGTAGTTTCTAAAAATAATTTTGAAATTTTCTATCTTCGCTCTAACCTTATTTTAAAATAGAAGAGAATTACCCATGATCATGGAACCTCCTCATAATAAAACATTGTATTTTTTAACAGGAAATCTGTCTAATTTCAACGCAAAATTCTTAGCCACGTTTTTCTATCAGCTTTATCTGTAAATTTTAGTGTCAAGATTTCAAATCCAGAATAAAATGGTTCACATCAGAAACATATCGGATTCCAGTAGCGCTTACAAATTGTATCGTGTTTCATCGTATTACTCGATCGACGACGTGCGTTATTGGCAAAGCTCACTCACACCTATGGTGTATATGATATCCTGGTATTTCGAGCGAAATTTCCTATGACTATGTTTGGCAATAGTGCCCTAATTTAGTGGCTCGAGTGTTGGACTGCTGATCACGAGGTCGTGGGTTCGATCCCATAGAACACTAACTTTTATGTGATAAACATGTTTTATGTTTGTTTGGGTGTTTTTTTATGTATTTTAAATATGTATTACAAAGAAGGTATGTACATTATAATATCCATAGTTTAGTAAAAGCTCAGCTTTAAGACTAGATTGCTGTGTAAAATGTTCCAAACATTGCTTTAGTTATTATTTGAAATAAAACTCCTTTTTACGGATTGTATCGCTTTACAGCGTTTATGGTCACGGGTAGACTTTATTTTATTTCAATTCAATTTAGATTTTATTTCAATGTTTATTATTAGCGTAAATAAATGTCAGAAATCAATAGTATAATATTTATCATAAATGGATCGAATGCCAAATATTAACCAAATTTTAATTATTTTTTTTAATACGAAAATAAGAAACCATTTTATTTGGACAAAATGTTTTGCAGCCAAACCACGAAACAAAGTTAAGGGACAACAAAATTTCGTCGATGTAACGTTGGGTGTTTGGAGAGAGATAAGACCTAGCCGGTCATGTTGCCCTGGTACTCTGGCCTCCTGAATTTATCCGGATTACTTTTCTGTTGCGAGGCTTGAATTAGCTACTTCCAAACTTTGGAGTACCGTTGAATGGACGGAATTTCGTTTGAGAATGTTGTGAATGAAATTACGTGAAAGGCTTTCATGTGTCAGGTTAAAATTTTATTAAAAGCAGTATCCTCTTCATGAAAATGTTATCGTATTAGCACTAATTGCAAAACGGGTGATCTTAGAGCTCAACGTGAGTCAATAATAAGGGCTAATCTTTGATTATATACTTGTCTAGATGGAGCAATGCAAACAAACGACACGCGAAAACTGGGGCCAAATTGCGTGATATGTGTGAGTACCGCTTGTGAACTTATTGTAGTCAAACTGTCAAGGTGTGCGTGTTTAGGGATGCCTGCTCCAAATTATTAACTTACCTTTTCTCCATTATTTAATGGGATGACAGTTAAACGAAATAGGCTGAATAAAGTAATTATTTTATAGATTAGTGTTTTATTTATTTTAATAAAAACAAAAAATACAATGAAAAAATATATACAGCAATTTATAGATCAAAATCCATCTCTTTGTATTTGTTTTCGAAATAGTTTTTTTTTTATATTTCATTTCGTGTCCGCTGTATAAGGTCTCTCCAGTCTTAAGAAATCTGAAACCCAAAATATTAGAAAGAACTAACAAAAATACTATTTAGTGAATGACTTCATTTATTTTGTGAAGGCATTCACTTCACATTTCATTTTTTTATCATTTACTGATCAAATTTTGTAAGTATTAAAATAATAAAATTTTCTCCTGATCGAAAGATGATGACTGATATTTGCATTTTATCTCCCATAGTTTCGCCAAATCTCCCTTGTAATAAATTGACAACACCGGCTAATCTGTCGAACCTACAAATTAACGAATTGAAAAATCATGTTTTCATAAAATAATAGAGGTTAAATAACAAAACTCAAATCAAATCAAATCAAAATAGTTTTATTTTCATATAAACCATATACCGGCACTTATGAAATGTCGAGTCTAGGTGCACGGTTCCAAAGTAGTCGTTTCCTATGGAGAAGAACCGGCAAGAAACTCCATGGTTACTCTTTTAAAATATCGTTTTGTATAGTACAATGATGGATTATAAATTGGATTGGACACTTACATGAGAGAACAATTTAGGAATGTTCCGAAGATTATAATTATATAAAATACAGCTAGGCATAAAAGAAAGTTCTAAACAGTTCTCCCATTTACAAACGGTAGAAACTAATAAATTATATAAAGCAACTGACAAAACTTGTCACCAAGATTTACGAATTATATATGTAAGTATCAAGTCAAAAACAATGACATTTAATATAAAATACAAATGACTAAATTGGGATTAGTTAATAGATGATATACTCATACGTCGTTACAGAGGTTCCAGGGAAGCCACATGTGCAGATGTATCAGTCCAACTATCCCTAAACGTCCCTATCATCGACATAGTCTTGTACTTTATAATAAGCTTTCTTAATTAGGATGCGTTTAACATGTGCCTTAAACTTTCCATCGGTAAGTTCTAATACAGATTTGGGCAACTTGTTATAAAATCTTATTCCATTACCCAAAAATGACTTACTTGTTTTAGACAACCTATATTTTGGTATTACTAATTTATACTTGTAACGTGTGTTTAAGCTGTGGATATCACTCCTAATACTTATAATTTTGCTGATTTTTGCGAACATATAAAATATTTTCTAAGATATAAAGTGACGGCATTGTAAGTATATTGATATCCTTGAATATGTTTTTAAGAGACTCCCGAGGCCCCATATTATAGATCGCGCGGATAGCTCTCTTTTGTAGAATAAAAATCGAATCTCTGTCAGCTGCTGTGCCCCATAGAAGGATGCCGTAGGACATGATGCTATGAAAATATGCAAACCGCATATGCAGCAGAGCTCAACCTACTCGACAAGGCCTTAATGTGAGCACCCCATTGCAATTGACTGTCTATAGTAATACCTAAAAATACTGTTTCCTTAACTGTGTTTAGTTTATTGCCGTCAAGCGTTAAATTTAATTCTACTTGTGAGACATTTGGTAATGAAAATTTAAGGCATTTGGTTTTGTTGGCATTGAGTACAAGATTATTTGCTGCAAACCACTTTGAGAGTAGGACTAGGCTTTCGTTGGCATGTGTAACCTTTCTATCTTTTCTATTTACTTTAAAAATAAGGGAGGTGTCATCGGCGAACAGAATAATATCTGACAAGGAGGCCATCATATAAGAGAGATCATTTATGTAGGTCAAAAAGAGAAAGGGCCCAAGAATTGAGCCCTGTGGCACACCCATCTTGACTACGGAGCCTGAAGAAACTGCACCGTTTACCCCTACTTTTTGCTGTCTATTAAACAAATAACTATGTACAAGATCAGCAGCTCGTCCACGTATTCCGTAATGATGTAATTTATAGAGTAGCGTGTTGTGGTCAACGCAGTCAAAAGCTTTCGAGAGATCACAGAAGATGCCAATAGCATCCTGTGAGCTCTCCCAGGCCTCCAATATATGAGTTACTAGTTTCACTCCTGCATCTGTAGTCGACCTGCCTTTCGTGAAACCAAACTGGTGATCATGCAATATTCCGTTAATTTTAAAATGAGATAACATTTGGTCAAGCATAATCTTTTCAAATATTTTACTAAGTGCCGGAAGTACAGAAATAGGTCTGTAATTTGAGGGATCATTCTTGCAACCAGATTTGAAGATCGATATGACCTTACTATGCTTCATTAAGTCAGGAAATGTCCCGCTATCCAGACATTGGTTAAATATGTCTGTCAGAATAGGGGCAATAGCATCAAGGATGACACTCAGCACGTTAACAGAAATGCCCCATAAGTCTTCTGTGTTTTTTAAATTAAGACTTCTAAAGGCTTTTTTTAGTGTGGTAATCGAAATATGTTTAAACTCGAATATAGGTACTTGTTTCGAAAAATTCTGTTTTAGGAGATATTCTGCTAATGTAGAGGAAGCTGAAAGGGATTTGGTAACCTCTACTGGTATGTTTGTGAAGAAGCTTTCGAAATATTTAGAAACTTCAAGCTTATCGGAAATATCTATATTATTAATTTTTAAGCAAAGTTCGTTATCCCGTTGTTTTGCGTTTCCCGTCTCTTTATTTATTACTTGCCACACTGTTTTTATCTTATTATTGGAAAGGCTTATTTTATTACTGATGAGTTTAGATTTAGCTTGATTACAAACGTTCTTAAATATCTTGGAATATTTCCGCACATAGTCATGAAAAGCTAAATCAGACGTTATTGACTTTTCATAATATAAAGAATATAAAAAATATCTACTTTTTCTTATGCCTGGGGTAGCCCATTCATTAAATTTTGATTTATTTTTAATATCAACTTTCTTAACTGGACATGTTTTATTGAAATTATGGCATACTGTAGAAAATAAAGAGCAGTAATTTATGTTTGGGTCGGTACCACTAAAGAAATAAGTACAAAGTTCATTTGAGATATTGTTTGAAAATTTTTGCAATTTATTCTTAATCAGTGTTCTCATTTCAACAGTTTTATTTAAAGGAACTTTATTTTTAAAATTGAAAGATACTAGTTGACCTGCATGATCAGACCTGACACCACTAATCATGGAAGAATGTATAATCTTAGTGTTAGTGAAGACATTATCTATGCATGAAGCTGACAAGGTTGTAATTCGAGTTGCTTCATTAAATATATGTTTTAGATTAAAACTTACCGATGTAATGTGATCTTAGTGTAATTATACGGTTTTCCCACATAATTGCGACACAATTTGACAGCACATACCGACATAATTAATTATTTTTCGAGAACTCCACACCCTGAAGTGATCCAAATGACACTGACGTAAGTGAGAAGAGAGTCTACCAATTTTAGTAGACTTTATTTGGGCCGTTCTGTACACGTGTCAATGTGGCATCTAGACAAGTATATAATCAAAGGGGCTAATATTATTATTGTTGCATGCGAGTCTAGTTCCAGGCGAATGTGCAATATTATATGTTATCCACCAGGATAACATATAATATTGCTTTTTTTTTAATTATTAATTTGAGAGTACCAACTCTCATGCATTGTCGCGTTGTGTAAAGATAAACCAATGGATTATGTATCTAGTTTTTACTAGTTACAGAATAAATAAATACTACTTTATTACGTATACGTCTACGTGTATCTGTATAGTTGGTAATTAGTATACTAAAATGTCGAAACTACCTGATTAAATAATGTAAAAAAAGATTTTAAAATAGAATGAAATGCTGATTAAATATACAGTTTAAATGATTCACAGATTTAATTAATATCGTTGTACATTGAAATAAGGATCTGAAAATAGTATGTGTCGGAATAGTTTTTAATGTAATCATCATTAACCCATATTCGTCCACTGCTGGTCGTAGGCCTTTTTTTAGTGAACGCCACGAGAATTACTTAGGTACACATAATCACATAATACAAAAATCAGTTGTTGTTCTTTAGTCTCGCTACAACTCGAAAACAGCATAAGCTTAACTGATTTTGATATTTTGTGCGTGTTTGTGTCCCTTGGTGGTTTATATGACATATTAAAATGTAAAACACAACACAGTGTAAAATAACATGTATAAAAAAAATCTCGCTAGCTGTAAATGGTTTCACATTCGCAGTTTAAGTAGGTGTTAATTAATGTATTGATGTTATCATTAACTGTACGTGTATATCCAATAACCAGGGTATAGTAGTGGTAAGTAGGTATTAAATATATTACATTTAAGAGAGGTAGGGCATAGTGGGAGTAATTCCACTCAAGTTGGAGCTGCCCGACTGGGGAAGTACCTCCGCCTTGCAGAAAATCGAAGTAAAATAACACTGCTTTGAGCTGTGTTGGGTTTCTTACGGTGTGCAAGGTTGCCAGTGCTCCACGAGAAAACGTTGTGTTGGCAGTGAGGGGGACTTTCAACTTTATACTGCCAACCCAACTATTCCTCTTTCAATCCAGGGTCGGCAACGCGCAAGTGATACTCCTGGTGTTGCAAGCGTTTATAGACTACGGTAACTGCTTACCATTAGGTGGCCCATATGCTTGTTTGCCAACTTAGTAGAATTAAAAAAATATATATAAATTCATTAACCGGTACTTATATACTTATAATATTTCTTTTTTTTTATAACACTAAGGTGACAAGCATACGGCCTACCTGATGGTAAGTCGTTACCGTAGCCTTTAGACGCTTGTAATACCAGGGGTATCACTTGCACGTTGTCGACCCTGTATAACGAAAGAGGAATAAACTGTTTGGGTTGGCAGTATAAGGGTCAAAGTCCCCCCACTGCCAACACAACGTTTCCTCTTGGAGTACTGGCAACCTTGCTCGCCATAAGGAACACAACATAGCTCAAAGCAGTGTTATTTCACTTCGATTTTCTGCAAGGCGGAGGTACTGCCCCAGTCGGGCAGCTCCAATTTGATTGGAATTACTCCCACTATCCCCCTTAAAATTTATTATCAAGTCTGTAATTTCATTTCGAATGTTAGTAACGCTCCTCTTTCATTTTACGGTGAAGGAAAACTTTGTGGAAAATCGTGCCTGACAGGCTTTCGACGGGTCGTGAGGCAAACTTCACGACCTACAGCAAAGTTCACCACTAGGTCATTGTAGAGCAGTGGGACGATTATGTTACAACTGAAGTAGCAAGTGCGGTCGAGAGTAGTTCGAACCGATGTTACATTATCGAGTAATGCACATTTAAGTTAAATAAGCAGTGATAGCCTCGGGTTCGAATCCAAGGTCTCCTTTCGAATTCATGTACGTATTAATAAGTAATTATCACTCGCTTAAACGGTGAAGGAAAACATTGTGAGGAAACCTGCACGTCTTAGAGCTTTTCTCGACGGTGTGTGACAACTCGCAATAGGCCAGCGTGGTGGACTATACCCTAATCCCTCTTAACCTGAGCGGAGACTCGTGCCCAGCAGTGGGACAGCATACGGGTTAATGATTAATGCAGATTTATACACACAACTTAGTGAGAACGAAGCTGAAGAACCTTCAATATTTCCCTCATAGATTTTCGCAGACATTCCGACTTCCAGTGACTACCAGACTTCATGACCCGATAGCTCTGCAACCTTATTTGCAGGGAACGCGACCTTATTTAACATACATCACGTCTATATTAGTCGAAGGGTTAGGCAGAGACTACTAATGTACCTAAACCCACAATTCGACGCTAAATTTTAGACCGAGGGCCCAGCCTATTGCGATTAATCGTACAAATCCAAATTCTGAGTCGATACTGAGAATTTCGTAGAAAACGTCAATAATACTCTGCTTGACCTAGGAATGGAACATTGAACCACAAGAGTAGCATAGACCTTATTTAATTTGTTTATTTTAGAAAATGAGGTTCTGATCAGTAAGTTTTCATTACCGATACTCAATCGACAAATAACGTAATTTCGTACGTTTCGTTCTTTTCTTAATAAAAAGTGATTCCAGAAATTCGAATCGTTTTCGAAACGCCTATGACAGCGGTTACTTCCTTATCCCTCCCATTCGCCCCGCAATCTATATGAGGTTGAACCGATCACAATCCTGAGCCCAAAAACACTGTGCCCTTGTTCGGAAGATTGAATCCCCCTCTTCGGTCATAAAGGCGACTTAATTAAAGCCCAAGAACGACCTCAAGGAGAAATTTCTCGCTCTAAATCAGTCACTGATATAAAAAATGAGAAAGTTTTTCACCAATGAAATGTTGTCTATAGTAATTGTAATAACTGCAAAGAAACTGCTATTTTGAGATTATTTCTCTTTTATGTGATCCTATCTCCATAAAGGTGTTTTAAATGAAGGGACTCTATAGGAACGAACATGAGACAAAAGCCTGCATTGTCTTATACCTTTTTAAAGTTTTTGTAATATTGAAAAAGTGTAGAGGTGCTCTATGGATATAATTGTTGTGATGTGATTAGATTTATGCCTGTTTAAGGGCCATAAGGACACCCCTTATTACATGGAACCTAAACACCGGCAAACCGTGGGTCTCTATGTCCCTATTGGGTCCACATATTAGTTCTGAAGATACTACATAAAATGACTGCTTTTTTTAAACTAAAATGTTAGCTATACCGGGAAGATGTATGAATGTGGAAGAAGCAAAAGAAGTGTGCAGGAATCATAGCAAGTGGCGTTCTTTAGTTTCTGCCTACCCCTATAGGAGAAAGGCGTAAGTGTATGTATTATGTTTACGCTAATTGTTATATGCTGTTGGTCTTCCTTTGATAAATAAATAAATAATTAATTTACACAGGTAGTCTAAGATATATTCTACTTTATGTGATAACCTTTTCCAACATGTACGACTTCAAGTGAAGAACAATATATTTGTCCCTTCAACTGTGATTGCGACCCGTCACAGAACTCGTAAACCGTACGCATGTTGTTTATACTTATTTTACAACCCTATCGCGTTCACCGGTCGACTTTAAGTCACAGTGTAAAGAAAACAGCAGGCTCATTTTTACTGACATTGCTGTTTATTTAAAAGATTTAAATCGATTTCAGTAGATCTCGTAATTTCTTGGAACTTTCTCTTCTTGTTTACCTACGTCATTTACGGAACTCCTGTACAAAATTTCAGGCTTCTAGAGTCAACAAGCAGTGCTAGAGTGAGAGAGTTAGGCGCGGCGGCCGCTATCGGTGGGTATCGGTGCGGCTCGGTAAATTTCGGATGCTTGAGGGCTGCATCGGGCGCCTGAGAGTTACCTCGGCAGTCGTAAGCATACCTAAGGTCACCGAGGCCCAAGCCTGCAAGGCAGTTCAATCCACGGTTACTCCCCCCGCCACGACAAGCCGCGGATCGCGGATTTGACGACACGTTGGGTGGGTCGTGGATTTGACCTACTGTATATTCTATACTGTGTATCATCATAATGTTTGTCGAGCGACATCATTCGTTTTATTGAAAATGTTAATCAAGTGCTTGTTATAAACTGCTCTCCGGGTGATCCCGGAACAATTTTACTGCGCAATCAACATAAGTTGATCTGTTTGTGTTGACCGAAGCAAATACGATAGATAGAGCATTTTATGTTTCCCACCTCAAGTATTCAATAATATTAATATACCATTACGCCTGTTACCCACCGAAGGGTTAGGCAGAGGTGTATTAATTATATAATCTATGGACCTACGTCAATACGCTATTATTGGAGCCCCACACTAAACATCTTTGCTGATTCCGTATAATTCTGAAACAAATTAATTTTACGAAAATTGGTCGAGTATCGTCCAAGTTATAAAGTTAGAACGTGATAGTACGTATATCTTGTTTTAAAAGAAATATAAAATACTTTGGTAAAAGATAAAACCAGCTTTTAGTTTGCTGATAGTGTTGCGAGTATAGAAAAAAATCTGTATTTATGCAAATTTTATTTTGGGCTTACATTATAACTACGCTGATCAACCGATTTGCTGGGTTACTCTGCGCTATCTGAGGTCAGTCTGTGGAACTGCTTATGTACTCCTTATGTACTCGTTATGTACTCGTTATGTACTCGTTATGTACTCGTTATGTACTCGTTATGTACTCGTTATGTACTCGTTATGTACTCGTTATGTACTCGTTATGTACTCGTTATGTACTCGTTATGTACTCGTTATGTACTCGTTATGTACTCGTTATGTACTCCTTATGTACTCGTTATGTACTCCTTATGTACTCCTTATGTACTCCTTATGTACTCCTTATGTACTCCTTATGTACTCCTTATGTACTCCTTATGTACTCCTTATGTACTCCTTATGTACTCCTTATGTACTCCTTATGTTCTCCTTATGTACTCCTTATGTACTCCTTATGTACTCCTTATGTACTCCTTATGTACTCCTTATGTACTCCTTATGTACTCCTTATGTACTCCTTATGTACTCCTTATGTACTCCTTATGTACTCCTTATGTACTCCTTATGTTCTCCTTATGTACTCCTTATGTACTCCTTATTTTATTTATTTTATTTTATTTTAACAATTTTAGGAAATCTTACAGCTAGGTTAACAAAGTTAATAAATTTACAGATATATGTAAACTAATGTTACACATATGAGAAGGCCAATTACAAGTTTCCGCAGATAGACATATATAAAGTAAATAAATACGACAGAGATACAATATACCTAGTATTTAAAAAGAATTAAACTATAATAGAAAAAAAAAGAAACACACACACAAAAAACACGCACATACACCGTGTTTAGGTACTTAATTAAATGGGATTAAAAAAAACTACCAGTCAGTAAGCGTTTCAGCTTAGTTATTGATGTGTGGAATAGGTCCAGCTCAGAGTTTGCCTTAACTAATTTGTTGTACGAGCTAGAAGTTCTTATGATAAAAGAGTTTTGCCTGTAATTAGTTCTCACCATAGGAACATGAAGAACGTTCGGTTTCCTCAATGCAACCGTGTTTGTACGCAGTCCCACCTGCTCCAGGAGTTCTGGACAGTCAACCATGCTATTTATAATACCAAAAAGATAGGATAGATCAGCTATTTCTCTTCGTTTAAAAAGGGGAAGGAAATGAAATTTACGACATCTCGTTGTATAATCTGGGAGAGATATGTGGGCTCGATACTGTAAATAACGTAGAAACCTCTTTTGTATAGACTCCAAGCGAGAGGAGTAAACATCATAACAAGGGTTCCACACCTGCGATGCGTATTCTAGGTGACTACGTACGTAACTACAGTACAGTATTTTAAACTTTTTGATGTTAGAAAATTCAGCTGACATTCTTAAAACGAATCCAAGTGCACGAGATGCTTTTTTAACTATGGAATTTATGTGATCATCAAATAACAATTTACTGTCAAAAATAACTCCTAAATCTTTTATTTTGTCAACTCTTGCTAATTCTGAGCTATATAAATGGTAGTTATGGATTAACTTAGTAGGTTTTCGAGTAAAGGAACATACATGGCACTTGGAAACGTTAAGGTCTAATTTGTTAAGAGTACAGTAGTTTTGAAATCTAATTAGGTCTGCCTGAAGTTTGCGAGCATCACACGCATTATTGATTTGGTGTAGAATCTTCATATCATCAGCGTAAAGAAGTATTTTTGAGTGTATAAAGCAGGAAGAGATATCATTTACAAAAATAGTAAAGAGCAAAGGTGCCAGCAAAGATCCTTGGGGTACACCGGAAGGTATGATCACTGAATGAGAAGAATAGCCTCCCAAGACTACCGTTTGGCACCGGTTACGAACGTAAGAAGAAAACCACCTGAACAGATTTCCTCTTATACCTATACGCGTTAATTTATGTACTCCTTATGTACTCCTTATGTACTCATTCATTATGCACACCTATAACAATCGTTAGCGGTAGACCGAAGCCTAAAAAGGCTGACAACCTGTCTCCGGAATGATTGTTTGGATAAATAAAATATATCGACATTTTCAAAACTCAACGAGTAGATACGAGGCAATCGGCTCCTAACAGCATTACTTCCGTATTTGGTGGGGTAGCCAGACATACTAAATAATTTAGTATGTCTGGTACGTGTTTTTGGAGTACAGAAATGTATACATGATAACAGATCACTGCTGTCCAAACGACCACGAAGGATATCAAAGAGCAGAAGCATATCCAACATCCCACGCCTGTCCACAAGAGGAAGCATATTATAGTGTTTGCAGTCTTGGGTGTAGGAATCATGACGTTTTTGAGATTTGTAATTTAGAAATTTTATGAACTTTTTCTGTAGACTTTCTATTCTTTTGTTATATACCTAGTACTGGGGTGACCAGATTGGACTACAGTACTCCAAAATACTACGCACATATGCAAAATATATAATCTTTAGACTGTGACAATTCCTAAAAGGCTTACAAGTACGCATCACAAAACCGACGAACCGTGAACCGAGAAACGAGAAGCTCTATTGGTGATGTTATCAATATGATGGTTAAAGAGCAATTTGGAATCTAACATTACACCAAGATCTCTGACTACATCAACCCTTTCGATGTCATTATTATTAAATCCATAAAGATATTTAGTAGGATGTTTGGAACGGCTAAAGCTAATGCACTGACATTTTGAGACATTGACAATAATATTGTTATGTCGATAATACCCGAGAACATCCAGATCACGCTGTATCAGTTCACAGTCAAGTCTGGACTTTACTCTCTTTACTCATGTATATTTTCATGTCATCGGCGTACATGAGATGTTTCGCTGATTTGAAACACGACTGAATGTCATACAGGTATGCGCAGTAAAAAAGAGGACCCAGTAAAGATCCCTGAGGAACACCGGAGGGGATATTTACGAAGTAAGATTTAAAACCTCCCATGACCACAGCTTGTGATCGGTTCGATGGATATGAACTAACCCATCTCAGTAAATCACCATGGATCCCAAGTTTATGTAGCTTTGAGAGCAGGATGGCGTGATCCACACAATCGAACGCTTTTTCGAAATCCGTGTAGATCACGTTAACCTGACCACCGGCTTCCATATTATGCAAGACATAGTTACAAAACGTGGCTAAATTAGATGCTGTGGACCGTCTCCTAACAAACCCGTGTTGATTCTGGCCTATACCAATTGAGATAATTGGATACATACTATTATAGATTAGTTTCTCCAAAACTTTGCTAAGAGTGTTAAGGATAGATATTGGATGATATTTTTTAATATCCACCTTGGGCCCTTTCTTATGCACTGGCATTATGTGAGCTGTTTTCCACAGGGAGGGACAGACGCACTCGACCAAAGACTTCCGAAATAATAAAGCTATTGGGTGTGCTAAAGAATCAGCGCAATTGTGCTAGAAAATGGGCGGTAATCCATCATTACCGGGACCCTTCGCTGTATCTAACGTGCGTAAAGCTTTAAGTACGCTGTCATTGGTGATATCAAGGTTAGACAGCACAGCCAAGCCGTTCGGTTCATCGGGAGTACTCGTAGCTGCAACAGAGGGCGTGGACGGGCTTACGAAGACACCGTGAAAGTATTTGTTAAACGCTGTACAAATGTCGTGGCCGGACTACAATGTCTCCTTATTTAAAATCATAGTTTTTGGGTATTGACTGCTGTTTCTTTTACTTTTTACATAGGTCCAGAAAGCTTTTGGAGAATGACTAATAGCTTTCTCTGTCTGACCTATATAGCCTTTAAAAGAGGATGCTTCGACATCGTGTTGTCTAGAACGTAATAATGTAAATTCGTAATAGTCCCTGGGGTTACCATATTTTTTCCATCTTTTATGAACCTTAATTTTCTCACGAATGATTTTAACAAGAGCACGACTGTACCAAACAGGGTATTTATGATTTTTCGATTTATTAACTAAAGGAATGAAACGCTCCACGCCAAGTTCAACTTCATTGTAAAATTAGTCAACAGCAACATCAACCGAGTTAAAATATTTATTCAGTTCCCCATAATCTCCCTTATAATAATTACGTCGTGGTATGTACACTTCCTTTAGGGGTGTTAAGAATATTTCGGAAGCCATTATGACAAGAGCGGGATGATGAGAGTCTTCATGGAGTAGGGGATAGTTGAAAAATTTCATAGAAAAACCCAATAACACTGCTCGACCATGGAACCGAGGACCTTTAGCGTAGCAGTCACACTTAGGACCACTAGACTAACGAGACAGTTCCAAGAAATTCCCGATTTTTAATTTAATTCAAGATTTTTATTTTAGTTGGCGTGTGACCATCGATTCTGTTCAGCTCTCTAAATTTTATTTAGATCGTTGTGAATGTAATCAATCGAGTCCATATAATACGTAAAATGGAACGTGTTCCAAATTTACTAAGCGAATATAACGAAAACATTTCCGTGTTGAATTGCCTATCATTACAGAATTACCTCACAAAACACACACGTATAAGAAACAAACATAAACTTGTGATCGATAGTAGTCGTGTGTCTAAGGAACTACCACCTGCCAATAATTGTCACGCTGTATGGCTTCGGCATAATCGTGTTACGACCAGACTCCGTCTACCGGCCACTAATTACAGCCATTCACCGGCGTTGCAGCTTTAGGCTGTACGCTGTTATGTGTTGTTATGACCTCCTCCTTTATATGTGACCCTGGTAATAGAGTGCTGTATTGCAAGGATTGTTGTTATTGTGGATTTATCGCCATAGTTTTTCGTATGTCGGCTGCATAAAATTATTAATAGGTTGTTGTGCTATAAATTATTAATAGGTAATAATAGTGAAGCACGTGCACAAACCTCAACTGTTAGCTGTTTACATTTCTCGATGTTCAATATTTGGCACTCAATGCTCTACAAGACACTGGTCCACAATAACCTGCTCAGTGCGTCGTCGTCTTTAAATTGGTGTTCCTTTTATAAATTAAAATCTAGAAAAATAGGATGATTTTAATATATTTCATTTTATGTTGCTCTAGTAATGGATGTCCCTACTTGCTTGATTGAAAAGTTTGCTTCCTTGAATTTTTGGGAAAGCCTATTTGGAACAGTATTTGCGCAAACAAGTTTTTTTGAGCCCAAAGTTTCTAGTTAATAAACTTACTAAAAACCTTAAACCTCGCAACTTTTAAAAAAAGTTTTGTAATTTATGGAAAACTTCTGAGGAACTTGTTTGAAATTTTTTTTACGGGTGGCTAAGTTGCCAAAACGTTTTTGAATATGATTAGCCATTGTGCAATCAAAACATAAACCAATTTTAATCAGAGTTTACACATACGAGAGCTATGATAGCCTAGTAATATGACCACTGGACTGCCAAGTCTAAGGACTCGAGTTCGAATCCAAGGCACGCACTCGCATCTGACTTTTTGAATTTTTATGTTCGTATGAATAATGAATTAGAAAACATCATGAGGAAACCCGCATGCCTTATTCTAGACGTCGTTTGAGCATTTTCACTCAACCCGCATTAAGCCAGCGTGGTGGACTATAGCCTAATCCCTCTGTCTGCGAGGAAATCCGTAGGTACCATGGGGCAGTATATGAGTTGATGATGATGACATATTACGGTACCTCTGCTGAATCCTTAAAGGAATACAGGCGTTATAGTATCCGCTCCACGAGGAAACGTTGTGTTGGCAGTGGGGGGACTTTGACCCTTATACCCCAAACTTTGGAGACAGACCAAGATCGTAGCATTACCGAAACCAGGAAAATCATCCGAAGACCCCAAAAGCTACCGACCTATAGCTTTGTTATGCCACACATATAAGTTATTCGAGAGACTACTGCTAAACCGTCTTACAGCAGTAATTGAACCGGAACTAATACCCGAACAGGCAGGCTTTAGACCAGGTAAGTCTTGCTCCAGCCAAATTCTCCGATTAACCCAATATCTAGAGGATGGGTACGAGGCTGGCAAGGTTACTGGCGTCGTATTTGTTGATCTCTCAGCTGCTTACGACACCATAAACACCAAAAGGCTTCTTGCCAAAGTATACACTCTCACCAATGATCAGGGTTTCGTAAACATCCTGAGCGAACTCCTACACAATCGCCGCTTCCAGGTGTGTTTCCAGTCTGCTAAGAGCAGATGGCGACGACAAAAAAATGGTCTCCCTCAAGGCAGTGTGCTGGCGCCAACGCTTTTTAACATCTACACAAATGACCAGCCTAGCACCCAGCACACGGAGCGCTTCTTATATGCTGATGACTTGGCTCTAGCGGCACAATCGGTAACATTCGAAGATGTTGAACATAAGTTGTCAACGGCACTCGACTCACTGGGGAAATACTACGACAATAATGCTCTTCGGCCGAACCCGTCGAAAACACAATCATGCGCATTCCATCTCCGCAACAGATATTCAAGTCGGACGCTTAATATCACATGGCGAGGAACTAAAGTTGAACACTGCCCGAATCCTAAATACCTGGGTGTAACATTAGATAGAGCCTTAACATATAAGTCACAGTGTTACAAAACAAAACAGAAGGTCGGATCCCGAAATAATCTGTTGCGTCGTCTTATTTCCACCAATTGGGGAGCAGCACCCGATGTCCTTCGCACAACCGGCATGGCCCTTTGCTTCTCTGCTGGCGAATTTGCGTGCCCAGTGTGGCATCGTTCCGCTCATGCAAAGCAAGTAGACATTGCTCTGAACGAGACCTGCCGAATAATATCGGGCTGCCTAAGACCTACTCCTCTCAATAACATCTACCCGTTGGCTGGTATCGCACCACCTGCTGTACGAAAGGAGGTCGCATGCGGCCTTGAGAAACAAAACCAGGAATCCGATCCCCGACATCCCCTCTACAACTATACCACAGCCCCGGGTAGACTTAGGAGCCGGAAGAGTTTTCTTCGCTGCACAAAAGCCATTCAGGACCAGCCACCTAATGTGAGGAGTAAGTTGTGGAAAGTACAGTATCCACCACCACGCGACTATGTTCCACCCAAGGAACACCTGCCACCCGGACGTGATCTGCAGTGGATTGTATGGAGAGCACTCAACCGGATGCGCTCTCAAGTTGGCCGCTGCAAACACAACTTGGCGAAATGGGGGATCATAGATCCGGGCGCCACAGAATGCGAATGCGGTGCCCCTGACCAGACCATGCTACACTTGCTGGAGTGCCCAAAATGCCCGTACACCTGCACCTTTGAAGATCTAATGAATGCCACTGATGCCGCAATTAACGTGGCCACCTACTGGGCTCAAGTAATATAAAAAATGTATTTACCATCGATACGAAAAGAAGAAGAAGACCCTTATACTGACAAACCAACTATTCCTCTTTCGTTTTACTGGGTCGGAAACGTGTAAGTTATACCCCTGGTATTACAAGCGTCTACAGGCTACGGTAACCGCTTACCATCAGGTGGACCGTACGCTTGTTTGCCACCTTAGTAGTATATAAAAATATGTATGTCACACAGTTATTCAGTAAATACAATTCAGTTGGCGCTGTGGCTGAAAATCGGCGGTTGTGCTGCGGATCGCAGTTTTGATTCGCGGACGCGGACCGTACAAATATATATTTTGTACGGCTGGATTTGGGTGTATTTTTTTATTTGCGGCTACAGTATCATTGAGACCACAGTCGGTCTATCCTGTGTCACTTGTTGAGTTAGAGTTCACCGCTAAACCCTGCGGCTACTATTTATAATAAGTAATAATAAATATTTAGCATATTTTTACACAGCACCATCTAGTCCCAAACTAAGCTTGAGCTTTGAATACTTATATACTTTTTTTTTGTAAATACATATTTACAATTATTTATAACTACCTCTGTGGTCTAGCGGTTCGAGTGCCGGACTGCTGATCATGGGGTCGTGGGTTCGATTTCCACAGGACACAAATATTTGTGAGGATAAAACATGAGTATTTGTGTTTGTCTGGGTGTTTCCTATGTATTATAAGTATGTATTTACAAAAAAAAAAGTATATATGTATTATATCCATTGTCTAGTACCCATAGTACAAGCTCTGCTTAGTTTGGGACTAGATGGTGTTGTGTAAAATGTCCCAAAAATATGATATTATAAAAAAACAATACATAAGAAACGCCCAGACAAACACAAACACTTAAGTTCACCACACTAATATTTGTGTCTTGTGGGAATCGAACCCACGACCTCGTGATCAGCAGTCTGATACTCGAACCACTAGACCACAAACTTGTCGACTATAAACTGCAGGATTTGCTTAGGTGTAGCTCCTTTATTTCATTTGTGCTTACAATGATTCCCTATATGAGCACTGTGCTTGTGTATTAGGGACCCGCTTTCCCTCGAGAGGTGAAGTGGCGTTTTATAAGTCTTTCACAACGCCAGTAGGTTCGCTTGTCACTTAGATTGAACATGTGCTTGTTTAGGAAGCAGTGTTCTGTTAAGGCTCTTGTCACAATGCGCAAATTGTTCTTGGGTCTGGGTGCATGTGAGATGTGTGCTTCTAAACGCACCCATGCGTTTACATAACTACCCGTCAAGCCAAGAGGAGGTTAAATAGGGCTTTATAACGAGTCCATTCACATTATTTAAGAACCGTAGTAACGCTGTTTAGCATACCCCAAAAAATGGAAAACAACAACATTTTTGTATGAAAAATAGAAAAACTATTAAAATAGTCAATTATTAGGTAAAATAGGTACGTAGGCCTTTCTGTTTAATAATCTGGTTCCCTGACATGACAGCTGACAACATTTTTGGTTTTGATAATTAATTATATTTTTTACGGGGTATTTTGTAACACGTTGTATAGAAGACACATAAATAAAGTATAGAGCGGGGCGGTTATAAACACACATTCTATCAGTCTTACCAAGTTTTCCCATAAAACACTCGTTATGTTTATATATTCTCGGCACAAAACGAAAATAAAACTATGGTAATATTTTTGGTGTTTCGCTTACGCCCGTACTGAAGTGAGTAAGCTAAAAAACATTCATACAATAATTCTATTTTTGGTTTTCGAATTGTGGTACCTTATTTGTATTAAAAATACATATAACTCAAACTATTTAATTTTCATACAAAGTTAAATTAGTTTCTTAAATATAAATAGTTTCCAGCTTAGCGTCTTTTTCAGGCGTTGCAAATTGCTAGGGCTCTAACTACACAAACAAGGAAATTACTGAGTTTTCGCAGATTTTTGTTTGGATTTGATCCGAATAATGAAATAGGGTCGTGGCAATCATAATAGACCGATTATACTTGCAGTGATACTGTAGCCGCGATACCGACACTAGCAAAACAAAATAGGTTCACTCCTATTGCATCGGATCAAATAAATACACCATAGACAAAGTAAACAATATCTTTACGAATATTTTTAGTTTCACAACCAATTATTTGATTTACAGCACCGAGAGCGCATAGCCTATAGGAGTTCGTTGTTAGCTCAGTAGATTTTCTCATTTTCCAACGTCCCCCCGAGATTGCCTCGACGACTGCACCACGGAAATAGATTATTTGCTATTGATTGAATTGACGACTTACTTCTCGCTTGACGTAAACAACGACCGAGTTTCTACAGCTCTGAATTGTTTTTGTTGGCCTAGTACTTTAATTTTGATGAGTTGGAGATATGGGGTTAGTTTTGTCAAGGTTTATATGTAAAAGGGGGCAAGTCTATTGCCATTAGGGTTTTATTGAAGGAAATTTTGAAAGTAGTGTACTTTGATTATATACTTGTCTAGATGGAGCAATGCAAACAAACGACACGTGAAAACTGGGGCCAAATTGCGTGATATGTGTGAGTACCGTTTGTGTACTTATTGTAGTCAAACTGTCAAGGTGTGCGTGTTTAGGGATGCCTGCTCCAAATTATTAACTTACCTTTTCTCCATTATTTAATGGGATGACAGTTAAACGAAATAGGCTGAATAAAGTAATTATTTTGTAGATTAGTGTTTTATTTATTTTAATAAAAACAAAAAATACAATGAAAAAATATATACAGCAATTTATAGATTAAAATCCATCTCTTTGTATTTGTTTTCGAAATAGTTTTTTTTTAAATATTTCATTTCGTGTCCAGGCAAGTTATCATTTACTGATCAAATAAATTATGTAGGTAATTATTAAAATAATAAAATTTTCTCATCGAAAGATGATGACTGATATTTGCATTTTATCTCCCATAGTTTCGCCAAATCTCCCTTGTAATAAATTGACAACACCGGCTAATCTATCGAACCTACAAATTAACGAATTGAAAAATCATGTTTTCATAAAATAATAGAGGTTAAATAACAAAACTTACCGATGTAATGTGATCTTAGTGTAATTATACGGTTTTCCCACATAATTGCGACACAATTTGACAGCACATACCGACATAATTAATTATTTTTCGAGAACTCCACACCCTGAAGTGATCCAAATGACACTGACGTAAGTGAGAAGAGAGTCTACCAATTTTAGTAGACTTTATTTGGGCCGTTCTGTACGTGTCAATGTGGCATCTAGACAAGTATATAATCAAAGGTAGTGTATCATTCCCTAAATCAAAAATTGCGGAATCTAGGAATTCAATCCAAGACCGTTCTCGATACAGCTCTAAGCATAGCTGCAGACCAAAAAATAAGCATAAAGATATCATGATTATGAGAGGAGCTAAATGTAACTTGTTTTATGGCCACTATCGACGCATGTGAATGGTTCAATTTAGCTAGAAAACATCCTTATATGCGTAATATCTAGCTGTAATAGTAAATCGCCTATTCTCCGAAACTAAACGACTTGCCCTGTAGGGTTCCGTAATAGGATTTGTTACTTGTTTTAGTGTGTTTTTATACAATGTAATAAAGTAAACGAGCACGTGAGTACCGTGATGGGACGGTACATGATGTATATTTATGTTTGTCGAGAGATATTATGTAGTCCTGGTACTCGTACATGTTTTTCTTTACTGTGAAAATAATTTAAACTTTGGCGTATCAACATTTTTGTTGTACCCTCAAATAAAATAAATGTGTACGTTACATAGTATATATCTGAAGTTCTATTTTGATTCCATGATTTTTTGTAATTTAACTGTATTGGCCGCATAAATCTGCAACTTATTTTATATCGAGAAAAGAAAAAAGTTGATTCTGCGCAGAACAACTTCCTAGTAGTAACACGCATTTTCAATACATAAGTACCGAATGAATGCCCTGGGTTTATGCAAGCAAGTTCAGTAAATATTGATGGAAGTTAATACAATGCTTCTCTTTATTGATACTGGAGATAATAAAATAGTGCCACACTAGAATATATATAATAAATTCCTGAATTGTTTCTTGGCAGTAAATTCTAGCAGCTAAGTTCTTTTGCCGATGGTAATCAGTAAATGCATTCACAAACTTAAATAAACACTCACTAAAAATAAGTATTGTTTTGTTTTATACATGACAGGAAAATAATAAATTTAGCAGAGTACTTGGCAATGGAACCGAGTTCAGATATTTATGCATTGCCTTTGGCCCAACTTTGTTACCAGTGTGATACTTGTTCCTAGTATCACACTGGTAACAAAGTTGGGCAATAGCATAGGTTGTATGTACATACATAGTTTGAATATTGGCACGGAAACGAAGGAAACTGCTGGTCATGGAAATTTTTGAAGCAAATACATATGATTTCTGTGTCGATGAGCCTTAAATATTTATCCATTTCATATTATGAAGTTTCCCGAATCCCATGTTTATTAAGGCGACATAAATATTAAGAGGTATCTCTGTATAAGGTCGATCCCTTATAGGAGTGGTGTAAGAATGCGCGAGCCGTCACGTTCAGCGATAAATTACATAAGTTCTCGACTGGGCCCATTACTCATCTCCCCATCCGGCACATACTTCGTATCGGCGTTTAATTACTTAACTGATTAACTTGGACCACTGGAAACTGGGATAAATTGAGAAAAAGGATTAATAAAGTTTCTAAAGATAAGAAAATCATTTAAGTACATATTGAATCGTTGTTTTGACTACTATATAAAAAAGCAATTTCGCTGTCAGCTCTTTATAATGTAGTGGGCTATGTTATCTATGTCATTAAAAAGAGTAGGTATGCCAGCAGTTTCTTGAAGGTTATACTCATAATGTATTTTAAAGTTACAAGAAAATAATTCATGATTCTTTCTAGGAAGAATAGAGTAAAAAAATAATGATGTATAAGTAAATACATCATTTCGATCTCACTTAAAGTGATTTAGTAAATATAATATTAAATAAATATTTATAGACAATTCACAGCACCATCTAGTCCCAAACTAAGCCCAGCTTGTACTATGGGTACTAGACAAGGTATATGATACTTATATACTTATTTTTTGTAAGTACGTATATACATATATTACATAAAAACAGATAAACACAAACACTTGTTTTATTTCTGTCTTTAGATCGATTTTGTATATTATATGTATATACGTGTTACAAAATGCCCCGTAAAAATATAATTAATTTATCAAAGCCAAAAATTTTGTCAGCTGCCATGTTTTAAGAGAGGTAGGATATAGTGGAGTAATTCCACTCAAATTGGAGCTGCCCGACTGGAGAAGTACCTCCGTCTTGCAGAAAATCGAAGTGAAATAACACTGCTTTGAGCTGTTGTAATTCTTACGGTGAGCAAGGTTGCCAGTGCTGCACGAGGAAACGTTGTGTTGGCAATGGGGGGAACTTTTAACCTTATACTGCCAACCGAACTATTCCTCGTTCATTCCAGGGTTAGCAACGCGCAAGTGATACTCCTGGTGTTGCAAGCGTCTATAGGCTACGGTAACCGCTGTATAAAAAAAGTAAAAAAAATATATGATGTAGGTATCATGGAAAAGCTTTGCTAGTGTTTTGTTTTATGTGCTGGACTTTATGTTATGCCTATTATTTGTAACGTGTTACGTATCTAGACGTTGTTTTGTTGCTTCATTCTTTTCAAATTTACACAATGGCCCATTTTTTGCTGGTGTTTACGAATACTTCTTTTTTTTTTTGTGTCCATTGTTAGACAATTTTCGAGTTATATAAGGCCTCTACGGCGTCAGACGCGGCCGCGAGGAGATCGTCCCTGGTGCAGGAGCTCGGGCACAAAAGACACACCAACAAGTGCGACATAGTTTGCTCTGGATCGCTGCAGTCACATTGAGCGAGGTTAGGATCGCTGAACCACCACTTGCACATATTATTAGCTCTGCGTCTGACAATCTGTATGTAACCTAAAAGTCGTGTCCAGGCGGAAGTTTCTCCTGTGGAGCAACAAACTCAGGTGGAGGGTAATCGGCTAAAGTTTGCTTCTTGCGGCAGCTGGTTGGGTGGTCTTTGGCATCTTGTGAACCGCGAAGATAGCTTCCGCAGCTAAAAAGACCCATAGGTAGATCTGGAGATCATATTAAGAAATACTAATACGATTTGGGATTTGGGTGTATTATCGATGCCCTTAAATTGAAATAATTCATCAAGTAAAAAATAAAAGCAAATTGTGCACATCTTATGCTCATAATTTTATTGGTAGTTTTAAAAAAACATTTTTTTCTAAATGCAAACATTTTATTATTTAAAATAAGGTCAAATCAGAAGCCTATTCTCTTTTTGCTTGGTAATTCACTGATTAATTCGTTTCTACGGCAACCATGAGTCCCTAGTACTGTGAAAAAAACATTTGAATAATTTTCATCAGTGTAGAGAAACAATTCTAGGAAGAAGAGACATTAATTTGAAGATGAAGGAATATAAGATAGGTATAAGCTATAAATTTTACTTGAACTTCGTACTCGAGAATTTATCGTTTCCATGTTATCATCATCAACCCATATACTGTCCCACTGCTGTGCACGGGTCTCCTCTCATATTGAGAGGGATTAGGCTATAGTCCACCACGCTGGCCTAGTGCGGGTTGGCAGACATCACAAACCGTCGAGAAAAATCTCTAAGGTATTAGGTTTCCTCACGATGTTTTCCTTCACCGTTTAAGCGAGTGATTAATTAATTATTAATTAATACGCAAATGAATTCGAAAAATCAGAAGTGCGTGCCTTGGATTCGTTTCCATGTTATAGGTAGGTATTATTAACTGTAGTCATTTTACTAGGTATATTTACATAATCGCTGAACGTAGTAATAATAGGAATTCATAAATAATTAATATTAATAATTCATAAATAGTTAACAATTATTGAAATAACGTACATGGGCAACCTTTTTTATACTTTTAAACTTCATAATGAAGAGATCCTGAACTGAATAGCAAATCGTCGGTGATACTTCAATGCCGCGTAAGTAACACTTTGCTGTAAGGCGTAATTTTCAATGTTATACAGGCTGTTACAAAACTACCCGTAAAGCCAAGAAGAGGTAAAATGGGACCTTATGTCGAGTCCATTCACAATATTTAAGAACCGTAGTAACGCTGTATAACATACTTACCCCAAAAAAAGAAAAACAACAACATTTATGAATGAAAAATAGAAAAACTATTAAAGTGGACAATTATTAGGTAAAATATGTACCTAGGCCTTTCTGTTAAATAATCTGTCCCTGACATGACAGGTGCCAAAATTTATGGCTTTGATAATTAATTATATTATTTACGGGGTATTTTGTAACACGTTGTATAATACGAAGGTCTTATAGCAAAGTGTTACTTACGCTGTTTTGGAGTATCACCGACGAAATATAGGGTTGACGTATCCATACTATTCATAGCGGGGAACTATTTGGGGTTTGAACAAGAATGTTATGAATGTCACACTTGGACTCATATTCTACCATTGTATTGAGCTGTTTCCCATTACCTCAAATAACTTTCCTCATAATCTTCCGAGACTTTTTCCAACTATATTAGGGTCCGCTTCCAGTCTAACGATATGCGGCTGAATATCAGATACACGCAACGACTGACATCAGACTTGTGCTACCCAATTTCTGGAAACTACCGATATAAATAAATGGATATTCTTGGACAATTTTACACAGCACAGCGCTATCTAGTCCCAAACTAAGCAGAGCTTGTACTATGGGTACTATACAATAGATATAAATACTTGTTGTCGCAAGCGATATAATTTTTATTATTTTCAAAATAATAGTAGTCATCGTATATCATAATAGTAGTCAAATGTGCAACTTAATTTTCATTGGCTGATAAGTTAGTACGATGAACGCCGTGAGATGGCGCTTTAGTTTCCGCCATACGCGTGGACAGAGTCGATCGAGATTGTGAGTTACATTGCGACTGCGGACACCGTATAGTTCGGATCGAAACTGTCGGGTTAACCGTGCTAGTCTTTGATCTTTGTTATTAAAATTATTAATCTCGGATTTTATTATAACTTAGTGAATTAAATTGTAGAATAAACTTTATTGTGATTTTGTGATTCGACGTTTTACTGGTTTGCCCGAGTACCCACCTACGTCGGGGAACCCGTACCAAGCAACGTTGATGATGACCCCGTTATCGCTTATGCCCACGCCCCGCCGTCATACTTATATACTTTCTTTTTACTTACATCCTGAGGATAGACTGGTTGTCAGGCTTTTTAGGCTTCCGACTACCACTAACGATTGTCATAGGTGTTAGTATAACAACCGGGACCGAAGATTTACGTGTTCTTCGAGGCACGGACGGGTCTCGATGTGTTAAAATCATCACCCATCCACAGACTAACCGCGGCTAGCACAGCTTAACCTTGCAGATCGGTTGATCAGTGTAGTTATTACTTAGCCATGAGCCCCTCAACTCTGCTAACTTATATATTAATAAATATTCAGTTTAAACAATATTTTTTTTTTTTGTCTTTATCACTTACGATGGAAATCATAACATACTATCACGGCTGTATTCCGCGAAGGGTTAGGCAGAGGTATACTAAATATACAGCCACAGTTCACCGGTATGTTTAGGTCCCACGTAATATGAAGCGAACCTTAGCCATTAATCGAGCACAAATCCAAAGTTCGAGCTGTTATTGATAAGGTCGTAGAAAAACCCAATAACACTTTGCTCGACTTAGGAATTGAGTCCAGGACCTTCAGCTTAGCATTCACGCTTACGTACACTAGACGAATGATATCTGGGACTTCGATCGAAAAAAAACAACGGAGACTCGACTAAGACTTTCGACTCTCGATTACGCCTTCACACGGGCCGAATTTTGACATATCCAAAAATAGGGTTGTCAAAAGTATCAAAGTTTTCATTTCCCTCAATCGTAGTAAAAACAGACTGTAATCACGGATCAGTATACTTATTAGTTAAATTCGCAAATACCAACAAGGTTGCTTCGCGTTTTGAATGGAAATCAACCAGCCGCGGTGACACCTGACCTGAATTCGTAAAAGTGAACAATATAGTACATTATCTTTGTGACATACGGATCTATAATGTGACGAATGTTTTGTGGCCACCGGGATGTACGATTATAAATAAGTAGAGTTTAAAACTTATGTGAATATTAGGCATTGAAATAAAACAGTGCTCCGTGAGGAAATGTGTTGGCAGAGGGAATCTGACCCTTATATTGCCAACCCAACTATTCCTCTTTCATTTTACAGGTTCGGCAACACTCAAGTGATACCTCTGGTGTTGCAAGCGTCTATCGGCTACGGTAACCGTTTACCATCAGGTGGGCCGTATGCTTGTTGGTATAAAAAATTGATTGTGCTCCTCCACTTATACGATACCACATCTTTATACTTATAATTTAGGTAACTAACTTGTAATTTTTTTTTGTTTATTCTTTTACACCAACTAAATAACAGTGTACCTCCTTGTATCGGTCTCAATAAATACACGGTAAAGTATAATTACGGAGAGTGGTATTTAGTAGAACCTCCATGAACTGAATTGTTTTAATAATTGATGTCAAAAATTTGTTTTGTTTTTATTTGTTAGGTACCAGTATAATTTTTCTAAATACACAATATTCTACAGAACTACAGAACTTGGCATATCTGGCCTGTAGACAAGTTGCAATCTGACAATCGAATTGAAGAACAAACTAAAACAAAATGTACGTAGGTATGTTTTTTTTATACCACTAAGTTGGCAAACCAACATAGCCCACCTGATGGTAAGCGGTTACCGTAGCAGACACTTGTAACACCAGCGGTATCACTTACGCGTTGCCGACCCGAAAACGAAATAGGAATAGTTGGGTTGGCAGTATAAGGGTCAAAGTCAAAGCAAACACAACGTTTCTTCGCGGAGCACTGGCAACCTTGCTCACTATAAGAAACACAGCACAGCTCAAAGCAGTGTTATTTCACTTCGATTTTCTGCAAGTACTTCCCCAGTCGGGCAGTTCCAATTTGAGTGGAATTACTCCCACAATGCCCTCTCTTAAAAATATAATTATGTATGTCCGTGAATTAATTAAAAATGAAATGAAAAATCCGTAATTCATCCAAAGTTGCCATTTTAGGCCCTCGAATCTCCTAACCCCACGTCGATTGAGGAGTATCTCTGTTATCGTATTTTTTTGGACTAAAGCATATCATCATCAGCCCTTATACTTCCACTGCTGGACGTAGACTTCTTTTAGTGAACGCTACTGAGCCTTTGAGTGAGTCACCAAGATACTTGCGGAAACCACCCACCTTGGGGCCTTAAATGTCTTAAATTCTCTTTTTATCCAGTCGCTGCGGAACGGAACTAGCGATGGCGGAACGTTCGACTCAAAAACTTGCTCCAACGGTTATCGGTTCTCCGAGAGACGTGACCTTTATTGCCACTTCAACTTGCTAATGCAACGTATAAAACACCAATATTCATCCGCCTCTAGTGAGACTGAAAGCCGATTCCGATACAGTTGGAAAAGCAATAAAAATATATATGAAGCCAACAAAGTCCCTATCTCAATGCCGCTATTGCACAATTCAAATAATGTCACAGCACTGGTTACTAGAGCTAGTACCGGCTTGACAAGTATCAGCTCTGTACAATACCTCTCTAAATTCAAAAGTTCAGAGAATAATGTATACAGACGGTAGCAGGTCAAGCTATCCAAAACTGTCAAATTTTTCCAATTGAATATAAACCTTATTGTTTTGTGTTAAAGTTGAAAATCAAGCAAAGAAAATTGACAGATTTTGGTAGCTTGATCTGCTGGCCTCTGTACTTGTATTGTATCACGTGTGTATTTTTCCATTACTAGTTAAAACCCTCCCGATGCTGGCACGTGGCACGTTGATAGTTGGAAACGAACTATCAACGACTAACTATACGATAACTTAATTTATGTATAAAATAATATACTTTATAATAACTTTATGTCTATTAAACTTGCGTATGATGTTTGTCATTCACTCTCATGACGTTAGCTACGAGTTTTGTGAACAAATATTTCAATTTTGGTCTACAATGTTGGACTTTAAGGACAGGGATTCCAAGCCTTGTGTATTCGCTTAACTTTTTTTCATTTTAAAGGTAAAAATTATGATGTATCGAATAAGGTAGACGTTTTGATTGCATTTGTGTCATGTTTTGGCGAATATAAGAGATCGTAGCCTTAATACCGCTGATTTAAATAGTGGTGTTTGTGCTAGTTTGTCATCTATTAACATTTAAAAAAAATCGGCATAAACTCTATAATTAACCGTAAACTATGATAATACCGTAAAAAGATCCACAAGTCAAGTTGATAGCGAGGTTGACTGTAACCTAACCAGGAGTTTAGTAAGCGATAAAAGCTGACATGAGGAAAGAACTACAATCGTCATACAACAATTTGGTGGATACCTGGGTTTGTCGGTCGTGGGGACCCGGTTAGTGCTACGCCAAAATAAGGCTTATTAATAATAACATACCATCACGCCTGTATTCCCCGAAGGGTTAGGCAGAGGTGTACTAATGTACACCCACATTTCGCCGGTATGTATAGGTCCCATGTAATAGGGGGCGAGCCTATTGCCATTAACCGGGCACAAATCCAGACTCCGAGCTGCTACTGAGAATTTCATAGAAAAACCCAATAACACTTTGCTCGACCTGGGGATCGAACCCAGGACCTCTAGCGTAGCAGTCGCGCCTAGGACCACTAGACTAATGATAATAGAATAATAATTTTACTTATGTCGGTAACCACCAATTTTAAGGCATAAAGAAAAGCAGTAGGTAATAGTTATGATATGTATGACCATTGGACTGCCGAATCAAGTCTCGAGTTCAAAGCCAAGGTTCTTTTCTGATTTTTCATGTGCGTGTGACAATGAATCCTTATTACTTATTATTATTATTAATAATAAATTCATTTAATCAGGTACTTGCCACCCATTACGTAATACATCACACGTGTAATAGATACAAATAAATAAATTAGAAGTCAGAATACAGTAGGTAGTAGGTACATAATACTAATACTTTTATAAAAATAAAATAAAGTTATTAAAGCAAAGGAAAAATTTGACCGGGCGAATTTTTCTTTGCTTAATAACTTTAAAATCTTAGCATGGAAAATGCTAAAATAAAATTACAAAAAGATAATAAAATTAAATATCCTAAAAACATGGAACGGATACAAAATAACACCTTGAATAGCTAACAAATAAAACCAAAAAATAAACAAATAAAATATCGTTTTGACAATTAAACCGACAACGAGATTTTCTGCTGACTATTACGCTTCAAAAATATCTGTGGGAATTGTTACCATCTGTAAATTAAAGTACTAAGTACCTACATAGAAATGAGTCTCAACAAACACTCTTTCAATACAAAGTAACTTTTGCAATCAGCTTCCTTTGTTAATACTGTTCAATAAACGATAGCAGATCTACCACAGGTCTCCGAGGATCCACAAAGACTAGGTAATTGCTGATGAAGCTCAAAGGTGTACGTGGTAGGAGTTTTTAAAAGCTGGTCACACTGTTGTAAGGTACTTGTGGATTTATAACATAAATTATTCATTTAATTATTTATGACGAATTTCGAATTCGAATTTCGGTTATTTAAATGTAGATTCATAAATATATTCGGGAATGAGGTATCTACATACATAATTACGTATATTTTTTCATGATTGAAATCATGAAAAAATATACTTCAAATATACTTAAACTGATTTAAAGAATATGGTTTCATTAGCGACAAATTATTGATCTATGTCCTTTTAGTAATAAAACTTTCAACGCAAAACATACCACTTAAAATAAGTCTCTACTTATTAATTTCTTTACATTATGTAGCCAAAGCGACGTAAGTTATAGAAATCTATTAATTTTTATCAGAATCTCTAAAAAAAGAATAAAGAAATGTGTAAAGTAATTTCGCGTGGAATTCATAGCAGTTTGAGTAAGTAATGTAGAAATTAAAAAATTAAATCGTCTTTGGTGAGCATAGAAAAAATTGAGCAAAAAAATTTAATTAGGTACCAGGATTGCATGAGCTCCTAAGAGCAAAGGTAAAAAGAAAGACGCCTCTTCTTGAAATTAAAAAGCGCATCGATAGGGTATCTTCGATCAGAATTTATGGCGGGATGACAAGCTGCCATTGTGAGCCCTGGAAAGCGGAGTTTAATGAAATACTTTAGTGGGACACAATCTACCTCTGTCGTCAAAGGAATTACCGCGTAAAATAGTTTGTGATTTAAATTTCGAACGTGTTTTTAGTTTGACGGGTGGTCAAGTATGAAATAAGGTCAATGATTGTTTGAATATTTTAGTTGTCGGAAATATTTTGAAGCTTCAAACACGCTGTACCGTGATTGGTAGGTACTCAGTATATTGTAATGAGAAATGGAAACTTCTCTTGTATAATAAGAAATGTTTTGTATTGTGCTGGTAGATTGAAAATCATCATTATTCGAGCCAATCAGGTTGGCTCAGCTTGCAATCTAACCAAACCTTCGCAACACAATTTCTGGACCATATTGATGAAACGTTTGGCACAGCGGCTGAGCAATTACCTTCTGCGACACGGGTTGTGGGCTCGATCCCCGCACAGAACAAATATTTGTTTGACCAGGTAGTTGATCCGGGTCTGCGTGTTTGTGTATGTGATAATTTGCACCCACCATACAGGAGAAAATCCTAGTGTGGGGCAACGTTATAAAAAAAACATTATCCTAAGGATAAACTGGATGACAGATTTTTGACGTTATGACCACTTAAAATTGTCATTCGTATGACGACAACCGGCACTGACGGCTTTTAAAGTGGTCCCTGACTTTTCTGAGATACCGAGGAGTTTCAATATTATCAGAATTATTTATCTATTCCGTGTTTCTAATAGACAATTTACTGAATTCAATTCTAGACATACCTATAGCTTACAGTGGCATGCGGCCGCCAACACTTTTTTACTCAGTACCTACATATTTAAATCCAGGTCAACTTCGAAAAGATTCCTAGAAAGAATCTTTTCACTTTGAAATATCGTAAATAACTTTTTTCTATGAAGAAAATAGATATTTCGAATTTCGAAGTAACAATTTGGATGGTACCTAATTTTGTATAAATACAATTCTCGTGCCGACAGATGCCTACGCGTGGCGTGGATTAAGGAATATGGCGACATTACACGTGTCACTTTGTAATAACAACAGAGGGAATTCTTGGAAAATAAGAAATTATTTTCAACAAATACACAAGTATTTATTATATTTTGTAATTTATATTAATTTCGGCGAAAGATCACTTGCCTTTCGGTCTTTTATCAGGCGTATTATGGAGAGTGTGCCTAGTAACTTCATGACTTTATCCCACCTTGCACTTTCCTTCATAGGACTACCAGACGCCGGGAGGGCTTTCACCCATATGTGGTCGAATATCCATCACTACGCACGAAGCCGTACGCTGCGTCTTTTCTTGTTCGCACCGTAAAGGAGTGGGGTGTTCTCCCCGCATCTGTATTCTCGGACTCATATAACCTTGGTGTCTTTAAGGTGAGAGTGAACAGGAATTTCTGGGCAAGCGTGTTCCACCTTTGACCTCGTCATTGCTTACCATCAAGTGAAACTGAGGTCAAACGCAACCAGTCTCATGGGTCACCCTGAAAAATAGCCCTAGATACTCCAATGTCCAGAAAGAATAAAAATAATATGTTCTTATTGATTTCTGAAATTTACGCGAATATTATACATTGAAATAAAACTACATTTTACGGAATACTGGTGACCATGGACCAGTCTATCCGTGACCATGGACGCTGTAAAGGGTCCGAAACGTCGGGATTAATAATATCAATATAACGCGATAAAATCCGTAAAAAGTAGTTTTATTTCAAAATAATATGTTCTACCAAAAAACTTATTTAAAATACCAAAACAATATGTACTCGTATGTAATTCAATTCTATTGTCGTACCAAATGATTCTTAAGCCGTTTTGTTTCTGTGTTCTGTATGTATTTTCTAAATGTTTACAAAGGTTTGCTTCCTCAAAAGTATATGTTTTTGACCCCCATCTGAGGGGTTGGGTAAATTTACTTCAACACCTTGAGGCTATATTACATACCTATTGACATGGGTTGTTTATACATTGTTATTTGTATCAAAAACTAACTGTGTGCATTAGTATTATATTTGATATTTATATTTTAAGAGAGGTAGGGCACAGCAGGAGTATTTCTACTGAATTTGGTGCTGCCGGTCTGGGGAAGTACCTCCGCCTTTGCAGAAAATAGAAATAAAAATCAATAAATATCCTTGGACAATTTTACACAGCACCATCTAGTCGCAAACTAAGCAGAACTTGCACGATGGGTACAAGATAAAGGATATAATACTTATATACTTTTTTGTTGTAAATATATACTTATAATACATAAGAAACACTCACACAAACACTTATGTTCATCACATAAATATTTTATGTCCCGTGGGAATCGAAACCACGACCTCGTGATCAGCAGTCCTACACGCGAACCACTAGACCACAGACGTCTTCAGATCGAAGTGAAATAACACTGCCTTGATATGTGTTGTGGTGGTGAGATGTCCACCTTCACCGCTACATCAAAGCTCACCGCTACGTCAAATTATTGAACCTAAACCTTACCACTGAACTGTCGCTATATCACCTTTGCCTAGATATGCTCATCCTATATCACCTATCGGTACCTTTTTTTTAATCTCCTAAAAGTCCTCATGTATCCTCCGGTGTTCCATCAGGCGGCCCGTATGCTTGTTTGTCATATTATAACAATTACTATTAAAGGAATACTGAAGAAACCCATGCCCATGAAATATATTTAAAATAATGTATTTGTAATTCTAGAATTTACTACACTAATCACGTTTGCCATAATATATGTTATGTATTTATGTTCTTGATGTTCTTGATTACAAGAGGCAGTTTTTATATAAATTCTTGGATTGATAATACTGATATAGATTTTTACGTCCCCGAAAGAGCGGTTTAATTCGACCCCACATTCATTTTGCCGTCGTGTCGCTCCCAAATTGAGTATGTGCCCTAATGCCGCTCCACTTTGAGATCCCGTTGTTGGTGACTCAATATAAAAGAGAGCATTACCTTTATTGTCTGTTTTCCTGGTATTAAAACGTGAAAATGGAAAAATAAAAAACCTAAAAATTTCTCATTAGAAGAAACAATAATGTTTTTTTAGTAACAATAAATACGGAAATCTAGATATTTTGGTGATTGGAATCTCCCATGCAAGAAGTTATTAAATATTTAGGACAATTTTCACAACGCGATCTAGTTCCAAACAATGCAGAGCTTCTGCTATGATTGTAAATCTAATACTTCAATACTTTACAAACAATACATCACATAAATATTTGAGTTCTGTGAGAATCGAACCTACGACGTTGTAATCAGTTGTCCGATCAAGGTCGACATTAAATTTTCAATTATAAGAAAAAGAAAAAAAAAACATCGCAAAATATCTCCAAAAAGGACTGTTAATTATTTGAAAAACAATGAATCTTTGTTGGAAGATTATAAATGAACCTTTTTAAATAAACGGGTCATATACAACTTCCATTCGACAGGTATAAATTGTCTAAAAATCGCCACCTAAGTTCGGTACGGCTCTAGCTAAATTAATTGCCGTTGGGTGAACCGGATTTCATACGAGTACCTAATTTAGTGATGCGTAAAAAACCCGGAGGGGATTGCTTAAAAATTCGGGAGCTACGGTCAGTAAATTGGACGTGAGGGTTGGATACTTTGATCTACTTCCAATATAATCGGTGGTTATAGTCCAATTTGAATAGGGCATTCCGTTACTGTGCAGTCAGATTTGGATTTTATTGATGTGTCACATTTTTTGTGTTACGTTTTATACCGTGGGAGAGCCATGCTATACCGTGGGAGAGCCATGCTATACCGTGGGAGAGCCATGCTTCGGCACGAATGGGCCGGCTCGACCGGACTTGATACCACGGCCTCACAGAAAACCGGCGTGAAATAACGTTTTCGTTGTGTTTCGTCGAGTGAGTGAGGATACCGGAGGCCCAAACCCCTTAAAAGGGCGGCAACGCACCCGAAACTCCTCTGGTGTTGCGGGTGTCCATGGGCGGCTGTAATCGCTTACCATCAGGCGATCCGTCTGCTCGTTTGCCCACCCTATCACATAAAAAAAAAAAAAAAAAAAAAAACGTACGGGCTGGAGAATATAAAGGGAGGTAGAATTATACTTTGTACTCACTCAGATTTCTCCATATATTACTTTCACGAAAACAAGAGAGAAGGAATGGTAAAAGAGGTAGGGCATAGTAGGAGTAATTTCACTCAAATTGGAACTACCCGACTGGGGAAGTACCTCCGGCTTGCAGAAAATTGAAGTAAAATAATAATGAATTATATAAAGTTTGTTTATTTCTATAATAATAATTCATTCTCATAAATGTATCTTGGTGTGATTTTTTAATATTGAAGTAACTGATCTAACTAAAAAAAAAAAATATTTAATGATTTGTGATAGTCTAGTGATATTTTCTATAGCCAAAACAGTAGCAAAATTCATTCCAACATGTATGTATTATTACAGGAAAATTTTCGTAAAATAATTGTTAATATTTCTACTCCAAATAAAAATCAAAGATATTGAATTTTTTGATTAGATGGCGCCGGTTTTTTCCTCTTCTTCTTAATGATCTCTGAGATGAAGCACCAAAACAAACTCAAAATATCGATGCTTATTTTATTTGTGTGACGCGTAATGTTCACGCCTTCTATTATAAAAAAATACAAATGGAGGAAGGAATTTATAGGTGCCATGATTAAATTTTTAGAAAGGATTAAAAAAAACAAAAACAGTATTTGAAATAACACCACTGATTACTGTTAACGTCATGAAGACAAAAGATGTATGAAAATCTGGTTACTGACAGCAGCCATGACAAATTGTTTGACGTCTCATCCATCAAGTTCATTCAACAATAGCTTAGGGCCAACCTCGACCACAGACTAAACTGTTATATGACATGACATCATATTTAAGCAAACCTTTTTACTTCATAATGTGATTGTGCGAAGTATGGATATGGTTAAGAATATTATGATATTTTTAAATACTTTCGTTTTTTTTTTGTTTTGTTTGCATAACAAGTACCTATATGCAAAACATAACATACCATCACGCCTATATTACCCGAAGGGTTAAGCACAGTTTGCCGATATGTTTAGATCGCATGACATTAGGAGTAATTCTGTTGCTACTTAACCGATTATAAATCTACACTCCGAGCTGTTATTGAGAATTTCATAGAAAAACTCAATATCATTTTGCTCAGCGTGTATGTATGTATTTGTTTAATAAATGCGAAAAGATAAATCTCCATCCTTTATGGTTTAAAGGGACAGATGTTAGGTAGCTATTATTGTTATTAAATAATAAAGACATAATAAGATAAAGCGTCCAAATATATCTCATAATTCACGTTATTATCTCGTAACTTACTTAAACTAATTTATAACTGACGATGATAAACTTATGGTAGTTTTAAGACTTTAGTATTGTTCTCAAGTAAGTGACGTTATGTTTTTATTGAGAATAAAGTTTATTTAAACCTAAACCTAACTTTGAAATATTTTATTCGTTTAAGCAGAGCAGGTTGCAGTTCTAGATGAAAATAGATTGAGCTTAAGTATCTTTGTGGACGATCTCCTCGCGTCTTCTGCATTCCTTTTGACTAAGCTGTGTAGTTTTGAGCTTAGAATCCCACTCAATGTGTGGGTGTAAAACTCGAAGCAAATGATGATAGTAAGCTCCTTACTTTTTCTGCGTTCCTAATTCTTCTTTCTAATCGTGTGGGTGTCATAAAAAAACATTGATAGCCTTCAGACGGGCTTAGGCTCATTGAAGATGCTTCAATGAGCGTATTCCTATTGCTATAGGCTAATTTGCATTAGTAGATAAAATGCATATTCAGTAAAGTAGCAGCTCTTAGAAGCTGCCGTTGATTTACGATGTTAGTTTGTTTAGGTACATAAACTTGCAATAATTTTCGATATAAAACTAGTAACATTTGCATTATTTTGTAATAAGTTTAGCCCAAGCAGGTTTTAAGCGAGGTGGGTTGCCTAATTAAAATGCCGATGTTTTCTCGTTATAGCTATCTATGGTATGGGTCCCAGCATTTGCTTGGCATTCTTCGTAACCCTTACAGGTATGATTCTACCCAGTGGTAGTGACGGATGAGCGAGGAGGTCACTAATAAGGATAGTATTTTCAGGCAACCCCTGTTCATTTTCCTTTTTATTATTTTTTTCTATCCTGGCTCGTGTCACTGCTGGCCAGAATTCTCTCGTCCTTGATCTGGGAATTGAAACCAGGACATCTGGCGTAGCAGTCGTGTTTATGACTACGAGGCTAATGAGGTATCGGAAAGTTCGTTGTTGTAGGCTTGGTACGCACATGCGATCCAGTGGCGATTAAGCGCAAAGTTTCGATTGACGTGAGCATTCACCGTGCGGATGAATCGCGTCGTTCTCGCGTGTTGGCACTCGACGGTTAACATCGACGGTAATGATGCGGAATATTGCTCGGGAAAATTTTCTGTTGGAATATAATGTTAGGTATGCAATAAACGATTTTTCTGAACGAATATATTATAGGAATGTAAATCTGTGTTTTATATGTGTTTGTAAGACAGTGATAGTCTAGTGGTAGTCATTGGACTGCCAAGTCGAAGGTCTTTTAGAAATCATGTGCGTATTAATAATACAATTAATTATCACTCGCTTAAACGGTGAAGCATCGTGAGGAAACCTGCTTGCCTTAGAGATTTTAATTCTCAATGGCGTATGAAGTCTGCCAACCCGCACTAGGCCAGTGTGGTGGACTATGGCCTAAACCCTCTAATTTTGTAAGGGGAGACCTATGCACAGCAGTGGGACGGTATATGGGTTGATGATACATTGTATATCTGTTTTGACAAATTTCTTACATCGTGGGTTTATATACGTGGCTACATCATTGTCATCAACCAGCACTGCTGGGCACCGGTTTCCTTTTAAAATAGGTAGGGTTTAAACTATAGTCTACCACGCTGCCCTAATGTTGGCATACTTCACACACCGTCGAGCAAATTTCACGATGTTTCCCTTCACCATTTAAGCGAGTGATAATTTATTTTATGACGCATATGATTTCGAAAAGTGTTCTTGGATTCCAATATGGGATCTTTAACATGGTAGTCCAGTGGTAATATCACAAAGCTATTAATTCATTTTCATAGCTAATTTCCAGTAAGGGATGCTTCGCATTGTATAGGCTTTCTATAACGTGAGGGTGCACGTGAGGTGAGGGTGAGGTGCATTCATAATATGTAACTGTCCCGTGACAAAATCAGAACCACATAAATCGGTTCATATCAGATGATAAGTTGCACTTATTGAGTGTCAGGGAGGGGTCATTTACTTATCGTGGCACTGTATAAAATCCTTATTCAGTATTTGATATAAATATTCAAAAATCCCGAAGCATCGGATACAACGCTCGACATGTCTAGTAGTAGAATTCATGAATAATTTAAATCGGTTATGTTAGTTAGGAGTACTGGAGTAAACCGCAGCAGCGCTGCAGTACTATCGGGTGAACTGCCGGGGATCGCGATTGTCACTACACAAATTACTTATTACCTCTTGATACCTACGCATTACTAGTAGTAAGACAGACCAGACGCCATACCATAGTGTTACTGCAAATGAGAGTAAGGGATGCCACCCTACACATCAGATAGCCTCATCTCTTTCTCACAACATACGTTTATGTTATGGCCATTTTACTTGATATTTTTTTACTGACCTCAGGAACAGTTGAAAATTAGGGCAAAGATTTGGGCAATTCATAAATTTTTTAGGCTATACTATTGAGGTTCAAATGCGATTTGATGTCATAATTAACCTCCTTGAACACATGGATCCTTAGTAGTGAGCGATGGCAATTAATAATTTTTAAAATGTAGGATTGTGTGGCTTACTGCTGCTAAGACTTACTCAGCAGTAAGCCTAATAAACAATTTTACAAATCATCATGAATCTAATACATGATTCGAAACTCAATTTTCGGTTTTTACGTATTTAATTATTATTTAATTAATTTTACAATTTCACCAATTTTCAGCTTGTTGCAAATTTATGTAGCTTCGAATGTCTAAATTGACCGCACTAATTATTTAACTTTATAAAAGGAGCAGTTGGACAGTTTTTATATTTATTAAGACCTCGCAACTTTTGATCGAATGTAATTTGAGGTTTTATTTTATCTCTTTAGAGTCATGAATCTCTGGTAGATATATAGACAAAGAGCAGTTGCGATTGTGGTGTGCATGCAATTTTCTAAAATGTTTTCTGGATTTATTGTCTCCGACGCAGTAAGAACGGATTTGCGAAATGTCCTTTCAATTTATTCACTATTTGCGATCCTTACGAGGAATAGAAAATTTACTAGATCCATAAGTCAACTCTGAAAGTCAAGATCTTAATGGCTTTATTATACACAAGCCTAATAATTCACACTTATTATTAACTGATATGGATCGAGGGGCTCGTGACTAAGTAATAACTACGTTGATCAACCGATCTATTTTTATTTATTTTATTTGGGAACACAAACCATCGTACAATATATAATTCAGTAATATTATAACTTAGTAGTAAGGTTAAATGTACAAACAACGACGTTTCCACAGATTACTACTTAGAATGACAGAGCACGGAAAGTAAAAAATTAACAATATGTCAAGATACAAATAAAAAAGAAGAGAAGAAAACTAAGAATAACGTAGTTTATGCGGAAAGAGCCTGAGTTATTGATTTTCTAAATCGGTTAGATGACGAAACAAAAATGTCTAAATTAAAAGGTTTTGTTGTAAATTTTTACTATCCTGTGAAGTGGTGCCCGCTCACCCGTAGCAACCCTTAGGAAATAGAGGGTAAACGCGCACCTGACGTCGGATGACAGATCTGCAGGGTTAAGCTGCACTAGCCACGTTTAATCTGTACCAGTACTGTCTGTTACCATTCTTTACACATTGAGACCCCTACGTACCACGGAGATACAAAGCCGTCGGTCGCGGTTGTCACACTAACACCTATATCAATCGTTACTAGTAGTCAGGAGCCTGAAAAACCTGACAACCAGTCTATCCTCAGGATATCGGTAACTGGGTTGCGGAGGTCTGATGGTAGTGGCTTTGTGTCAAATACTGATATTTAGCCGCATTTGGTTAGACTGCAAGCCAACCCTAACAGAGTTGGGAAAAGGCTCATAAAAATAATTAGTAACTGTATAAATATAATTATAAATCAAAATTTAACCCTATTAAATAAATATTAGATACATAAAAACATGAATAATAAAAAAAAACAGGTTGTACAACTGCATACCATCACGCCTGTATTCCCTGAAGGGTTAGGTAGAGGTGTACTAAAATAGGTATACCCACAGTTCGCCGGTATATACAGTACGACTGAAACATAAACAAACTAATCCTGTATTTTTTAAATTACGTGAAAATGTATACCTTCTTTCTCCAGATATTATTGAAGCACCGTAAAAAAAATGGGGAACATCAACATAAATCTGAGTGTAGAATGATGTAAAAAGACAACTCGGCGAGAAAATAAGCACAGCTTCATTCAATGCACTACATCTCGTCGCGAGAAATACATATTATCTCGAATATATCAAGCCACATAACAACATTTCTCAACTCAGAGAACGCATATTCCCGCGTAAAATGTATCTTCCTTTAAATAGATTCAATTACTCTTATTTGTCAATCTCCTTTCCGCAGATTGTTTCTAAGTATACCATCGCGGCAACCCTAATTTGGCTGCCTCAGGCGATGTTTTTCGTCCTTTTCTTTGACGAAAAATATCAACTTTCTATCCTTATCACTCGCTACTGCGTGACTCTTTAATTGCACGGTGAAGAGCCTTTTAAATCATCAATTGGAGATGAAACAGCCCTGAGTGGTTCGGGGAAAAAATTGAAACGTCATTTGCGTTTATTTAAATTTATAAGTTTATTGGTAACGTCATTATAGCAGCATTGATTTTTATGAACTGCCTCGTTAGTCTAGTGTCCTAGTCCTAAGCGCGACTGCTAGAGGGCTTGGGTTCAATTCCTAGGTCGATCAAAGTATTATTGGATTTTTCTACGAAACTCGGCAGGTAGCAGCTCGGAGTTTGGATTGTACCCGGTTAATGCCAATAGGCGCCCCTATTACATGGGACCTAAACAAAACTGTGGGTGTTCAGTACATTAGTCTGTCACGTCTATATTCCGCAAAACTTCAGGCAAAACTGTTTTTGCCTGAAGTTTTGGGGAATATAGACGTGATGGTATGTCATTGAATCTTGGACAGGAAAACGTCCGTCAGACCGTCAGCAGTTAGAAAATAAGAATAAACTTTTATTCTCAGGCGTTTTTAAATAGTATTTTTTTATACCACTAACGTGGCAAACAAGTGTACAGCACACCTGGTAAGCGGTCACCCTAGCCTATAGACGCTTGGAAAATCCAGGGGTGTCACAAGTGATACGCTGAGCAAGCGTTTTAAGGACCCTGAAATCGAAAGAGAAATAGTTGGCTTGGCAGTACGAGTATAAGGGTCAAAGTCCCCCCACTGCCAATAACACGTTTTCTCGTGGAGCATGGCAACCTTGCTCACCATTAGGAACACAACACAGCTCAAAAGCAGTGTTAATAAATACACTTCAATTTTCTGAAAGGTAGAGACGCCACCAGGTCAAGCTATACAAAACTGTCAAATTGGTTTCTATTAAAGTTGAAAATAAATCAAAGACATTTGACAGATTGTGGTAGCTTGATGTTTTGGCCTCTGTACTTCACGGCCGGGTAGCTCCAATTCGAGTGGAATTACTCCCAATATACCTCTCTTAGAAGTAAATATTAATGGTTAGCGAATTTAGAATACCCATTTAGAGATTTGTATTGCTATTTGCTAGTAAAATAATATATGGAAATGTTGTGTGGTGGAATCATTGTCTATTTATTGTTCGCCCTTGGTTAATTGTGTGTACGGAACCCACATGTGCTAGAACAAAGATTAATGGAATTAATATAAGATAATATCAGGGCAAGGTGGTCTGTGGGTCTATTGGATTTGGGTTGGCATTATTCATAACTGATAAACGATATTTACTTTGTAAGTTTGTGATCTTATAAAGACACTTTTGCAAGTCAATGTTTTACATATTTTTTTTTATCAAGTTGGCTTCAGAAATTATAAACTGACTACTTCTCAGAAGAAACGCCAAAAGAAACTTAGAGAATAATAGTCTCTTTTTAAGTCCAGACATAGAATAGTAACAAATATGTGCGTCTTACAATGTAGGGCAAAGTCTGAAATGGCCTTTTGAAGAAAGATCCATAATGGCTTTGAGTAGACCAGTCCCAGCTGACGGCACGTATGCATCACCATAATTTAGGGAGCTCGACAACCCGCGTCGCACGGCATACCAGAATCAGACGTTGAAAATAAAATCTCAATGCTACCAGGGCATCATAAATGATTTGGTAGTAGAAATAGTAAGATTCAATAAATGTCGGATATAAATGTTTTTGAGCCTTGGCCCTCATAATATACCATCACGCGTGTATTCCCCGAAGAGTTAGGCAGAGGTGTACTAATACATCCAGTTCGCTGGCATGCTTAGGTCCCATTTAACACGTAGGAGTCAATAATATGGCAATGAAAAGGGCACAAATAAAAACTCCGATGTGAGAAGTTGATAGAAAAACACTTAGTTCACTTTGTGTAAAAAGCTGATCCCAATATAATTAAAAAAAAAAACATATGATAATGACATAACGCTTTCAATTGGAACATATTACTATTCTAAATGAAAATGTCTAGTCATTTGACATTACGTCATTGTACATTTTGACGTAAATTCGATTGGAACATAGTAGCTACTTAATATGCAAATTTCTAGTAATTTTACATTACATTACTGTACATCGCTACTATAAACCTACTTCCATACTTATATAATAACATACCATAACGCCTATATTCCCCGAAAAGTTAGGCAGAGGTAAACTAATGTACAGACGCCAGCAGGTCAAGCTATCCAAAACTGTAAAATTTTCCCAACTGAAAATAAACCTAATTATTTTGTATGAAAGTTGAAAATCTATCAAAGAAATTTGAAAGGTTGGGGTAGTTTTATGTGCTGCCTTCTGTTCACCCACAGTTCGTCGGTATATTTAGGTGCCATGTAATAGGGGGCAAGCCTATTGCCATTTAACCGGGCTCAATTCCTAACTCCAAGCTGTTACTGATAATTTCATAGGAAAACCCAACAAACAACACTATGCTCCGACTGCCGCATTAGTTGTCAGCGCGACTGCTAATATTATAAATGCGAAAGTAACTCTGTCTGTCTGTTACGCTTATACGCCTAAACAGCTAAACCAGTTTTGATGATATTTGGTACAGAGATAGATTACACCATGGAGATGGACATAGGCTATCTTTTATCTCATAAACTACTTTGGAATGTGGGTGAATGGGGCCATGGGTAATAGCTAGTTTCAACATAAATTTGAACATCATGGCTTCTGATGATGTAAACGAACTTTAATATATTTTACCTGTCAAGTAAATGCACTAACTTCGTCTGCTACAGTTTGCTTTCATTCACTTATTAACTTCATAAGGCAGACATTCAACTTTCCTTACAAGAATATTGCCTTTAGCAACAATATTATAAAACTATTCTCGTTTCTGGCGAATGAAAGTTCGTCATTGTATTGTGTGGGTCAGCCTTAGAATAGTCTACTTTTAGATTCTTTAACAAAGCCGACTTAAGATGCTAGCCAGTCTTCGTAAAAAGGATGAGGTACAGACGAGTTTTAAGAGAGGTAGGGCATAGTGGGAGTAATTCCACTCAAATTGGAGTTGCCCGATTGGAGAAGTACCTCCGCCTTGCAGAAAGAAAATCGAAGTGAATTGCTTTGAGCTGTGTTGTGTTCCTTACGGTGAGCAAGGTTGCCAGTGCTCTGCGAGGAAACGTTGTGTTGGCAGTGGGGGGACTTTGACCCTTTATACCTATTGCCAACCCAACTATACTTATTTCGTTTTACAGGGTCGGCAACGCGCAAGTGCACCCCTGGTGTTGCAAGCGTCTACAGGCTACGGTAACCGGTTACCATCAGTTGGGCCATATGCTTGTTTGCCACCTTGATCCTAGAGAATTTCGAGAATTTCGTATGATAAAAAAAAAATTCTCAAAATAATTATATGAAATATATTTATTACAAAGCGCTTTGTACCAGGCAAGCAGCAAAGGAGAGGCTCCCATTTGATAAATAAACTGTATAGCACCAGACTGTATAGGCGGGAATTATTTCTTCGAACTACGGAGAATTTATTTTGATGTAACGATATTTTCAGAGGGACAGACAATATGTTCTATTTCTAGAAGGACTGGTAGGTGGAATAACACGTCCCGCTATTGTTAAAGTCTTAGCCTCAATTAGTCTGGATATTTCTATAATGTATCTTTGAAAGTTATTTTTAAAAGCGAGCGCCATTTATCAAATACGTAAAAATATCTGTACGTGTAGGAGTTAATAACTCGCTACATAGCTACTTGTTTTTTATTGTTAATTGAGTGAATAGGTTGCTTATGTTTATGTTTCACACTCTGATCCTACATACTTACACATTGTCATAAAATAGGATCTCTTTATGAAAATAACACTGCAATAGGACAATGAAATAACACTGCTTTGAACTGTGTTGCGTCACTTACGGTGAGCAAGGTTGACGGTGCTCCGCGAGGAAACGTTGTGTTGGCAGTAGGGGGACTTTGACCCTTATATTGCCATCCGAACTATTTCCTCTTTCGTTTTACAGGGTCGGCAATGCGCAAGATATACCCCTGGTGTTGCAAGCGTATATGGGCTACGGTAACCGTTCTATCAGGTGGGCCGTATACTTGTTTGCCACCAAAGTGGTATAAAAAATAGTTGTAACTAAACGCAACTTTGAAGTTAATTAAATTAACTTCTCCCCTTCACGAAAAAATCTAAAAGAAAGCACAAAACGTACTAACAATTTAAATTTAAAATAAAAACTTCAATTTCCAGTGGAAATAGCGTGGGTGATAGTTAGTGCCCCTAACATAATGCCGGACCCTACTTAGTATTCCGACCGAATGCTCTAAATGTTGTAACTGCGGCCATTATACCTACTATACCGTTTTTTTGGTTTGCCAACACCAGCAATAATTATTTTTTGTTTTTTACTCATAAACCCATATAATGTCCCACTGCTGGGCACGGGTCTCCTCTCATATTGAGAGGGATTAGGCTATATCCACCATATTATCCACCACGCTGGCCTAGTGCGGGTTGGCAGACTTCACAAACCGTTGAGAAAAATCTCTAAGGTATGCAGGTTTGTTTCCTCACGATGTTTTCCTTCACCGTTTAAGCGAGTGATAATTAATTATTAATACATGAATTCGAAAAGTCAGTGGAGGCCTTGGGTTTGAACTTAAGACCTTCGATTTGGCAGTCCAATGGTCATACCACTAGGCTATCATGGCTGCAGCAGTGTTTTGATTTTGTTTTTTGCATCCCCATTATTGCTAGTTGCATAGGTATATTCGATTACCAGGTAACAGGATAACAGAAAACAGAATGGACATTTAAATACTTTGCTTATAATATTGTTTCTCTAGTTTTTTTCGGTTGTATGTCATGCATACAATTGTATACGTGACATTGTATATTAAACCTATCCTTTTCTTTTATCTGTGAATTCTTATTAGGAAGAGCAGTGTAGTTGCAGTTCTCACCGATAATGAGCAATTAAATAAAATACAGCAATGTTAAAGTTCCATAAATTCGATAGTCATAATTCTAAGTATCAGGAAAACATAAAAGAGAAGAAGTTATCAGAAAGTGGGCGAGGTATTTGGATCGTTTATATGTACTTACTGATTTTTTTTGTACTTACTATGAAATGTTCCAGAAAAGCAACTTGCAATATAATTATTGCTCCAAGCAAGCATTATTATAGTTTTAAATTATATTTGCAACGTATTGAATTTCAGATTTGTGCCCGAATTTGAACTGGTCACAAATCTTAATCCAAGTTGCTACTGACAATTTAATAGAAAAACCCAGTAACACCGCTTGACCTGGGAATCGAACCCAATACCTCTATCGTAACAGTAACGCTTAGGACCACTAAACTAACAAAGCCTACTCGTGAGTAGTTCATGCCAGTACGAGAAAATAATCATAATTATCATTGTTGTATATAATTATGTCTCCCCTTGAATAATACACTAAATTCTCAGCATATGCATTATATTGTAACACAAGGACAAAATGCTACCTTGAACAAAGCCAAATAATCCTCAAGACAATTCAATTGAGAGGACAAGGCTTACTACTATATTAGTCCCTTTTAATCCCCTAACGATCTGTGGTGAAATGGACTAGATAAGGTGCGTTATCGAAGCCGACCTAGATAGCAGCCGTATATCTTGAAGCACGACTTATATTGATTGCGATGTGAACGATTTCTTCCAATCTCAACGTTATTGGGGCAGGGCAAGGATGTGAATTCAATTTGAATGAGGCGTTCGAATATTGAGTTTTATAAGTATTCGCATTGCATTATGGTGTGTTAATGGAAAATTCGAAATTTGAAATATATACGATGAATAGGCTTCTTTTTACAAACTGCGTGACATTTTCACAGGATACCTATTTGAATTTTATTTGTAATCGTTTTGCATTGCATTTTATGTGTTAATGGAAAATTCTAAATTTGAAATATCTTATGATCTTTTTGCAAAATGCGTGACAGTTTCGCAGGATATTTGAATGTTATAAGTACTCGTATCGCAGTGCCTCAAATCTCAACTACCGAAGAAAGAATAGAAAGTATTTTAACACCCACTCTGACGGCTGAACAATATAAATAGGTATATACATTTAAAAAAGTACCTAATTAGTGGTCGTAATCACGACTGCTATGCTAACAAGTCTTGGGTTTGATTTCCAGGTCGAGGAAAGTGTAATTAGGCTTTTCTATCAAATTCTCAGTGCTCGAAGTTTTGTGCCCGGCAGTGCTTGGTTAATGGTAATAAGCATAGGTAGGTTTAGGTCAAATTTACAAAAAAAAAACTTGATGGGTGTCAAGGGACACCCGGATGGAACGAAGTTCCTTTCATTAAAATTTAATAATTAATAAGGAACTTCGTTCCAAAAATAAAAAAACCTGTATACACTCAACAATTCACAACGCGCGAAATTCAAATATTGTCATTCACTCAATAATATTTGAATGCTTGTCAACAATATTTGAATTTCGAAAAAAGTGTCGTGACAACTTTTTCGTAAGAATTTTTTCCGTCTAGCCCCCTTTCACAACGCGCGATAACGAACTTCGTTCCAAAAATCAAATGGGAACTGTGGATGTACATTAGTATACCTCTGCCTAACTCTTCGGAGCTACAGGCGTATTTATGTTAAAAAACTATATAATGTTATCCCATCATCCTTAAAACTGAACCTTATAAATAAATATTTCAAACATTTTATATAATCGTGTCGATTTCATAAAAGCCCTTGAATCTTGTGCGATATTAGATTTGTTAGAAAGGGTTCGTATTTGCACGGTCGATCATACGAAACATATAGTGTTTGCACAACTTCCAACAAGTTAGGCTTGTTCAACTATCGGCTCGGGGATAATGACGTCACGCTTCACATGTTACATGATATTTGCTATTGAATAATAAGCTTTAGTGTTTTGTTTCTGGGATAATAACACGTGATCTCTCTTTTGCAGGTAAAAGGAGACTGATGGCATTTTCCTATGGATCATCTGTCAGTGTTTTCATTATTCTTAGAAAGGTATATATTTTTTCTCTTTTAAATAACTTTGGCACTAGGATTTTCTGCGTATCACTTGCGCATTGCCAAACCTGTAAAACAAAAGATGAATAGTTTGGTTAGCAGTATAAGGGTCAAAGTCCCCCTACTGCCAACACAACGTTTCCTCGCGGAGCACTGGCAACCTTGCTCACCGTAAGGAACACAACACAGCTCAAAGCAGTGTTATTTCACTTCGATTTTCTGCAAGGCGGAGGTACTTCCCCCGTCAGACAGCTTAAGTGGAATTACTCCCACTATACCCTACCTCTCTTGTATGTAGGTGTGTGTTATCTTATGTTGGATCTTAAGGCCCACACAGCTCAATCTAGTACACTCACAATGGCCATTGTTAGGTCACCATATCAGATTTCAAGATGTATACATATCGGTTCTGTATACGGGCCTCCCTAAGGAGACGCCCATATCCCATTAATCAAACGGAAGCATTTCCGAGGTTCTTCCTCATCCTAATTGAACGATAAGGAATCAAATGTGACGATATATCTGTAAAAATGGAGAAAAAAATTGATATATTAGTTCGCGTTTACTTTTAGAGTTCCTTTGAGGTAACGGAGAAATTATAAAGAAACTTTCTTATACAGTTAGTATGTAAATTTAAAATTTAGGGTCGCCCTGGCTTCGCAAAGGTGCAATGTGCTGATATGCATCAGGTTTGATGGCAATCGCTTTGTGTAAAATGCTGATATTTAGCCGCATCTGGTTAGCATGGAAGCTGACCCCACCACAACCCCCACTACCCTGGCATTTTTACCGAAACATTATTTTCCAATAATGCCCAATGGCACATACGTAGTGATATAAAAAAAAAAATCTGGTCTCTCATCTCATCTGGTTTCTTAAATAAGTATTTATGTGATGAACATAAAGTGTTTGTGTTTGTCTGGGTGTCGCTTATGTATTCATCATCATCATATCAGCCACAGGAGGTCTACTGCTGAACAAAGGCATCACCTATAGAAATCCACAAAGACCGGTTACAAGCCGCCTATAACCAACGACTCCCAGCGACCTTTACCAGGTCGTCCGTCCGTGTATTATAAGTATGTATTTACAAAAAATGTATATAAGTATTATATACATTGTCTAGTAAGTACAGTCAACAAAAGAGTTTGGTATACAGGTAACGAACGAAATCTGCATATTTACACAGATTGTGATTTAAATAATTACCCGTCAAAGGGTTTGATGTGTAGCAGCTTACAATACCTGCGTTTTGACACATATTGCGTGATACATAATCACACAATCTTTAAAAAACACGATGTTTAATTAGCTGCCTGTATACTTAACTCTTTTGTCGACCGTACCCATAGCTCTGCTTAGTTTGAGACTAGATAGTGCTGTATAGAATGTCCCAAATATTTATTATTCCAAAAAATAGGGGACAATTTTACACAGCACCATCTAGCCCCAAATTAAGAAGAGCGTATTAAGGGTACTAGACGACTAGAACGCTAACGTTATTTAGATGAAAGTGTCTTATAAGCTCAGTTAAGTGTATTTACCATAATATTATAAATAAATTGTTCCTAGAACAGTGTATAATAATAATAATATAATAATATTTATAATAATATTTTTGGGACATTTTACACAACACCATCTAGTCCCAAACTAAGCAGAGCTTGTATTATGGGTACTAGACAATGGATATAATACTTATATAAGTTTTTTTTTGTAAATAGATACTTGTAATACATAAGAAACACCCAGACAAACACAAATACTCATGTTTTATCCACACAAATATTTGTGTCCTGTGGGAATCGAACCCACGACCCCTTGATCAGCAGTCCGGCACTCGAACCGCTAGACTACAGAGGTCGTCGTATAAGCGAAAGGTGCGCGCTGGCAGACTATTTTCTACTACAACTTGTCATTCTAATACTGGTCTGCGCTCGCCTGTTCGCAGAATCTTAGATAACTATAATAAGACTTTTGAACACATTAATATTTTTGCATGTTCTCCTAGCAGGTTCAAGGGTCTTATATTAAAGGAGCTCTCTTGATTACTTGGTTTTATTGTGTAAAAGTGTAGATAGATGGCCGCGATAGTCAAGTTAGTCTAGTTTTTATTGTCATCATTCTTCAACTATTATCCTAGCGTTTTACTAATTAAATACCATATTCCACAGCTTTATCTGTGAACAGCGTTGTGGGCTACAATATTGTACTCATTTATGTGTATCTCTTTTTGTAACACTGTATTTTGTAGCTGTTTGTTGTTCCTATGATTAAAAAAAAAAAAAATTGCTCTCTAAAATGAAGTCATTTCCACAATTACTGTTATTCCGTTATTTCGCGTTAAATATCAATCCTATGGTTATAGATACCTCAATTAAAACGTTATTCTTAAATGAATAAAATCATTTCCTTAATACGTAGGAACTCATTTAACACGATCAAAGAATTAAAATATTCAGTTCATATTTCGAGAACGCGTCGCGAAGCATCCTTCAAAGTTCGTTATTAAAAATTCAATATAAAAGTTGGATTGAGTTCGCATATACGTTTGAGTCTCTCTGAGAGTGACGATTGACGCCGGAGGTTTTATACTGTATAGTACTTATTATTAGGTTAGGTTGAGCACTATATCAACTTTCTTTTTGTATATTTTGGCATTTTACATGCTAAAATTTTAAAGTTATTTAGCGAAGGAAAATTTGACCGCGGGCAGGATTCGAACCTGCGTCTTCTGGTTAGGTACACCGGGCGCTATGATAGCTAAGCCACCGCGAGTCCCACCAGTTTGTCATGGCGGGTAGTTGGTAAAGATAGTTAGTAGGTAAGGTGGCATCGTTCGACATTGAACTAACTGTAAAGTAAGTCTTGTCGGTTGAAAAGCAAACTTGCTTTTCAATAGGTGTTACTGACGTCACCATAAAGACGTAAAATTCTGAATATGAAGGCAAAATTCGTCATGGCGGGTGGGACTCACGGTGGCTTAGCGGTCATAGCGTCTGGTGTACCTAACCAGACGACGCAGGTTCGAATCCTGCCCGCGGTCGAATTTTTCCTTCGCTAAATAAACTTATTTTTTAAATTACGGAAAATTTTATTCTTAATTGCTTTTAGCGATAACACCACCAATTGTACTCATGTAACGTTTGCATATTTTTTTATTCTGATTTTGGTGTACAATAAAGAATACTCTATCTATCTATCCTCATGAATCATCTGCCACCTTGGTAGGTGCCACGGGTTGCTTTTGGATCTCCGTTATATCCGATTCGACCACTATTTTACCTACTAGGCATTAGTTATCTCGTGTCGAAACTATGCCTGAAGACGAAAAACTGTGTCGAGAGACGGGGAAACAGTAGACAGACCGTCGGCCTCCATGAGCTAGAGCCTGTCGGTGGCTGATTTGGTGAGTCCGCCGATTTTCCGTCCTACAAAAATAGGTACATACCCAATAATTACGGTAACATCTCAAAAGTACATTTATTTAAAAATTATTTAAAAAATATATTATTAATAAATTTATTTATAAGTATTTCCTTGTTATTTAATAAAGATATTAGTGACAGTAAGAGCTGAGCAGCTCCGACAGACAGCACCCAACTGGACTATAGCCTAATCACTCTGATTCTGTGAGAGGAGCACCGTGCCCAGCAGTGGGACAATATATGGGTTGATGATGATGATGATTTCTTGTTATTATGTTATGTTGAGTTTGGATTCATACGAAAGACTGCTCTATACCTATGCACACCTAGTACTTTTTTACAACATTTTTATTGTGTAAATAAAACTAGTAGAACGTAGTTAATATATTTGGTACAAATTCACTCCATTCCCATTCGAACTCGTTCATTACAAATACAAATGTACTACAATTCTCTTAAATTGTCGCTCTCGTGTTAAGCTACTGTTTGTGCTCGTTTGGACAAATAATTTAAGGTAATTTTGGATGTTCTGTTTAAAACTATTTTCCGTTTTGTTACGACGGTTATAACATTTCCTGGTGTCTCCCCAGACCTATCGACGCGGAATCGAATTAGGCCGGTTGGAAAAATCTTAGTGTTGACGGCACGACGGTGGGTGTAAGCAATGTCGCTCGCCGTGCGTCGGCGATACTAAGGCGGATTGATTGCCTTGACTTTTCCGAGTAGCGTGGTGATATACACTCGTCTCAAGCTGATTTTGCTTCGATAGGATAGATAGATAGGACTCCCAAAAGTTGAAAAATTACGAGAATATGTTCATTTAGAATTTTACATAAGCTCCATAGAAGTAACATTACCTATGTCAAATTTGAATCTCAAGTAAAGAAAACAATCGAGTGATAAGTTATTAATTCCAGTCGTTATGATGATGTCACAAGACTTTAATTTTGGTATTTATTGTTACAAATATGGAATACATAATTTATATTTGCAGTAGGTAGCCGAAATTCAAATGGTGTTAATATAGGGCCTAAATAAAGTTGTATTATAATTAGCGTTACAAGAAAAAAAAACTTACTAAAAAAAAAACTATAAATAGCGCCTACCTTGTTAAAAGTTTATTCAAACTTGTGTTCCAGGTCATCACTTTACCAAGCATGCATAGGCCATGAAGACACTTACGTAATTTTGACCGAAAAATTAGGACTAAAGTGGGTTCAAGTGATCTATTAAGGGCCAGCCTCCATCCGGAACTTAAGGCCCCGATGGTGGGAAAAGTCTGATGATAATATCAAAACGCTCCCTAATATTTTCATATTGTACAGAGGACTAATTAAATAGATTCCTATATAATAAAGTTAACGCCGGTATATTGCCGCCATGTAATAAAGTTTTTATTGGCGTGTTCCGTGGAAATTACTTTTATTAGAATACGTTCTGTGTGATAAGTCGCTAACAATTTCGGCCTGGAATCTTTTTGGGATGTTTTGTGATACTTAGGCATATTTTTTCGTAAATATTGGTAGCTAGTTAGTGAAAAGTTATGTACCTATCGTATTGTTGTATCAGTCAAGTAATTGTATTTTTTTTTATAGTTTCGGGCGCTTTTAATATCCTCGTCATTCACTAACCATTCATAACCATTAAGTATAATGTGATTATTTTTGACCCACTTTTTTACATAATTGTCATTATTGACTCACTTTTGTTTTTTTTATCCAGGGGCTTTTATCCACAATGCGGGCCTTGTTGCTCGATTATTTAACTAGTTCTTTTAAACTGAACGTGGTTTATGTAAATAAATGACATTTTTGGTACTAGCAAGCATATGACAATAAATACTGAAACAGCTAGAGGCAGTCTAACTAAACAACTACTAGGAGTTAAGAAAGTTCGAGAGATATATTTTAATCTAAAGTTTTCGGCAGCGGTAGCAGTTCTAGTGTGTTCCGCTTAAGAAACAATGTAGTTTTGGCAGAGTTATAGAACTAGACTAAAACTATTATACTGTTAGGTATCTGTTAAAATATACTTTACCTGTTTTATACTTAAGTTAGGAATAATTCAATTACTGACCTTCAAGCTTTATTAATTAAAAGGTTTCATCATTATTTTCCCCCACAAAGAAAAGTCTGAATGAGTTCCATGCCTGGCAGCCGAGCATTTTAATAATTTCGATGTAAATAATATTATTATGAAAATGTCATAGATCTCTTTTATTTAACGATCTATTTTAAATAGTTTATTTATTATTTTTAAAATACTATGTTATCCGTACTTAGGACAAATAATACTTATTATTGTAATATTAATTACATACATGCAAGGTGGCAACGTCTCTTGTCAAACATCTGGACACTTTATCTAATCTTGCCGCTGAGTACCAGGGCGTCATATGTCCCTGACACTACGATCGGGTCTCTCGAGACATTATCAATATTTTTTCGGCGGGAAGCTCGGCGAGTGCTGTCCTCATCATGATGGATGTGTTGTTGGGACGACGACGTTGCGTAATCGTCCCTTTTTAGGGTACGTCCACTTCTGAGAACGTGTATAAATACATAATGCTGCAAGTTAATTATCCAACGATAGTCAAGTGACAACAAAAGTAGAATTAGGTGTCTCTGCTAATTTATATCAAAGGAACTTTTGTATCTTTACGAAATTTACCTGCATTTATTTATTTATTTAAATTAAGGCACTCCAACGACTTACTCACTAATACATTTTTTGGTATCATAACGTTAAACTTATAATCTAGAGTGAGTTTGTCACTTACAGGTGTGCACAGCACTTACATATTTTTTGATCGTAATTACTCGTATATTATGGCATTATAATTTAATGGCAACATTAAGACCAGAATGAAATGGCTTAAGCAAAGGAATCATACTCGTAGTTTAAATAATAAAATTATTACAATTATTGGAGGGATTGCAATTGTTTACGAAATTGTAACAACGTGTTAGCGTAGATGTCAATGCTGTTGGAACGGGTATAGCACTCATTGTACGTCCTCATGAACCGATTCATTGGCGCCGAGCGGCCGAGATTTGTTCTTGCGGTGCAGGGAGCGAACACGTTTAGTTTGCGTTCAGTTCTGGGTAAAGAATGACGGGGAACTGATATATTTATTTCTGCTAAAAGACTAGGAACTTGTATAGATCCGTTGATGATTTTATAAAGTAGCATTAAATCATGTGTTTGCCTACGACTTTCCAGAGATGACATATGGAAGTGGCTGAGTCGTTCTGAATAATCAGCGTCTGGGGGGCAGCTGTTAGCCTTATATCGTAGATAACGTGTAAAACTCTTTTGGATACGTTCAATACGATTCGCTTGTGCGCTGTAAATGGAATTCCATACAGGCGATGCATATTCTAAAGCACTACGTACAAGTGTATTGTAGAGTACTGTTAGAGCTTGAACAGTTTTGAAATCATAGCAGATTCTCTTAACAAATCCCAGTGTTTTAGCTGCCTTGGAAACGATAGAGTCAATGTGTGGTAAAAAGGTAAGCTTACTGTCAAGAATAATACCTAAGTCACGAATCGTATCAACTTTTTGCAGAACCTTACCGTTGAGTGAGTAGGAAGAAGTGAACGTGGTATGCTTTTTTGTGAATGTGATATTAAAACACTTATCTGCATTAAGGGACATATGGTTAATAGTGCACCAATGGTGTACTGAGTTTAGGTCATCCTGGAGCAGACCTACATCGGTATCAGAGTCAATCACCTTATATAATTTAACATCGTCAGCAAAGATGGAACAGGCACTGTGTTTAATACAGCTTACTATATCGTTGACAAATATGATAAACAGTATTGGACCCAGATGAGAGCCTTGCGGGACTCCAGATGTTGAAGAGTAGGGTGAAGATTCGTAACCCTTTATCACAACTGTATATTTCCTTTCTGATAGATAAGATTTGAACCACAAAAGAAGTTGACCGAATATGCCAAGATTTGAGAGCTTTTGCAGCAATATTTTGTGATCCACCTTGTCGAACGCACTGCTAAAATCAGTGTAGATAGAGTCGACTTGTTTGCGTGAGTCCAGAGATTTGCTAAGGTCATCGACGTAATGAACCAGGTTGGCTGTTGTGGATTTATTAGCACAAAAACCATGCTGTTGAGGAGCTATTTCTATTTTGGAGTGTGAAGTTAAAATGGGACATAGGAGAGATTCAAAAACTTTCGAAAAAACGGACAAAATTGATATAGGTCTGTAGTTTTTTACGTCATCTGCCTCTCCTTTTTTGAAGATTGGCACTACATGTGCCACCTTCCATTCAGCGGGAAATTGCGATGATTGAATTGATTGGTTGAAGATTATTCTAAGCGGAAAAGATAGGCTGACTGCACATTTCTTGACAAACAATGGCGGGAGACCATCTGGACCTGCACCTTTACAAACATTTAGCTTTCTTAGCACTCTAAGCACATCTCTTTCCGAGAATGCAACTCTGCTTAGGGTATTATGTGGGTAGAGGTGCAACTGCTCAGAAAGCTCCATGGACTGTAAGTCGCCCGATTTAACAAAAATCGAAGAAAAATGACACCCGAAAAGGTCGCAAATGCTGTCCCCAGAAGAGGCTACCCTGTCTTCAAATTTCATTTCAGACGGTATTTCACTAGACTTTGACTTTTTAGTTTTAATAAAGGACCAGAACAGCTTAGGATTATGAGTTATGCCCTCCTCCATACTCCTTATGTAGTCATTATAGTTTCTTTTAAATAATTCATTCGCTCTCTGTCCCAGCATTTTGTATTCGTAATTGTCACGGGGATTTTTATACTTTTTGTAACGTGTTCTAAGCTTTTCTTTCTCATTTAGGATATTTATGAGATGTTTGGAGAACCATATCGGGTATTTATTTTGTTTTATTTTGGTTTTAGGTACTGTTTCATTGATGATGTTATTCAGTGACATATAGAGCACTTCCACCATAGCATTGACATCTTTACAAAAGGCAAAATTATCAGTCCAGTTAACCTGATTGATTCTATCATTTATAATTTGGTAGTTCGCTTTGCGGAAGTTGAATTTTACAGTGAGCTTATGTTTTAGTAACGTTGGTGACACATTAGTTATCTCTATGCATAACGGTGGATGGTAAGGGTCTACTGTTGACAATGGTTTTAGACATTCATTAACAAGTACTCCATGAAAGTTAGACAGTATTAGGTCAAGGGATTTGCCTTGGTGATTTTTGACATGGTTTAACTGTTCTAGGTTATTAAGGGCTAGGCAATCAATGAGAGAGTAACCTAACAAGTTATTATAACCTCTTGCGGTCATGCTGGTCGACTGTGGTAAAGTACTGTCCATCTCCCAATTGATAAATCCTAGATTGAAGTCCCCAACTATGATTGTTTGACTACGTGTTTCGTCGATTATTGAGCTGACTTTATCCAAAAACGTGTCAAATGTTCGATGTTGTACTGGCGGTGGGAAGTATACAGCACAGATATTCAAGTATTGGGTTCTTTTATTCTCAGTTAGCATCAATCTTAGCCACAGATTCTCTGAGTCGGTTTCCCACTGTGTTACGCGGATACAACAGATTGACTTCAACACAGCGATTAGCACGCCTCCACCCTTTTTAGTTCCTAATGGGGTTGAGGATCTATCTCTACGATATATGATGTATCTAGAGTCAAATATTTCACCATCATTTATTGCACCGTCGAGCCAAGTTTCGGTAGCAATAATAATGTCATATTGAAAATTTTGAACTGTATGCATAATGTTTCTCAATTTGGTTCTTATTCCTCTAAAATTTTGGTAGTAAATATTGAATGTTATTGTGGGATCCAGGATTTAGTATTATTTATTAATTATCAAGTGAGTGTTAAAGCAGTTCGACAGCTTCGAGACTCCGCACCTGCTTGGCTTGTGTCCCATCAGTCTTTCGAACCAGAATTCGTCCATCACGAACCCATACATACTTATATCCCTTGTCACGGGCAGCTTTCCTTGTAGCTGCGTGAATCTGCTTGTTGAGGGGCGAGAGGTGTTCGGATACAAAAATTTGCTTTTTAGTGCCACCATAACCTAAAAGATGGGAATTTAGCTTATTGTCCGGATGCTCTTTGTTATAATTCATAACGGACGCTAAAATATCATCGCGAACCGCTGCACTATTCAGCTTGACGATTACTGCACGTGGAATGTTGTTTTTCGGATCCAGTTTTCGGACACGAACGGCAGATATGATGTCATTCTCTTTCAAAGTACGTGAGACAGTCTTTCCCAGCTGCATTACGGTATTAATCAAGTTCTCGGACTTATTCTCCGGCACGCCACAGATTTCAATGTTCTGTTGACGGGTATTTTGTTCCAGAAGGTTGACTCTGGTAGACAAGTCAGATACGGTATATTTAAGCAGCTCGTTTTCTTTTAGTATATGTTTGTTGGTATCTTTATAGGTTTGCAGTTCGTTTTTGACTTGATCAAACTCATCGCTCATAAATTGAACTGAGTCTTCGAGTTTGCGAATGAGAGACATAACCTCTTTCAGCTCGCCCAATTCCTCAGCGATAGAGGTTTTTATGGACATTGAGATCTCCGTTGATAGTACCACTCGTATTTCTTGACGAATAGTTTGCAATAATTCATCGGTAGACGGGTTTGACTGCTGGGTGCCAGGCGAGGTATCTATTCGTGGACGCTTTTGACGTGTTGAAATGTTGGAAGTATCCATTGCAGCACACAGGGCTTTTTGTATGTCAGGTTCAGACTGAACATAGTTAAGATTACTGGTGTCTACAGTCTTCGGTGGCGTGCGACCAATTTGAGGCATTCTGTTTTGTTTTACAGAAGAAATACAAGGAGAATAATTAAAAATATTAAAAAAAAAAAACAAAAAAACAATTGCACGCACTCGGATCCGAACCCGAGTCTCAAACCGTACCAATCCGTCTATAGGTGCAAGAGCCACGAACATAAGTGAACAATGCGCTCAAAATAGTAAGTGTATGGTAAGTCTAATAGCGGTTAACGTCGATGAATAAAAGTGCTAATGAGTCCAAAGTCCAGTCCTTTGTTTGCCGTGCACAGTGCCGATAAGGAATTTGAATTTACCAGTTTTAAATTGCAGTTTTTTAATGTTTTAAGGCACTTATTCACACATAAACACTATAAAAACTTATATTGTACGATAGAAGTCAAATCACTGAGTATCTTTGTTTACTTTTTTGGTAACGTTATGCACTTTTTGATCACTTTTTCGAATATATTTACGGAGCTATCGAGTAACACGATCGACTTGAGCAAAACCGTATGACGACCCGATTTAATTATTTCGGCAGACGTGCTTCTCATCATGAATGGGTTGACTGCCCTCGTTTTCTGAGTTCACCAATATCATTGAGTTGGTTGCGAATCGTTGCGAAACTTTATTTGTGAATTTGCCGCACTAGTGATTACCATCGTTCTGTGATTAAGAACTTTGGTTTCATGAAGTGTCGGTGTCGACTACGTGGCACAGATAGAATTTACCTTAAGAAGACATCATACGATTTGGAAATAAAGTAAAAATACTTAAGTTAAAGAAACGAAACATCAAACATCCTTTCCACTAATAAATATAGTTGGAAACTGGTAACCAAGGTAAGATTTAACTTTACTTTGGCTACCTGCCCTGAGGACCTGCCCTGGAGGGCCCTGGTACCTAAAACGCAATTAAATGTTTTAATAAAATTATGTACAAATTATGGCTATATTGTTTTACGTACCCGTCAAGATGAGTACAATATACCATCACGCCTGTCTCCCAAAGTATTAGGCAGAGGTGTCCAATACACCTCTGCCTAATACTTTTACTGTACAAAGTACCTATGTTTTTAGGTAGTATTTAATGGTTTATTGTCATTAACCGGGCACAAACCCAAACTTCGAGCTAATGCTAATGAAGATTTTATACATACATTCAATGGATAATAAATAAAAAACAAAACACTCGATCAAATATCATAGACGGCGATAGATATTACATTAAAATTTGTTTGCGTGCTAAAACGTTTTCTTTCTAAAAATATAATAAAATAAAAATGGCCAAAATTGCATTCAAAAGATTTTCACTGTAAAGCGATATATTAAAAAATTCAGACGAATCCTGAACCTCATTTCATTTCTGAACTCGGTTAAAGATTAAAAAAATTAACGACAGTTGGATTATTTTAATTTATCGGCCGTACTTTTGCGCCTTTCTAAGTAACGACTAAAACTTTTATTGTTACATCACTCATAAATGTAATTCGTGAAGAATAATGGTCGCATATTTATCATCGGTGTCGACCTAAAAAAAGGTTTCTCCTTTTACATTTACCTTTGTGGAAATCTTAAGATGTAGTGAAGTGCCGTAAATAATAATATTAGCAATAAAATTCATGCCAGCCATCTTTTAAAACATATCAAAGATCAATTGGACAGAACTAAAAACAAATGAGGAAGTACAGACGCCAGCTGGTCAAGCTATCCAAAACAAATTTTCCCAATTGAATACGAACCTTATAGTTTCGCGATAAAGTTGAAAATCAATCATAGAAATTTGACAGATTGTGGTAACTTAATGTACTGGCCTCTGTACCTATTACAAATAAAATTGTGGACAAGTAAAGACAGATTTTTAAGAAACTTAGAGAACAGGAGAAGAAAGAAAATTGGTCACTTGATACGACACGATAACTTCTTAAGGAAAATTCTAGAAGGCATAATTGAATGAAAGCGAGGAAGAGGAAGACCTGAAAGAAGTAATAAAGAACAAGTAAAGGAAAAGTGAAAATCTACATTATAGAGAACAGTGGCTGTTAGTTAGAGTTGAAGAAGTAGGATCGATGAGGATTAGTAGATACTCGTAAAGTGGAAAAAAATCGACCCTCTTTCGTTTATTTCATGAGTGGCAGAGGGATAAATTTCTATAAATCTTCGTCTCACAAGTAATACATAAAAAAGATAAAGCACAAGACAAGACCACCCTCGTGCTTGTAATTTAAAAATATATAAAATTAAATATTAGATTGGATAAATGGCCAATATGCCAGCTAAGTTGAAACTTGTGTAAGTAAATGTTCGTTATCGTCGCCCGCGCACCTCAACGATCCTAATATTAGATATACCTATTTTTGAAGTTTGACATAACCTCAAAACTAGTGCTTGTTCTCGGTCTAAGGTGTGTGTAAGTCTTAAGTATATATACAAATATGTAGTGACTTTAAAAGAGATACTCTTATAATAATCGTTTCTATCCAGTAAAAGTGTTTTAAAAAGATTAATTTATCTAATACCTCAAGCCTCTTGCCCATACCGGTAGGCAGCAATTATAGACCTACGATTTTTGCATATATTTAGTTCATGTACATACATGCCATCTTGTTGTGAACTGGACATAACTGACCTTTTTTGAAGGACCTCACTAGTACGGTCGGTGTATTCTTTTTCTCGCTTCCGTTTGCGTTATCAGTCCTTTTGTTTGGAAAGATTTATTTATAGAAATAAATATAATTATTTAAATACATTCCTTACGTCACAAGCAGCTTCACAAATTAGGCTACCAACATAAGACAATAACTCTACGAGTAGTGAGAATGATAATCGTGACAAAAACGCGGGCATACCACTAGCAGTAGAAATGTTGCCAACGGGACAGAGATTAAGCTCCTCATTAGGCAGCCGGGACAATCAAGCTAGCAGAGTAAGCGTGCAATAAAAAAAACAGAAGGACCATTGTTTCTTGGCATTGAGAAAACAACAGTAACGACGTGGCGACGCGACATCGCTGATTCTTTTGTACAGTTTTAATGTAATGATCTAAAATAATAATGTTATTTTATTTATATAATAGGTACAGTAACAGATAACAGATTACAAAATTTTAACTTTAAAGTGTATACAATCTGAAATCTGAAATTCAATTATAACTATATTGTTTAAATTATGTGACTTCGTTGAGATGTGTTATCTAATTATAAACAGACTTACAAAATTAATAAGAGTAATAAGTAATAATAAGATTTGGCACAGTATTATTGAAGTTGAATTAACATATCAGATAGAGCTTATTTTACTCAGGGAGTTTATGAACTTGTAATGATAACAACATCCATACATAGTATAAAACAACGCGTCCTGCTGTCCCTCTGTGCGCTCAGATCTTGCTGGCTTTCCCTGTCAAATTGTAGAAAAGAAAAGAAATTCGAAGTGAAATAATACTGCTATGAGCTGTGTTGTATTTCTTACGGTGAGCAAGTTTGCCAGTGCTCCGCGACGAAACGTTGTGTCGGCAGTGGGGCCACTTTGACCCTTATACTGCCAATCCAACTATTCCTCTTTCGTTGTACATGGTAGGCTACGGTAACCACTCACCATCAGGTGGGCCGTATGCCCGTCTGCCACCTTAGTGGTATAAAAAAGCACTTGACAACTAAGGTTAGATAAATCCCATCAGCGGATCGACCACGGCAAGCGCGTAACGCAAATTTATTTTTAGTTGGCTCTCATGTTTATTTAGTAGCAACATTATGATAAATTGTAAGAAATGGATTTTCTGTCTTCTCTTCGATCTGGCACTGTACATGGCGACTTAATAGGATTGCGAGTGTAATTTAATAGTATTTGGAAAAAATGTTCCGGTGAAGATTGCGCGCATTACAGTGAGTGTTTCTACTTGGAAAATGGAACACTGTGTCGATTGATGTCAATGTTGAACTGGATGCATGGAAATGAGATGTTAGGGCAGATTGAATTTGTTCAGAATTAAACGGTAATATAACTTTCAATTGCCTAGCGGTATCACCACGTACTGACAAAGCAATGGTTTTGTTTTCGAATACGGGGCTTTGACTTTTAAGAAATATATAGTAAAAATATATTGTAACATAGATGTATAGATTCATATTTATATAGGTATATGAATCATCATTAACCCATACACTGTCCCACTGCTGGGCACGGGTCTCCTCTCATATTGAGAAAGATAAGGCTATCCACCACGCTGGTCTACTGCGGGTTGGCAAACTTCACAAATGGTCGAGAAAAAGGTTTCCTCACGATAGTTTCCTTCACCGTTTAAGCTAGTGATACTTAATTAATAATACGCACATGAATTCGAAGAAGAAGAAGTCAGAGGTGCGTGCCTTGGATTTGAACTCGAGACCTTCGACTTGGCAGTCGAATGGTCATACCACTAGGCTATCATACCACTGCTTTTTTATAGAGTATATTATAAATGAAAAAATAATTCTGTCTGATTGTTAAGTTTTGACGCCTAAACCGCTGAACCATTTTAGATGACTTTTGGTATAAGGATAGACTGAACCTTGAAAGACTTAAATAGGCTTTTTTATCTCAATATATTTTGCGATGCGAGTGAAACTGAAAGAAAGAAAGACAACTACATTTGAACTCGCACAGAAATCAAAACTAGACACAGTACAAAGGCCAGCACATCAAGCTACCACAATCTGTCAAATTTCTTTGATAGATTTTTAACTTTAACACAACATAATAAGGTTCATTTTCAGTTGCAAAAATTTGACAGTTTTGGATAGCTTGACCTGCTGGCGTCTGTACATTTACTACAGCAACCCTGTACGAGGCCAAAAAGGACCCTATCCTAGCAAAATGCTGCGAAATTGTATGCAATGCATTCAACAGCTATATAGTTATTAATTAATTTAAGGCGACAATAGCCGCTACACTCTTTACGCTGTACCATAGTGCGGGTGACGTTTCAGTAACATTTCGTTTCACTCTTGAAAGTTGCCGCGATTTATAATTATGACTTAGTATTTCAGCTGTACCACATTCGTAATAATTATATTAAATCATTAATCTTCTTCTAAATCGTTTCGCTCTTGGCAGAGGGCAGATGTTATATGCCTCACGATATCTCGCCATCGTTTTCTGTTGGTGGACATTCTGGTACACTCATGTAAGGGCCCGCCCACACAAGATTTAATTTGGTCGGTCGATGGCATGGGTGACCTTCCGCGCGGTCTGGTTCCTTCCACCTTCTCCTGCACGACGAGTCACTGCATCATATTCATTAATAACTGTAGTAAATTAAACATAATACATTACAACACGTCATACAGGCAACTGTCACTCGCACCATGCTACAGCGCAAAGAGTGTAATCATCTTTTGTTTTTTGTTTTTCTTTATTTATTTATAGAGGCTTTTACGCATAGGGTATGGCAGTCCCATCGTATTAAAAAAATGCATTTTCACAAGACGTGGGCCATGAATTTGAGCAAAACGATAGCCGCTAGTGATCTTGAGGGAACAAATCCCGCGAAAATGTCTGCCCAATATTAATAAAATAATCCCCGCACAATATTTTGTCTAATGAAAGATATCTAAAGTAAGACGATATAAAGAATGTAAACAAATTTTCAGGGGTTCAAAACATTTTTATTTGAATTAATTATTATAAAGTTCGAATTTTAATCGCTCTCGTCTGTTTTATCTCGTCTGGTTGGCCTTACTTTAGTTTGTTAGTCTTGTGACACTAAGCGCAACTGCCTACGGTAGAGGTCTTTGATTCGATTCCCAGGTCGAGCAATGTGTTATAGGGTTTTTGTATGAAATTCTTAGTAGCAGCTCGGAGTTTGGGTTTGTGCCCGGTTAATGGCAAAAGGCTCGCCCCCTATTAAATGGGACCTAAAACATACCGGCGGACCGTGGGTGTACGTTGGTAAACCTCTGCCTAATCTTTCGGGGAATATAGGCGTGATGGTATGTAATGAGATAAATAAGTTATAATTAAAATGTTCCAGTTATCATTCAAATCATTAACACTACTCCTTTAGAAGCGATATCGTGAAAGGGCTCGTGGTTTAGTAATAACTAAGCTGATCAACCGATCTGCAAGGTTAAGCTGCGCTAGTCGCGGTCAGTCTGTGGATGACCATTTTTAACACATCGATACCCCTCCGTGCCTCGGAGAGCACGTAAAGCCGTCGTCCGAACACCGATGACAATCGTTAGTAGTAGTCCGAATCCCAAAAAGCCTGACAACCAGTCTATCCTCAGGGTATCAGTATTACCCAAAAATTGGGTTGTGAAGGTCTGATGGTAGTCGCTTCGTGTAAAATACTGATATTCAGCCGCATCTGGTTAGACTGGAAGCCGACCACAATATAGTTGTGAAAAGGCTCGGAGAAAGAAATTTAGAAGCGATCCCCGATTCGAAAATTATTAAAGCTCGTGTATAATCGCCTTAAATATACCATAATAAAATAACATTTAAAAGCAATTTGATTGACCAAGGGACTTACTGTAAATATAGTCCCGACAGTACTACGCTTCCCGTCTGCGGATGGCGGATGTGCCTATTTACGTAGTACCACTGCAAATGCAGCTTTGCGCTCCAGGTTTTCCCTGACTAAGTTTAATTTGGCTCTTGGCTCTAGTATTGAATGCGAAACGACTTAGTATTCAATTTACATTGGAGAATTTTGTGGAGAGTGGGTAGGATAATTATGTAGCCGACTGTAACTTTGCAATTATTTGAATTTAGAAGACTTTTTACTGGAAAAAGTGATGAGATTGGCAGCTTTAAGCTACCGAGCGTGAAACCTGGGTCGATTCTCAGGTTGGACAAAAGGGTTCGTTGGGATTTTTATTGGAACTCCAGTAGCATTTTGGAGTATGTATTTGTGCACGGTTAGTGGCAATAGGCTCGCCCCCTATAATCATACACTTCTGATTAATTTTAGGAATTAGACGCGGGTGGTAGGTATGTTAAATTGTTATTTTTAATCATCATCAACTCATATACTGTCTCACTGCTGGGCAGGGGTCCCCCTCTCACAGAATGAGACGGATTAGGCTATAGTCCACCCACGCTGGCCTAATGCGGTTTGGCAAACTTCACATGTTCTCGAGAAAATTTCTAGGCATGCAGGTTTCCTTACGATGTTTTCCTTCAGCGTTTAAGCAAATGATTATTAATTCGATAATAATAATCATTTACTAAATGACACTTTATTTGTTGTGTATTGTTATTTATTTTACTTAGTAAAATCAAAGTGTCAATGTACTAAGGCAACATAGCCTTAGAGACTATAATATCATTGGTTTTAATGTTAGATGGAATAGAAACTGGAGTACAGTTTCTGGTACATTACCTACAAGTATCAGAATATCATTCCAAAGTGTAATACTATTAGGTACTTCTAGTTTACTTAAACATTTCCGTAAAAAGACATTTGGCACGAGTTGATACGCTTCAAAGTTTCTTCAAGCAATGATTTTTAACATTATTGTAAGGATTGCGGCCCGAGTAACTAAACAGACACAAACACACACACAACATGGTGATTAAAATACAAACTACTAATTAATAATAATAATAAACATTTTATTGAAATAAAACTACTTTTTACTGATTTTATCGCGTCAGAGGTCGTCAGCTAGGAAATGCCGGCTCCATCTAGTTTTAATTAATAATTAGTAATAAATGTCATTGATCATGTAACAATTAAAAATGTAGGGTAGCTGTCAGTAATTATATCATCAAGACGCCCTCCACCTCAGTCTACCCGTGACCATGGACGCTGTAAAGGGTCCGAAACGTCGGGATTAATAATATCAATATACGTGATAAAATCCGTAAAAAGTAGTTTTATTTCAATGTATAATATTCGCGGAAATGTCAGAAATCAATAATGATATACTTACCAATTCAGAGTATTCCCATTAAATTACTCGGCAGTTAATTTCATACAAATTGTGTTGCATTTTTTTAAATTTATTCGAGGAATAGCGGCTACTCAAACTTGGAGAATTCATAAAACAGTTCAGATACGGAGATATTTCTTCTAACCACCTACACAATAAATAATACGCACCACACACACACTCTCAATCACGCAAACACTAATACAAAACACTCCTGATGTTCCATGATTTGAAAAGTAAAAATCTCACAGCCATACAACATAAATGCTTTTCTCCAGACAGGTCCTTAATCATGACAGATTCAGGGGAGACCCGTTTACAGTCTCCCCAGGGAAGTGCCTTAATAGGCGTTTTACAGGGGGGTTCTGGGGTGGTCTATTAAGAGGACACAGTGCCCCCATCCATGTGCAGATGGTGGCCACCGGGGTGGTTTCAGTGTGTAAGACCGTAGACCGTAGGCCTTATGACGGTTTCCACCCGTAAACAAAAAAAAACAAGGTCCTTAATCTTAATTCAAATCTACACTTCTATATCACACTATTTAGATATTATTATTTAGCCGTTGTCGTCCCACTGCAGGGCCAATGCCTCCCTACCCTCCTTCCATTCCTCACGGTTCAAGGCTATTTTGGGCCAATCGTTCCAGAAAAAGTCAAGCTCATCCCATCCCATCTCCGTCTAGGCCTGCCGCGCTCTCGTCTGCCTTTTTGTGGAACCCATTCGGTACTTCGTACACTATCTTACTAATATTATAAATGCGAAAGTAACTCTGTCTGTGTGTTACGCAATCACGCCTAAACTACTAAACCGATTTAAATGAAATTTTGGTACAGAGATAGTCTAGAGCCTGAGAATGACCATAGGCTGCTATATAATGCAAAAAAAAAGACTGTAAAGGGTTGAAATAAGGGAGGAAAATTTGTATGGAAATTACGTCATTTTTAAAGCTAGTTTACTTGGTCATTATTCAATGTCATGTATTTAATTTCAAATTGTAGGGTCGTTATTCGAATCTCATGGTAATTCGGAATCCCTCGCAATGTTTTTGCCATTTACTCTTGTTACCAACACACGTATATGTCTTTGTTGAGCATTATTCAAAGACTTACTGAGAGTATCTTTCTTAGATGCTCGGGGACGACGTGGAGACAAATGAATTTGATCCTGGCACAGACAGTGGGTGGAACACAGCTTTGTGTACAATGTAACTTGTATGTTATATCGGTAACAGGTACCTAGGTTAAGAGATTGAGGATTGAATCGTAATCGACCGAAAATCGAATAACCTCGATTAATGTAATTGTAATCATTATTTCATTTAAAAAACTAACTGTCATTAGTCTAGTGGTCCTAAGCGTAACTACGCTAGAGGTCCTGGCTTCGATTCCCAGGTCGAGCAAAGTGTTATTGGGTTTTTCTATGAAATTCTCAGTAGCAGCAGAGTTTGGATTTGAGCTTAGTTAATGGCAATAGTCTTGCCTCCCCATTACAAACGTACCGGTGGACTGTGGGCGTTGGTACACCTCTGCCTAACTCTTCGGGAAATACTGCTGAATAAAACTTCAATTTAAAAAATTGATTCATTTAAATAAAAACAACACCGTATCCTTTGATCTTGCAGTTGTAGGACTGGATTTTGATTTAATAGAATCTATAACGGATTGCCAATAATTAACAAAAATAAAGAGTAGCTGTTAGTAATTATATCATCAAGACGCCCACCACCTCAGTCTACCCGTGACCATAGACGCTGTAAACGTCGGGATTAATAATATCAATATGACGCGATAAAATCTTTCAATTTATTTTTAAATAAATAAAAAAAAACTAAATATATTGGGACCTTTTTTTACACAGCACCATCTAGTCCCAAACTAAGCAGAGCTTGTACTATGGGCAATAGGTAATGAATATAATACCTAAATACTTTTTATTTGTAAATAGTAAATACATACTTGCAATACATAAGAAACACTTAGACAAACACAAACACTTATTTTATTTTTATTTAATAGGTACAGTAACAGACAACAGATTAAGTTTTACACAATATTCAATGAAACATCATAGTATTCAACCTGAAGTCCAATTAAAACAATACACATCATTCACATGATAATTTAAACTTTAGTGAGCTGGGGAAAGCAAATGGGAAACATATTTTTTTTTTAAAGAAAAAAGTAACCTAATTAGTCCTCATTGTTTCGATCAATTTTCTTATGTTTTAACCACACAAATATTTAGTTCTGTGGCAATCAAACCCACGACCCCATGATCAGAAGTCCGACACTCGAACCACTAGACCACAGACGTCGTTAAAGAAGGAAAGTTTTCGTACGTGAAATATTTCTGGTTCCTAATAACGTTTTAGCTAAAGTTCTAGACGGTATAGGTAAAGAATGTGAGGATATTATAAACTTTTTTGAGGAATGGGACTTCAGGGTTTGAGATTTGTCGAGCTTTCCATTCCCTTATAACTCATTATTCTCATATCGTTGCAATATATAAGTTTTAGTGAAACAACTTTTATGCTATGGTTTTGTATTATTTTTTTGTTATAGTGCAAAGAGTGCTTAAAGCTCTATCTTTAGCTTTTTTAAGAAACCAACTGAATCAGTTTATAACTACGGTATCGTGGGCGCTTATTTGCCATCGTTATTAGTTTAGCAAGGGTCCCGCAGTTAGGGGAACGTATACGTAAATAGTTATAGAGTGTGTACACTTTACAAAATTAAATTTCCCGCAGTTTCGTGTTTCGTTGATCCGATTTAGTTGACATATATGTCAATACCCGTCAATAGATTAGGGTAGTTTGGTAATTGGTTTAATAGTAAATTTGATCATAAATAATCAGACCCATTTATCTAAGCTACAGTACGCGCGGCAGAACCTGGCTGGACTGAAGTTGGCTGTTTGGTTGCGCAGTATACAATATTTCAACATAATAAAATTCATTGCGCATTCAACCAGCTAACTTCAGTCCGGCCAGGTATGCCGCGCGTACTCTACCTTTGTTAATTGTTAGTAATATCATCAAACCATACCCACTGCTGGGCACGGGTCTCCTCTCACAGAATGAGAGGGCTTAGGCTATAGTTCACCACGCTGGATTAATGCGGGTTGGCAGACTTCACATGCCGTCGAGAAAATCTCTGAGGCGTGCAGGTTTGGTCACGATGTTTTCCTTCACCGTTTAAGCGAGTGATAATTAATTATTAAACAAACATATAGCAGCGAATATGGTTTGTCCCATTCAAAGTCACTGGGCTAAAACTTTAAAAAGTCAATTCACATTTTATGTACGCAATTAGTATGTAAGTTATGTTTCCCTCTTTTTATTTTTTGTAATATTGTATTTCTGTATGGATACTTGTGTGATCTGAAATCATATTGTTATTATTATTATAGCCTAATCCCTCTCAATCTGACAGTAGACCTGTGCCCAGCAGTGCGCGAACCTATTGGCATTAATTGGGCACAAATCCAAACTCCGAGCTGCTACTGTCATTGATAAATCCAATTACACTGACCGTCTATCTGGGAATCGAACCCAGGACCTCAAGCGTACTTACAACCACTTGGCTAATGGGGAAAACTTTAGGAATATAGGCGTGGTGATAATGTTCGTTTAAAAAAATTAGTTACGGGTACCTACTAGAGGTAATTAGGTACGTACTACTGGAGACAATATACTCATAAACCTGTTAGACTTTCTCAAGCTTAAGGTAAAATATCTACAAAATTAAAAAAAGATTTTTCTTGCGGATGTGGTTATGTTTATGACGTCATTTTGCTGGGTTCGAGGTCGAGAGCTTTGAGTGACCGTAACGAGGGTAATTAGCGCCAATTAACTTGGCGAACTTAATCATTTTACTACGATTTCACTTTCTTAGAAATTCGTAACATTGAAGTGCCGTAGTTTAAGCTGCTTAGTCTGTGGAACTAGCTTTATTAAATTATTAAAGAGCTTTTTTGAGCTTGGGTACCAATACTTTTTTTTATACTCTTACTACTAAGGCCACCTGATGGTAAATGTTTATCGTAGCCTATAGACGCTTGCAACACCAGGAGTATCACTTGCGCGTTGCCGACCCGGTAAAATGAAAGAGGAGTTAGGGTTGGCAGTATAAGGGTCAAAGTCCCTCCCCACTCCCAACACAACGTTTCCTCGTGGAGCACTGGCAACCTTGCTCACCGTAAAAAATACAACACAACTCAAAGCAGTGTTATTTCACTTCGATTTTCTGTAAGGCGGAGGTACTTCTCCAGTCGGCAGCTCCAATTTGAGTGGAATTAATTAAATATAATGATTTTGAGTTAATTAGCCAAATTACAACGGTAATTAAAAGTAACTTTCCACGCGGACGAAGTCGCGAGCAAAAGCTAGTTTTTATATTTATTTATAATAAATAAATAAATAATACATAATTCGCTTGCGATATTGACGTCTGTTAACATATATGCAGGCTTTGAAGCAGAATATATTTTCGCAATTCGCCGGTTTATTAATGTAAAACATATTAATACTACAAAGCAGGTACCCAACAATAGAACTGTATTCTGACTGCAAGATCCTTACGGTACGTCAGCTTTTTGTGCTTAAATCGATTCTGAGAAGGCACGCCAGTGTTCCACCACCAAATCCAGATAGACGTAAAATTCTCCTTTCAGGTACTCATCACAAAACCACTTTCGCAACACATCAGTTTTATACACTAAGCACTCACATATATAAAAAAATAAATAAACAATTAAAAATCATAAACTTGAACACACATACAGTAAAATGTAAAGTTATAGAATGGCTACTACAGAAGGACTATTCGTATATGGAGTCACTGCTTACATTTCTTGCCTAACACCAAAGCACAAAGAGGTACAGGTTGACACATATGTATATCCCATTTCCAAACAGCCCCCAGACATACATAAGTAAGCACATACACGTACGCATTCATACACGCGAAACACACACACGCATGCGCACATGCACACTCACACAAACACACACATGCACACATGCACGCACTCACATACTCTCACACACACACACGCACACACACATATACATACATACACGTACACAAACAATACAACTACTTACTACACAAACCCACTTCTAATATTAATACTTAGAATAAAACCTCGGTAAATCGATACTGTTCACTGTTGTATTATAATGTTTTGAGTACTCCTAGACCGAACACTGTCTCTTAAGACACAGGTCATCCTAGTTTAAGAGGCAGGGTTAGTATAATTTTGTACAGATTATACAACATTGAATATTATACTTATTGTGTTTTTACGATAATACGATATTTTCTACTTCTCAATTTTTGTAATAAAAATGTAACTACTAAGTATACCGTGTAATCTAATAATCTGTAACTTTTGAAGTAATAAACATTATTATTATTATTATACCCAATAGCACTATGCTTGATCAGGGAATCGAATAGGCGTAGAGTTGTAGTGGTCAGCAAGCGCTGCAGTCTCCACTAGATTAAGCAATATGGCAACTAAAATTGATACGTAATTTAACCAGTATCATAAGTAATTAGGTACCTACTCTGTTTTCCTTCATCTGCATGCCTTAGAGATTTTCTCGATGGCATGTGAAGTCTTTCTGCCAACCCGCATTAGGCCACCGTGGTGTACTATATAGCGTTATCCTTCTCATTCTGATAGAAGACCCGTGCCAAGCAGTGAGATAGAATGTGTGTTTGTTATCTGTCAATAAAATTATCAGTATCCATATCACCACCATCTTTCTCATCTGAAGAAGACCATTTTATAAACAGAACGTTCCTGCAACAATCCATTTTAATTCCAATCTCCGTATAAAGTACCAGGAGTTCATACTTGACAAAAGCTCTCAAGACGGTACTCAGGGAACAACTGAAGGATGCAATTATGGAGCGCACAGAAAACATAGAGATGCCACGTAGTGTGTTATGTCTTGTACACCGCTGGCCAGAAATAGTACCAGGCAAGCAGAATTTATGAGAGCTAATACTAAAATACTTAGCTGTAGAACATTCTGTAATTTACACGCTTGAAGAGAAAGTGTAAACGTTTCTTAAAGCGAAGAAAATGAGGTGAAGTTACTTATAAATTATTTAATTAAGGGAATGAAAGCTCGGTTTAAATGTAATTTATGTAATGATGCTGCTCAGTGTGTCTGTGTGTAATTTATTGTTTATTTTATTAACACTTTCTTAAATTAATTGATTGAACAGATTGGAGTGATATGATATATTTTATAAATACTTTCATTTCTGAGATTAGTCTAAGTATAAATAGAGGTTTCTCGTCTATTATTATATTTATTCCTATAGATTTTCTTTATCATTAAAAAAAGTAAAACTTTCAAATCTAATTAAATCAAGATGGCAAATACAATTAATTAGATGTCATTATAACTATCTATAACTTATGTGACTATGAATGCGAGAAGTTAGTTAACTTCTTTTCTAATTTTACTAATTTTCAAGGGTTTGGAAAAGCTAGATCATCGAGGGAATGTTCTTCTCAATGACCGGTAATTACCGGTAATTTATTTAATTCTATCGCTCCGTTAGACGAGAAATTAACTACTAGGCATAATAGCCTAGTAGTTATTTTGACTGACTACGAACATAAAACTATGCTCCAAAAACTAGCTGTTAGTTTGCACAGTCGGGAGAAAAGTCGCATAAATATTACATTCACGACTATTTCACCCATCTTGACTTTTCCCGCAACCGTACCCACGAGCTGACACGAAGCGTGCCGCTCTCTAGATAAGACTGTAGAATTAATTGCCGGCGTATTATCCGTAGTTCAATTAAAAGACAGCTCTTTAAAACTACTTTCAAAGCATTTCTGCTTCCTTAGTACCGAGGTAGGCATGTTATGATTCTGTTTCTAACTTGTTTTTTATTGATTTCTGAGACTTACGCTTACTACTAACTTATTTGTTTCTTTTATATTAAGAACTAGCGGCCCGTTCCGGCTTCGCACGGGTGGACATAAGATTCCCTAATCTTTTCTAGCAATAAATATAGCCTATGTTACTCAGGGTGAATGTAGCTTTCCAATGGTGAAAGAATTTTTGAAATCGGTACAGAAGTTTTTGAGTTTATTCATTACAAACATACACACAAAAATACAAATCTTTCCTCTTTATAATAGTAGTGTAGATTTAGAAACGGCTGATGTTTAGATGTTTTTGATAGGACGCCTTATAAAAACTTGTGGGTATTATCTTCATTAGATATTTCATAATATTGCGCACTGTCTGACTGTTTTAGGCAGCACTCCTAATGACAGCACGGTGGTTTAGTGTAGGGTAGAATATTTCTAGCAGTCCATACAAATACTTGCTGAGCGCGGGGTTTAAATCTACCTCACATGATGCAGCAGAAGTCGATCCCTCATTCATGCTAAACGTCTTCTCAATACGATAACCAAGAAAAAACGTGGATAGAATTTTAGTTTGTTATAAAGTTGAAAAAAAGAATGAATTGGTATATTCATTTCTGACATTTACGCGAATATTATAATATTAGACTGCCCGAGACTGAGTCTACCCGTGACCATGGACGCTATAAGGGTCCGAAACGTCGGGATTAATAATATCAATATACGCGATAAAATCCGTAAAAAGTAGTTTTATTTCAATGTATTGGTATTTTGTACATACAACCAGTGTCAAACTTTGAATTGCAATACATAGTACAATACGGGCTTTAACACTAGGTAATCGTACGTGGGGAAAGTTTGATTGCAGTCACTCAAAACTTTTCCCCCACTTTCCCAAACTTTTCGCGCTCCTTACGAGTATTTATCTTGAAATGTGGGTATAAATCAAAGTGATGGCAAGGCGAGATCTGTTTACAACCTTCTTACGATTATACTTTTTAATAAAGAAGTACATTTTTATATTGAAAAAGCTTTTTGGGTCACTCACCGGATTTTGATTAAACTTTTTATTTTGCGATTAATAGATTACAATAGATATTACAATAGAATAGATTATAAAATATAACAGAACTGTGTATCTAAAGATCTGTTTATTGTATACAAATCTATAAAGGATGAAGCACAAATATAATAAATATTTTTATATAGAAAAAGCTTGAGTTTAGCTACTATTAAACTTACTTTTAATTTTATTAAAGGGTAAGAATTATAATATTTTGCTTTAGGACATTTTATTTGACAAAATAATATGTCTAACATGAATATTTACTAACGTTTGCAAATAATTACTTATCTCTCGATTGTTTTCTTTACTGGAGATCGATATTTGAAATAAGTATAGAAATAAAATATCTCTTGTTAGCTAATAAAATACGTGTGAATTAATTATTAGTTAAATAAACCCTAATTGTCGTAGACGCAATGCTCGCTACGTAACACGTTCTCTTATTAATGGCTTTAATTTAAATGAATAATTGTGTTCCATCTATTTATTTGATGGCAATATTTTGTTAAATAAAGATCTGGTTTTGAGGCTATGTTTACTAACAATAACTTCCTTCGTAAAACAAAATATGTACAAGCAACGTAAAAAATAGGTATCAAGCCAGTAACTAGTAGGTAACAAGCTAGTAACTCGCTCGACAGTCATGGATATTTCCCACAGAAGTTTTATTACATGGGGGGGGACACAACATGGACACTTGCCGATGGACTTTAATTATACGGCGATGTAAACCGTAGCACCTGCTACACCGTAGCCTACACGTAGTCTTTTCGTAGCAAAACTAAGCCGTGACAATATCGATGACGTCATGCAGTATAAAATATTTAACGGTCAGGCAATTATTTTGAATGGGGAATATTAGTTTGTTTATTTTTAAAATAACTTTGCCCTATGATTTTTTACTGTATCGTCGGTGCGTTTACAAATACTAGGTATTTATCTTTTTGTATTTTCCATGCTAAGATTATTAAAGCGATGGAAAAATTCGACCACGGGCAGGATTCGAACCTGCGTCTTCTGGTTAGGTACACCAGAAGCTATGACCACTAAGCCACCGCGAGTCCCACACGCCATTACGAATTTTGCCTTCACATTTCAGGTATTTGTAAACGGTACCCGGTAAAAAAATATTTTTTTAGAACCTTAGGCCAAACAAATATTTCTTCCGTGTGGGAATCGAACCTGCGACGCGTAGCACAGATTGCCACTGCTCTGGTTACATGGTCACAAATTTAACATTCAGTAGCAGTAACATAAAATTAGTATCATTGCGGCACACATTAAAAATTAGGGTCCTCCATTCATCATCATTTATATTTGGCAAACAACCCCGGAAGCGGAGTTCATTCTGCAATTTTTTTTTCAAATTAAAATCTCTGCATGGTTATGTAACCCTGGTAAACCTTTGCGTCCGTTTGGGGACGATACCAGATGACTAATGGTGCAAAGGTGAAAGCGGCGCGTGGCAAAATATTTACTCATATACATTTTTGAAGTATGAATGATTTATCAAGCATTTTCATCATCATTATACTGAAGCTGAGAGATACTTCAAACGTTGGTTATCCATGATAGAGCAATGTTTTTCACACGGTACTCTTAACACGTTTTTATTAGCTTCGCTTGTATCTATATATCTATTTCCGTTACATAGATATTTAGAATCGTAGAATGTATTCATAATACTTAAAATTTTCTATCATAGAAAATAGTTACAATGAAAATGAAAATGTATGTAACAAAAGGTAGATTAGATACCATCAACTCATATACTGTCCCACAGCTGGGCCATGGGTCTCCTCTCATATAACAGCGATAGCAGGAAGCAATTGGAGAAAGAAAGCCATGGACAGAGAGGTTTGGAAGAAGCTGGAGAAGGCCTTTACCCGAGAAGGGGTTCCGATCAATGGTACTGAAGAAAGCAACGATAGCGAGTAAAAGAAAATGAAAGAAACTTAAACAAGTCTCGTTTAAAACTACATTAAAATCATATACCTAATATTATTATTTATTAAAACGTATGTAACAACAATTATTTTTGTGGATTGGAAATAAATGGGCTTTATTATTATTATTATGGGTCTCCTCTCAGATTGAGAGGGATAAGGCTAGTCCACCACCCAGGCCTAGAGCGGGTTGGCAGACTTCACACACCGACGAGAAAAATCTTTAAGGTATGCAGACAAGGTCCGTACAATACACAGATAAAATAAGGAAAGAACAAAAACAACAAAGATCTTTGTTGTTTTGTCTTTGTTGTTTATGTTGGTAGATGTGCTATCGGGATGTTTGTCCCGAATGGGTGTTGCCAGCTCAGCATTATGCTGGGCGTATTTAATACCCAGCGCTGGTTTTGAGTTGGCATCCTAGCAATAGCAATTATTTATTAATAGGTACTGTAGAGGTCGCTACCAGGAGTCAGCATGAGACTGGCTGGTTTAAGAAGAAATAATCATTTGAAATTATTGTAGAATGTTTAGTGGAAAAAAGTGAGCAATGATTGTGTCAGAATTCCCTTGACCTTTGAAGAATAAAGTCGCAGAGTACCTTTTAACCGAGAGTTTCTTTGAATAGGCCTCCTAGGATCCCATCAGGATCTTATAGTACACACATGAATTTGAAAAGTTTGAGACGCATACCTTTAGCAGTCCAATGGTCATACCACTAGCTGCCTCCTGTAACCGGTACCAAATACTGGTAAAAGAAGAATCAAGGACTTATTATGTGTCACTTTGACATAATAATATTACTATGTGTGTACAAAAAATCGTTTGGACATGTAGGTGTATTCTAGGACAGAATATTTTGGTAATCTACGAGCTATAAAAGCACTAGACTATTCCTGTTATTTTTTTTTCACATCTGATGACGACGTATTTTTGTGTTAGTACTACATAGTATATATTGCTGTTTTTAACAAGTGTAACGTATGATCATCACGATAACCCAAAGATCTATATAGTAGTAATACATTGTCATAAATACCTATTTAGTTGTTATCGTTGTAAACGGGAGTCAAGGGTTAAAGCTGAAAACCAGCGCTTGGGAACCCCTAGGGGCCCTTAAGCATAAGCTGACGCTTTAACCTTTTGCTTTCGGTATTATAGTTATTTTGTAAGTACCTAATTGCTACAATGTTGGCTGTAATATCGAAAACAATAAATCTCTATTCTATTCTATTCTATTCTACGTCTGTGGTCTAGTGGTTCACGTGTTGAATTGCTAATCACGAGGTCGTGGGTTCGTTTCCCACAGGACACAAATATTTATGTGATGAACACAAATGTTTGTTTGTCTGGGTGTTCCTTATGTATTATAAGTATGTATTTACAACAAAAAGTATAAAAGTATTATATCCATTGTCTAGTACCCCTAGTACAAGCTCTGCTTAGTTTGGGACTAGATGGTGCTGTGTAAAATTGTAAAAAAAATATTTATTATCTATTCTCTCTCCGTCTAAAGGTTGTAAAATCATTGTAGGAAATTTACTCGTAGTACGAAACGTATGTAATACCTCAATTTAAAAAGCAAACGTTTTTATAAGGATCTGCTCGAAGCAGCGTCCTTAAAGTGCCTAAGCTTGCTCATAATGGGCGAGTGAGTTTTACTATTCAGTGTAGATTCTGTAGCCCTCTCTGGAATACTGAGCAGACTAGGGAATATTATGATATCCGTCCGGGAACGTTGAGTGCCTATCAAACCGGAGATGTGTGACTTGTGAGATTCAATTATAACTTTTATCACGCTTTTATAAGTCGTGAAATATCGTGACAAATTGGTATAAACATGTGTATGTTTAGAAACATATTTATGAATACCATTACGCCTGTTTTCTCAAAGGGATAGGCAGAGATGTAATAATGTAGACAAACATTTCGCCGGTATGTCAGTCAATAAGATTTTGTTGGACATGGGAATCGAATCCAAGACCAATGAGGCAGTTTTATGGATAACTAGTTGTTTCCTGTAGTTTTACTCGCATTTCAAAGCATTTTTTGAGACAAAAGGTCTATATCCTCACCCAAGGTCTAATCTATATCTGTACCAAATTTCATCAAAATCGGTTCAGCGGTTTAGGCGTGAAAGCGTAACACACAGACGGACAAAGTTGCTTTCGTATTTATAATATTAGTAGGGATAGCGCGATAGAATTCGAAAACGTTATGCTGTATGTTTTTTTTTATGAACCTACTTAATAATATATTTTATTTATAATAATACAAAATAGTATGTTTGTTTTAACAGGTGACGTTGTTAGTAATGGTTCAACCCAATAGCCGCATCATGTTTTTCGAAATAAGGAAAACGAGCAACTATTCCCGTGTTTCCTCTATCTGATGTTGTATCCTACCCTTCCCCTACTTCCCCCTACACAATGTAAACGTCTGATATATCAAGTTTCACAACTTTTACGGTAAAACTTGTTCTATAGTTAAGTTTTCTTTGTGAAAATTTATATACAGATCTGTATCAATTAACTATGCCATGAAAAGAAAATAATGATTTTAGTTTTTCTATGAAAAAAATCTTGGTTATTTTTTAAATCAAAAGGATAGGACGAATAGTTATTGTGTTTGATCGCTTCATATATCATTCACATACTATGGTTAGAAAAGAGTTAATCTAATATATACAATTCTCGTGTCACAGTTTTCGTTGCCATACTCCTCCGAAACGGCTGGACCGATTTGTATGAAATTTTGTATGCATATCGGGGAGGTCTGAGAATCGGCCAACATCTATTTATCAGACCCCTAAATGATAAGGGTGACCCACCCCAATATTTTTTTTATGGCAAAACTACGTTTGCGGGGTCAGCTAGTAAATATATATAAATATGTTGGTACAATTTTACACAACACCATCTAGTCCCAAACTAAGCAGAACTTGTACTATGGGTACTAGATTAGAAATAAATACTATTTTTTGTAAAACCATTATAGCATTGCCATATTATTATTGTATTGAAATAACTTACATAAGAAACTCCCAGATAGAAACACAAACAGTCCGTACTTATTTATCTATCTATCTATCTATCATGGCAATGATATATTTATATTTGTGTCTTGTTAAATCCTGTGAGAATCGAACTCACGATACATAGGTAAAACAGGCTAGAAATAGCCACATTTGGTGAATTAAAAATAATTCCAGCATATTCGAAACCTCTTAAAAAGCGTATAAAGCCTAACACAGCTTTACACTTACAATGTCAAATTATGAATTGAATTTCTGACCAGGGTTCCAGAAAGAGGAGAAGGTATAATTTGCGATGGCATAGCATTCTTATGTTCACAAACTTATTGTGAGAGCATGTCTGGTATTTAGGAGTTTATGAGAAGGAAAAATCACATTCACATTGACAAGGCACGTACCTATTATTTTTTTCGAAATCATGTGCGTATTAATAATTAATGATCACTCCCATTTACGGTGAAAGAAAACATCGTGGGGAAACCTGCATGCCTTAAGAGATTTTCTCGACTGCGTGTGAAATCTGCTGAGCCGCACTAGGTCAGCGTGGTGGATTATAGCCTAATCCCTCTCATTCTGTTATAGGAGCCCCGTGCCCAGCAGTGGGACCGTATATGGGTTGATGATGAATTCACATTCTAGCTGGTGACTACCAGCTTCCATTAAACCGAGTTTCCTTGTCTTCAACTAATAAAGTTTAACTTACTCAACAAGTCAACAGTAACATTTTGTGTTTATTATTCTGATTAATTATGATTAATTGAATAGTCAAATAGCATCCGAACATGAACCTGTCATCCGTTTTCGACTAACAAGTTTAACAAACAAATTACAACCTATGGGATGGATCGTTGCGTCACTTGAAAACCTTATATAATTATGAATGTGTGGGTGGATATATTAATCATAACTGAATTGGGTATTTTGAGTATTTTTGATATTATACCGTGTAGATTATATTATAACGTTGTGGTCAAGCTATTCAAAACTGTCGATTTTTTCCAATTGAATATGAACCTTATTATGTTAGGTCCCAATATCGGATAGACAGGTTGTCAGGGTTTTTGAGCTTCTGGCTATTAATAATGATTGACATAGTTCGTATAAGAACCGGGACCCAAACCTTTAAGTGAAAAAGCACAGATACATTATCCATTTACTTAACTTATTGAATGGTCACCCATCCACAGAGTGGTCGCGGTTTGCGCAGCTTAACCTTGCAGATCGGTTGATCAAATATAATTACAACCTCGCTCATCTACTGATAATCGAAATAATATTGAAAAAAAAAACAGTCGAATTGAAGGTTATATTTAAGTCGTTTAAATAATCTAAAACGAAATGAAACCACAGAATTCAATAATAATCATTCGGAACTTTTTGAGGTTCTAAATTGGTAATTTTAACTTTAAAGGCTTTCGTTTGGCGTATTTCCGTTTCCAAGTTGATAAACGCTCTCAAAAAGTATTTGTTTGAAACATTTGTTGGTAAGCTTACGCTTTGGATTAACTAATTTTAATCAGTTCTTTTTTCTTCTGATGTGATGAGTCCTATAGTTGATGCTACATGTTTTTTTTAAGTAAATAACGTTCCCACACTAGGATTGTCCTCATAATCGTGGGTGCGCTTACATACACATATTTCACATGCATATCTATAGATATGGATATGCATGTGAAATATGCCTACATGATTATAGTTGTTCCAGATGGATAGCCGGATAGCCTATGTTAGGCTATACTAATATTTGGTCCATGTGGGAGTCGAAGTAAAGACACGCGCCGAAGTATTCGCTCCTTCAAGAAAAGAGCGTAATCCCTTTTAAAGGCCGGCAACGTGCTTGTGACTCCTCTGGTGTTTCGGGTGTCCATGGGCGGCGGAAATCGCTTACATCAGGCGATTCGTATGCTCGATTGCCCCCTATCCCATAAAAAAAAAGTATGACTGCTACGCTAGAGCTTCTGGCTTCGATTCCCAGGTCAAGCAGTGTTATTGTGATTTTTAATGAAATTCTCAGTAGCAGCTCGGAGTTTGATTTGTGCCCGGTTAATGGCAATTAGCTCGTCCTTCTATTACATGGGGCCTAAACATACCGGCGAACTCTTGGTGCATATTGGTATACCTCTACCTAACCCTTCGGAGAATACAGGCGTGATTATCACAAATTTGTAGAAGAAACCATGGTGTTTCTTGCCAGTATATCTTTTCCATAAGAAATAACGAACTTGTAACAGCGCTCCTAAATTTTTAATTTCATAAAATGTATGTTACATTTTAGTTTAGATGAAATAGAAAATATATTATTAATCGTAACCACAAACAAAGTTCACGTCCGCTTTCCATTAGACAAGATTGAGAAAAACAACCTGCGAATCAAACTTGAGATCTCAAATCGGCATCTATGCTTACAACTATACAAGATTATAGAGAGGTTGCAATTAATAAACAAATAAAAAAATATGGTATACTCATTTTAAAAGAAAGTGGTAAGTAAACCTTTTGAAAATATGAACGCTTTAAAACAAAATTAAGTTCAAACGATAGCGATGACATATATCTTTGAACAAAATTTTTCATATCTCGTGTAACTCTCCAAGAGTATTAGGACTTCAAAAGACAAGAGTTACTTTATTAAATCCAGAGGTTTCAACGTGCGAAATTCAATTATAGACTCTAAGCAAAATGCAACAACGTCCATAAAAGTGGAGATCTCGCTATGATTTTCAAATCGTATAAAAGCCAATATTTCTTAAGTCACTAATCTGATGAATTTATCTTTAGTCCGTTTTTCGATTTAGATAAAAATGACCACTTTGAAATACGATTACCCAGGTAAAGAGTAATGTTAGGCTCGTGGGCAGGCTCGTGGCTAAGTAATAACCAAGCTGATCTGCAAGGTTAAGCTTAAGTCTGTGGATGGGTGACCAACGAGACTCCTTCGTACCTCAGAGAGCACGTAAAGCCGTCACTCCCGGTTGTCATACGAACAATCGTTAGTTGAAATCCTGAGGATAGACTGTATGTGGTGGTAGATAGGTATTGTTGTATTGACGTCTGTGGTCTAGTGGTCCGTGTGTCAGACTGCTGATCACGAGGTCGTGGGTTCGATTCTCACAGGGCACAAATATTTATGTGATGATCAAAGTGTTTATGTTCATCTGGGTGTTTGTTATATAATTTAAGTACATATGTATTTAGTATTATATCCATTGTCTAGTATCCACTATACAAGCTCTGCCTAGTTTGAGACTAGATGGTGTTGTGTGAACTTGCTTAGGAATATTTTTATTATATTGATTTCTGACATTTACGCGGATATTATACATTGAAATAAAACTACTTTTTACGGATTTTATCGCGTTATATTGATATTATTAATCCCGACGTTTCGGACCCTTTACAGCTTTTAACCCTTTATTATTATCAATATACGCGATAAAATCCGTAAAAAGTAGTTTTATATCAATATTTATTATTATTTATTAGTTCTATTTAAACTTTTTAGAATTTTGTATCAGCTACTTTTTATTAAAGAATTCCTTATTTTGTGTTTGATTTCCCTATAAAGATATTGTTTTATTGTGTTTTTATGACCCATAATATTTAAAACATCAATATTAATATTCTGTGGTATAATGGCTCTTATCAAAGCTTAAATCATAATCTAATTTTGTTTGTTTAACTCACATTGTGCGATGGCTCACGAAATGAAATGAGATTTTATCTCACACATCCACCTATTATAATAAATACCTATTCTCATATCGCTACGTATATTCCGCTCAGAGCAATCCTTAAAAGGCTTTATTGCCAGTAGGGAATATTCAATCATTTCTATAAAGAATTATTCTATAATTTAATCGTTATTTTTTACAGTTTGGCAGTTATTAATTATGATTTCTTCTTTATCTTTCACATCAAACTGCATAATCTCACAATAATATAATATAATATATATAATTAATATAATATAATATTTTTTGGACATTTTACACAGCACCATCTAGTGCCAAACTAAGCAGAGCTTGTACTATGGGTCCACTAGACAATGGATATAATACTTATATACTTTTTTTTTGTAAATACATACTTATTATACATAGAAAACACACAGACAAACACAAATACTCAAGTTTTATCCACACAAATATTTGTGTCCTGTGGGAATCGAACCCACGACCCCATGATCAGCAGTCCGGCACTCGAACCGCTAGACCACAGAGGTCAATGATAGAACAAAATTTTAAACTGAAGAAAAGCTTTTTTTTTATGGGTTAGGGGGCAATCGAGCTGGCGGATCGCCTGATGGTAAGCGATTTCCGCCGCCCATGGACACCCGCAACACTAGAGGAGTCACAAACGCGTTGCCTCTTTTCTTGAAGGTTTGAAGGTCATATAGCATAGCATTGTAAACATTAATTATTTAAAGGAGTATCTATGGAGTTTCTAACGACTCTAAGACCCATTATTAGGAACCGGGGAACTAGTGTCTGACATTTCAAAAGTACAGTCAACAAAAGAGGTAGGTATGCAGCTATCGAAATCTGCTTCGAAACAAAATCTGTTTACAGTATGTTAAAATAAAATTGCAAATAATTGGGTGCGCAACGAACCCCATTTAATCACTGCAAACCTGAATGTTGATGTTGTTTTATGTATGAAAATGATTTCAAAGATGAACCCAGTCATTATTACAAAACAAAAGCTACGGCTTATCATAATTATCCGTTTCTCGGTTAAGCACGGGACTTTTAATATTCACTCACTTTCGGTAATGGGCGCTATAAATTATTACGAGCTCTGGCACACTTTTTAAATGCTCTATTGTCATATTTTATCTGCGAGTTTTTCTGTATTTATGTATTTTTTTCTGTAGTTAAGTTGGTACTTAAAATGCTAATGTAGGTCTTTTGTGTAATTGAGAGCAAATGGAAGTTGAGTCAGCGATGAGAAATGACACCACAATTTGTGGTGTCCCAAACAATTCTATGTTGACATAGTCATGTATCCGGATTAGGATCCTTTGCGTTTCAGGACTTTCAGCTAGATATTTCCGCCAGATAAAATCAGCTCAAACAGATAAAACGTGTAATCTCCCAAGAAATCCTTTTTCCTTTTATGGTACGTTAGTCTAAAGATGACAAAGTACCAGGATGACACAAACGTGAGGAGCGCTCAATATTCAACTGGACTGACAAATCCGATTTATAAGTCCTCAGTTTATACTGCATCTTGATTCTTGGACAGCTTTTATTTAGTTCGGATTATACTAGGGCGATATAAATGAAAGGAGTATTTTATTTGTGTTATTATAAAATCACGTACATAATAATATATCTATCATCATCATTCTTCTTTGTAAATATTGAATCAAACATTTTTTACAGCACATTAAAACATTATACACACTAGCAAAATACTTAAAAACTCAACTAAGTTTACCGCCGACTATGATTTTGACTGTTCGAACGTTGTGCCGCGTGTCGTGGGTTTGATTTTCAACTGAAGCAAATATTCATGTTCAATGGATATTTGTTTTAAGTAATAAGTGGTGGCGTGTACAGACGCACGTCAAACTATCCAAAACTGTCAAATTTTCCCAATTGATTATGAACCTTAAACTGATAAAAATATTTAAAAAAATACTATGTTGAGGTCAGCTTCCAGTCTAACCAGATGCGGCTAAATATCAGTATTTTATACGAAGCGACAGCCATCAGACCTCCGCAACTCAATTTCTGGACAATACCTGAGGATAGACTGGTTGTAAAGGCTTTCTGGGCTTCTGCCTACCACTAACGATTATCATAGGTGTTCGTATGACAACTGGGATCGACGGCTTTACGTGCTCTCCGAGGCACGGAGGGGTGCCGATGTGTTAAGAATGGTCACACCATCCACAAACTGACCGCGGCTACTATAGCTTAACCTTGCAGATCGGTAGATCAGCGTAGTTATTACGTAGCTACTAGGCCCTCATAGGTATGAGTTATAATGTAGAGCAATGTCTAAATCCTTTTGTAAACAGAGCTTAGCGGGTACGGTAGCCTCATTGGCGGTATTGTCATTGCATCACTCAAAGTGTAGCTTGACCACAACAGAGGGATTTCAACAACCTATCACACGACCAGACCGCGACTTTAATAAATATATATGTATATATGTTACGCTCAAAGATCGAAAACGCTCATTGAGCGAAAAAATAGCTCAATTACATTAGAAAGTAGCAGCTTAATAATCAGTTGTCAGCTTTGTTTTCATTTAAACTGGCATCGAGCTTTTGCATTTATTAAAAAAAGAACTAACCTAGCCTAAGTAAGAATATTTTATTATTTCGTTTTTATAATTCCTTGCATTTTGAAGATCAACTAATATAATTGACCATAATGCGCTGTGAGTTGTTTTTGATCTTTGAGCGTAATAAATACACTAACTGTTGTTCGAGTTTCACAGGCTTTCAAAGGGTTTCTTGAGACAGAAGCTAGCCTATGCCCTTCTCCAATGTCTAATCCATCTCTGCACCAAATTTCATCAAAATCGGTTCACCGGTTTAGGCGTGAAAGCGTAACAGATAGACAGACAGACAAACAGACAGAGTGACTTTGTAAGAGGGATTTCAAGATGGTAGGCTCTACTCATGCTGCAGAGTTCAGCTGGGGTAGTCCCACTCATTGCCAGACATTCTGCCGCTATCTTATCTTACTCGTATGTAATATATTCTAGTTTTAAGTTATTTTGCTGCGTCCTAACAGGGTCATGTATTCCTAGCTTAAGCTAAGCTTGTTACTTCGTATACATTGTGCAATAAATAAATAAATCTTAACTGTGGGGGTTGTGTTGTCCCCAGCCTCAATCAAAATCAAAATAGTTTTATTTTCATATAAACCATATACAGGCACTTATGAAATGTCGAGTCTAGGTGCACGGTTCCAAAGTAGTCGTTTCCTATGGAGAAGAACCGGCAAGAAACTCCAGCCTACATTCCTTACTCTTGAACGACGTGGTTCATGAAGGCGGCTAGCCCACTAAGAGGAAGGAACCTGTAGTTTTCTGGTTTGGGTAACCTTTGCCGAGATGACGAGATCCGTTTCGTCACAATCACAAGTCTGCCACTATGCAACAATGTGCTAATATGATTGTGTTCCGGTTTGAAGAGCAATGTAGCCAGCGAAATTATTGGGCATTTGAACCAGCATTTGCTTTAACAACTGAGGTCTCAAGACTACAACGCGCGGGTGATAAAACTGGTGTTGTTTTGCGTCTATAGGTTGCGGTACCATGACGCGCCCGTATGATTGTTTTACATGATACCTCAATAAAGAAAAAGTGTTATTTTTTTTTTGTTATCAGAAGTCACGGCTTCATAATTGAATAGTTGTGCCGTCATTTTACGGTCATTAGTCTTGTCAGCAAAGCTGAAGCTCGACACCCATAAAAACAGCGTACAAACCTGCTACAATCAATTTTGTACCAAAATCCTTCTTTTTTCGACTTCTCGTGTTATCGTCGTGAGTGACAGGATCGTTCGAATGATAAATGACGTCAGATCCGCCGATTTTACTCCCATAGATACGAGTTTTTGTGTTCCACTCCATTGCTGTTATATAATATCTATCATCACGTTGTAATTTCTGTGCTCCTAGTATATCGGGTTTTATGTTAACCATCTTGTTATGTTTTCCTTGTTGATAAAAGAAACCTATAATTATTATTAGACTAATTAATCTCGTGGCTCGTGTTGAGTTCGTATTAATCTCGTCATCCTTATTACAGTGTTTCCTTTCATACCTAGCCTAAATTACTCTCAGTCCAATTTTATCAAACTCAGTCGTAAACTGAGATAACAAAAGTATATAAATAAGCTTTTTTCTCATTTCCCACAAGATCCTTAATATTTCTTCTGACCGTTTTTTGGTGATAAAAATAGGCCCAAGTTTTACTACGAGTGCGGAGTAGACAGCAATAAAATCACTATTCAGATTGAGATGCTGAAGATTTGAATACGATGATTAGGTATTATTATACTAATCAGAGCAAATAAATAAATAAATTTCAAATAAATAAATTTGATATTGGCATCGTAAAGATGTCAAGATAACACAATAATTTTATTATTTATCTAAGTACATTACAGACACAATGCCAAATATACGAGTTACATACTCGTAATAATACCTACTTATAATTTTAAATTTGGATTTTCTATGCAAAAATTGCGTTCAAAATTATTAGGCATTCATAAACTTAGAGATACATCAAAATAAAAACTTTAGTTTTACTTCCATAGGGTCAGTGTAGGCAAACTACACAAGACTTACCATAATTTGCTATATAAAACATAACATACCGTCACGCCTGTATTCTCCGAAGGGATAGGTAGAGGAGTACTAATTAATGTACACCCACAGTTCGTTCGTCGTTATGTTTAGGTCCGATGCAATGGGGGGCCTATTGCCATTAACCAGGTCATTATTTCTTAGAACCCCAATAATATTTTGTTCGATCTGGGAATCGAACCCAGGACCACTAGTGTAGCTGTCGCGGTACGACCACAAAGCTAAATAAGTCAGTTACTACGATTTCTTATTCTTCTATCGGTATATCTTGGCACAGACCAAGGAAGCATAGCGAAAAAGAGCTGACGAATGAAAATAACTTTTAAAAATTCGACTTTTAAAAACTTAATAAACGAGACCGGGTAAAAATTTTATGACGTCAAAGCACATTCCACTTGGTCAATTTTTGAAATGTTGCGTAGTTCAACAAAATATAACACTTTCAAATCGTAGCAGGAAGCTAGAACATTCTAGTTCAAAATCGTTTCAATTTTGAAGAACGATAACAATTTCTCATATCCACGGCCGATAAACGTGTCTATACGAACACGTCCCGTCGCCTCCGCGTACCGTGATTCTAGATATCCAACGTAATTTGATGTCAACGTCATGCTCCGGTAGTGTTGCACTGCGATCGAATTTATTTTTAGATCAAGCTTGGGAGAGTTTTGCAAGTCAACATCATGATGACTTTAGACAATGCATCCTAGCCTTTTCCCCTAACTATGTTGTGGTCGGCCCTCAGTCCACTTACGTGAATCAACCTATATATCGCTGACTGAATACATTAGTGGCACAAGTCGAATTTGTGGCAATTTGAGTTAGTAATGAATTCTTGTTCTAAATTAGGTACTTTATTGTATGCATTAAAGACCCAACTCGTTAGTTCATAAACTACCCGGTTGGAGGCGTAAGCGTCATTAGTGAATAAACGATATCGTTGCGTCTCTTTCATGCAACACCGGCTCATCGTTAGTCGGCCGCATGTGCTCGCGGCTATCGCATGCTTAATGTTGTGCAATAGTGACACTTCGGAGTTGTGCCAGTTTTGCATAAACATCGTGAAATTTTTTTAGTTGTGCCGGTGTAGTTTTGATAACCATGATGCCAAACAAAAATATGTGTGCTGGTGCTGCACCACGGTAAGTAGTTATTTATTTTGTTTTAAATAAAAATAATCACCGTTACTAAATACAACATAATGTAATGTAATGTGAAAATCACTTATTCGCGTAAAACAAAATTTTAATTACATTGGTACAGGTCGAAAACAATCCAGCTAGAATCGAGTATGAATTAATATACAATAACTGTTTTTTTCCAGATCTAAAGGATCCCCTTGTGAACACGATACGACAGCTTCATCAGTAAGTGACCCTGGTGTAAAAAAATTGAGTGATGCTAGAAACACAATTGAAAACAAATGTTTCTCTGGACTTGATTATGATGTAATGAAGGTTCTCTTTGGCAGAAATTGTGTCTCGAATGTAGCTCAGATTTTATGTGACTCTCCATTGACTGCATCAGATTTCGAGTTTTCGCAAAGTCAATCTGAAAGCTTGGACAAACAATCAAAAAGTGTAATTTCTTTGGAAAACGATAGACCAACATTCTCAAGCGTGCCAGAGGGAGAAATATTGTGCGAAGGTTCGCCATCTTTAGATACAGATAAAATTGTAAATTACCATACAATGGATGAAGAAGACACGCCAAACGATCCGAGTAACATTTTCTGTAGTCCGGGTAGTCCTTCGATATTGCCACCAACGTCTGAATTTAGAACGAAATCAATAGAAGACGATTTGACTGATTGTGAAAGTCCTAATAAACAGCAAATGCCCCTGAATCTATCTCCATTAAATAGCCCTTCGCAATATGATATTCTGCTTGATTTACCGACCAATGTGTCTTCAGAGCACCATAACACCGATGCCAATATAATACCAACTTCTGCAATTCTAACAGATGTGTCTTTAAGTTCGGAGTCAGAGATTGACGACTCTGATGCCGACCCTGATTATGGAAATCTTGATAGGATCGAATCCAGAATCTCTGAGTCCGATGAAAGTTTATCAAGTTTATCTGAAAGTGTGCAGGAAGAAAACATTAAGCCTAAAACTCGCAAAAGAAAAGCAAATCCTGCACTGTGGAAAAGAAATAGAGCAAAAGAATTACGTAATTCTGGACAAGAGTACAAAGCTTTAAAAAAAGGTAATCTGGTGCCTTCAAGGACAATAGGGCTTCCCTGCACTGACTCTTGCAGACGTAAATGCACACTAAAAATAAGCGAAGATGAACGGAAGGAATATTTCCAATCGTTTTGGTCTTTGAAAGACCTTAACAGACAAAGACAATTCATTGCAAATTCTATGGAACTGATTCAACCTAAATACAGATATCCTGTTCTACGTGAAAATCGGACAGCTCGCAAATTAAACCATACTTTTTTTATGTACAAGGCTCAAGAGAAAGTAAGTGTCTGCAAAACGTTTTTTACTTCTACTCTAGGTATAACAAACCGATGCATAAGAACTGTACTTGAAAAGACAGAGAAAGGCTTCACTGCAGAAGATCGAAGAGGCAAACATGAAAAACACGCTTCGATACCTGAAGAAGTAAAAGACGGTGCTCGTAAGCATATTTCTAGTATTCCGACAGTTGAAAGTCACTACACGCGTGCAGATAGTTCTAAAAATTACATAGAAGGAGGACGAACACTGATGGACCTATACAGAGATTACAAGCAAGATTGTCAAAAAGAAAATCGTGATTTCGTTACTTTCTCAATCTATAGACAAATATTTAATTATGAATTTAATATGGAATTTTTTAAGCCAAAGAAAGATTTATGCCAATTTTGTGAATCATACAAAAATAAAGATTATGGTGAAAGATTAGACATAGAAATCGAATATATGAGACACCACGAAGAGAAAAATATAGCTAGAACTGAGAAAGAAGAAGATAAAACTAAAATTTCTAAGAATTACAGAGTTGCATGCTTCGATCTTCAAGCCGCTTTACCAACCCCGAAAGGTGAGGTTTCGACTTTTTATTATAAAAGCAAATTGTCCACATACAATTTTACCATTTGTGACTTGAATAAGAAAGGATTGGGCACAGTTAATTGCTACGTTTGGCATGAAGGTGAAGGGCACAAAGGATCTAATGAGATTGGGTCTTGTTTACTGCATTACTTAGAAATGTGTGCTTCAAGACAGGATATTGCTGGTTGCTCTAATGATGTCGACGAAGTAGAAGTGGTGCTGTATTCCGATAATTGTGGTGGTCAAGGAAAGAACAAATTCATAATTGCTGCTTATCTTTATGCTGTGTCAAATTTTAACATAAAAGGAATTACACATAAATTTTTGGTTGTTGGCCATACACAAAACGAAGGCGATGTGAGCCATTCATTAATCGAAAAAAATATCAAGAAAGCGTTGAAATCTAACCCAATTTATCTACCATCGCAATATACTACTTTAATTTCAACAGCACGGAAATCTGGAGAATCGTTTAAGGTGCATGAATTAGATCATAGCTTCTTTTTTGACCTGAAAGATCTCATAGATACCACTGCAACCAATTTTAATGTTAATACATGTGGGGAGAAGTTTAATTTTAACGATATTTGTGTCTTACGAGTGGAAAAAGAGAATCCTGTTGTCTTCTCTTATAAGACTTCATACAAAGATGACAACTACAAAACGGTCAACATCAGATCTAGCAGAACTAGAAAACAACTAAGACTTATACAAGATGCGCAACTGAAGAAAGCATATCCTGATAAGATACCCATTTCCCAAAGAAAATTTCAAGATTTGATGTCATTAGTTAATTCTAATACTATTCCGCGTTGTTATGCAGATTTTTTTCAGAACTTGAAACATGATTGATTTTGTTAAAAATTTTTTTTTAAAGAACTTTTCTGTTCTTGTGTGCTCTTTGATTAGGTACCTATTTTTAAGATTGTTAATTAATATGTGATAACTGACCTCTAATTTCCTACTGGAACCATAAGGCTGATTTTTTGTGATTTGAGAGTTTATTGAACTGAAACCTAATAAGTTATTGATCAGTTAATATTGGTTAATTGTTGTTATAATAGCTAAAGCGGATTTTATATTTTGTTTTGTAAGTGTGGTACTTTTTATGATGGGTAAAAATAGAGTACAATAACTAAATTTCGTTTGTTGATTTGTTTAAAACTGATTCTCAACACGTCAGACTAAAAATTATGATCATAAATAAAGTGACTAAACATTTATGGTACTTTTATTTAAGATTTAACAATTCCATTGATGAGCACTTCTAGTTTTATATTCTACATAGCTAGTTTATCGTGAAAATGCATAATTATTTTCTTTACTTTTATGACATAATTTATGGCATTAATCAAAAAAGTGAAAACAAAACAATGCAATACTAGCACAACTCGGAGTCGCCATCTTCTGAGCCTCATATTAATCAAAATAACAAAAAATATTTCAAAATTATTACTGCCGGCAACGGAAGATAGAACGTAGATGTTTATAAACCAAACATGAACTATATGTTCCATAAAGTACAGTCAGTAAGAGCTAATTTGTGCGCGCGCACTAGTCTTTGAATATTAAAATGTGCGTTTTCTCAAATTGTTGAATTTTGTCTTGTGCCACTATCGAATTCAGTCAGCGATATTGTCCCACTGATCGACACGGGTCTCGTCTTAGAACGAGAAGGATTAGGCTATAGTCCACCACGCTGGTCTCATGTGGATTGGCAGCATTAAGCTTCTGCAACTTACGTGTTCGTATGATCACAAGAGCCAACGGCATATGCCAGCCACAATGTCACCCTTCCATAGACTGCCCACGGCAAGCAAGACTTAACTTTTTAGATCGATCAGCGTATTTATTATATTACTTAGCCTCGTATAAAATACGTGATGAAATTCTACATAATAATATTATGTAAAAACATATTATTACAAAATGACATTCTTTGGAAGAAGCGAATGGGATTCTGCCTACTTACTCCCTTGGGAAAAAGGTAGTGTGTATGTATGAGAAGACGACTCTTTTTTCCTGATCTTTGTATACGTACCAGGAAGGCAGGAATCACAAGCGATCGGCACCGTTTCCTATTTGATTTTCAATGGCCTGTGAAGTATTCTTGTGGTGTTATATTGATGTTCCCGGGTATCGTTAATGAGCTACTTACATACCATGTAGACGGTCTATTGTTATCAGTGCGATGATTGATAAACGTTTGTTTGGTATTTTTCTTTGTTCATACTCTAAAATATATGTTTTGATCCTGTTATCGCGTTGGAAGCAAACGGAAAGGAAAAAATATAGCAAATTATATTATTATGTTAAGTGATAAATTGGCCTTTGACAGGATATTACCTACTTTTATTGTAGCTAAAATTAATAATACTTGGCACGAGCCGGTCCTTATGAGAATCTTTTTACAATGGGTGTGGTTACAGCATCAAATCTTCATAAATACATGCGTAGTATATTGATTGAAGGAGGGGAGACATGTTATTCAATAGACATACTGAATATACTGTCTATTGAATAATAATTACTAAGTGCAGTGGACACTATCTATAGCTAGCGACATCTGTGTTTTGTCAAAGATAAGTACGAGACGTAATGAGTCAAAATGCAGGTTTTGTATAGCTACTCGTACCTACATAAAAAACACAGGCGGGTAATTATTTTATAATGCAATCTATAATGTCAGAACGCAGAGGTCTTTCGCTGCCTGTATATTTTATTCTTCTGTTTACAACAAAAATCAAATAATGGTGTGGTGATGTATGAAAACTAAACTAAATTTAGCTCACCTAGGCAAAAGCCCTCCTTCACATCACTGTTATCCTGGTAACGCGCCTAGAAGACTGGCAGCATTACCACGTTGGCAAAATGGCAAAGATATTTTTTAGTTTTTCATACTGAAATTTTATGGGTTAAAAGTGAAGTTCATCTTACGAACACATTTATGTAGATTATTCAACTCTTCGTATTTACAATTCAATGCATTTCTTTCAACTGTACCGCGGTATTTTGTTTTAAAAGAGCTATCAAAGATAACGGGTTTTTGTTCTTTATCTTTGAATAAAAAATGATGTCTTCGGTTGTTGATCTGAACGAAGAATGACAATGCGATACGTACTCAACGTATAAGATATAATAAATGACATCTAGTATTATAAACACACAGATTTGGTAGCTCACTATATTATGGTCGTGCTACTTTATTATAGCTTTTTCTTTAAAATGCCATTTTGGACATTTCGCTTTACATATTTGATACTGAAAGCGGGCTTTGTCTTCAATAGAAAGTTTATAGATGTCATCTTAAAAATCCATAGATTTACAGAAATATACTATGATATCGTTTTGATAATTTAAATGAGCTCACTATCAAACTTTATGTCATTTACTTTTACTTATGTAAAATTTACTGAGTTACACTTAAATTGTAATTTCGCAATTATTTTTCGTCAGCAGTTGGATCAAAAGCTTGATGCAGGAATCGAAATTACTGGTGATGTTATAAGAATGTTATTGTCACAACTTGTAAATTTTTATTAAGAAGTTTTACTCTTTGGAGTTATGATCACCTGGTAGCTTCCCAGCTACCAGGTGATCAATTTCAAATTTTATCAAAAAATAATATAGCACAGGGTCCCCCCTGTGCTATATTATTTTTTGATAAAATTTTAAAATAGATTAAGAGATAAAATAGAATTTAAAAACCACGATTTATAGACATTGAATCACGAACAAATGTGAAACGAACCCCATAAAATTGGACTCTATCCAAACAAAAGATTGGATTCATATAACCCATTATTTCAAAAACCTACAAAGGATGTTCAATCGCTAGAAGATCAATTGAGACAAAATGGAGGCTGCCTATACCGCATACGCAGTTTAGGCGGTGAACATATTATTGGCACTCCTCCTCCTCCTTGAGTCGTTCTCCTCACTGCTGATGGTCGTGATCTCTGTGTAAAAGCTTCTTGCGAACTGTTGTTCCATTTTGCTCTAATCTTTGCAACATGGATGGCATCGTTCACACTGGAGTCGAGTGTCGAATTAATCTGGTCGGTCCAACACACCGGGCTCCTCCCTCTTCGTCCTTTCCCTTCAATCTTGCCTGTCATAAGCAATTTTTCAAGATTATATTATTGGCACTAACCGGGCACAAATCCAAACATTGTGCTCGAATTTGTGACTAGTTAATGGCACTACACCACCTCTCCGCTCACCCACAGAACTATTGTACTATACTATCAATTGCCGGTGTACAATCACAAACAATCACAAATAAATATAACAATAACACACACAAACAATCACAAATAAATATAACAATAACACACACAAACAATCACAAATAAATATGTATATGTTACGCTCAAAGATCGAAAACGCTCTTTGCGAAAAAACAGCTCACAACGCGTTGTGGTAAATTATATTAGAATGGTTGTTAGCTTTGATTTCATTTAAACTCGCGTCGAGTTTTTGTATTTATTTAAAAAAAACCTAACCTAGCCTAAGTAGGTTTATTTTATTATTTAGTATTTTTAAAACCTTGCATTTTGAAGCTCAACTAATATAATTTACCGCAATGCCTTGTGAGCTGTTTTCGGTCTTTGAGCGTAACATATTTACGCTTACTAAAAGTCACAAGCGATTTTTTTGTGAAATGACGGTTGCAGCTTTGAGATAAGACTTATTTCATTATAATATGGTTATTTTTTTATACCACTAATGTGGCAAATAACCATACGGCTCACCTGATGGTTAGCGGTTACCATACACGCTTGTAAAATACTATGTTCATAATACCATACAATTTTAGTCAATACCTTAAAATAAAATCGCTTTAGAAATTCGCTAAGTATATACATATTGATGTTCGTGACTGTACAGCAGTACACATTTGCCTAAACCTTCTGGGATATAGGGGTTATGGTACACTCACGTTTTTACAGTCCGAGAAGGATCATACATTAACTTAACAAAACACACAATGACAAAATACCTACACGACGCTTACGTTTTATGTATGGACCCTTAAAGAGGGAGTGAAATTGGGAGAGAACACAATAAAAGAGGTCAATGACTTGCACGTGACCGAACGAAGACTTAAGACGCTTTTACAATAGGCCACAAAAGTTGGAGAAAGTGTTGGTGAATGTTGGGACTTATCGTGGCTAACAGTTACAGTATTATGGTGATATTTTTTCTTTATTGATAATTAAATATACAATAATACATATCTCACAGTTTATACAACTATTATTTTTCAAAATTACATACCTGCAATTCTTAGTGTAGGTATTACGAGTAGCGGTGATCACTTTGCAGCAGATGAGCTCTTTGTCCTTTTGCAATCTCCAATAAAAAATAAATAGTCTATTGGTAAGCAAATAAGTTTACCCTGTAATCTATGATGGTACAGTCATGCTGAATAAATGAATATAGTTAGCTGGAATTCAAATATTATTTTTAAAAGAAATGTGTACCTACGTTATACATAGAAAAAACACACATATAATACGTGTATTATCTGCGATCACACAAAAATACTAGAATGATTTTCACGAATTTACGTGCTCTACGAGAGAAGAATAAAGTTTGACTTCATACGTTGTGTTGTGAATTAGTCGCATAATATTATTCAGCAATCTTTGCTCTCCAACATTCCTCGCCAAGTGTAAACGCGCCTTTAGCGTCGTATAATAAGATCATTTTGGATATAAAGCAGTATTTGTTAAAGCAAAATATCATATTACGTTTTAGTAACAGCTATTTTCTTTAGCCACTGCTCAAAATCAAAATAGTTTTATTTTCATATAAACCATATACAGGCATTTATGAAATGTCGAATCTAGGTGCACGGTTTCAAATTAGTCATTTCCTATGGAGAAGAACCGGCAAGACACTCCATGATTACTCTTAAATTATCGTTTTGTACAAATGATGTTTATCTTTTTGTATATTTTTGGCATTTTCCATGCTAAGATTTTAAAGTTATTTAGAAAAGGAAAAATACGACCGCGGGCAGGATTCGAACCTGCGTCTTCTGGTTCGGTACACCAGACGCTATGACCACTAAGCCACCGCGATACCTACCCGTCAGTAAGGTAAGGTGGCATCGTTCGGCATTTAACTAACTGTAAAGTAAGTTGTGTCGGTTGAAAAGCAAAAACTTGCATTTCAATAGGTGTTACTGACGTCACCATAAAGACGTAAATTCAATATGTGAAGGAAAAATTCGACATGACGGGTAGGTATCGCGGTGGCTTAGTGGTCATAGCGTCTGGTGTACCGAACCAGAAGACGCAGGTTCGAATCCTGCCCGCGGTCGTATTTTTCCTTTTCTAAATAACTTTAAAATCTTAGCATGGAAAATGCCAAAAATATACAAAAAGATAGTTAGAAGGTAAGGTGGCATCGTTCGGCATTTAACTAACTGTAAAGTAAGTTGTGTCGGTTGAAAAGCAAAAACTTGCATTTCAATAGGTGTTACTGATGTCACCATAAAGACGTAAATTCAATATGTGAAGGAAAAATTCGACATGACGGGTATCGCGGTGGCTTAGTGGTCATAGCGTCTGGTGTACCGAACCAGAAGACGCAGGTTCGAATCCTGCCCGCGGTCGTATTTTCCTTTTCTAAATAACCTCAAATGATGTTTGATACAATAAATGGGATGCTGGGTAAAGGTGTCCCCGAAAATGATTTTCTGCGCCGATAGAACTAACCTTCGTGGTGTACACCTAATTCATCCTGCCGCTTCTTTCTGGGCTGGCCTGAAGCTATTACTCACTGAAAAAAGATTGTGTACCCTGAACGACTTTTGATGGCCATAATTTTCCGATTAAGGACGCAGAAGGGACTTTTCATGAGGCGTCGCAAGAATAATCTTGAAAAAAGGTTTTACATTTGCAATGACTAACAAATATGGCTTTTTTTTGCTAAAATAATACGGAATAGCATGAGTACTAGCCATACATATATGTATTCTCCGAAAGGTAAGGTAGAGGGATTCTAAATATACTCACATTTAGCCGGTATGTTTAGGTCCCATGTAATAAGGGGCGAGTCTATTGCCACAAATACAAACTCCACTGCTATTGAGAATTCATAGAAAAACCCAGTAAAACGACATGGGAATCGAACCCAGGACGTCTAGCGTAGCAGTCGCGTTTAAGACCACTAGGCTAACAAGGCAGCTTTATTAGCTAGCCATAACAACAGATATTTATTTACGGGTACGGGCTCGGGTAAGGCTGCTAACTCAATTTAATTTGTCTCATTATCTCTTAATTAATAAATTCTAACTTAATATTAAAACCTTTTTCTATAATTTCAGGTAATTACGAAGCCATTTCTAAGAAAATAACAAGCAACCTTATGAAAAATTTATGGAGCCACACTACGTAAGTCAAAGGTTGCTTGACTTGATCAAAATGTTACTCAGCTGAAGTGAAGATAGTCAAGCTAGTCTTATCATTGGTCCATTGGTCGATGCTGATTGCCTAGTATTCTGTAAAGCGTAAGCCAAATTTAGCTCTTTAGTTTTCAGTATAAATAAGTCTTCAATAATTTGCGGTAACTGGCTCGTCTATATAACTCAACTGTTCCAATAAAAGGATTCTAAGTTAACTGGTTGAACTTACTCAACTCCCCTGAGTCCCGTTCGTCGGCGATGGCATAGCATTCTTAAGTTCATGAACTTATTGTGAGAGCATGTCTGGTATTTAAGACTTCATGAGAAGGAAGATTTCACATTCACATTGACAAGGCACGTACCTATGATTTTTCGAAATCATGTGCGTATTAATAATTAATTATCACTCCCATATAGGGTGTTACAAAACTACCCGTAAAGCCGAGAAGAGGTTAAATGGGGCCTTATAACGAGTCCATTCACAATATTTAAGAACCGTAGTAACGCTGTATAACCATACCCCAAAAAAAGGAAAATAACAACATTTATGAATGAAAAATAGAAAAACAAAGTATTTAGATAATTATTAGGTAAAATAGGTGCGAAGGCCTTTCTGTTAAATAATGTGGTTCCCTGACATGACAGCTGAAAAATTATTGGCTTTGATAATTAATTATATTTTTTACGGGGTATTTTGTAACACGTAGTATACAGTGAAGGAAAACATCGTGGGAAAACCTGCATGCTTTAAGATGATTTTCTCGACGGCGTATGAAGTCTGCCAACCCGCACTAAGCCAGCATGGTGGACTATAGCCTCTCTCATTCTGTTAGGTGAGACCCGTGCCCTGTAGTGGGACAGAATAGGTGTTGATGATGAGAAGGAAGATCGATTTCCATAGATGCCGTTTTTTTTCTAGAAGTAATTTAAACTGATGGTTTTTTGCAGACAATGTCGGAAGGACTTGTCTACTACACCACTGCTAAGTAATAATTATTATATTGATCAACCGATATGCGCTTTCAGTCTATAAATAGGTGGCAATATTTTGCACATTGAAACCCCTCCGTGCCTCAGAGAGGACGTTAAGCCGTTGGTCCCGGTTATCATACGAATACCTATGACAATGGTAAGTGGTAAGTCGGTAGACCGAAAAGCTTGAAAACCAGTTTATCCTTAGGATATTGGTATCGCTCTGAAATTGGGTTGTGGGGGTCTGATTGATCGACTAACTAGCTAATTACTTCATAATGATGATAGTGCTGAGCTGAGAATGTGGATATATAGACTTTATAGAGAGCAACTTTTATTTTTAACATAATTATATAAATACACTCCCAAACTAAAGAACGTCACTTGCTATGATTCTTGCATAATTCTTTTGTTTCATCCATATGCATACATCTTGTTATATACAGTCGCTGGTTGCGAGTACTCCGCACCTGATCTTATTGAAGAAACTCACCAATAGGGTCGGCATAAAGTGTAAGTCTTTCTAGGGTGTTCCCGGCTGTTACACTTTTATATTTTAAAAAACCATTTATTCACACAGTAACTACAGGCCGCTGTGTGAGAGCAACTGATCCAACAACGATAGGAAGTTTGTGGCAGCTTAACACCCGATGTTCCCAAAATAGTTCCAATTAAGTAGCACTGGAGACTCTTCGGTAGTTTGGGCTTACTTCGGATTAGTTGAAAAGTCTTTTTATGGAACTAATAAACCCATCGAAAGTTGATATTCGATTTTTAAGCCTTTTAGTTGGAGTGTTTAAGTGGTCCGAAATGCCCCATTAAAAACTGACTGCCGGTAGACGGAGCCGCACGTATTGTGACATACATTTACATCACGCGTCTGTTCCCCGAAGGTTTAGGCAGAGGTACACCAATGTAATCGACAGTTCGCCGGTATGATAAGGTCCCATGTACGAGCGGGCGGGCAAGCCCATTGCAATTAATCGGGCCCGAATCTAAACTTCGAGCTGCTATTGAGAAATTCATACAAAAATCCAATAAAACTGCTCGACCTGCTAATCAAACCCAGGACCTCTAAGTGTAGCAGTCGTGTTTGACTAGGCTAATGATGGTCCGAATTGTATGTGGTAGGTATAAAACGGTGTGAGACCTAAGTCATCTGGATAATATGACTAATAAAACCCATGCTTAGTAAAAAAACTAACGGATTTAATCTGGAAGGTTAAGCTAAATTTGCCGCGGCCATTTTGTGGACAGACGACAACTTCGATTCGATGTCCTTTTTTTAAAAAAAGGTACCACACCAAAATAACTCCAATGTTTATTAAACGAGTGCAAATAGATACCCAGCACTCAGGAAAGGTAGAGGGTAATGGGATTCAAATATGTTGTCAAGTTCCGTCTCACGTCACGACGAATAGGGAATACTAGGGATGCAGAAAAACACAACACGTCACGTCTTCCCGTATCTTCTCATACAGGTGCGTCGTTTGGAAATACAATGCACCAGCCATTATACATTTCACGTTCGTGTAACCAGTACAATGCGCTATCTGAATCTACTTCAAATGTCAATATTACCTAACCCATTGGGAACGCATCAAATCTAAAACATAAACAAGCACTGCAATACACTTGTGTTTATTTAAAGTATTGAATTGTGCCCGACGGCACCTAAAGCACGGCACGTTTCAATTTGAATGGATTGTTACAAGAAATATAGTGTATTCAGATTCTTGTTTAAGACATTTAGAAATAAACATTGCGAAATTATTCACAAGGCATTCACATGCAATGTCATATTATTTTGAGAACGTTGTGGATGGACTATTTTTTTATTTTTTTGACTAGTGAAATATGCTAGGATATTAAAAAAAGGTCAACCTTTTCAAAAATTTTAAATTTTCCCCATTGAATATGCACCATATTGGTTTTCGGGATTCAAACTTGCTTCTTCTGGTTAGGTACACCAGACGCTATGCCTAAGTCACTATGCTAAGCCACCGTGACTCCCACCCGCCATGTCGAATTTTGCCTTCTCACTGAATTTTCGTGTTTATTTATGGTGACGTTAGTAACACCTATTGAAAATGCCAAAAAGTACAAAAATACTAATAACAGTGTAATATGGTCAAATTACGGTTTCCGTACAATGGAGTAATTTACGACGGACGGAAATAAATTTTATTAACGTTATATATTGCTTTTTTTTTCATATTTTTTATAATAAAATATATTTAATATGTATTCCAAGATGATACCTTTTTCTCACAATTTAATACTAACAATCTCTTCCCAGTAGCTTCATAGCCATTCCTCAGTCCAATGCGATCTCCAGAAAGCATTTTATAGGCTTTTAAGAAACTGGCTGACATTATTCAATAAAGGAATATTTTTCAAGCCAATAGGTCTATCGCATTCCCGATATCCGGCCAACTTGAGAACTCAGTTGTGCCGGGTACTTCGTAATGGATATTCTATGTCAAAAATATTGAAGTATATTTTTGTACCGTTAGTGTTTGATATTTGGATTATTCTTGTATACTATGATAATTTTTTGAAAACATTTAGATACAGGGGTTCGTGACTTAGTAATAACTAAGCTGATCAACTGATCTGCAAGGTTAAGCTACGCTAGTAGCGGTCAGTATTTGGATGGGTGACCGTTCTTAACAATTTAAGTGCTCTCCGTGCCTCGGAGAGCAAGTAAAGCCGTCGGTCCCGGATGACACGAACACCTATGACAATCGTTATTGGTAGTCAGAAGCCCAAAAAGCCTGACAACCAGTCTATCCTCAGGATATCGGTTTTACCCAGAAATTGGGTTGCGAAGGTCTGTTGGCAGTCGCTTCGTGTAAAATACTGATATTCAGCCGCATCTCGTTAGAATGTAAACCTACCCCAAGATAGGTGGGAAAGGGTTTGAACGAAGATTAAAACTCTAGAATGGAATTTTGAAATATTACATACCATCACGCCTACATACCCGAAGGGTTAGGCAGAGGTATACTAATTAATGTATAACCACAGTTTGGCGTTATGTTTTGAGTCTTACATATCGAGTTTATTTCACAAATCAAATTCCGAGCCGCTTCTAGGACTTTACCAATGGAAATATCCAATAAAATTGTGACGCACGATCTAAGAATCAACCCCAACCTCACTTTCAACAGCTACGGACCACCACTACTGGACCGAGATGAAAATTAAATGGTGTATAAAATGATAAACCCAAAATGAAAACACTGTGTTTCCAATTAATTAACTAAGAGGCATTGTTTGGCGTGCCTGTATATAGGCGATATCAATAGTTGTTATTGATTGATGTACGGGTAGACTGTTATGTGTTATGTGATCCTGGTACCCGAATACTATACATACCACAGTTTTGTTCCGAAACGGAAAATGTAAAAATAAAAAACACAATTAATAATTCATTCAATAATTAAAATATCAGTTATTCTTAGAAGGCAGTGATAGATAGCCTAGTGATGTGGATTGCCAAGTCTAAGGTCTCGAGTTCGAGACCTCAGACTTGGCAGTCCAAGGCACGCACCTCTTCTGACTTTTCGTAATCATGTGCGTATTAATAATTATTATCACTCGCTTAAACAGTGAAGGAAAAACATTGTGAGGAAACCTGCATACCTTAAAGATTTTCTCGACGGCGTGTGAAGTCTGCCAACCCGCACTAGGCCATCGTGGTGGACTATAGCCTCCCTCTTATTCTGTGAATTCTTACATACCTACATCAGTTATTTTGCTGTGAAACTCAAAGCAAAATATTGATTTTTCGCATTCCGCTAGTCACTGAATATCGGTAATAAACTGGATCCAGTTTTTTTGGCATATGTAATTCTTTTATATATTCTGTATAAATAAAATTACATATTTGATTAATCTGCGTCTTTCTGGAGGTTCACAGTTGAATTATAAATAAATAAAATGCCCTTTATTCTGAATTATTTCTGTTTCTCTAACATGTTTTTATATTATGTCCCTCAATTCAGTGTGTCTTTTGGAAAAGGCCTCCTCTAGATCCTTCCACTGGTTTCTGTCACGAGCCACTCTCCTCCAGTTGGGGTCCGCCGTTTGTTTTAGCTCATCTTCCCATCTTCTTTTCTGTTTCCCCTTGCTACGTTTACTGTTCCTTGGATACCAGTCTGTATTCAGTATTTGCTCTTCATGTGGCCAGTCCATCTCCACTTTTGATAGTCAATTCTGGTCAAGATGTCCAGTAGCTTAGTTTTTGATAGACAGTTGAATTAATACGCTTAAAATAATATACACACACAGTTACAAATTCAGATATCATTTATTTCAATCCATTTTTAGATCATATTATTTTAATTATTGCCATATTTATTTTGTTTTTTGATCGACCGACACAGCGTAATCACCGTTCGTACTCTTCTGTCGAAAATGTATAAATCGTCTAAATATTACTCCTTCTTGCCATAAATTACTATCTAAGAACATATATAACTTCTGTTCCGATACAAATAACTTAAAAGCTTTATGACTCTTCTCTTGTTTTACTGTAATTTCTTTCAAAGTTATCATCCCCTTGGTCTTTCATTTTCACCTACACAGTCATTTTTTTTCTAAAACGTTACATATACTTACATCAGTGGTCATACCCGGAAGCGTCACCAATATGTAAAGGAGAATCGGAACCGTATGCTGACGGATTCAATCAGGCCTTTCCTTTATGTGTCAAGTGGTGTCCGAATCATTTATAATACGTTTTGTTGGCGAAAAATAGACCTAAGGGAAACGAGAAAGGTCGAACGAAGCTATAGTTATATAGATATGTGGAGTGTATTGATTCAAGTGGTAAGTACATACTTAAAATAAAACTACTTTCTCGTTTTACGCTTCGGACCCAACGTCGGGATTAATAATATCAATATAACGCGATAATATCCGTAAAAAGTAGTTCCTTTACAGAGTCCATGGTCACGGGTAGACTCCTAGGTAGTCTACCCGTGACCAAGGACGCGATAAAATCCGTAAAAAGTAGTTTTCTTTCAATGTATAATATTCGCGCTAATGTCAGAAATCATTAAGTACATATACTTACTGTCATTCCAATTGCTGTAGGCTGTCGTATAGTTTACGATAGTAGATAAAATGCATACTATACATATTTTTGTGTCCTGTGGGAATGGAACCCGCGATCTTCTTGATCAGCAGTCCGGAGCGTGAACCACTAGTCCACAGACGTCGTTGTAGTTGACCTTGTTTATGAATTTTGGCACAATTAATAATCAAAGACTGTCTTCTATTTTAATCAATATTCGCACATCTGCCTGTATCTGGCAATAAATCAAAACTTGGCAACTTCCTAGCTCAGACAGATGGCGCTGCTTCTGCGATGTACAATTGTACTGACTTATGAGGGTAGTTTCGAGAAATATTTTGTTGGTAGGTTAGAAATTAAAATAAATTCGTTTTTGGTTGAAATCTGAGTTGAAAGTTTGATTCGCAAATAGAAATAAATCTAGATACTATTTCCTCTTGTTACTAAACGTAAGCTCAGCTAGACAGTCTCCTTGGTCTTGTGGTCCCAAGTATAGCTGTCGAAGGTAAGATACTGGGTTAGAATCTTGGGTCAAGCAAAATATTATGGGAATTTTAATACGTTTAAATCATCTGCCCTTCGCGAAATACACACTTGAGTATCATACCATTTAATTTTGTAGTTTAATTTTGAGCGTATACATTCTTTCATGTATTAATGAACTCCACAGTTTGATCCGGGATAGGGGGCCTATTGTGACAAGTGCAAATTCCAAGCTGCTACTAAGAAATTCATAGAAATTTCTAATAACATTGATCTACTTGGGAATCGAACCCAGAACTAGCGTAGCATTCGCACTTACAACCAATAGGATAATGCGACACTTAGAAGCGGTTTAGAGTTGTGATTTGTTTCTGCAATAGGCTTGATCCCTTTGAGATAGGTATCAAAATACCATATTTAATTTGCAATTCTATTTTCAAATAATTTAACTTCAATGAATGCGAAGCTTTGCAATTTGCTTTACTTTGTATTTAAATATTAAAGCTAGCTTAAAATAGGTGCTTTAACCTCAACACCTCAAAAATGGCAAAACTTTCTTTAAACTACGGATCGCGTGCGGACAGCGGTTGGCCCGGACACTCCAACACCCGGACAGCCGGACACCGATAGCACCCGGACGGAGGCCGGATTCGCGCTTCGTATACTTGCTAAGCTTTTAACGGACTTATTTTGTTTTTTTTCTTATTTTACCCACATTCAGTACCCTGATATCCGACGCCGAGTGAGCTGTGGTGTATTTCAAAAGTTTCTAGAATGTTTTATTTCGAAATTTTGTTTTGAAATTGTATTTGTTTTGTTTTGATAAAAGTAAAGTTTGTGATGTTGCGCAACAAAACGTATCATCACGCCTGTATTCCTGAAGTGACCCTTCAAGCTATCTAAAACTGTCAAATTTTCCCAATTGAATATGAACCTTATTATTTTGTATTAAAGTTGAAAATCTATCAAAGAAATTTGACAGATTGTTGTAGCTTGATGTGCGGGCCTCTGTATATAGTTCACCGGTATGATTTAAGTGGCATGTAACAGGTGAGCTTATTGCTTAAGGTGCTACTGAGAATTTTATAGAAAAACACAATAACACTGCTCGATCGAAATATCCCAATCGATAGGGAATCGATCCCAAAACCCCATATTTAGCAGCCACTGAAAGACTAACTTAGCAGTTGCAAGATAATATTTTGTTTAATTTGTACTAATATAATAATAAAGTAAAATAGTTACCTAGATTATAAGTGAACGATGTGGTCTCCTGTAATTGGAAGAGCACACTCGTAATTATAGTCCCTGTATTGATTTCTTGTAAATATTAAGTAATCTTTTGAATTTTGGTTCATAGGATATTATACTGGCTTCCATTACAGATAAAAAATATCGTAAAGTATTTTATGACTTTAAGTAAGTATTTTTTTATTAAGAAGGAAATTAAATTTGATAGATTACTTTACAGACTTTTCCGGGAAACGGCATCTAGTAGGCTTCCTTCTAATATTGAATTACAAATTATTTTTATAGAAAACCTTCACAAAGATTCTCCTTTTCAATATTAATTTATATGATTAGGTTGGTATCTCCGGTCTTTTGTCAGTCTGTATAGAAAAGAATCGTTTCTCTTTTTTCTTCAAAATTACTGGAAAAAGAAAAATTGGAATACGTATAAATTAAAAAAATAATATTTTTTTACGGACCATTCAAATTGTACAAAAACATACAGTGTTTATTATGCTTATGGTAAACTAGCTAATGTCCACGGTTTCGTTCGAGTCCCAATATAACTTATTAAAAAAAAAACGAGACATGTCTTTCCTCAGAATACAGTCTACGTATCTCTATGCTAAATTTTAAAGCGGCTTGAAAAGGAAAAGCAAGACAGAGTTACTTTTGTGTTTTGTAATATTTGTATGGATTAGAATGGATATTAACAACTACTATAAATAATACCTAACCAACTAATATAATGCCTACTACTATAACCTATTATAGAGGAATAAGGTAAATCTTAATTCCAAATAAATCTAAAATTTAATTTAAATGCTCTACTATTAATAATGTCATTCTACTAATATTATAAATGTGAAAGATTGTGAGGAGAATGGATGGATGGATGTTTGTTACTCATTCACGCTAAAACTACTGAACGGATTTTGATAAAACTTTACAGTATTATTATTTGTACATCAGAATAACATATAGGCTATTATGAATGAGTTAATTATCCAAATTGCAACGATAATTAAAAGTAACTTTTCTACGCGGACGAAGTCGCGGGCAGACCGTAGTAGTAGTGAATAAAATTATTTAGGTTTTTTTTTTATTTTTTTTTACGTGAAAAAAAAACTTTGTATCACTTTTTAAGAATATCGCACGAACCGATCTTAAATTTGGCGTAGTTAAAGTTTATATGAATAAGGAGAGCAGAAATGTATGCATAAAAAATGTTACAAAAACATAAAATATTCGTTGTTTTACGTTCGGGCCGTGAATGTCAAACAGAAACAGATAAATGTGAATGTGTCACTTGCTTTTTATATAGACTGATTTTTTTATTTTTTTTCGGGTAGGGAAATGCGCCATTTAGCCAGTAACATTCAAAACGTCGGTTCGATTACCGTGGGACTACTAGCAATCATAAACACCTTTTTTTATGGGATAGGGGGATAGCCTAGTGGTATGACCATTGGACTGCAAAGTCGAAGGACTCGAGTTCGAACCCAAGGCACGCACCTCTGACTTTTCGAATTCTTGTGCGTATTAATAGTTAATTATCACTCGCTTGAACGGTGAAGGAAAACATTGTGGGTGTCCACTGGACAACTATCAATCAACATAACATTTTATCTTAACACAGAACATATTTATTATACTCGTATAAAAAAATATTTACTGATAGAATAAGAACAAGTGAGAATAACTCTTATAAATTGATTCCATGTTTCCTGCTCACCTCACACGCCTCGGAGCGTGACTGACATGAGCAGGCGCACGTCGGTGCTCATAATTACTTCACGTCTCAACAGTTTGCTCCGTTTAACTTGGCATAAATGGTCTGAAATCTTATTGGCAGAAGGATCGAAATGGGTCGGGAATATTTGCGTGCGCAATTTCTTCATAATTACCGACATAGCTATAGCTGTAATTGGCTCGGTTTGTATTTTGAATTAAAGTTATTATATTATTTATCTTTTTTCCTTTTTGCAAGTAGTCAGGAAGCCCACAAAACTGTTGAGGCCTTGGGTTTGATATCGAGTAAACCGCTATTGGTTTTTCTATGAAATTCTCCAAATTAAACATTTTGCGTTTGGAGTCATTACCTACATCATCATCAAACCCATATACTGTCCCAGTGCTGGGCACGGGTCTTCTCTCAGATTGAAAGTATTACATGCGGATTAAAAATACGGTTGTTTTTTTTTAAATACATACAATAAAACCTCAGCCAAATCTTAATGGGCAAAATAAATCGTTTTTATTTCTGTATAGTGTATTAAAGACTATATGATATCGCAGTTTTCATTCAGAACTGGATGAAAAACTTTTCACCAATTGCATAAAAAACCTTACGAACTTCAGCACTTGCACAGACTTCGCAACTATTATTAAAAATGGAAACCCGAGCTTAGTCGATTAAAAAAACAATCAGGCAGGCAGTGTCAGGCATTAAAACTTGGAGTAAGCTGGCACAAGTTCGTAATACAGTTATCACGACTACACGTCAGGAAGTACCCGAATTGCATGAACCCCGAGGGCAGTTTTGGGCAGTGAATGTTTGTCAAACTTACGTAGGTACTTACTGCATTTCCTTGTCGTGATTTTAATCTATGGCAGTGTAGCTTTAGTTTTTTTTTAACTCAGGATCAAATTATGACCCGAGCGGCTGATGGCGGGCGATCTAGAATTCGAACTCAGGACGTCAAGCATAGCAAATCACACTTAATGAAGCAGTCTAGATATTTTTTTAATGAACAGAATTTGCCTGTTTGCTGAAAGTTTTATTTTCCATAAGTACATAAATCATTTATATAAATATATATATCTATGCACCCCTGGTATTCGCAGCTTACGCATTACGTAATAAAAATAAGTTATCTAACATTAATTTTTGGTCGACTTATATACAATTGTAAGTACCTCGTAAATTACATAGTCATCTTATAAATGGAGTTAATTTTGTGATAATTTCAGAAGAACAATAAGTTTTAGGGTACGGATAACATTATTAACCGCTGTTACCTTTTCACAAATAAAGGGCGTACCACACTAACGACGAGACAAATACGGCGGTGATAACATCTCAATATACGAAAATAGACGAAGGTTGTATAGGCCCTATAGGGCTGGCAGGAGGAGACTTATAGGTGATAAAATAACTGGATTACAGCTAATACAAAAGCAAAACCTCTAAGATAGCATATTCGAATAATGTTACGTTTTAAAGAGATTATTTCGGCATAGTGGGAGTAATTCCACTCAAATTGAAGTTGGTCCGCCTTGCAGAAAATCGAAGTGAAATAATACTGCTTTGAGCAGTGGTGCGTTCCTTACGGTGAGCAAATTTGCCAGTGCTCCGCGAGGAAATGTTGTGTTGGCAGTGGGGGGACTTTGATCCTTATACTGCCAACCCAACTATCCCTCTTTCGTTTTACAGGTTCGACAAAGCTTAAGCGATAACTTTGGTGTTACAAGCGTCTATAGCCTACAGTAACCGCTTACCATCAGGTGGGCCGTATGCTTGTTTGCTAGCTTAGTGGTATAAAAAAAAATAATTCACGTTTGTACTGTGGAAGGGTTCGGAAAGGTGTATCTCCAATACACCACAATTCACTAATATGTTTTTAGGTACCATAGAGGTTCTTGTCATAGTCGTGGCGAATTTCACTCCGAGCTGCTACTTTCGGCGAACATACAAGGACAGCATAAACCGGTTATGGTGTGAATTTGGATGAATATGGTTAAAGTACACATAAGTTTGTTCCGAGTCTGAGTAGTTGTGTATGTGAAAATATATAAATTAAATAAATTGAATTGAATTTAAAATATGTGTCTAAAACCGCAGCCACGATACACGGGGAAATCATAGTGACAACGGTTTTATTAAAACAAAAACCAGTAACCATGCACATTCTAAACTCAGAGCTTCTATTTTCGGCTAAAATACAAGGACAGCAGAAACCGGTGGTGGTGGTGTCATTCTTACACATAATGCAGCTCTCCGGAAATCTAATTCAACAGATCTATTCAAAGGTATATCTACCTTTTACGGTACGTACGCACAGATACATATCAAGATGTATATTTCTAGTATAAAATTACCTCTCAGTATACGAACAGCCTTTATAATAAGAGGTCAATTTATGCTGGAAATGTAATGCTTTATGTATAGCCGTGTGTACATATTACTTAGTATCTCAATACTCGACACCAGCTGTCACCCCGTGTTACTTGATATCCGGATTTCGGCTTTGATTATGTCCCGCCGGCTTCCTCGATGTCAGATTTCACTGTAAATAAATTCTGTTGGAATGGACTTACCTGCATTTTTACAACGAATAGGGCAGTCTTTGTTTGATTTTATTTCACTATTGGCTTGTAATATATTTGAGTTGAATGTTACGTTGTAGTAATCATAACAGAAGAAGTTCGCAAGAATCGTAGCAAAAGAGATATGCAAGAATCATAACAAAAGAAGTATGCGAAAATCTAAGGAAAACATATACAAAAATCGTAGCAAAAGAAGTATGCAAAAATTGAAATAAAATAAGTAGGTATGTAAGAATCGTAACAAAAGAAGTATGCAAGAATATAAGTAAAAAAAGTATGCGTGAATCGTAGCAAAAGAGGTATGCAAGAATCGTAACAAAAGAAGTATGTAAGAATCGTAACAAAAAAAGAATATAAGAATCGTAACAAAGGAAGAATATAAGAATCGTAACAAAAGAAGTATATAAGAATCGTAACAAAAGAAGAATATAAGAATCGTAACAAAAGAAGTATATAAGAATCGTAACAAAAGAAGAATATAAGAATCGTAACAAAAGAAGTATATAAGAATCGTAACAAAAGAAGTATATAAGAATCGTAACAAAAGAAGTATGCAAGAATCGTAGCAAAAAAGGTATGCAAGAATCGTAATAAAAGAAATATGTAACAATCGAAACAAGTAGCGCCTACCTCTAATAGAAAAGAGTGAGTTTAAATATGTAAAATATCTCATTGCGTATTAAGAGTTCGGTAATAAGGCAAATCATTGTAAATAACGGTCCGCGAATCAAATATCATAATACATCAATTCAAGCAATAAATTAAATAAAAATATTCGAGAGAGTTTTGTATGAAGATTAGTATGAAGTTAAGATTTCTCGTATTGCCAATAAAACATACAAGTTATGAAATAATCGATATTTTTGGGTAATTGACACTGTTTTTTTATGGTGTTATGGACGTGATTTAAATATACGGTTCACTGCCTTATTCTTATAGTAGAAGAGGGGCTCGTGGTTATGTAATATCTAGGCTATTGATTTTTGACATTTACGCGAATATTATTCATTGAAATAAAACTACTTTTTACGGATTTTATCGCGTTATATTGATATTATTAATCCCGACGTTTCGGACCCTTTACAGCGTCCATGGTCACGGGTAGACTATCCGTAAAAAGTAGTTTTATTTCTACTAAACTAAGCTAATCTCTTTGCAATGTTAAGCTAAGCTGCACTATCCGCGGTCAGGATAGGTGACCATTATCGTATAAGGTCCAGCTGTCTACCTGTGACCATGGACGCCGTAAATGATCCGAAACGTCGGGATTAATAATAATAATATTATGAATATAACACGATAAAATTCGTAAAAAGTAGTGTTCAAAATACATTCAAAGTAGATACTCTAAGTAAAATCAATCTGCAGATGGTTTCTTCCAACTCAATACCGGATATTGGGATATCTGCTTGTTATAAAATTTCATCTACTTGAATATCTGCTAAAGATAAAATTTAAAAATATAAAAACGCAGATATCAAAGATATTATGACCTACATATCAAATCGAAGTAAGTAATAAGTAATATGAAGTCTAATTAATATACGTATAGTATATACTAGCTCCTGCCCGCGACTTCGTCCGCGTGGAAAAGTTACTTTTAATTATCGTTGTAATTTGGCTAATTAACTCGTTATAAATTATAGCCTATATGTTATTCTGATGTATATATAATAATGCTGTAAAGTTTAATCAAAATCCGTTCTGTAGTTTTAGCGTGAACGAGTAACAAACATCCATTCACCCATCCTCACAAACTTTCACATTTAGGTATAATATTATATATATATTATATATTATATATGGATGTCAATACTTGTAAAGTTCGAACAAATTTAAATTATACGTAGGTAGTGATGTGCTACGCCATAGAAGGGATCTGTGAGGCCGGAACGCCCTCTGGTGGCAATTAGGCCTTTATTCTGAATGCCTTATCTTAATTAAGCAGTTGGTGGTGCAATGACGGGCTGTCTACTAAAACTTTTGTTCGGCCATCATTTGGGAATGACAAGTTGAGATTACGTTTTCATTGTTTTTATAAGGCATAGTTTACATGACCTGAATATAATAAATACATACATACATACACTCACGCCTTTTTCCCATGGGGGTAGGCAGAAACTAAAGAACGCCACTTGCTACGATTCTTGCATACTTCTTTTGCTTCGACCACATTCATACATCTTGTCATACACACAGTACTACGCACCTGACCTTTTTGAAGAACCTCACCAATAAGGTCGGCGTAAGTTTTTCTAGGGCGTCCCCTCTCGGCGGTTCCACTGACATTCGCCATATAAATCCCTTTTGTTAGTCGCCTCTCATCCATTCTCTCGACATGCCCAAACCATCTCAGCATATTCTTCTCAATCCTTGTCACTACAATAATATAATATAATAAATATACTTAATAATAATAAATAAATATTTTCGGTAGGTGATAATTCTGTAACTCTATTGAAATAGGAATAAGTCTTACTCAATTTTCTTTTTTATTCACAATAGGCCTACCTACGCTTGACCGCCAGTTCGCCTGATGTTAAGCGACACTGCCATATACGGTGGAGCGCGCTTGCCTAGAAGAAACCAATTCACTCGAGATTTAAAGACACGCAGATTATAATTATTGGGGAAGACCTATCGGGAAGCTCATCATTCCACATTTCATTTGAGAAAAGGTTTTCTCACTTGAGGAAGTAAGACATCCCATTTCACAAAAGGTAGTCAGTCACACTAGTGTATCTTTTGAGAAGTAGGTTGTAGTTCGGAATGTCTAAGGGTGATCTTATGGAATAAAAATAAAAAAAACCCTTTTTTTTTACTCTTTATTTTATTTAGGAACTTTTGAACGCAGTTCATGCCAATTCCATCATAACTTAATCTTTGACTATTACAAAGTAATCATTATGTCTCTAATAATATTAAATAAATTATACTAAGTACCACTATTGTTATTATTAACTAAAGTGTAAATCATTTTTGCCTCCTGTGACGAAGGTTGAGCCAATATGTTGGTGAATATGCCTACATTTAGTTTATTTAATTTTAATTTCCTTAATAATCTACATCTTTCGGGTTCATTCCTATATATATATATATATATATAGATAGAGTATTCTTTATAGTACACCATAGGACAAATCAGAAAAAAATATGCAAACGTTACAAGGGTACAATTGGCGGTCTTATCGTTAATCGTAATTTCTTACAGACAACCATTGGATGGACAGGAATCTAAAAAAGAAACTGATAACAGGAGGTTGAAGGTGTGCTCAATAATTAATACTAATATTATATAATTAAACTCTAACATAAAGATTTTATTATAATATATATTATAACATTTATAAAGAAATATAAGAGAGAGTATCACTACATAGTATAAAACAAAGTCGCTTTCTCTGTCCCTATATCCCTATGTATGCTTAAATCTTTAAAACTACGCAACGGATTTTGATGCGGTTTTTTTTAATAGATAGAATGATTCAAGAGGATGGTTTATATGTATAATATATGTATGTTATTAGTACATTGCACCCGTGCGAAGCGGGGACGGGTCGCTATTATATTATAATATAAAGAAAGAAATAAACATTTATTCAGCTGCAAATGAGACATGTAACTACATATACATTAAAACGTATATAAGTCTAATAGAATATAACTTAGATTGGCTCCAGTAAAAATAATAAAGTGAGTCTTTGCAGGCTCCAGTGCTAAATGGGATACAAATTATCAAATATTGTGGGGTAAAGAAACCAGTATAAATACATGCCTACAATGAAATCCAGTAATAGTGCCTACTGTGACGATATTAGGCTGCTTGCCAAATCAGCGTAAACAACAGTAATTACATACAATAATAAGATTAATCACATTGTTATCATGTGTGATTAATCTCAGTATTCATGGTAGGATATGTAATGACTTATCCTTTTGTATAGTACGGAAAATTCTCAAGGATTATCCGCTACCCGGGGAGGCGGCAAATAAATAAAATTTTTTGGGTCATTTTTTTACACAGCACCATCTAGTCCCAACCTAAGCAGAGCTTGTATTGTGGGTACAAAACAATGGATGTAACACTTATATATGTACTTATTTTTAGTAAATACATACTTATGAAAAATAAGAAACACACAGACAAACAAACACATGTTAAAACCTGTTTTTGAGACCTGTGGGAATGTCGGAGTCATACCGACTATTTTTTATTTTTTTATTTATTTTATTTTACAAAAAGTACTTACAATTAAAAATTGCCCCACAAAACTGTGTTATCAGTTTGACTGCGGGATCGTGAGTATCCGTACAAAAACTGCACTTTCCATAACTTTTCATATAGTCATGGCCGTGAAATTTGCCACGACCATGACAGGCTGTGGTTCAACCATTGCTGGACCCCATCAAATAGATGTAATAACCTATCCAACCAATCAAAATTACTGTTCCAAAGAAATGATTTCTAGATTTCATGCTTCGCCGACATTCATTATGCCTAATACTAGATTAGAAAAAGGTTTTAGAACAAAAAGGAGAAAAATATGAACTAATAAATCATAATGAATGCTGATTGCTTTCCCGATAATATTGTCCTAGAAAATTTTGTCACGGAACACCGTTTAATATCTTCGATTTCAGCTATTCTCTCCCTGGAGGCTTGTGTAATGTCTTGGTCGTGAAGTTGATAATAGAGTGTTAAGCCTAAAGACTCAAGATTTTTTGGTTTTTGTAATATTACAAGAATACATTTGATGTCCTGATCCTGGATTCGATTCCCCGGTTCAGCAAAAAGTTATTATATATTTATTTTTATGAAAGTCTCAGTAGAATTTCTGAGTTTCGATTTGTAGGCTCGTTATTACATAGGACCTTTTTTATAGTACGGGGATGTTGTATAGTAAGGAGATCGATGTGAATAGCATTGCAGGGCATAACAAGTAATATAATGACTAACATATTGTACGGTCCGGGTCATAAGTCCAGTAGCAGTTTCATAAATCTATCGCATCAAAACAAGTTGCTAACAAATCACTCATACATGTGTGTAGGTATACGCGCAGTACCGTGCAAGCGAATATGATCATTGACGTGCTACTGGACTTATAGCCTCAGACTGTACCACACACCAAAAGACGATTGACGCTATTGAAGCGTGTAAAAAGTGTCTATAAGTCAATGACCTCTTTTTGTAAGCACTAATTTTTTACGTGCCGTTAAGCATCTGTCACAATTTTCCCGCACATCCCGGCTTCTTAAGGAATTTCCTTAAGGTTATTTCAATGAAAGAGAATCCATTAATCATCCATATAAAATGTGATTACCATAATATTTGAGCATTTTTTTTTATTGGTTGTATTTTAAGACGCCCGACGTCCACGAGGAAACGTTGTGTTGGCAGCTGTTCCTCTTTCGTTGCTTTCGTTTTGTGTGTCACCCTGTATACAGGGTCGGCAACGCGCAAGTGATTCTACCTACTACTGGTGTTCCAAGCGTCTATAGGTTATGTGTGTGTAACCATATTGATTTCTGACATTTACGCGAATATTATACATTGAAATAAAACTACTTTTTACGGATTTTATCGCGTATATTGATATTATTAATCCCGACGTTTCGGACCCTTTACAGCGTCCATGGTCACGGGTAGACTGAGGTGGTGGGCGTCTTGATGATATAATTACTGACAGCTACCCTACATTTTTTATTGTTACATGATCAATGACATTTATTACTAATTATTAATTAAAACTAGATGGAGCCGGCATTTCCTAGCTGACGACCTCTGAGAAGAAACGCCGAAACAAACTCAGAGAATCATGGTCTCTTTTAAAGTAAAAATATTCAATGATTATGTTTTAGTTGTTAATTATTGGCAATCCGATTCACGCAGAACGAGCTCACAGTATCCTTTGGTCTTGCAGTTGTAGGCCTGGATTTTGGTTTAATAGAATCTATAACAGGATTCCAAGCAGGTGGTAAGACCCAGCCATCTTCTCTATTGAAATTGGATGTTTTTTAATTTCAATAGCCTCACGAATCATCCAGGGAAGGTATCGACTTTCTTTGACAAGGATTTGTGGTTTATCAAATCTGATATAATGCTGGGCCTTGTCAAGTGTATGTTCACAAACTGCTGACTTCTTGGAACGGCGGTATTTAACATCAGCGATGTGTTCTTTTACGCGGGTCCCTATGCTTTTATTCGACCTGCGTAAAAGAACACATCGCTGATGTCAAACACCGCCGCACATATTTTTTCTCTGGGCAACCGACCCAGTATCGAATCCAGGTAACCATGTGAAAACTAACTCCTATAAGACAGTTAATAGATAGGTACGGTTATTATCCCCGTATGTCGAACATACCCGTATCGATTTACTCATAGTTAGTTAATATTATACAGTAAAGTTCCCAAAGGCACGTCATATAGCCGAGGTAATGAACTACGTGATGCGTATTAATTTGATCCGATCAAATCAGACGGAATATACACCGCTATAGTAACTTTGACAACGAATTCACTTTGAGTTTGTATTTTGTATTTCGATATTGATAACTTGTCCCATTAATTATGCACAAAATTTGACAATCATAACACAATAGTAAAAGCACTTTATTTACTGTTACCTCTATTAATAAATGATCTCCTGGTACTTCAATCGAAAGATAAGGCTCTGTTTAATAATAATCAGGAGTAATCTCTGTTGATGACGTGATCAAACAATATAATTTAAGATTTATTGATGAGTCCAGAGTATTACATTTTAACGATGAGTATTTAATTTATAATTGTATCACTTCGGTGAATATGTTTTCCTGGTACATCAACATTGAGGATTAAAGTTACTTTTACATCCATCCAGTTTATAAAGGACAGGAAATACGTGCGGATACTACAAACAGAAAGAAAAGACTGATAGAGAAAGACAGTGAGCCATTTATACTTTTTAAAATGACTAGAATTTCGAAAAGAATATTATTCATATTTTGAAAAGATATCTAAAATAGAACTTTATAGGGCAATATCGCCATGAGCTGGATTAAACTGTAACAATGAATAAATTATATAGTAAGCATTACCGTGTTTATGATGATCGCCTGGTACTCGAAACAGCCCATTCAACAGTTTATCACAATCATATCTGGCGATGACGTGGTGGCGAAAGCGTTATCAGAACCATCTTTGTCGATTAATATTCTCGGGGCAATTAATCAAGGTCCTCTCCCTGTCTACGTACTACGTACCAACAAGATTGATGGTAAACTTTAGTCAAAAAGTCTTTCTATTGAAAAAGTATTGTGAATACGGCGTGTTTTTTTGGCATATTAAAAATGTTATTCTGTGTTTTGTTTTCAGGTACTGGATTTTTGTATTTAAAAGAAGTGTACGTGAGTATGAATAGTATTTGAATATTAACAATTTTAAAAAAGCCTAGCACGCGCATTGAATTTTTTTTTGTGAAATGAAATTAATACTGACATTCATTATCTTAGTAAAATATCCAAAATATATGGACTAAAACTTTCTCAAATAAGCACAAAATACGATTGTAAAATATGTATAAGCTTGTCATAATTAATAATAGGGAAGTACAGACTTATAGGAAAAATCCTTAACCGTCAGAATCACACCGTTACATAAGCAAGGTAGGCGGCACTCTTAGTGAAGCGTTCTCCGTGGCTCGGTTCATTAGTGTTAAGGCACCTGACAAAGCTTGAGTCGTCTCTAGTGACTCTCATGTGTTGCCAGCCTAACGTTCACAGTAAACAAACCTTTAAAGATGCTTCTTATGTGGGGCCAGCTTTTCAAGTGTAGAAACACCCGTATTATCTATCATCACGTGTTTTGATTATTTGATTTCTTGTCTTTTTATTTTACACGGATCACTTATCGAATTCTTTAGTTTTTGAGTGGAGACCGCCTCTAGGCAGGCGTATAAGTGTGGGGCGTCTGTCGGCCAGGTAACGACTGTATGAAAAGAGCTGAAGACCGGGTTCAGTGGCATTCACTAAAAGAGGCCTACGTCTACTAGTGGACGAATACGGGCTGATGATGATGATGACGATAATTTATCGAGTCCAGGACATCACGTTCAACAGTCGTCCTTACAACCAGGAAACCAGAAATGCTAAGCGATAAATCAATGTCGATAAATTCCAATTTTAGTCGAGTGATCACTCAGACAGTTCATCTCAATAAACTCATATCGGAAACAATATCACGCACTAAAACAATATATCTTATACTGCACAGCGGTTCAACACACAACGACATTTATTTATTGCTAGTCACAGTGACGGGGTTTATAAGAATGTGTTTTCACAAGAGCTGTGCGAGTTAGCCAAGCGGTGCGCGAGGAAAATATCCACGGTAATACTTCATTTTCCTAGTCTCGCTCAGCGCAGCTCTGTTGGAAAAGAGCTAGCGTTGCGAGATCTTTATAGAAAACTAGTGTGAGATGCCAGCGAGGAATTTGCGTGAAGTGTCTAACACAAATTCCATATACACACTATTTGCTCTCTAAAAAATTAAACCGGGCATCTTCTCTCCGGGTCAGCTTCCTCGTACAGCTTTGGTGCAAGAGTCACACCGTTTCTCTGCTACGCTTCCTAGTATATTTTTAATGGAAACGTAGCGTTACGCTAGCAGGAGTTGCTATGAGCGCTCGTATGACCGAGTGGCCTTATCAGGAAATAAGGGTTCTCTTAAATGAAGCAGAAATAATACAAGATATTATTAGTGAAGAACTTAACGTGTTCATGCTTGAAGAAACGATAAACCGAAGATGGCAAGCAAAATGGCATTTATAATAATATCCCTGATAATATTATAAATGAAACTTTGACTATCTGTATGTCTGTTACGCTTTCACGTCTAAACCACTGAACGGTTTTGGTACAGAGATAGATTAGACCTTGAAAAAGGGTAGCCACCCTTTTTGTCACGAAATCTTTGGGGGGGCGAATGAAACCGTGGGCAATAGTTAGTAATGTATAATTCGAAAACTTTTACAGACATCAATTTTTCATTCCTTTATTGGAAAAGAAAGAATACTTCAAAATACCACAATCTCTCAGTGCCATAAATCTTGTAGAGTCAGTGCACACAATGAGGCGTCCGTCAGCGCGCCGTCAATTTATTGCGTCAATATATTGACGTAATGGAGGGCAGATAATGGGTGCCTCTGCCTTGTAACGAGGCCGCGCCACCACCGAGACTTCTTGAAGGAATCATTTAAGAGAATTGAATTGTAAACAAAACAAAGACTATATTTTTTTTAACAATATTATATACCTATAACCTCTCGGAGGATTCAGCTAAGGTGTAGTGATCTACACCAATCCATAAGAAGTTAGCCTATTGCCCCCATTAAACCGGATATAAATAATAATGTGCTAACTGCTAACATTATTGTATTCGGGTTTGAAGGACAATCATTATCATTATCATCATCATCATATCAGCCATATGAGGTCCACTATTGAACAAAGCCCGCTCCCCCATAGACTTCCACAAGGACCGGTTATACACCGCCTGCATCCAACGACTTCCAGCAACCTTTACCAGATCTTCCATCTAGTTGGAGGCCGTCCTACGCTGTGCTTTCTGCTGTGTGGTCTCCACTCGAGAACCTTTTTGCTCCAGCGACTATCAGTTCTACGAGCAATGTGTCCCGCCATCTGCCACTTCAGCTTTTTAATATTTTCAGTTATGTTGGCAACTTTGGGTCTTCCACGGATCTCTTCACTTCTGATTCGGTCGTGTAGAGAAATACCAAGCATAGCTCTCTCCATAGCTCGCTGAGTGACCTTGAGCTTTATTATGATATTTTCTGTATGATGTTCTTTGAGCCATATGTCATGACTGGTTAAAGACTTTCGGCAGTGTGGTATAGTTGACGAAAAGACGTTGCGAAGTTTCCCGAACGCTACCTGAAGGGCAATGTAGCCAGTAAAATTACTGAGCAGACGAGACTTAACAACTGAGGTCTCAAGATGAGAACGCGCTTGTGATACCCCTAGCTGTAGCTGGCGTCTAAAACCCATGGCAGCCGCTTACCATCAGGCGGATATAAATAATTTTCCAATTCAATAGCGTCCAAATAATAAAAGAGTTCACATTATAACCGAAAATATACCTTACCTTTGTTTAATAAAACATAGCTTTGATAGCAAAGGTGTTATAGTGAATGCTGTCAATTTATGCCGTGTCCATTATTGACATAACGTCGAGGTAACGACGTGACGTACTTGGCTAAATTCCGCACGTTCACCGATGACCGCTGACATTCTTTAGTAGGAAGGTACTGGGGTCTACTATGAACTACGAAGCGTCAGCGGACGGACCGAACGGTCAATTTAATGTTCGCGATTTTTGTTCTTGTCTTGCGTTGGCGTTTCTTTTATAGCGACATCTATCGACCAACAAATCCTGAATCGCGCTATCAACATTCGCAAAGCAAGTTGCATTACAGACGACAACTGACATCAACCGTCAGGGTGTGGCCCGCAAAATACCCGCCTGGTCGGAGGATCGTTCTTGGAACCTCCATTTTGAATAATTTGCTTTGCTGCAGTACAGTGCTGAGATAGGGACCTATTCTGACATCGTACAGGGTAACGTACTTCCTTAGTTTTAAGACTTGAATAAGTATATTGTTTTGTTATTTTGTATTTTTTCCTGTGTTGTGGCTGGCAGAATAAATTTTCTTTCTTTCTTTCTTTGGTTGGAGGGTCAACACATCTCGCCCCTCCACATTTTAAAATGTTTTTTTTTTACTTTGTTCTTTGACAGTATATTATATTGCTAGTCGTTGGCCGCGGTTTCTCTGGTATCCCAAAGGAATTTTTGAAACAAAAGGGTAACCTATGTCCTTCTCCAAGCAAGGACATAGGTTATGTCCTTCTCCAAGCTCAGCGGTTTATAAATAGATACGAGTTACTTCAGAATTTATAATATTGTGCGTTGTCGAAGTGTTGTCGTTTGATGTTAGTAGTAGGCCCCTGGATGTGGTTCGGCCGAAAATAGTATAGAGGCGATTGTGTACTTCATTATAATATTAGTTATCTATCTTTATTTAAAGTAAAAACGATATTAACTACGCTATATAATTCGGAATTTTCAGTTTAGTGCTTCGAGGCGAAATTGTCAAAATTCAGTTATTGACAATTTATGTTTTTATAATATCGCTACTCTAATTTTCTGTAATAAAAACAATAATAATTCACAGTAAGTAAGTCTTCAACCTACATAATGAACATAAAATATAATTGTTGTATGTATAATAATTATGTATGTTGTTCATTCACCATGAGACCTAAACATCCGGTATGTTTAAACATCCGGTATGTTTAGGTCTCTTATGGGACTGTGGGTGTACTTACATTGGTACACCCACAGAGATGTATCTCTGCCTAACTCGGGAAATAAAAGGTGTGATGGTATGAACCGATGTGTGGTATTTTCTAATACATATTTTTTACTTTTGTTTCCGTGAATAAACTGACCAGTTACTTAGGTACTAGGATATCATAACTGCTGAGATATAATACACGTAGCGTCAAACTTTCTAATCCCTCAGATGAAGATTAATCTCCTTGAGCTTCAGTTGATGTGCTCGAATCTTGTTCGCTCCAACCTCTTTCTTTTGATGATAGGCACTGTTTTTGAGACAAATTATTTGAGAATATTTTTAAGAATAATACATAGCCATTCTTATCTTCTCAATAGATTTATGGCATTTTGCAACTAGATTTTACCTTAATTTAGATTTTATTTAAAAACAGAAAATGTTCACTAACAACATTGACATAATACAGGCGTGTTAATATGTTTTATTACGCAAAAACAAACAAACATAAATTCAATTAGTAAGTACAGTCACGAGCATAAAGTATGTATCTTTCTTTATACATAATTATGTATTATTTCTTTCTAATATATGTTTTCTTTTTCTTTCTTTCTCCGAGCCTTTATCCAACTATATTGGGGTCGGCTTCCAGTCTAACCTGAATATCAGTATTTTACACGAAGCGACTACCATCAGACCTTCGCAACCCAATTATTGGGTAATACTGATACCCTGAGGATAGACTGGTTGTCAGGCTTTTTGGGCTTCTGAGTTCCACAAACGATTGTCATAGGTGTTCGTATGACAACCGGGACAGACGGCTCGATGTGTTAAGTATAGTCACCCATCCACAGAAAGACCGCGACTAGAGCATCTTAACCTTAACCCTAACTAAAAGTCAAAAGCGATTTTTTCTCGAAATGACGATTGTAACTTTGAATTAAGACTAACATCATTATAGTATAGTTTTGAAAATACTATGTTCCTAACATCATACAATTTCCGTAAATACCTTAAGATAAAATCGCATTAGAATTTCGCTAAGTGTATACACATTCACCTTGGACGGTTATGAGAACCAACGACTTCATACGTGAAGAGCTCAATATAACACACGTTTTTCAATAACATGCCAACAACGCGTTCTTTATTGATTTCTGACATTTACGCGAATATTATACATTGAAATAAAACTACTGTTTACGGATTTTATCGCGCATATTGATCCCGACGTTTCGGACCCTTTACAGCGTCCATGGTCACGGGTAGTCTACCCGTGACCATGGTTTTATTTCAGTTTAGTTTTATATCAACGCGTTCTTTACTTTTGGACATATTGTTCGTCGTCCCGACAGCCTCGAATACCTGGTAATATCAGGAAAAATGGAGGGCACAAGAGCTCGAGGCAGACCACTTGCTAAGTGGAGTGATCAAATACTCGAGGCCACTAATGGGAATCCACTCTGCGGGTGACCGGGCCTGTTGGAGAGCATGCTGTCGTCCCAAAGAACATAGTTACGATCCTCAGCATTGAGGGACCGACTAGATGAATGAATGGATGGGTACACATTCATACTTGTGAATGTGTATGCGTATAGGTTGACTGTACAACGAAATCGGATGAAAGGCTTTATTTTCTGCTTTAGATAAATAGAAACTGGTTCAGTTAACTAAGATTTTCTTCGACGCTAGAGGCGCGGAGATATCAGATTCCACTGAAGAGGTTCCATTATTCCACTGAATCCGGATTTGTTTTGTTTTAATGATTTCTGTTTTTTAGAATGTTATATTGAGAAAATATACACTCATACTTATTATATACCATGGACAGGATAAGGAATAAGTACACATAAGGCATATACAAGTATATAAGAATATCAGTATTTTACACGAAGCGACTACCCATATCCTCAGGACAGACTGGTTCTCACGCTTTTTGGGCTTCCGACTACCACTAACGATTGTTAAGGGTTTTGTATGAGAACCGATGGCTTTACGTGCTCTTCGAGGTGCGGATGGAGATCTCAATGTGTTAAGAATGGTCACCCATCCACAGACTGACCGCGGCTAGCGCAGCTTAACCTTACAGATCGATTGATCAGCGCACTTATTACTTAGCCACTTGTATTGTGTGAAAGACGAAATGGTATTGAAGGAAGTACGTGATGAGATGGCGGCTGAAGGAGACGTATGAAAAAAAAAAACGGATTGCGCTGATCCGAAGTAAGTTGGGATTAAGATTTTATTGTACTACTTAGAGCCCTCGAAATTTGTAACGCCTGAAAAGGTGCTAAGCTTGTACACTATGTTATATTTAAGAACCTATTAACCTTAGTATGCAAATCATAGTTTTTAAGAACCTTATTATGCAAATAGATAGCTAAAACACTAGGAATCGTGAAGGGTGGGCGTTTTGGGGGCTGACTTAATGTAAAAATGACGTTTAAAATATATTACCTAGTACATTCTATCTTGAATTAATTATTTTGCCTTGACTTTTGACTTTGAGCTTGATTTGTACAGAAGAATGATGACTTATTACATGTATAAATTCATATAAGCATTTTTCATACATACTCACACCTTTTTCCTGGCTGGGCAAAAACAAAACGCAATTTGGTACAATTCTTGAATAAGTACCTACTTATTTTGTTTCGTTTTTATCAACATTATATCTGCCTACGCTTAGCAACTCGTGAATTTAATTTTTAGATTAAGAATAAAGAAATCTATAAACATTTTTGCTTTGAAGGTAACTTTAAGCGTTTTTTAGAAATTTCTTTTAGTTCTTTTTGAATAAACTGTTTAACAAAGTTTCTATGTGTAAATAGACAAAAAATATGTAAATAGAAAAAATCAATTAAGGCAAAAAATGAATAATTAACTATAGATAAAGTAATTCAGGACTATTTATTTGCTTCATTAGGCTAAAGTGGAATTTTCCAGACGTCTAAAATTTTAACCTAAGTACTGTAAAAGTTTTTTTTTATTACAATATAAAATTTTAAGGTACTATATTTTTTATCATTACTTTTTATCATTTTATTTTATGATACCATCGGAGTTATTGAGTCGATGTAAGAATTTTACAGTGGCTTTGACTAAATGAAACTAGGCATCGCAAAAACAAAAGTTTTTTTATTACAATATAAAATTTGAAGGTTTTACCCCTGGTGTTACAAGCTCTATAGGCTACGGTAACCGCTTACCGTCAGGTGGGCCGTATCCTTGTTTGCCACCTTAGTGTTAAAAAACTGTCCGATTTTTTTTATTGTGATAAGGGGATAAACTAGTACACGGGCAGTCTGAAAAGCGGCAACCGCAGTACAAACGCCAGTAACATCAGAAGTATCAGTCACACATTGTAATCTTGAGACCTCAGTAATTATGTCTCATATGTCCAGTAATTTCACTGGCTACATTCCCCTTCAAACTGGAACACAATAATGTTAGTACAGACACCAGCAGGTCAAGATAAACTGTCAAATTTTCCCAATTGAAAATGAACCTTACCTTGTTGCATTAAAGTTGAATATCTATCAAAGAAATTTGACAGATTGTGGTAGTTTGATGTGCTGGCCACTGTACAATATTGCTTAGCGGCAGAATGTTTGGCAATACGTTGGTACGGTCAGCCACTGCCAACACAACGTTTCCTCGTTGAGTACTGGCTCTGAACTGGAACAGAACACAGCTCAAAGCAATGTTATTTAACTTCGATTTTCTGCAAGGTGGAGGTACTTCCCCAATCAGGCAATGAGCCAGATATGCCTAACATGTAATTTTTAGGTTCCCAGACATTAGGAAGCGGAGTTCTAATGGCAGTTGCTTTGTTTAGAATACTGATAGTCAGCCGCATCTGGTTAGATTGGGACCTTAGCATTGTTGGGAAAACGCTTGTTGGATCATGACATCTTAAAGACAAGCGACCGCGAATAAGCGATAGTCTCATAAAGATTGTTAATCAACGTACCTAACAATATATTTCCGTTCCGGAAAGAACCATAGTGTGACAGATCGATTTCAAAGTAGAATGTAAATGTCGAACATGCAACGGCTCCTTTTTTAAATAGATAAGTTAGTGTAGGCAGGAACACATTAAATCGTTACGGACTATCTGATTTAAGAATAGAGGATTTATATAAAATCAGTTGACGTTTCGTTCTTTACTCAAACGTCCTTTTAAACAAAAGGACGCTTTATGAATGTTTGTCATGTAAGTTTTCAGGATTTTTGTTGATTTGATATCGTTAGGTTTTATTTTTCTGGTATTTTAATGAGGGGCTCATTACTAATTAATACGCTTATCGATTCATCTGGCTGACCTGACTCAAGCGATTAGATTAGTCGATTATTATTGTAATTACAACTATGTTTAACTTGCAATTAGATACTGTGTAAAATGTTCAAAATTTTTAATGAAAAATAATTACTAATTAATGTTGACGGGTTGTGTTGCGCGATTCACGCTTGACTCATTTCGATCTTGCTCGGAAACTAATGGGCCGCGAAGTTAAGCTCCGTGATGCGGTAATCGAATACTCGTAACGATTTTATATCGATTCCCTTGTTTGTTTTGATGTTGAGACGAATGTAAACAATTTTCTCTTTAATTTATAATCGCGGAGCAATGGGATTGTTCTTTAAGGTTTGTTGGATGAAGTGCTTCTGGATTGTTGGAGTCGATTTGCATAACGATTTCAATGGAATACAATGTATTTTTTATACTCTTGTTTTGAAATTTGGAAACAAAAGTCTCAGTGCCTTTTTATTGTAATTACGTAATATTTTGTGGTACCCTAGACGAACACTGCAGCATGAGAATAGCCTACTCATCAATTTCCCTCTGTTTTTTTTTTAAATACTAAACTAAGGTGGCATACGTTAGACGCTTGCAACACCAGGGGTGTCACTTGCGCTTTGCCGACCCTATAAAACGAAGGAACAGTTGGGTTGGCAGTATAAGGGTCAAAGTCCCCCGCATTGCCAACAGAATGTTTCCTAGCGGAGCACTGGCAACCTTGCTCACCATAAGGAACACAACACAGCTCAAAGCAGTGTTATTTCACTTCGATTTTCTGCAAGGTGGAGGCAGCTCCAATTTGAGTTAAATTACTCCCACTATGCCCTACCTCTCTTGAAATAAGTAATCCTGACATCCAATTATTCTTAGGATATCAGTGTTTCCCCGGAATTAGATTGCGGAATTCTAATGGCATCTATGTCTCTCATTAATATAATATTTTCCACTCGTTGTATTGTCTTTTAATACCCTGCCTCATCGGTCTAGCACTCGCAAGCCTCGTTATTGAGCCAGAGGTCTTAGTTTTATTTCCTAAGTCGGGGAAAATTATAGAGTTATTCTTTAGATTTATTGAATTTATATACTATATCAATCGTATTTTCAGAATTTAGAACCGGCTTAATGGTAATTAGCTCACATGTTATATTGGACTTATATATAGGTTCACATTTAACATACCAGCAAACCTTGGTGTGACAAACAAAGGTACCCTCCCTACCTTTGTTAAAAGGTAATAAATATTTGACAATGTTGGCAGTCTTCTGAGTATTTCACCAGGATGACAGCGATGCAGAGGAGAACTCTGACGCATAGATGCTCAATTTTGTTTTAATTATATTCATAATACTTATTTGCATGTTATAAATTTATGGAATAATATGAAGATTCTTGGCAGAGTATATTGTGTGTCTATACATACTTATTTCTTAGCCGGATGTTCCAGATCATAAAGTAAGTAGCTACAATATCTAGCTGCAAGCCAAGTGCGTTAGTTATGGGTCTATGAATCTCTTAGATCGACCATATTGTAGCAGCTGTGAGCGCGGAAGTCTGTTTATGTTTAATTATGGTTAAGTAGCTAATGTGTTAAAGAGCTATTTTATTAATTATCATAATTATACCATCACGCCTGTAATCCCCGAAGGGGTAGGCAGAGATGTACTAGCGTACACCAACAGTTCGTAATAGGGGACGAGCCGGACACAAAACGAACTCCGAGCTGCTTCTGACGATTTCATAGAAAAACCCTAATAGCACATTGCACGACTTGGGAATCGATCCCAGAACCTCAGTGTAGCACTCTTATCATAATATTTCATTAAGCTCGTATATTAATAAGTAGTTTTATTTTTAAATTAAGATTTTTTTTTCTAAATAGAACGATATAGAAACAAGCGGTTTACTGAAAAAAATTAGGTGTAGCGGATGCCCCACAGAAACTGGTGAAATTCCATCTTTTCAAAGACACAACCACAATAAACGACCTCTCGTCGGTCGCATCTATGATAAAACATGTTTTAAATTCCATTATGAATTTTCATACGACCATGCAACCCGCAAAATGATCCATCCTTTTATTGTCTCACTCCAGGGTAAAGACCTCACCTTTTTTATAGTACGGAAAATTCTCATGGATTATCCGCGAACAACTACCTATAGGTGCTTTTACCATATTCATTTAAATCCATACCACTACCGATTTATGCTGTCCTGGTATCTTAGCCGAAAGTAACAGCTCGGAGTGGAACATGCATGAAATGGCATTTTTAAAAAATAAAACCGTTGTCCCAAAATATGATTTCCTATATCGTGGGTGCGTTTACAAACACAAATTTTCACATACACAAACACCCAGACCCGAAGCAACTACCTAGAGGTACTTTTACCATAATCATCCAAATCCATACCACCACCGATTTATGCTGTCCTTGTATGTTTGCCGAAAGTTGCTACTCGAAGTGGAATGTTCATGGTTAGTGTTTTTTTTTTAATAAAACCGTTGTCCCTTACTATGGTTTCCTCCTGTACCGTAGGTCCTTTGCGTTTACAAACACAAATTTTCACATACACAAAAACCCAGACCCGGGACAACTACCTATAAGTCACTATTATACAACGTGACATACGTACTATGTCCAGTATACGCAAAGCTTACAAAGCGATAAGGCAAGCTTTAAATAGAAAAAGAAGAATGTCAATATACTCACTCCCTGTGGTACCATTTTCTATATAGTACGGAATCCTGGGGAGGCGGCAGGGTATGTCGGACTCATACCGACTAAAACCGTACTTGCGTTCACCTGCCCTATATTCATGGCCATGGGATCCGTGAAATTCGCTACGACCATGACAGAGGGTAAAGACCCCCTATTCTTTTCTGCGAGGCGGAGGTACTTCCTCTGTCGGGCAGCTCTAATTTGAGTGGAATTACTCTCACTATGCCCTACCTCTCTTAATGTGTGTATTCACTATTATAATCTTGAGTACGGAAATTACAAACTTCTTATTCAACGCTACGTATCCTTTTGAACTTAAACAAAAACTTAAGGGATCCTTTGATTACTTTGAAGATTACGTAATCGATAGTGGCCGTTATTTGAGTGGTAGTTTCCCTAGAGGCACACCCCGTTGCCATGGTAACAGTTCAATGTTTTTTTGGGACGATGTGTTGTTTATTTGTTTTTATAGAGACATGAGCAATAAGTTCACACGACTTGGATTATCCGGATACGATTTCGTTTTATTCGATTATTCATTTATTTCCAAGCAAATAAATCGATTCATTTTTATGTGCAGCCTGTGTCTATTCTCTTAAAATGTAACATACCAACCATCACGGCCGTATTCCTCGAAGAGGAAAGGTGTACTGTTTATACACCCACAGTTCGCCGATATGTTTAGGTCTCTTGTAATAGGTGGCGAGCCTATAGCCAAGCATAATTCCAAATTCCGAGCTGCCATTGAGAATTTCATAGAAAACACCAATAACACTGCTCGACCTGGGAATTGAATCCAGGACCTCAACCATAGCAGTCGAGCTTACGACCTCTAGGCCAATGAGGCAGCCATGACTCATGAGTTCTCATATTAACCTATGTTATACAGCGTCGCCACTAACAAACTTATTTGCATAAGAAACCTGACACACGCCGTGTAATAAGTGACGTCATTAACTTATTCAGTAGACAGGTCATGTAAACTAATGTAAAGTAAACATTTAGGTTGGAGAACGGAATTTTGAAAGGTATTAAATAAATGTCTCCTTAATTTAATGATTTAGTAGGTTAATTTAATAAAGGTTAGCCGATAGAGTTTGTATGACTGTTGACTATGAACAGACGAGAAGCTTCGATGCAATCTTTCAGCCACAATACGCTGACTAAGTCCAGAATCCAGCAATGTCACCACGGCTTCTGCGGGCGAAGTATCCATATGTTTTAGAAAAAAACTTTTTCAGACGTCCCAAAGTCACAGTACACACACAGTATACAGAACATAGAACAAAAAGTTTTAAGATAAGCGCTAATTTTTAGTTTTCAAAGGCGAAATGTACTCCAACTCTAAACACACATTTGTCTCAAAACAGTGAATCATTTCATTTATAGGATAAACAAATGAAATTCTAATTTTGAATTTTGAATTTTCGCTTATCACTGTAATGGCCAAACTGCCAGCTATACAATCATGGATTTTTTTTCATGGAATAAAAACTCTTTTGTGTTAAATTAGGACAGAAACCATAAAAACGGAAGTGTTTCGATTTTTCTGATGAGAAGTGTAGTTAGTCAATTATTAATTGGCTTGTTTACCTAATGATATCCTATTTGGCAGTTGAACAGAATGGTTGAACATTATGCTTTAAACATTTTATATAAACGAATGTAAGACGACATATTTATCATTCAGATATTTGTCAGTGGCAGTGTTACCTGAAATAAAAAAAATAAAACCAGTGTTGTATCAATATAATATTAATAAATTAATTATTACATTTTTATCCTAATTCTTCTTATTATGCTGAGTCGATATCCAACCACAAGAATCTTGAAAATTATTAAAATAATTAAAAGTAAAAAGCTAACCTACATATTTGTTTCGGCCCAAAACAGTCACGTTTTTCAACCTGAAAGAGGATTAAAAATTTAACTACGGGGTTGAAATTTAGGACATCAAATGGATCTAGTTTTTAATACCTTTTACAGAGAGTATGAGTTTTTATACCTATTTACTGCAATTTTTATGAAAAATAATTGTTGAATAAAAATATCAATCAGCTTTCAGGGACCATGACTTCATGCAGTACAGTAGCTGCGCTTGCGACCGTTAGACCTAATAACAAAGTTACAATTCATTAAGGATGATGTTTTCGTATCAATAAGCAGTTATCTATCATCACCTTTAATATTTTGTGAGGTTCAGATGGTTGCCCCATTTCTTGAAAATTTGTAAGCTTTTCCATTATAAGCTGACCTCTACGTGTACGAAAAACCTGTACAATACGAGGTCAATTCATAGTGGAAAATATAACCCATGTTGTAGCTGTCTCGCAATCACATTTTGCCCATAAGTGCCCATTTTAACCACCTAAAACTTTTTTTATACCACTGGAGGCAAACCAGCATACGGCCCATCTGATAGTAAGCGGTTATTGTAGCCTATAGATGGTTGCACCACCAGAGGTATCACTTGCGCGTTGCCGGCCCTGTAAAACGAAAGAGAGAATAATTGTTGGGTTGGCAGTATGAGGGTCAAAGTCAGCCCACTCCAACCAACAAAATGTTTCTTAGCGGAGCGCTGGTAACCTTGCTCACCGTTAGGAACACAACACAGCTCAATGCTGTGTTAATTAACTTTAATTTTCTGCAAGGTGGAGGTACTTTCCCAGTCGGGCAGCTCCAATTTGAGTGGAATTACTCCCACTATGCCACCTCTCTTAAAATAATATTAGATTGTAAGGTTTCTTTTATCTTTTTCAAAACAAATGATTACTAAGAAAATTCCATACGCCGTAATGTTAGCAAAACAGTTCCAACTCCATTGTATATCTTGTATTACATAAACAACCGAATAAAACACAAATAAGGCCGAAGACACTCCAAATTCCGTGAGAACTTTAAAACTTTGCATTCCATTACTTTGTAGCGTTGATATTTTAACTGTCTTTCTTGTTTCTATACAGGCAGAGCATTGGACTGTCAAATAAAGCTTTAAGTTGCTGTTCGAACATCGAAAAGAGAATTTTTCGTTTAAACGTGAACAGACAGAATTCGCATGGCCAAAAAATATGTACAGCGCTTGTTTGGAATAACAATAGAAATAAAGTCTGTCGAGGGAATTCTAGACGTTTTTAGTGCGTGTGTTAACATCACTTTAGGGGTAGTTATTTAGACTTTTTACTGCCTAACCTAAATTAGTTCTTTGTGTCGTGGAATTACTTGGCAGTTGTTACGTATGAGTCTTGTAAGATTGAAACCGTGGAGAGACTCGTTGCTAAGTTATATACTCGTATATCTATCTGCAAGGTTAAGCTACGATTACCGCAATTTAAGGATACGTGAACCCTGCGCACCTCAAAAAGTTGTTGTAGTTTAAGTTGTTGTTCCCGGTTATCATTCAAATACCTATAACAATCATTTAGTGATGGTCAAAAATAGCATGAAAAGTCTGAAGTCGGAAAAGTCGGAAAAGTCTGAAGTCGGAAAAGTCTGAAGTTGGAAAAGTCTGGTCTGAAAAGGCAGAAGTTTGAAAAGTCTGTAAAGCCTCGAGACAGATTTATTTATTGCTCAGAAACTGGGTTGTGAAGGCCTCATCGAAGAAGCGTGTCAGCCATATTTGGTTAGACTATAATATGCTATGCGATTATGTCTCACGATGGTTGGGAAAGACTTAGATGATAATTTAAAAAACCTTGGCTGAAATGCGCGGCTGACTAAATAAGTTCTGGATTCTCCTCCTATATTAAATATGTTAAAGGGTTTTTTTTTAAATAGGATAATCATTATCTTATAACAAACTAGTTGTTGCCCTTCGTTTCACCCGCATCCAAAAGATTTTTTGGAGACAAGGTGGGCTATGGGCATAGGCTACCTTCTTCAAGGTCTTATCTATTTCTGTACAAAATTTCATAGAAATCGGTTCAACGACTATCTATACTTTTAGAGGTTTTATTAATTTTTAGAGATTATAACGAAAAATTTATAACTCGCTTAAATAAGCCCCTCGGCTTGATGTTTGTAACGTTTGAAGGATTTGGGTCCAATTATGGAGTTTATTTTCATTCGGCTTAAGCTCGCAACGTTGTTTTTCGTACTCGTTCCTGGTATGTAAGCGATAGCGTGTTGGTGCATAATATTTGCTACACTTGGAAAGCAAGTGGAACTATTAAATATCGTCTAGTACAGAGGCCAGTACATTAAGCTACCACAATCTCTTTGATAGATTTTCAACTTTAAAACAACACTATAAGATTCATTTTCAATTGGGAATATTTGACAGTTATGGATAGGTTGACCTGCTGGTGACTGTACAATTATAATAGTGACACGTGTGTATACGATTTAGAGGCTAAAGCCTTTCTTTGGGATGCGGAAACTCCTCATGGATCCTCAGCCACCTTCAGGTGGCAGGGTATGTCGGACTCTTTGATTATATACTTGTCTAGATGGAGCAATGCAAACAAACGACACGCGAAAACTGGGGCCAAATTGCGTGATATGTGTGAGTACCGCTTGTGTACTTATTGTAGTCAAACTGTCAAGGTGTGCGTGTTTAGGGATGCCTGCTCCAAATTATTAACTTACCTTTTCTCCATTATTTAATGGGATGACAGTTAAACGAAATAAGCTGAATAAAGTAATTATTTTGTAGATTAGTATTTTATTTATTTTAATAAAAACAAAAAATACAATGGAGAAATATATACAGCAATTTATAGATCAAAATCCATCTCTTTGTATTTGTTTTCGAAATAGTTTTTTTTTTATATTTAATTTCGTGTCCGCTGTATGTAATGTCTCTCCAGTCTTAAGAAATCTGAAACCCAAAATATTAGAAAGAACTAACAAAAATACTATTTAGTGAATGACTTCATTTATTTTGTGAAGGCATTCACTTCACATTTAATTTTTTTATCATTTACTGATCAAATAAATTATGTAAGTATTAAAATAATAAAATTTTCTCCTGATCGAAAGATGATGACTGATATTTGCATTTTATCTCCCATAGTTTCGCCAAATCTCTCTCGTAATAAATTGACAACACCGGCTAATCTGTCGAACCTACAAATTAACGAATTGAAAAATCATGTTTTCATAAAATAATAGAGGTTAAATAACAAAACTTACCGATGTAATGTGATCTTAGTGTAATTATACGGTTTTCCCACATAATTGCGACACAATTTGACAGCACATACCGACATATTTAATTATTTTTCGAGAACTCCACACCCTGAAGTGATCCAAATGACACTGACGTAAGTGAGAAGAGAGTCTACCAATTTTAGTAGACTTTATTTGGGCCGTTCTGTACGTGTCAATGTGGCATCTAGACAAGTGTATAATCAAAGGTCGGACTCATACCGACTAAGACCTGTACTTGCTTTGTCTCTATAGTCATGACCTTGAGTTCCGTGAAATTCGTCACGACCATGATAGGCTGTGGTCCAGTAGAGAAGGTAAAGACTTTATGGTCCCGCACCCAAAGGGTAAAAACGGGACCCTATTACTAAGACTCCGCTGTCAGTCTGTCTGTCTGGTCGTCTGTCTGTCACCAGGCTGTATCTCATAAACCGTGATAGCTAGACAGTGGAAATTTTTAAAAATAATGTATTTCTGTTGCCTCTATAACAACTAACAAATACTAAAAACAGAAATTAAATAAATATTTATGGGAAGCCATAAAACAAACGATTTTTTTGCCGTGTTTTGCTTGATATTAACACTGGGTGGTGCTACCTCAAAAGACAAGTTGTTTAGCCAAATATTGGTACGGAACCCTTCATGCGGGAGTCCAACTCGCACTTGTTTTATTTACGGGCAGAAATCTTCAAAAGACGACTGGGAAGTTTAGGATTTATATATACTAAAAGCACCTTGGTGGCCAATAGACTCCAAAACCCCCCTGTGCAACCACTGTCAGGACACATCCCTGGGGAGAAAGAGTAAAACCCATTAATTTGAAAATCGGACAAAGTGGACAGTTATCTTCTTCAACAATTTGACGATGACTTTGGTCTAGTGGTGGGACACAAAATTTATGTGATGAACTTATGGGTTTGTGTATCTCTGGGTGTTTCTTATGTGTTATAAGTATGTATTATATCCATTGTCGAGTACCGATAGTACAAGCTCTGCCTATTTTGGGAATAGATGGTGCTGGTGATGTGTAGAATTGTCCAAGAATATAAAAAAGCCATTTAGAATGATCAAAAATTTAGCAACGTGGACCATATTATAAATATACTCTTGCCTCTTAATCCGAAGGAAATTTCTTAGGAACATTAAATATAATTTCTCTTCTTTTTTTCCGTCCGCTACCGTGTCCACGAGTAGACGTGTGCTCAATTTAATTAAAAATATTAATTAATCCGCACGCGATTTTAACCCAAAGTTAAATACCCATAGTGCCTAAACTTACATACACACTACGCGCACCGTAAACTAGCATCGCCGCGGCCGCGCCGTCTAACCGACGCTGCAAGCAGTGAGACCCCGCTCCGCACCCGCCGCCTTCACCTCCGAGCAAGCAGGTTTAGTGGTCATAATTGCTGTCTCGCTCCAGCCAAGATTACTACGGCCGCCTCTCGGCGCTAGCGCAGTTCCGTTGCTACGAGCTTCACACATAACAATATTATTTTACAACCGTAAGTACTTTGTTACGTCGTACTGTTCGGCCGTTCAAGAATACCCGCTTACTACAAATCTACAATGCCCCGCATACAGCGCTCTCCGCCACCTATCATGCCTACTAATAATATAACACAAACATCGTCTGACTCCGATATTCCTCACCTGGTATCGAGTACCCCGAATGAGGATGTAAACATAACAATGCCTCACAAGCGCCCTCGTACGAGTTGTTCTCCGGTTTCTGAATTGCATAAATTCAAACAAGAACTCCGTCAAATGTTACAGGACTGGAAAACAGACCAGGAAGCTTACCTTGCGAAATTCTGTAACGAACAAAGTTCAACTCTAAAGAAACTGATATCCGAACTTGCCGCAGTCAAAGCACAAAATCAGGCCATCCAAAAATCATACACGGAGATGGATAAAACGGTCACATTTATAAGTAACCAGTACGACGATATGATCAAACAAGTAGAGGTTCTCCAAAAAGAAAAACAAACATATCGGCAGAGTATATTGAACCTTGAATCAAAACTACAGGATTTCCAGCGTTCCTTATGTCGCACTTCTAGCGTCGAAATACGAAATGTGCCTTCTGTGGAGAACGAATCTCCCACGGATCTATCAACAATTGTAAGCAAAGTCGGCTCTGTTATTGAAATGCCGCTTAACAATAGCAACCTACGTGATGTTTACCGACTGCCGGGTAAACCGGGCACAATCAGACCTATCGTCGCAGAACTTACTAATGTCATTATGAAAAACCAATTTCTCACAGCATCTCGCAACTTCAACAAGAAACACAGCAATGAGAGCCGCCTCAGTACCCTAAGCATTGGTTTGACCGGTGAGCGCCGTCCGATTTATGTATCGGAGTATTTGCCTGCAAGTTCGAGAAAGCTTTTCTTTGCTGCAAGGGAATTTGCCAAACTCAACAAATACGAATTTTGCTGGAGTAGTAACGGCAATATATTTTTGAGGAAAGCCGTGGGTCTCAAGCAAATTCTTATCAAATCGGAAGATACTTTGCGCGACCTAGAACAGCACTCCGACCAATGACTATCCTTCGAATCTAATATTGCATCACTGTATAATTTCTTCTATTATAGTTGGCATAAAAATGTACATCTGCAGTATAAATCCTTACATTTAGTTTTAGATAAGTTTCTCAAGGAATTTAAGCTTTTTAATAAGCAACCATTGAACATATCGTTACGTATAGTTTTAATAATGTTTTTTATAGTAATGTATTTGATTAACCAACAAGCAAAACAACTCTTTTTCACCCTCAACCATTATACATTGTATCACACTCGCACACCTCTCATCACACACATCATTACTTACACAACACTGAATAAATATACTTATCCTACCAAAGTTATCACACTTAACTTTACACTACCACATAAACACAACTTACGCTCTTGTCACATCTTTCCCTACATGTTACACATCCCGAATTGCGATTTAAATCGCCCCACACATCAATCACCCCCTTACAAAAATCCCCCATTACCAATAATAGCCATTAATCTGTGCAATAAAATAAAATAAAATAAATGGCTACTATAAATGAAATATATAAAGACTTAGACAACGTTTCTGTCTCTCTATCGTATACATGTTCTCCAGATGACTGTCAAAGTTATGTTAATACTGCGAATGCTTTTAATATTCTCCACATAAATATACGAAGTATAAATAAAAACTTCAATGACTTTAATTGCCTTTTAGTGGCGATGAAAATCAATTGTGACATATTAATTTTATCAGAATGTTGGCTTAAAAACTCAATGTCAATACCACCACTGGCTGGCTATACAAGTCACCATACTAAGAACTTAATTAACAAGAACGATGGGATTGTCATTTATATTAAGGACCATATAAGTTGTAACGTCTCCGAACCACAATTTTCTGACTCCAGCTGCATTATATGCACCATCGAAAACAAACTGGCTATAGTTGGACTTTACAGGTCACCGTCAACCAAAAATACCGATAAATTCCTGGATAGTTTACATAACGTGCTTCTTGAATATAAGAACTACCATACTACGGCGGTGATTGGCGATATTAATATAAATATATGTCCAAATAGCACCGATCCCCGATCGCAGCAATACCTCGACTTAGCCGCCTCTCACGGTCTTTTACCAGCACACCAGCTTCCAACCCGACTAAACACCTGTTTGGATCACATTTTACTAAAAACCAACAAAAGAGCGACTACTTTAGTACTTGAAACCACTATCACAGATCATTCCGCTGTCTTATTGAGTATCGAGTCTTGTAATCCAATAAAAAAAGAACACAAATTTATTGCATCTCGCTTAGACCTCTCAAATGCCATAAAAGACATTGAATGTTACGACTTCTCAATACTCTTCACAATAAATGACCCTAACTTGGCAACAAACAAGTTGATCTGTATATTATCAGCCATCGTAGCTAAAAATACTATCCATAGAACTATCTCTTGTAAAATAAGAATTATCAAACCTTGGATCACGGTCGGTTTATTGCGGTGCATACGAAACCGGGACAAGATGCATAAAAAAACTAAAAAAGAACCCGAAAACTCAATTCTCAAACTCACCTACCTACGCTATCGCAATTTTTGCAATAACCTTTTAAAAAAACTTAAAATTGCGTATGAGAAACAACAATTGTCAATAGCAAAGAATAATCCAAAAAAGATGTGGGACACCATCAGAAAAATAACAGATACCAAACACAATCCACCCTTGCCTACTGAACTCCTGAAGCTTTGCCATCCACCCAAGAAATCAGCTGATTCCGTTAATCATTATTTCACACAAGTTGGCAGAACCCTAGCAAACAAAATTACACACTCCCAAAACTGCTCTCAATCATTCTTCAAAAAACCTCAATCTATGCCGAATTCGCTGGTCTTACTGGAGACTTCTGAAGAAGAAGTCGAGCGTATAATCAAAGAGCTTCGCTCGGATAGCGCCTCGGGTTGGGACGGCATCCCCTCTAAGCTATTAAAATCTACCTGTCACATCCTAGTACCTCCAATAACTCACATCTGCAACCTATGCTTGTCCTCAGGCATATTCCCAAAAGCCCTTAAGCGCGCCTTGGTCCATCCCATCTTCAAATCAGGTGACAGAGGCAGTGTCAACAATTATCGCCCAATCTCAGTATTACCTGCTATCTCGAAAATACTGGAAAGAATATTATACAAGAATCTCAATAACTATGTAAACAAATTCAAACTAATCTCGCAAAATCAATTCGGATTTCAAAAAGGCTTATCCACTGAAGATGCCGTGTCGTCACTACTAAATTGTGTTGTCGATAAAATCTATAATAAGTATAAGTGTCTAGGTATATTCCTGGACCTCTCGAAGGCATTTGACACCGTCTCTGTCCCTATCCTTCTTTCTAGGCTGGAATCGATTGGGGTGCGCGGTACTGCTCACGATATTTTCAAAAGCTTCCTCTCTGAGAGAACACAGTCTGTCAAGGTAGCGGATGTCATTAGTGGGGAGGAGTCAATTGAGTTCGGTGTACCACAGGGAAGTCTGATAAGTCCTCTTCTCTTCTCCATCTACGTGAACGAGCTCTGTGAGCTCTCACACCCCTCAGCACATATAGTAGCTTATGCTGACGACACTGCAATTGTAGTATACGATCATGACTGGCAGACCACAATAGACACCGCAGAAGCAATATTAAGGCAGATTACTCACTGGCTGTCCAAAAACAGCCTCACTTTAAACGTGGACAAAACTAATTTGGTCACGTTTAGCTCTCGATCATCAACTCAACCGGCCGAACATTCAATCATAGTCAAGGTACACCAATGTAACACATCATGTCGAAACTGTCCGTGTCGTATCTTGAACAGAGTTCCTGTGGTAAAATACCTCGGACTCCAGCTCGATGCCTGTCTATCATGGAAGACCCATCTGAAATCTTTGTCATCGCGCATCAGAAAACTCTTATTTGTGTTTAAAAAACTAAGACTATCGGCTCACATTGATACTTTGAACATGGTTTACAGCGCTCTTTGCGAATCGATTGTAGGCTACTGCATCACTGCTTGGGGAGGAACCGCAAAGACCGCGATTATAGAGGTGGAGCGGGCCCAACGCGCTGTGATTAAGGTTCTCCTGGGAAAACCCCGTCGCTACCCGACACTTCAGCTATACTCGGAGCACAAATCTTTAACAGTCAGACAGTTGTTCATTCTCCGCACAGTCATTCGTAAACACGCTACTCTTTCACCTCCAGACACCTCCAAGCCCACTCAAAGAAGAAGACCAAATCCTGCTTGTCCGAAACTACAAGTTAACTCAACCTTTGCACAACGTCATAGTCGATTCTTGAGCTCTCTGCTATACAACAAACTACACACAAAACTCAACATCCACTCGCTGAACACTTACCAATGCAAAGACAAAGTGAAGGAATACCTAATGTCGCTTGACTACGACGATACAGAAGAGCTCATCAAACCCTTGTATATTTGATTATCGTTCATTCTAATTCCCTTTATTTCCTTCTCTCAACACAACACACACACAACACAACACACAACCACAACGCTACACCACAACGCTACACCACACACATCTCTCTTCATTCACCTCCTCACACACACTTCACTACTCTTACGCAGATTTAATTTACATCACATCAAAATACGTTTGTTGGAATAACTTTAGAATTATTTAACTGTCATTAGTACAATACCCAAATTTGAATGCATGTATCTACTTTTAAAAATAAAAACATCACTGTTTAACATCAATTGGACGGTTGGATGACCCCCATAACACAGGACTTTCCTAGCATGGGGGCCATTAATCTATCTGCTTGACCTCTGTTTTCTTTTATAAGTGCTATGTCTGTGTTTACATTATCCATGTACTATGATGACAAATAAACTTTTATTATTATTATTATTATTAATTTTGCAGATCCTTAAACGATTTCAAAATCGACTAAAGACTCTTTTTCACATGTCGACAGCGAGCTAATACCACCATCTCTGGTTACAGCAATCTGTAACAGTAATCGACAAATTTTTCTCGGGATTTAGTCGACTTACTGACACTTAATTTTAGTCTGGATTAGGCTTAGTCGATTTTGAATAAGCAATCTGTCTGCGTTAGGGTCGTAATTCGGGTTTCTTTCATTTTTGCTGCAAGAAATGGCGTTTATTTACCACAAACAGGACGCATCATTAGTTTAGTTTATTGGGGTGCTCGTGGCTAAATAATAACTAAGCTGATCAATCGATCTGCAAGGTTAAGCTGCGCTAGTCACGGTCAGTCTGTGGATGGGTGATCATTCTTAACACACCGAGACTTCTCCATGCCGCGGAGACCACGTAAAGCCGTCAGTCCCGGTTGTCATACGAATCTCGAAGACAATCATTAGCCCAAAAGCCTGACGACCAGTCTATCCTCAGGGTATCAGTATTACCAAAAAAATTGGGTTGCCAAGGTCTGATGGCAGTCGCTTCGTGTAAAATACTGATATTCAGCCGCATCTGGTTAGACTGGAAGCTGACCTCAACATAGTTGAGAAAGTATGATGATATAGGAGCCATAGTCAGGATCAAAGTTACATACGATTATACTTCTCACCAACCCTAGTTTATTATAAGATCTATTTTTACATAATATAGGTACCATCGCGCCTGTATTCCTCGATAGGTAAGCAGTGATGCTCTAATGTATACCCACAGTACGCTAATATATTTAGGTGTCACACAACAGATCAACATACCATCGTATGTATATAATGTTATGTGTTTATTAATCTAATACACTTTATCACCATTGTCTTTTTTAAAATTATACTTATAAGTATATAGGTCGTCATCCGCGGAAGCGTCACCTTGGATTCGAACTCGAGATTTTCGACTTGGCAGTCCAATGGTCATACCACTAGGCTTACACTCCTTCTATACAGGATTGCTTAATATACAGGAGTGTACGAAGACAGCTAAGCCTAAGACATTTTCTACCAGATTTTTCGTTGATTTCTTTCACTGTAATTTATATTAACGTGTTATCACTAAAATGTATGTTTGAGGCGAACACTAATGAACTTTTACTCTTTGTTGAAATTATCTGATAGCAGTAGACTTAATGATTACCTACATACAAGCCGTTTGACTAATGATTAATGACCTCATAAAGCTTTCACTAGCAAATCTTAGTAATTACACAGATATATTGTAACGATAATCTCTTAATCCTGTCAATGACTTATTAGAATATAGCTATTGTCCGTGGTTACACCTGCATACTTTAGAGCTTTTTGAGATAAAAGCCTATGTCTGTCCTGATCTTGAAGAGAGGTAAGGATAGTGGGAGAAATTCCTCTCAAATTGGCGCTGCCCGACTGGGAAAGTATCTTCGCCTTGCAGAAAATTTAAGTGAAATAACTTTGCTTTGAGATGTGTTGTGTTCCTTACGGTGAGCAAAGTTGCCAGTGTTGCGCGAGGAAATGTTGTATTGGCAGTATCAGGGGGACTTTAACCCTTATACTGCCAACCCAACTATTCCTCTTTCGTTTTACAGGGTCGGCGACGGGCAAGTGATACCCCCGATGTTACAAGCGTCGTATAGGCTACGGTAACCGCTTACCATCAGGTGGGCCGTATGCTTGTTTGCCACCTTAGTGGTATAAAACAAAATCATTGGGCTATTACTTCTTAATATTTTTTTGTAATTGGAAATATGATAAAAAACTACAAACATTTACTGCATGTTAATTATATTTGTATTGTTTTGCGTATCAGCGAAAGGATTACGCAAAATGAAAAATTCATACGTTAATATTCAGTTGTTAAATTAATTAATTAGGTATGTGTATACTGAAAATTGGCCTGATTAAACAATACCCGTATTAACAGCTATGCTTTTGCTTTGAAATAATATTCATATGAATGTTGAATATTAATAATGAAAGACAATTATTACTTAGTTGGATCGAGCAATATTAAATGTGCCCTAAACATTAGCAAGCTGTGGGCGAACACTAGTAGCCTAATTAGGCCTAGCCTTTCGAGGGATAATGTATAGTTATGTTAAGTATCTGTATTTATTATACGGAACTATTATATACAAAATGACTTTTTTTTTCAACTAATCATACGCCTGCACTATGGGAATAAACTTTGTCGGGGGGAACTATATAAATATACAAATAACCGACACAAAGATGCAAAACAAAAGTCAGTAGATTACACAAAGACTTGTTTCGGGTGGGAATCGAACTCACGGCAGCCGCCGCAACAGTAGTAGGCAAGGAAACCACGGTAACTGCTACGCCACACGTGCAGAAATATTGATTAAAATATATGAGATCAACGCACCCATCACACATTTGCGGTGAAGCAAATTGACTGGCATCAAGCCAAACTACCAGGCAACCATACATATTAAGGCGGTTAAGTTTTATACCATACATGAATTTGCTATTATACTTGATAGTTGTTTCTCTGTTGTTTAAATATGAAGTATATCCGTATTTTCTATGAAGCGACTACCACTACACTTCTGCAGGCCCAGTTTCTGGGTGTGGGCCAAAACAACCATTCCTCGTTAGGACATCGGTATCCTAAAGATGAAGTGGTTGTCAGGTCTTTCGACCTTCTTATTAACACTAACTTTTATCTTAGTGTATTGTATAACAACTGGGACCTGTTAACCGCTTAACGTGCTCTCCGGGGCATGAAGGAGTCTATTGATATAGACCGACCCGGTAAGCACAGTTTAAACTTAGTTACTTATTTCTCACTCCACTCTTCTACCATTTCTATTGCTATTAACCTGGCACAAATCCAAACTCCGAACTGCTAATATGAATTTCATAGAACAACGAAATCATACTTTGCTTGACCTGGGAATCGAACCCAAGATATAGAGCGTAAGAGTTATCGCGCTTTAAGCCACTAAGTTAATCAGGCAATATTATTATGTTTTTGATAAGTAATATCGTAGAAATAATTGACAGGCAATCAAAAGATTTCTGGAATCATTCAGTAATTTCCCGTTTCTCCAAAGATTTCATTGTTAAGACGAACTTGTGAGTAGACAAACTTGCCAGAAATTCCATTATAATCTGTCATTTCAAAGCGATTGTAAAACCATGGTAATTTGAAATGACCTTATAATGAAGGCCTGTTTTATTTAGTTTTTAACGAAATTTTAAACAGTGGAAAGTGCAAAATATTATTTGAAAAAACAAAAAAAATATATTCAGTCCTGAGTTCAATCCCCAGGTCGAGCAAAGTGCTATTGGATTTTTTTTATGAAATGGTCAGTAGCAGCTCGGCGTTTATTTATTTGAGCCCGATTTATGGCAATATGCTCGCCTCCTATAACATGCGACCTAAACATATCGGCAAACTGTGGTACATTGTTTCACTTCTGTTTAACGAATATGTTTACTAAAAAGTTAAAAAATAAATCAAAATCAAATCAAATAACTTGTTTTCCAAAATATGGTACAGAAGCCAGCACATCAAGCTACTCCAATCTGTCAAATTTCTTTGATATATTTTCAACTTTAAAATAACGAAATAAGGTTCATTTTCAATTGGGAAAATATGACAGTTATAGATAGCTTGACCTGCTGGCGTCTGTACAGGACCTCTAGCGTAGCAGTCGCGCTTAGGACCACTAGATTAATGAGGTAGGCAATACAACGTGTTACAAAATACCCCGTAAAAAATATAATTAATTATCAAAGCCCAAAATGTTGTCAGCTGTCATGTCAGGGAACCAGATTATTTAACAGAAAGGCCTACGTACCTATTTTACCTAATAATTGTCTACTTTAATAGTTTTTCTATTTTTCATTCATAAATGTTGTTGTTTTACTTTTTTTGGGGTATGTTATACAGCGTTACTACGGTTCTTAAATATTGTGAATGGACTCGTTATAAGACCCCATTTAACCTCCTTTCGGCTTTACGGGTAGTTTTGTAACACCCTGTATAGTATAAATTATATAAGTAAAGAAATACTTCCGATTTTATTACACATATTTTCCAGAAAGGGTCTGTTTTCTACGCCATTCCCGTGTCGACTTCAACTGGGATATTCTAAAACTTTTTTGCGGTCTTATCCGATTCGTTTTTGTGGCCACATGTGCAGACTCAAAGCCATCTCAAGTTCTTTGGATTTTCGGACAATATAATATTCTGTTTATGTCCTGGGCTCAAGAATTTAAATAAGACCAGTGAGATTCTAATGTTGCTGATAAGCTTTAAGAGAGTACTCTCACTCAGGTCAACGAAGTATTAAGCAGCAAGATAATATAGACAAGCTTTTTATTTTCTGGTTGTGCGAAGATCATGAATTCAGACTACGTAACGTTTGCTGTCATCCGTCCCATGTCATAGGTGGCCTATTGTCTGTAACCGGGTACAAAACCAAACATAAGAGTTGTTACTGTAATTTTTCTTTTTCTATGAAACCCTCGAGCTAGGTGGGAATCCTTCCTTTGAACCCAGCACCATAAATTTGTTGTAAAAAATATAGAATATATTATGCAAAATATACAACGCATATTAATATGCTATATCGCGGCTTTGATGCCAATTTAAATGTTTATAATATTTTTATAAAAAAAAGAAATAGTCTTATAATGCCTTAATTTAAAACCATAAAAAGTGACAATAATAAATAGTAATATTATAAAACTTTCGAACAATAATAATTACTGACGAAAGAATAAAATAGTGCTCGTTTTATAAATGTCCTTATCGATTTCTGACAGTTACATGAATGTTAGACATTGAAATAGAAATACTTTTTACGGATTATTAATCCTGACGTTTCGAACCCTTTACAGCGTCCACGGTCACGGGTAGGCTGTTATTCTTTCTGCTCTTTTCTTTTATTTAACTATACCAAATCTCACACCTCCGTGCATGTAATAGCATGCCGACAGCACATAGTGATGATGTTTGTCGTTTTTATATGTGCATTTGTTTGTCTGGGTGTTTCTTATGTATTATAAGTATGTATTTACAAAAAAAAAGTATATAGATGAGTATTATATCCATTGTCTAGTACCCATAGTACAGCTCTGCTTAGTTTGGGACTAGATAGTGTTGTGTAAAAATGTCCCAAAAATATTATATTATTATATTATAATTCTTTATTTAATTTTTATCTGTGTGTTGTAATATAAAATAATATAAAATTTGTTTTTCTTTATTTATTATTTTTTCTTCTAATATGTTAAAAAAAGCGTACAAAGTTTTCTCTTCATATATTAAATATGGATTATTTCTTTATTAATACAAGATGTTCACAAAAACGATTTTCTATTAATTTTGAAACAAAACAATTATCTCTTCCATTATCAACGTAAGTACCGAAATGTTAGTAAGCCTTATATCTGGTAACATATTGGATCTGGATCAATGGTATTTTACTATCCTACTCTACATACGCGTCAAATTTTATGCCAAAACGTAAAATAACTCCATCGGAAACATTTGTTATCATTCTACATAGTAGCACTCATGTTTCATACATTGTAGCCATCTTTATGGCGTAGCTTTTATTTTAGTATGGCGAATTCAGAGGCGATTTTATTGTTAAAAAGTACCGTTAAAGTGTAGCTCAGATATCTGAAGAGAATAAGAAATCAGCTGGATTGTTAGGCTTTGTGTGTAGTGTGAAGTTATAAGTGCATACAGTGACCTCTAATTTTAGATTTAAATAAAATAAATAAATATAAAGATTTCGGACATTTTTACACAGCACCAGTCCCAAGCTAAGCAGAGCTTGTACTATGGGTACTAGACAATGGTAGAACTCTGCTGAAGACTTGGCTTGGGGTAGTACGGTTGACAAAATAGTTAGGAGACAGAGAGGTCGGGCATAGTGGGAGTAATTCCACTCAAATTGGAGCTGCCCGACTGAGGAAGTACCTTACTGCCTTGCAGAAAATCGAAGTGAAATAACACTGCTTTGAGCTGAAAGAAAGAAAGAAAGAAAATGTATTCTGACAGCCACAACACAGGACGAAATGCAAAATAACAAAACAATATGTTCAAGCTGTATTGTGTTCCTAACGGAGAGCAAGATTACCAGCGCTCCACGACGACACGTTGTGTTGGCATTGGACTTTGACCCTTATACTGCCAACCCAGGTATTCCTCTTCCATTTTACAGGATTGGCAACGCGCAAGTGATAAGCCTTCAGTATCAGTTTGAAGAGTAATGTAGCTAATGAAATTCCTGGACATATACGACTGACAAATGTGGTCCCAAGCGGCCCAAGTGTCTGTTTGTCATCTCTATGAAATATATGGCTTTGAGTCCCAGACTGAGTAAAGTGCTGTTGGGTTTTTCTATGAAATTCTCAGTAGCAGTTGTAATTTGTGCCCGGTTAATAGCAATACACTTACTTCCTATATATGGCACCTAAACACACTGGCGAATTGTGAGTGTAAATTAGTACACCTCAGCCTAACCCTTTGGGGAATACAGGCGTGAACATAACATATGTTATGTCTCGAGTTGGGACGGACCTCACAAATATTATGTAAGCCGCCACTGTCTTCTTAATCATATTACATTACAATACACGTGTATGTCTTATTTATAAGTAATAATATATTGGGGATATCATTAAATAAGTATGTTATACCCTCCAGTAAAATAATAATGACAAAAATAGACACAAATACCTTTATTTTGGTGATTGTTTCCCTTTGGCACGTGTTGGTAACTGATACTAATAAGATATTAGATATTATATTAATTAAAGGAACCATGACCCGAGGGGACCAAAATAATTGTTCTTCTATTGTGTTAATTGATTCTTGATAAATAAAGAAATCCCTACGACCCTACTTAATATTATAAATGTGAACGTAACTCTCGGCTGTCTGTTATGCTTTCACGCCAAAACCACTGAACAGATTTTGATGATTTCTCGATATTATATAGACTATTAACTAACACAATAATATTTTTTCAATTCGAACCAGTATTTCTTGAGATTACCGTGTTAAACGAAACAAACAAATAAACAAACTTCAACTTTATAATAATAATATACATAGTATAGACATATTTTTTTATATTTATACAAGTAGTGATAGCCTTGTAATATTATGACCATTGGACTTCCAATTCAAAGGTCTCGAATTCGAATCCAAGGCACGCACCTCCGACTATTCGAATTCATGTGCGTATTAATAATTAACTATCACTGATTTGTTTAAGTGAGTGATAATTAAATATTTATCGTTTGATAAAAGAAAACATCGTGAGGAAGCATGCCTTTGAGATTTTTCTAAATGGTGTGTGAAGTCTGCCAACCCGCACTGGGCCACCGTGGTGGACTATAGCCTAATCCGTCTCAATCTGAGAGGAGACACGTGCCCAGCAGTGGGACAGATATGGGTTGACGACGATTAATTTATTTATGATCATATTTTTATAGAAAAACCCAATAACTTTGCTTGAACCCAGGACCTCTAGCGTCCTGTCATGGTCGTGGCGAATTTCGCGGATCCCATGGCCATGACATTCTCTTCAGTATTTTAAGCATCAGTTGTTTCTCACAATAAATTAGTATATACATACTACAACGATAGTTTTAACTCTTAATATAATAATCTAAAATCTTGTAATCACATTTACTTTGGCATGTATTCTCGGTCAAGTTAACACAGCATAAACATTGTTTCTGATATTTTGGCTCACCTACCTTTACAGTTGATCTTTTTTTTATATCCATTAATCCGTATATTATTTTTTTGCAAGTAGTGTTTACCGCTTAATATTGTACATCTAGTATTAGTGTTATGTGCTCTATTTAATTATGCGTGGATGTAACAATTATTGGTAAAACAATAAAATAAAATAAATAAATGACAATAGGGCAGGTGAAGGCAAGTGCGGTTTTTAGTCGGTATGAGTCCAACATACCCTGCCGCCCCCCCGGGTGGCGGAGGATCCATGAGGATTTTCCGTACTATAAAAAAATAACCTCTAGCACAGTCACTCGTACAACTACTAGATTAATTAACAACTGCCATACTTGAGAAGAACTTAAAACTTTATGATCACCATATTTTTATCCGCTGGTTCTGCTCCGTTCAGCTCCAGATTCTAACTACACCAATTTGTTAGTAGCTTTTACATCCCTTTGAGATTTATTAAGTGGAGTGAGCTCGCGTATAACGTTATGCATCGCATTTCTTTTCCATACAAAATTATAATTGTAAATCTTTTTTAGTATGATATAATGAACACCGAATCCATCCATACTTATGGAAGTATGGATGGATTCGGTATATGAGTATGGAATCATAATGTGCGAAATTAACTCAGGCATAGTATGAGCAAACGTTCGCATATTGTGAGTATGTAAGTTTGTTTCATTTTCAAGACTAAACCGCCTAAACCTAAAAACTAAATGATTGATGAATTTTGGTAGAGATAGTTTATTTTTTATTCACTATAGACCTACGCTTGACCCCTAGTTCACCTGATGTTAAGCGACACTGTGATCTACGGTGGAGCACGCTTGCCTAGAAGAAACCGTAGTTTTTAGGGAATACCCGAGGAAACTCATTCCACATTTCAGCGGTACGCATGATAAAAGTTGACTTGTCCACCATGAATCGATGTCAGATTGGATCGTGGACAATGACATATAGGGCACCTTATGTCTAAATTTTTTTAGTAAATAGTGTATATAACAATTTTTATCATTAAATAACAATTTTATTGTCTGGAAGTTACGAGCGAATTTGCAGATTTTTGAGGTTCTGAGTTCGATTCCCAGGTAGAGCAAAGTGTTATTTGGATTTCCAATGAAGTACTCAGTAGCAATTTGGAGTTTAGATTTGTGTCCGGCTGAGGGGAAGTGGGGATATCCAGTAATACAGCTCTGAACAACAATACAATACAAAGAATACAAATGTGATAGTATGCTAAACTTATATTCTAAAAACTTGCAATTTTTACAAGCTTATACTTATTATATATTAATTATAAATTTAATTGTTTTGTATGAAGTAGCGACGAGGACATTCTCATTAAGCCTGAGATCTAAACAGTTAGCACAAACGTATAAGCTTGAGGACCGTTTTAAGCCATTTGTGGATAGTTCATCTCCATATTCCCCCTTCTGTGTCATTTAATCCCCGAAATTATTAGGATATTCTAGAAAGGTCTTGCAGATTACTGTTTTATTGGTATGTTGATGTTTAAGTGGGTTCGTAATGTTAGGAAATATTGCTATGTTCTCACAACTAGAATCTCACGAGTGGAGAGAAAATCCTCACGAAAATCTTTGTGAGCGTAAGGAAATATTCAAGCGGATTATTCCGGACTTTTATCAGACTTCCATATTTTATATGATTATTATATGTGGATTTAAATCTCTATGTCTGTTACTATTTCATGCCTAAACCGTTGAGTATGTGTTGATAAAATTTGATGCGGACCAGGACTACATAATGAGGAGAGAGATCTTTAAAGAAAATTAGTAAATAGGTAGTTCTTATGGGGAAAGAATTAACTAAAAAAACTATATAAAGTCCGATTCCTGACATCCCCTCTACAATCAACCTTCAAGCAGACTTGTACCCACACTATCATACGTATTAAAATGTGAACTTTATGCAGTCGAATTTTTCTTTGTCTAAAATAACTTTAAAATCTACAACAAACATGGAACATGCCAAAAAAATACAAAAAGATAACTTAAACTCTGTTTGTCTCTTACTATTTCATGCCTAAACCTGAATAGAAGTTTGAAATGAAATTTGACGCGGACCAGGACTACATACTGAGTATAGAGATTCTTTTAAAGTAATTTAGTAAATAGAGTCCTTATGGGGAACGAATAAACTAATCATCATCATCATATTTTTTTTTCTGGTCTCTTTATTATTATTAGTCCTGTGGTCGCCAGCACGATTGTTATCAGTCCAAATGAACCCAATTTTTTATGTTTTTTCTCGACCCACCTGAATTTAAGCTGAACAACCATTCTTATTACATCGAGAATCTTCCCTGGCTTGCAAAACACGTCAAGCCATTGGCCCCGGGTGTCATACGAACTAATGACAATCGACAACCAGTCTATCCTCAGGATATCGATATTACTCAAAAATTGGATTGAAGAGGTGTGGTGGCAGTCGTTTCGTGTAAAATACTGACTGACCGCATCTGGTAATCTCAACATGGAAAAGGCTCGAAACAAGAAGAAGGCATAGTGTGCCTACATAGCCACGCCACCCACAAACCACAGTAACATGCAACTATGTATATAGATATTGTATGAATAAAGCAGCGCATTTAATAACAATTTCGCATTCAAAACTTCATGTCTCGTTCGCTAATTAGCGTTGTTTAGTTAACGCGTTCATTCATTCACTCTGTTACACTGTTGTAATTATCATAAAACATTATTGTTACATTTGCATAATTGTTTGGTACATTTTGTTCTTTATTAAGTATGTTGATGGCATGTCGTTTGACAAAATGATTTCAATGTAAAATGTGTAGAATATAGTGTACTTAGAGGAGCTCGTGGCTAAATACGCTGATCAAGGGTTGGGTGGGTGGCTTAATCCTATCTCGCCTATTTCCCGAAGGGTTAAGCAGAGGTGTACTAATGTACACATACAGTTTTCGTGTCGAATTCATACTGATGCTCTTAGCCGTTATGCCATCCTGGTATTTCCTATGACTTTAGTAACATACCATTTTGTATTGTATTTTGTATTCCCCGAAGATGCAGCGATGTACAACCACAGTTTCCTGGTTATGTTTAGGTCCCATGCAATAGGAGGCGAGCCTATTGCCATTAACCGGGCACAAATCTAAAAGCTCTACAACACTGCGCGAACCACTGGGAATTGAACCCAGGACCTCTAGAATAGCAGTCGCACTTAGGACCGCTATACTAACGAGGCAGTTATGACTTTTATTATTACTTTAATAATTTTTGTGCTCTCTTATATCAAGAACATTTTTGGGGATGTAATGGTGGGTAGCACTAATATTCGTTAAATTTATGATCAACTTACTACCATAAATATCTTTTCTTTCTTTCTTTCTTTCATAAAAGAAACATCACCTTAACAACACTTTCCATCGCATTTTATAACCGTAAATAAATCGAGCCGCATACTACTATACTGTAAAATGTGAGAATTGCCCTCGAAACCGACGATGTAATAAAAAATAATGGTGTTTTTATTTAAACGCGGCGAGACTCAAGTGGGAACGAATTTTTCGCGCCTACAATTTGCTCTGTCGACAGGCTGTTTGCACTTTATTTTGTCAAGGAGCATTGGAAGCGGTAAATGTACCAGGGATGTAGGCGTTCTAAAGAGGTGATATTTATAATTTCATTTTCTTGAAGAACCTATTCATATTGCGTAAACAGTAGTATTATACAACAATACGGCAGCGGCGTAGTAGCTCAGCGATCTGCTTTTGCGAGGGTCACGGGTTTGATTTCCGCAAAGGAATCAATATTTGTAAGGCCTAGTTGTTCCTCACACACGTTTCCAGCTAGCATGTGTCCCACACCCACGATACGAGAGAGACAAAATGCTACTGTTGGGCAACTATTAAACAAAAAACGTCTGTTGGCAGTGACTTTAACCCTTATACTACCAACCCAGCTATAACTCTTTCCCCTGGTGTTTCTAGAGTATACAGGCTACGGTAACGACTTACCATCAGGCCGTATGCTTGTTTGCCACCTTAGTGTTATAAAAAAACTCTAGAGAACATAATATTTGTCTCATCTAGTTTCAATAATGTTCGCTGTTTTGTTTGTGCCTCCACCGTCGTGAGAGGGTATGTTTTATTCAAAAGTATCATCTGATGTTACTAGATGGAGCATTCACTATAAACAGCTGACTATAAGGCTTTGACTTAATGTTATATCTGTCATATAGAATATCTCACTTCGTTTGGCACAGTGGTTTAAAGGAAGACTGAGATATTGTATATGTATTTTGGCGGAAATTGCAACATAGAATTGTCTGTGTTTCACTGGTATATTTAAGGTACCATGTTATAGAGAGCTAGCCTGATGCCCTTATCCGGGTACCTACAAATCCAAAACTCTAACCAGCTGCTTAGAAATTTATAAAGAAACTCAATAACTCTGATCAAACAAGATATTAAATTCCGGACCTTATGCTCAGCATGAATCATTTGAAAATCGAAGTGAAATAACAATACCTTGAGCCGTGTTATGTTACTTACGGTGAGCAAGGTTGCCGGTGCTCTGTGAGGAAACGTTGTGTCGGCAGTGGGGAGACTTTCACACTTAAACTGTCAACCCGACTATTCCTCTTTCATTTTACAGGGTCGACAACGTCCAAGTGATACCCTGTGTTGCAAGCGTCTATAGGCTACCTGAATATTTGTACACCTCTGCCCCTTTGGGGAATACGACGTGATGGTATGTTAGGAATGGGATCTTGTAAAATCCCGTGACAGCTAAGGTGTGCCTATGACACGTGTTATCGCTACCTTAAGAGTAGGGTTGGCAACACGTCACCATAAAATAATCTTTCTTATCTTAATCTTTCCACGTCATCAAATGCGTTTATCTATGTCAAGAAACAATTTGCGCATCGTCACCCTAGTTTGTTTTGAAGTGTAAAAAAAAAGTTATTTAAGGTTGCTTTCAGTCTAACTAAATAGGTTGATATTAAAAAAAGAGTTGATATTAAGTCTATCTTACGTGCTACTGTTACATATTAGGTTATGTTCGACCTAAGAATTGAACCTAAGGCCCCTAGCGTTACAATCGCGCTTACGAACACTAGGTTAGTGAGGCATTTAGAAATAACTACATATATTTTTGTTTTCTTTTTTTTTGCATTTTCTATGCAAGGCCAGACAACTAAATTACCGAGATGTTGAATTTCTGCCGTGAGTTTAGTCACAAGACTTTTTTTATTGTTAGGAAATTCTCATGGATCAACTACCATCTGGAGAGGTGGCAGACTATATCGGACTCCTACAGACTTAAAACCGCACTTGCGTTTTCTAGCCCTATAATTTTAAGAAGGGTAGGCATAATGGGAGTCATTCCACTAAAATTGGAGATGCTCGAATGGGGAAGTACCTCCGTCTTGCAGAAAATCGACATGAAATAACACTGCTGTGAGCTGTGTTGTGTTCCTTATGGTGAGCAAGGATGCCAGTGCTCCGTAAGGAAACCTAATGTTGGGGGCACTTTTACACTTATACTGCCAACAATTCCTTTTTCGTTTTACGGGTGCAGATCCTGCGTGAAGTCGATTATTTCTCTCGTTAAAATTTATGTCATCCAGAGATGTTCATACTTAAAAAGAAGGTCATTTACTATCTTCAGTAGAGCGTGAAACTAAACTGACCTACTCTCGTTATGATTTAATATTTTCATTTCAATAAGTAGGCACTTACCTATACTATTTTCTTGGTATGGAAATTGAAAGCGATTTCGTAAATAAAGCAATTTTCCGGATTGCTTTTACCGATAGCGTGCGGACGTGCTAGGGTTGCCGCATCATTTTAATTTATGGTTTAAAAAAATACACACATCAAAAGTTTCTAGAGATCAAAAATGATCCAATTATGTAATATTTTCTAAATATAGTTTTCCTGGCTCCTGGCTGGCTTCCCACTATAATTCCTATGTTTAAGTTGACAGTTTATCTCTATATTTTGAAAATAATTAAGAAAAAATGCAATTCATGCCTGTATTGTTTATAATTTAAAAATATTTCAACACTATATATTAATTTGTACACCATATTATTATGTGGTTGAGCATAGTAGACTTTCAGTATAATTATCTCTAATAGTTTTAAATATAATAAGTTAAAAAAAGATTATGATTATTGGCAGAGTATGGAGTGGCAGAGGTGTATTTAGACACAAAGTTCTCCGGAATGTTTTAGTCCCACGTAATAGGGGGCGAGACTATTGCAATTTAGCCGGCCACAAATCCAAACTTCGACCTGCTACTGAAAATTTCACAGAAAATCCCAATAACACTGGTTGACCTTGGAATCGAACCCGGGACTTCTAGCGTAGCAGTAGCATAGTTGTTTAGTGATCGCAAGCCACTAAACTAATAAGAATAAAAAATAAAAAACGCCTTATCTAATTTATTTCTCCGTAGCGTAGTTACCGTGATGGTACGTTATGTGTTAAATAGTACGAAACACTAAAATCTTCACATTTGCCAACCCTGATCACATTGCACTGTTAGGTTTATCGGAAAAATAAAAGAACACTAAGTTTCTGTTTCTTCCTCTCTGTTTGTCCGTTCACACATTTTGACCACAAATTTTCTTGCTGTTTTTTTTTTTATACTCCTAAGGTGGAAAACAAGCATACGGCCCGCCTTATGGTAAGCGGTTACCGTAGCCTATAGACGCTACCTTTAGACCTATAGACGAAATTTAGTCGATTTTGTCCATCTGATGTACAAATATTATAATACTATTACTATTATAGTGGTAGTCTGATTACATATTTAAACAGTATTAGACAAGCCTGTTATTTTCTGAATGTGCGAAGTCCTGTAATGTCTTATAACGAACAAAGAAAACGTATCAAAAATCATAATAATTAATTAATAATACTTTAATATATTGACGAAAAAATAAATAGTGCTAATTTTATAGTCTCAATAGTATTTTGAAGTCGCACCAAATAATGCTAATGATTGTTTGTACTAATTATTTCTTCAAAGTCTCAAAAGTACTTAATTTTTTTTTAATAACGATAAATCCCAGCAGGTATGTATGTATGTTGAATAAAGCCCGCACTATAGTACCAGGGTATCAGAAACGCGAGAATGTTTGTAGAAATTCCTAGATAACAAATGTAAAACAAAAATGTTCTATCCACTTTTATTTTCGTTGGTATTTCGGAGTGGCGAACAATTCGTTGGTAACATTTTTGCGGGTAGGTATCAGTTTCACGGGATAATTTAGGCGACTGGATATTGTTTTCGTCTGTAGAAAAAATATATTTCTAGATAGAGTAATTATTGTTCATTACGACTAAAATAGATTTTGTATTGAACCAAGATAATTAATTGACATAAAGAATAAGGTTACATCTCAAGATCGCAACATATGAGGAATATATACTATTGACTATTACCGGGTGTTGATAGCGTCCACTGCGACTTACCATAATATACAGGGTGGAAGGGCATCGACGCGCAACGGGTTACCATGACTAGTACATGATTCTGGACCCCCCTGCGTTGGAATTTTTCGTCGGCTATTTTTAAATTTTACGATTTTTTTTGCAGTTTTTTCAACTTTAAACTGTATAAAATCATTATTTCTATCTAACCCAATAAAAAATTTAATTAAAAAGTCATTAATTCACTAAAAACAACATTGTAAATTAAACTCGAAAGATCTGCTGGTCAGCTGTTTCCTTAGAGTTCACTTACGAGTTGTAAAATTTAAGAAAAAGCCGACGAAAAATTCAAACGCAGGGGTGTCCAGAATCATGTACTGAAGTAATTGTAAGCCGTTGCGCGTCGATGTCCCTTCCATCCTGTATATTGGTGCGGCCGTATGCTTTTTAACCATCTTAGTGATATAAATACACGTACTTATTTTACCTACTAAAATAAAATAAAAGTACTTACATATAAAATAATAATACATTACAAATAAGCTTCATACATCAACAACCAAGCGTACCGAGAAACACTTGAATTAGGTAGAAAGTGTTTATTTACGGGAGAACACACATTTCACGAACAAAAGCTGCTGAAGCGATTCTTTTAGAGTTACGATATTTATTCGCTTACTTTATGGAATGATGTCTAAGGTACGGTCACCAACAAAAGTCGCTGAACAAAACCAAATTTTGAAAACATCACTACACCAAAACTTTTAAATAAATTCTAGTTCAGGTAAAGCTTGTAATTATATTGTAGACAAAGAACCCATGCTACCTTGTCGGGTCAGTAACTTCTAAATAATATTATATTTTAAAAATTGAATCGTTTTCAACGACTTTTGTTTCTGACTGTATATTAGACGAGGATTATTTGGTAACATGGGTAAGATACCGACTTCCAAATATCAGAGCCGGATATTCACAAAAGTCTTTGACGTTGGAAACTAGGAATGGAGCTCAAATAGGCGGGGACCATTTTTCTATAGTACGGGAAATATTTATGAGTCGTCTGCCACTTGGGGGGGTGCCAGGGTCTTTCAGGCTCATACCAACTAAAAACCACACTGGTCTTCACTTGCCCTATAGTCATGGGTACGAACATGATAGGCTGTGATTCAGCAGCTGCTGGACCCCGTTAATTGGCGAAGACTTGCCTCGAATCCTAATCGCTGACTGGGGATGGCACCAGGCAAGGCGGGGTGATGGCAGTCGGATTAAGACTGGGACAGAGTGTGGTAGCCAAGAACTAGAAGAAGGAATACCGGTTGTCCCGTAGCGAGATGGAGATGGATGAGCTTAAATCTCCAAATTTTCTGCCCCGATTGCTTCGGGTTTTGACAAAATCTTTAGTTTTTAGTGTTTTTTTTATCTACAATTTATACCTACATAATAATAACCTACCTAATAATGATAATAACTTTTCTCTTTCTCTCTCTTTTAGGTAAGAGAGGCAGCATGATTACAGGGTACGTAAAGGAGGTTACTATAGTAAAAAGAAAACAAAATAAGTAACAAGCAAATGTTTTTATTTACAAAATTTGTATTGTGGATGGTGCCTATATAGGTAGTAGAAATATGTACAAAAAAAACTGCATGCGAGAATCAGACCCGTGACCAGCGTGGGTGCAGAAGCCTCGTAGAACCGCTGCGACACTGCAATTTGATTACGTTTAATTAACAAAATTAATTCAATCATTAAACCACAGATGGCTTAAATGACCGTCCTGGATTAATCAAATTTCATTCTACCTGCCATTTTCTCTTTTAACTTAGTACTAGGACATCATAAAATCCCAACATATCAACACTACGTCACCAAAGCTGGTTTCTGCTCGCGCTAGGCTTCACCCGACCACAATTAGGTCAAACCACAGTACAGTAGAGATGCGTGTAGTTCCAACTATTTTAATTGATTTTGCTAACTTGCTTAATGTCACGTCCTAACTGAAACTGGATTTAGGTATTTTTCGTTAAAATAACTTGAATTGATTTCTTTTATTGAAATGAACAAACAACACAGAAAATCATATCAGCATTATGAACACGACGCTGGTTGTTGAGCTGTTGAGCAACAGAACTAAAATATAAACAAAGAAATCATTTTTACTATCAGGCACTTCAATTGATTATTCAATTACCATATCCTCCTATTTCTTAGAAAGCTATCTTCTATCATACATCACCGACTTAACTAGTCAATAGCTCTAGCCCGTAGACCTTAGTAACTAGGGTAACATAACGTCGTACAAAGATCAATCACCGGTGTCTTGGTTGTCTTGACTTTCCACCGCTATTAGACTAAAATTTTACTCAGTAACGGGACGTAAAATCACGTCGAAGTTGCCCCCTAGCCAGGAAAGAAAATGTAAGCAGAGCAATCCATGGAACAGAACAAGAGATAACGGACTACAATTTACCATTGCATTATAGTAAGTAAACTTATCCACAGCCCCTATACCTAGTTAGTATCTCAATTTTAATTAAAGAACCCCATATTTTTCAATGTCTTATGTCTCTGATGTACCAGGGTAACATAACATCTCAGCCACATTAATCACCGGTCTCCTTTAGTGACGAGTCACCACATAATAGATAGTGCGGTGACATGTCACAATATCCTGTTGTTGATAGAGCGTTCTAACACCTAACTGCATTGTTGATAGTCGATGTCACTTGAAGTTTAGTCTTCTGTAATGGGAATACACATATATAGTAAATTATCCTAACTGTAGATACGATGTCAAATAATATAAAAGCTCTTTTTCTTTTCATATCAAAAATATATGTATTCCCCGATATGTTTAGGTCCCATGTTACCCTATTACACGGGATCTAAACATATCGATAGTATGCGGGCCTAAAATTTCATAGAAAAACCCAGTAACACTTTATTCGACGTGGTAATCAAACCCATGATCTCTAACGTAGTCGTCGCGTTTGTAACTACTATATAATTATGTATTTTAAATACAATTCTGGGTAACACCGATATTCTGAAGATAGCTTGATTGTCAGGCTTTTGGGCTTCTGCCTACCACCACTAACGATTGTCATAGGTATTCGCATGACAACCGGGATGGACAACTTTACGTGGTCTCCAAGGCAAGGAGGGTTTTCGATGTTTTAAAAATGGTCACCCATCAACAGACTGATCGCGGATAGCAAAGCTTACCCTTGTAGATCAATTCATTTTCGCGGTTTATAACTTAGCTACGAAGCTATGTATCTTTTTGTATTTTTTTGGCATTTTCCATGCTAAGATTTTAAAGTTATTAAGCAAAGGAAAAATTCGACCGTGGGAAGGATTCGAACCTGCGTCTTCTGGTTAGGTACACCAGACGCTATGACCACTAAGCCACCGCGATACCTACCCGTCATGTCTAATTTTGCCTTCGCATTGTGAATTTACGTCTTTACGGTGACGTCAGTGACACCTAGTGAAAAGCAAGTATTGTGTATTTAGTTACTATATGAAAGAGCATGCAACGACTCATTCATACGCCGCCGCTGATCCGAAACCGCTTTTAAGCTAATTACTACAAAGGACTGAATCCTTTCTTTTATAGTCCAAAACCATTTTAAGAGAGCTAGGGCATAGTGGGAGTAATTCCACTCAAATTGGAGCTGGCCCGAATGGGGAAGTACCTCCGCTTTGCAGAAAATCGAAGTAGAAATAACACTGCTTTGAGCTGTTGTTTTCCTTACTTAAAAAAATGCATCAAAAAACTTAGAAAATCTAAACAGCTACTAAAAAGATCGGGATAATTTATACTGCTATTACTACTATTACTTTATTTATACTAATTTTTTTTCAAAGAAAAAAACAAAAGCCACTAGGACAGCATAACCACCAGAGACGTAAACTTAATTTATGAGTGCAGCTAACCGTGTCTTATAAAGCTGAAACAAAACGTCACTAACAGCATTGTAGGAAAATTATAATTTCTACTTCAAGCGTTTCTGTGTTGCTGCTGACTACTTTTATCCAACGTTAAATCCTACGATCTTGTGTGCATTTTGTTTGCAGTTTTTTTTAATATTCACACAAGAAAATAATTAGAAGATATGGAGAGGATATATCTAATGAAACCTAAGAGATTTTTAAGTGTTATTATAATCAGTATGTAGGAACATCTATCTATCTATCTAAACGATGAGCAAATCCTGAATCCGGCTATCAATATTCGTAACGCAAGTTGCTTATACAAACGCCTGATATCAGCCGTCGAGCCATGGCCCGCCAGGCAAACAAACACCCGCCTGATCGGAGTACCTTCCCTTCATTGGAGGAGTAACACACCACATCCACACTGGTTTCCGTGCCGAGAATCGAACCCGAGCCGAAATTAAACTAAATCGCGTTTCACATAATAAAAAAAAAATACTGATACAGTTTTTTTCCAATACTCATCGAATCTTATCTTCTTAACATTTTTCGCAAATAATACACTAAAAGAAAAAATTTTTACTCTTCCAAGTTTTTTCTTCGTACAACTTTTATATTTTATTTGTTTATCGTTCACACGCCTGCTCTGCTTAGTTTGGAACTAGATGGTGCTGTGTAAAATTGTCCAAGAATATTTATTTATATTTTTATACATTTTCTTTTTAATCGTTCATCGATTCGAACGATAGATTGCAACTTGTCTAGGCCCTCTGGTATCGATTCCAGGTCGAGCAAAATATTATAGGGTTTTTATGTTCGAGAATTATTCGAGAATCTGAGTTTGGGGCGTCCCAGCACTGATCGACATTAATCATTTTCAGCAGCATGAGGCATCTAAATTCAAATGTAGATATTGATATTTCATAAATATTTTTGGCATTCCGTTCTTACGATAGTATTTTAGATGGATCTTGGCGTTTATCTACCAATATCCTTGAATACGATGAAGCAAAAACACTTTAGAAAAATAAGTGGGCAATAATTTTTATATATTTTTTTTTATAAATACTTTGAAAACGTTGTCCTTTACTAGGATTTCCTCTTGTATCGTGGGTGCGTTCACAAACACAAAATTTGCATGCACTAACCCTAGACCCGGAAAAAGTACCTGTAGGTCATTAAATATTTATTCTGTGCGGGGATCGAACCTACAAGACGTGGCCAATCGCTAAGCTGATGCGCCAGATGTGTCGTCAAATAATATTTTTGTGTGTGAAAAAAGTTGAGAACTGAATCGGAAAGTTTTTTTAAAAATCTTGTTATTCTTGATAGGCCTACGCTTGACCGCCAGTTCGCCTGAATTAAGCGACACTGAGATCTACGATGAAGCACGTTTGCCTAGAAGAAACCGATTCACTCGAGATTTAAAAACACGCTGATTATATTTATCGGGGTAGAACGACTCGGAAAGCTCACTCCACATTTCAGCGGTACGCAAGCAAAAGAGAACATCAAGCGTTTCATTCGGGTTTTAAAATGTCTACTATGAATCGATGTCGCTTTTTCGTGCTAAGTTAAAGGAAAAGTGCTTAGTTATAAAAATATAAAAGTTTTTTTTTTATTCACGATAGGCCTACACTTGACCGCTATTAAGTTCGCCTGATATTAAGCGACTGAGATCTACGGTGGTTCACGCTTGCTTAGAAGAAACCGATTTACTTGAGATTTAAAGACACCCAGATTATAGCTATTGGGGAACACATACCTCTTTCTTTCTAAATAAATAAATAACACATTCTGTTGACAGTGCGGGGACTTTGACCTTTATACTGCCAACCCAACTATTCCTCATTCAATACAGGGTCGGCAACGCGAAAGTGATACTCCTGGTGTTGCAAGCGTCGACAGGCTACGGTAACCGCTTACCATCAGGTGGGCCGTATGCTTGTTTGCCACCTTAGTAGTACTCGTATAAAAAAAGAATTTTGAGAATCGGTCCACTAATGGGGGAGAAATCGGTGTACATACATAAAAAAACAAAAGAAAAATACATACAGTTCAACATAGAACCTCCTCCTTTTTGAAGTCGTTTAAAAAAAGGAAAATCTTCACACGCAAAAAAGTTCTAGCTTACTCAGCAACATAAATTTTTCAGTCATATTATATTATACCCGTGCACAATAGACCGGCAGTATATTAATTCACATACGTCGCCTGGACCCCGGCCAAATCTTAAATCTGAACCCGCAGTGGTCAGCCTGATAAAAATTTTTGATTCATGAGTTTTAACGGGTTTATGTAAGCAAGCTTTGTGTAGAATTTGCTAGTGTAATAAAAAGTAGGAAGATTTTTGATATGAATTACATAAATTAATAAATATTCTCGGACAATTTTACACAGCACCATCTAGTCCCAAACTAAGGAGAGCTTGTACTGTGAGTACTAGACAATGGATAATTATAATACTTTATAGTTTCTTTTTTTACATACATACATACACTCACGCCTTTTTCCCATAGGGGTAGGCAGAAACTAAAGAACGCCACTTGCTACGATTCTTGCATACTTCTTTCGCTTCGACCACATTCATACATCTTGTCATACATACACGCCGGTTGCGAGTACTACGCACCTGACCTTTTTGAAGAACCTCACCAATATCACCAATTTATTTTTTTATACACACTTATTATACTCATGAAACACCACACACAAATACAATGTTATATTAAACTTATAATATATGTTCATCACATAAATAAATAAAATATAATAAATAAATAAAGCAGTGATAGCCTAGTGGTATGACCATTGGACTGCCAAGTCGAAGGTCTTGAGTTCGAACCCAAGGCACGCACCTCTGACTTTTCGAATTCATGTGCGTATTAATAATTAATTATCACTCGGTTAAACGGTGAAGGAAAACATCGTGAGGAAACGTGCATACCTTAGAGATTTTTCTCGACGGTTTGTGTAGTCTGCCAATCTGCACTAGGCCAGCGTGATGGACTATAGCCTAATCCCTCTCAATATGAGAGGAGAGCCGTGCCCAGCAGTGGGACAGTATATGGGTTGATGATGAAATAAATAAATAATTGAGAGTTGACACTTTTACATAATTATAACGATGACATAATTAATACTGGAGTGTTATTATCCATCTCCATTTATGTACCCATGATAGCCTAGTCAGTCTTGCCGAAGACTAAATGGGTTTTGGAAGACGTTTTATATTGTCATTATTTAAGTTTTATGAAATGCTGCTCTACCTAAATATAAAATTATATCTTCTCGCAAAAACACAATATAGGTGTTACAAGTATGTCACATAGTTTTCTTGTAATCTCTTAAAGTTAGTAAGATACATTATTAATATGAAAAATTTAATCATTGTTATCATTTAACGACACCTCTTTTATGGAATGACTTCACAATAACAGTACTGATGCTATTTATCATCTCCATTTACTTATGACAGCCTAGTCACTTTCCGAAGACTAAGTGAGATGAGTTTTTGAAAGTTCTTTTATTGTCGTTATTATTAAAACGTTCTACTTAAATAATAATAGTCTTCGCGTAAAAAGGCAATATATTAGGAGTATGTCCCGCAGTTTTCTTATAATCTGTTAAAGTTAGTAGGATCCTTATCAAGCAGGCCTCGGCTAGACTACTTTTTCTTGAAAGTTATATAGGTCGCCACCCAAAAATGACTGGAAGCCATTAATCATAGTAGATATTATGACACTAGCTGAAAAACTGCTTATTGAATTATTTATAGGAAAGTATAGAAGACGATTATTAGCCGAATCGAAAGCGGATAAGAGAAAGAAGTCAATATAAAGGTTCTGTATGGCAAATGGACGAATCAAAATCCGTCTGTTGCTTAATTATATGCATGTATATAATAATTATAAAATTACCCCTTATATTCACCATAATCATTTAAATTATGGCCATTACTGGACATAGGTCTCCTCCGGATTAAGGCTATAGTCCACCACGCTGGCCTAGTGCGGGTTGGCAGACTCCACATACCGTCGAGAAAAATCAGGATTCCTTCAATAATTAGTTTAATAAATAAATATTCTTGGACAATTTTACACAGCACCATCTAGTCCCAAATTAAGCAGAGCTTGTAATGGGTACTAGACAATGGATATAATACTTGTACATATGTTTTTTTTTTATAAATACAACAGCTTATTATACCTAAGACGTTTAAGCGAGTGATTATTAAATGATTTAGAAATATCTGAGGTGTTCCTTATTCGAACTCGAGACTTAGCAGTCCTGTGCCCATATCACTAGGCTATCACTGGTTGAATAAATGTTACCAATATTATATAAATGTTAACTGCAATTTAATAATGTTATTCCAATACACTCACGTGTAAACTAACTAGCTCATAATCAAATAGTTACCACAAATCTAGTAGTACAGGTCGCTTTGACAATGTTCGTCCATGTTTCCAGTGCAGGCAGGTATGGTTTCTCCGCCAATTAATTAAGTAAGCCTGAACTAATTACTAAATGTATTCTATTGTGCAATAAATGCATCAGGAAACTTAGTTTGAAATCAATTATTTACACATAAATATTCTATAATATTAGCCTTGGACTAGTGGTTTTAAGTTTTAACCTTAGATGTCCTGGCTTCAATTCTCAGGTCGAACAAAATGTTAAAAGGCAGCTCGGTGTTTGGATGCGTTCAATTAATGGCAGTAGATCCAAGCAGCAAAAAAAAATCCTCTAATTACTGATTATAGAAGTGGAAATATTAAAGGTTTGACATAATTTCTTGAAGAGCAATTTACGTTTAAGGACCTGGATTCGAAACCAATAACGTAAACGTTCAATGAAATTCTCAGTAGCAGCTCGGAGTTAGGATACGTGTCCGGTTAATATCAATAGGCTCGTCCCTTATTACATGGGCCGTAAACATACAAGCGAACTATGGGTGCCTGGTACCTAAGCACAAATCTGCCTACGGGGAATACAGCTAATTGTATGTATGTATGTATGTTTTAAAAGAGGTAGGGCATAGTGGGAGAAATTCCACTCAAATTGGAGCTACCCGACTTGGGATATACCTCCACCTTGCAGAAAATTGAAGTGAAATGACACTGCTTTGAGCTGTATTGTGTTCCTAACGGTAAAGTTGCCAGTGCTCCGCGATGAAAACGTTGTGTTGGCAGAGAGGGCGACTTTGACTCTTATACTGCCAACCCAACTATTCCTCTTTCGTTTTACAGGGTAGGAAACGCGAAAGTGATACCCCTGGTGTTGCAAGCATCTGCCTACGGTAACGGCTTACCATCAGCTGGGCCGTATGCTTGTTTGCCACCTTAGTGGTATAAAAAAATGTATGTATATTTAAAATAGTAAAAGTTCCACGGCCGCAGTGGAAAATCTAAAGTAGTTCGTAGTTTTCCATTATTATTAAGTAACTACCTTATCTACTTTAAAATGTATAAAGAAAACGTATCTTTTATGACATTAATGGTGTACAAAGGGAAATATGGAAAGCTTTTTGGGACTTCTTAAGTACATTACGAATCCATAAAGGAGGAAAGTGGCTCTAACTCCTTATCGCAAACAAATATATAATGATGTATATAGTATATAGTTTATGGATGGAAGATATTAGCCACTTTACTACTTTGGATTACATAGGCGTTGTTTGTACCTACCAGTAAAAAGGTTTTTACTCAAGTTTAAATGTACACCATGTTTTTTTTTGTTGTCTAACAACTGAAAGGATACACTTCTACTCATCATGATCAACAATTTCTGTATGTATGGGACCATGAACTGTAGGATGTAGCTGTCTTTACTTGAATTGACCTTTACTTGTAGACCTGAACTTTTTTCGAAGAACAACTCTTTTTTTTATTTTTTATTTACATGTTATTATTTTTGTTTTACTTCAGCATGATTGTATTGTTGATGTTTTTTCTTTTTTTTTAAATTCTTTTAATATTTGTTTGTACATCCATGTTGTGGCAATAAATCTTCTTTCTCTCTTTTTTTTCAAGATTTTACACAGCCCATATCTAGTAGAAATAATATTGAAATAATGTTTTCCTTTCGGCTGTAAGACGACTTATATATTCACGGTGTGGAATATCATTTTTGGGCATTTCACTACCACTGATGACTGTCATATGCCTTGCAAACACGTCACGAATTTCATCATCAGTGTTTTTTTATGTACCCTCTTTTGTATCCCACTGCAGGGCAAAGACCTCCCCTATGTTAATCCAGGACATACTATCCTGGACTTTTTCATAGCATCAGTTTACCTCATACAGTCACTGCTAACTGCCTTCCGCATGTTGTTATTCTACCTGGCCTGCGGGCGTCCTACACTACACTTACCTAGACGCGGTCTCCACTCAATTGTTCCCGCGTTTGTCAGTTCTCCGCGAGATGTGACCGGCCTATTGCCACTTTTTAGCTTGCTAATTCTTTAAGTTATGTCTCCAACTTTGATTCTCTGACGGATAACTTCGTTGCGAATTTTATCCCTCAGAGGAACTACGAGCATAGCTCTTTCCATAGCTCGCTGTGTGACTTTAATATCAGTCTTGTTAAAAAAGAATGAACACGGTGGTAGGTACTTGCCAATCTTGTCTAGGAATACTATTTCCGAAATGCATCTAAAGAAATGTTCCGCGTCACTAATTTGCTTCTTGAGTGGTTATTCAGGCGTTGTGTGCCAAGTAACACGCATAAAAACGTGCCGTGCCTGCCAAGGGGATTGTATTGAGTTGCGTAGTGTTGTACGCCGATGCGGGACGCGATACCGGGATCTTCTGAGATGACTTTTGTCCCTCAATCGAGTATCTGCTATAAAAAACTTATAAATATAAAAATAACTAACTAGCCGTTTTAACATTTATTTTACTAAAATCTGTCTCCTGGATGAATGATGGGTGTCCACTACCGTTTTCTGAAGAAACTTTTTACCGCAAACGACTGCTCTCTGTGGAATTAATTACCAGCAGAGGAATTTCCGATCCGGCAACCTTCAAGAAGCGAGCCTATTCTTTTCTCAATAGCCGGCAACTCACTTACAGCCCCTCTGGTGTTGTGGGTGTCAATGGGCGGCGGTGATAACTTACCATCAGGTGACCTGCTTGGTCGCTTGCCTCACTCTTCTATAAATAAAATGTATTTTCATAAAATATTCCCATTTCGCAACTACATAGTTTTTTGTTTCCAAGCAAGGCTTGTTTCTTGCTGTGAGACATTTTTGATTGCAAAACATGGCAGGAATCTGCTATTGATTAATACGGCTTCCACGTGACCCGACGTAAACAGACCTTATTCTTCTCTTAAAGTAGTACTTAAGCGTGAAGCCCAAAACTCGCCGAAAGAGAAAGTTCTTTCGGAAAGTTTTGAAAATAAGCAATTATATGAGACCGATGAATTGCAAACCACTTTGTTTACGAATCGAAAGGTATTCTAATAATATTAATAATAATCATTTATTGCCAGTAAAAATTGTTCTTTTACATTTCCTTAGTCTAGTTCTTATTTCTAATTTAGCCTAATGTATAAAGGAAATTTTTGACTAGTAGTCTCCACACTACGTTCTCCCACGCACGCTTAGGTTGTGGAATCAGCTCCCGGTCCAGGTTTTCCCCAGAGACTATAGCATTGGGTTCTTCAAGAAGGGTGTGAAAAGATTTTTACAGAGTCTGCAACGCGCAAGTGATACCTCTGGTGTTGCAAGCGTCTATAGGCTACGGTAACCGCTTACCATCAGGTGGGCCGTATGCTTGTTTGCCACCTTAGTGGTATAAAAAAAAAAAAAACACTAGGTCTAGCCTGTCTCGTGGAGACCTTGAGATCGATTAGTGACACATAAGTTATTCCAGGTTCGATACTGTATGATTATCATAATGTAGAAAAAAAAAATATTAGAGCAAAGAAACTTAAAAATAAAGTATAAGGTTCCACAGTTTTGTAAGTACTAGGTTCGGCAGTGGTGCACAAATGTCCTCCCACCGTCCAGCTGTACGTTAAGGTTTTTTTGTACTACTACAAACAAGCATACGACCTACCTGATGGTAAGCGGTTACCGTAGACTATAGACGCTTGCAACACCAGCGACCCTGTAAAACGAAAGACGAATAGTTGGGTATGCAGTATAAGGGTCAAAGTCCCCCCACTGTCAAGACAACGTTTCCTCGCGGAGCACTGGCAACCTTGCTCACCGTAAGAAACCTAACACAGCTTAAAGCAGTTTTATTCCACTAGATTTCGCTCCATGTAATAGGGAGCGAGCCAATTTACCGGGTACAAATCTAAACTCCGAATTCCAAACTAAGAATTTTATCGAAAAAAACAATTTACGCTTTGCTTGACCTGGTAGTCGAGTCCAGTGTACGATAGCGGTCATGCTTACAAACACTAATGACGCGTAAGTAATCCAACAAAATATCTAACATAATTATCATAAATATTAAATTGTTGTTTTGTTCGTCTTTTATGCATTTGTACGCATAAAAAAAAGCAAAATCAACATACCATACATCCGATCACAATAAAACTTTGAAGACTTCAAATGTGTGCCCGCGCAGTTGTCTAATAAAACACAATAAGAGCATTGCAACGTATTCTGAGCACATCTAGTCGTATCATACTATACATAATCAATCAAATAATAATAAGTCATTATTGCGCCAGCCTTAAACAAACAGACAAAACTTAGGTATAGACTAGTAATAATTATAGATAAAGAACAATATATATAAATATAAATAACAGAGGCATTTTCTCCCACGCACGCTTAGGTTGTGGAATCAGCTCCCGGTCCAGGTTTTCCCCAGAGACTATAGCATGGGGTTCTTCAAGAAGAGTGTGAAAAGATTTTTACAGGGTCGGCAACGCGCAAGTGATACCTCTGGTGTTGCAAGCGTCTATAGGCTACGGTAACCGCTTACCATCAGGTGGGCCGTATGCTTGTTTGCCACCTTAGTGGTATAAAAAAAATAAAAAATAATAATGTCACTAAAATTGCTAATAATAAACCTTCATAATGTATTAACCCATTATACATTAACCCACTTGATTTTACAAACAGAAATTACATAACTTCATTAATATTAATGGTTCGGACACAACTTATCTACGATTTTATAATAGAACCAATAATTTATGAAGCTCCCATTAGCTATAAACTAAACTGAGACCCTACTAATCTCCTAACATGCATGTCATTCGATAATAGCTAACACGTAGAAGCCACATTTTAACGTCGAAGGTGTCCGGAGTCCGCGCTGCGGGACATAAATCTCGGGGAATTCGGATGTCCCGCAGACATGACATCACTAGTTGGCGGTATCGGGCGTCAAAAAGGATTGAAAGAAACCAAATGGAGCGATACTTTCTTCCTAAATGCCTTTTCTCACTTTTTCCGATTGTTGGTCTCGCATACAATGGGATTTGATAGCCTTCTGTTGTGATGACAAGTATTGTATTGAACTTGAAGGCTCTGGGAGTTTATTGACTTAGTTTTTTGATCACTCAAAATCATTTATTCGTACCAATAAGAAGGGAGGGTGGAGCTGATGAAAATGATCAGTGAAATGCAGTGGACCTCCTGTGGCTTATAATAATGGCAGGGAGCTATCATCATCATCATCATCAGCCACAGGAGGATCACTCGGTTTCTTTTAAAGTACGGATACCAGATCATTGGAAAATTTTCGTAGGCCACATCAAATTCTCAAAGCTTCCAGACCGTTCAAAGCTTAGTAAATTATCACATAGTCTCATTCTTTTTTGTGTATGTGTATTTTTATGAGTTTTATTTGATGGTTTTCTATGGCTCTTAGTTACTTAACAACAAAGAAATAAAAATGGTAAAGGATGACACCAAAATCTGCCCAAATGAAGTACCGAGGGGGTACACTTATTGGAAAAAAACCCTGTATTACGCTGTTTAAAACTCTAGTCATAATTTTTTTATGCTCACTAGGGGATGAGAAAAAATAACTTTAAAGAAAAAATGCACGCCATTTTAACACACTAGTATCAGTTTCATAGTGTTTTTATAATAAAAACTGTCGACTTGATAGCTATTTGCTATCAGTGTCAGTTTTGGAATGTCAAACACACGCCATTTTGGCACATTATTAACAGTTTCATAGTGATTTCATAGTAAAAACTGTCAACTTGACAGCTGCATGTACCTCAGGTACAAATTTGGGCTGAGTTGTATGGACTTTTGATGACCTCCTTTTAGAAATACCTAAGTATATGCTCATGAATCATTTGAATTTCAACCTTACATCAGTATACTTAAAAGTCATGCGAAGCGCACCAACTATACCCATTTCAATACCTGCAATTTCATTCTCCTCTCTGCGAAATTGGGCCAAATTGACGTCAATTCATATTCGGGAAGGGTCTAGCATTAATACCTGCTACCTAAGTGCTGGTCGAGTAACAATGTAACCTAAATCCCGGCGTAGCTACTAACTATTAGCTATTGGTATAGAGGTTATTTTGGCTTACATTTACATTTTAATACTATCCTTTTGAGCAGCTCTTTAGGACCATCAATTATTTTGTTCCTTGCCGAATTACTCGAAATGTTAATACATTTTACAAATCAACGAATAAATAAACATACACATACCATCACGCCTGTATTCCCCGAAGGGTTAGGCAGAGGTGTACTAATGTACACCCACATTTCGCCGGTATGTTTAGGTCCCATGTAATAGGGGGCGAGCCTATTGCCATTAACCGGGCACAATTAATCCAGACTCCGAGCTGCTACTGAGAATTTCATAGAAAAACCCAATAACACTTTGCTCGACCTGGGGATCGAACCCAGGACCTCTAGCGTAGCAGTCGCGCTTAGGACCACTAGACTAATGAGAATAAATAAAATATACACATTTTTCTATTTTATTTTATAGTATTTTGCAAAGAAAACCTAGGTACTACAATAAGTATCAAGCCCATCAATTTTGAAGAGACCTGAAAACAGGCCTCTTCCAAACAGATGCTTAGATACCAACCGAATTTACAATACAATACAATATCTCTATTGCACTCCATAAGTCATATTAAGGTGTTACATAATATATAAGTAGGTACAATATGGACTCTGTAGGGCACGGCAACGTAGGGGAGAGAAGGATGCTATTTTTTATTTTAGTATTTACGTTCAAGTTTCTATTTAGTTAAACTTATTTTTACATGAGACCATCAGAAAATCATCGACAACTATATAAAAAAATAAAAAAAACAACAAAGAATGGTCAAAATCCATTAAATCTGGGACATTTTTACACAGCACCATCTAGTCCCAAACTAAGCAGAGCTTGTACTATGGGTACTAGACAATGGATTATATACTTTTTTTTTTGTAAATACTTATTTAAAATACATAAGAAACACCCAGACAAACACAAATACTCATGTTTTAACCACACAAATATTTGTGTTCTGTGGGAATCGAACCCACGACCCCATGATCAGCAGTCCGGCACTCGAACCACTAGACCACAGACGTCGTCATAAATCATGAATCTACTCGCAAAACAACTGTCTGGTTCCTACTCGCAAGTAACAAACCTTAATTATATTATAAAATTATGCTTCACCTACATTTTGGTATTCATTTTACTAGTATCTCAGCTGTTTCTTAATTGTATGACACTAATTAATAATTATATTAGTCTGTTTTTGGTTTAGCGCAAATGTGGAAACTGTTTTGGATTGTCTATGGTTTAGTTTGTATGTATTTTTTTCTTGTAATGTATTTGTTTTTTTTCCAAATAAAATAAATTGAAATAAGTAATATTACAAATATTATAAATGTGAAAGTTTGTGAGGATGGATGGATGGATGGATGGATGGATGGATGGATGTTTGTAATTCTTTCACGTTAAAACTACTGAACGAATATTGATGAAACCTATAGTATTATTATTTATAGATCAGAATAACAAATAGGCTATAATTTATAACGATTTTCAGTTAATTAGCCAAATTACAACAACAGTTAAAAGTGACTTTTCCACGCGGACGAAGTCGCGAGCAGTAGCTAGTATTATAATATACGAAGATGTTGAGAAAATCAGGCTTCTTTAAAGTGATTTTAGAAAGTGCACAGCCCATCATTTTCCGAGTTGCAAGCCTCATTATACCGGCTCTTAGGGAGTAAATTAGCGTTATCAGAGTAAGGGGTCCCGTTAATGAGGATATTATGGGAAGTCAAGCGGGGTTGCTAAGGTTAGCGGAATAGTGACATATTGAGATTCGGGGGACTCAAAAGAATACTTTTGAAGAAAGAACCACAATTAGGATTCACGGTCTACATAACATAGCATATATCCAGTTCTAGCTGACCTCGAATTGTATGAAAATCTTATAAAATGCTATGTCAGCTCATACTGGAATTCATACTCTATATCTGTAGTTATAATAGATTTAATAATTTAATAAATAAAGTTTATTGTTCAAAAAAGGTTACATTTGATATATGTATGGGCACTAGATCCCGCACTAGGATACCCTGTGTTGCAGGATCTAGTCTCTTTCGATAGGTTACAGGTTGTAAGTTATAACAAGAAACAAATACAATGCAGCGTTCATCTTTATGTACTAGGATATTAGTTCAAGAAGTATACGTCTGTGTGTGTTTATGTGTGTGGATTGTGTGAGTGTTAGTCAAAAGTGATTAGGTTTTCAGTTTCAGTGTAATTGAGACTTAGTAGCCAATTACTAATATGTTTCTTACAGGCAAACTTGGTCATGAGGAGGATACTACATTTTTTGTTGACTTTACCATACAAATACGGCCCTATACAAGAAAATGATTTGTTGCTAAATTTTAGTCTGTAGAAAGCTGTATTCCATTTAGGTTTCCTACGCAAGCGTTGATTTATAACCATAGTAGCAAGTGAATTTTTATGAAACTTCAGGATCACCGATAGGATGTACAGTTGGCGCACAGTTAGCACTTTAGTTTCTTGATATAGCAGATTTGTGGGGTAGCGGATTCCTAGCTTATAAGAGACTTTCAGAATAGCTCGTTGTGCGCGTTCTGAGATAATATGATATAAAGATTGGCCTACTCAAAGCCTCTGTGGTTTTTCTTCAAAAGACCATTTCAGACATTGCCCTACATTGTGACACTCACATATTTGATATTATTATGTCTGGACTTTAAAAGTGACCATGATTATCTGACTTTGTTTCAGTGGTTCTTCTCGGTCATCAGTTAGGAAGTTCCGACGCCTTCTAACATAAAAAAATCTAAACATTGACTTGTAAAAGTGTCTTTAAAAGATCTACTTACAGAAAATAAATATCATTTCATTAATTTCATAATTATATAAAAATAAATCCCTGTTTCTCTTGGTCAAGCCATAACTTTAGAACGACTTTACCGATTTCATTCATCTTTAAGAAAGAAAGGAAAGAAGAAATAAAAAAATGGTGCAGGAAATTGGATTTTCAGAAAACTTAACGACTAGATACTTTTGATCCCAGGAAAGTCCACGCAAACGAAATCATGAGCAAAAGCTAGTATATAATAGTATTGGCCATAGCCAGCTAAATTGGTGATTTTAGCCCCCTTGGGGTGTACATGAATCGGCCGTCAATTAATGAAACTAAATGATTGAAAATTTATTTTGATTTATTTTGTTTTTGATTAGAACGGTATATTACAACTTGTCTGGGCTCCAAGTTTATATAATATTAACTTTGTCCTTGACATAAGCACAAACATTACGTCCTGTTTCAGAATAAACACTGCAATAAACATAAAAAATACGGCTATAAACAAGCGATAAACAGCTTTCTTTAAGATTTATTTAAACGTTTTGTATCGAAATAAAAATAAGTACCACTCCATTCAAGACTTTGTGCCGTTTGATTTTGACAATGTAATAATATATTTTTTTCATGTCTTTTCATGAGCTCGCACGTTGAATTCGTGAGTCAGACTTGTTCGAAATTTAATTCAAGCATTTCATATTTTGAGTCTCATACTGATTGGACACAGAAAGAAACCACAAACAACAAATTAATATATGTATAATCATAGACAAAATGTACAATTACTTAGTTACTCTCGATTTCTATAATGGCCCATAACACTGCTCTGAAAAGAGGCCTATCATTGTTCAAAACAGTTTTATTATCATAACATTAGGTTATACTCCTATCCGTCGTATAAAAATTCCTTTCAGCCACTGAGTTTAGGCCGTACTTCATCATTATCTTCAATTGATTTACTGCCCCACTGCTGGGCACGGCGCGGTGTCCTCTCAGAACGAAAGGGCCGTCTTATCATGTATAATTTATATATGAACAAAAACATTAATCCCTATCTTTTTGTATTTTTTTGGCATTTTCCATGCTAAGATTTTAAAGTGAAGGACGAATTCGACCGCGGTCGAATTTTTCCTTCGCTAAATAACATTAATCCCTATATTTTTCAAGTGACCTTGACTTTTATCACGATTTCAAGGTAGTTATAAATTATAATAATTAAAATAAGCGATGATAGCCTTGTGGTATGACCATTTAACTGCTAAGTCGAAGGTCTCGAGTTCGAATCCAAGGCACGCACCTCTGAATTTTCGAAATCATGTGCGTATTAATTATCACTCGCAACGGTAAAGGAAAACATTGTGAGGAAACCTGCATGCCTTAGAGATTTTCTCGACGGCGTGTGAAGTCTGCCAACCCGCACTAGGCCAGCGTGGTAGACTATAACCTTATCCCTCTCATTCTGTGAGAGGAGACCCGTGGTCAGTAGAGGGACAGTATATGGGCTGTTGATGAATAATATAAATTAATTATGAATATTAGGACGCCCGTTCGTAAGATAACAGTCAAGATGTATACAGAACAATACAAGTACAGGTACAGGTTGCCAGTGCTCCACGAGGGAACATTGTGTTAGCAGTGGGGGGACTTTGACCCCTATACTGCCAACCCAACTATTCCTCTTTCAATACAGAGTCGGCCACGCGCAAGTGATACTCTTGGTGTTGCAAGCGTCTATAGGCTACGGTACTTACCGTCAGGTGGGCCGTATGCTTGTTTGTCACCTTAGTATGTGACACGGTCCGCTCCCCACTCCCTCTCCGCGCCTCAAGCCTCACCCCGCGCGTAGCACATAAATACGGTCGCAGACGACGGGCGGGCCTCTTTCTTCCTGCTGCAGCTGCTCGAAGCTAAGTGCCACCCTCTACCGGTCGGACCTCGCCTCGAAGCCTTCACCGAACCCGCCTTGAGCTTAACTCACCCTATTCTTGCTTTAACGCATTTTAAATCGTCACCCTAGTGTCAATAAATTTGTATATGTTGTATTCCTGGTGTAATTTTGTTTATCTCCACTAAATAGTCCCCACTAAAAAAATAACAACAATATTTATGTCGGCTATACCATAGACTTGACGTGACTTATATTTACTTCTCAAGGTTTCTTTAGGTGACTGGCGACTCGATCCTATTGACTCATGTTTGAATTGCTTTTGAATATTCACGAGCGAATCGTTTTGGCATCTGCACAAGTAATACCGATAAAATTAATGAATTCTCTCTCTTTCCGATTTCATCAATATTGTTTTTTTTAATAGCCTTCTTCTGTAAAATGGAGTGATTTTGAGTTTCCTTAGTTTTATAATGAAGCACGGTTGTGACTTAGATGGACTGGCTATTGCCCGCCGTTTCATTCGCCTTACAAAGGAATTTATGAGACAAAAGGTAATGTCTATGAAAAGCTTATGTCGTTTTCCAAGATCTATTTCTGTTCCAAATTTCATCAAAATCGGTTTAGCGGTCTACGTGTGAGATCGTAACAGACAGAGTTACTTTTTATTATTTTTTATTACTATCAGCCGTGATCGTCACACTGCAGGGCAAAGGCCTCCTTTTCCTTCTTCCACTCGTCGTGGTTGACAGCTTTCAGCAGAATTTTAGCATTTATAATATTAGTGGGGATAGTAGGGTATAGTATATAAGGGATAATGCTAAATAAAATAAAATTCGGTCTCAGGCAGGGCTTGAACTTGCGTCCCTCCGGTTAAGTACACCGGGCGCTTTAGCCAACTTAACTACCAAGACCACATTCTGTGTTGTCCAATTTCTCTTCCTCATTCTACTTCTTATAAGTGGTAATAATGTGATAATTAACACTCTTCGGTTAGCTATGATCTCTATTTTAAAAGCATTAAAAGTCGTATATCTCATTAGCCTAATGGTTACAAGCACGACTGAGGTCCTGGGTTCGTTTCAGAGCAAAATGCTATTTGGTTTTTCTATGAAATTCTCAGTTACAGCTCGGAGTTTGGATAGGCTCACCCCCTATTACATTTGATGCAAATATACCGATGAACACCTCTACCTAGCCCTTCGGGGAATACAGGCGTAATAGTATGTTGTGTTAAAAGTCGTTTATCAGCGACTTGGTAAAATATAACTGAAAACTGAAATTAAATATCAGTTATGGGTTAAATATATAATGTGATCCATTTAATAAATTCGTAACTTTTGCATTCATCCCGCGCTTCCACCGAAATATACTCATAAGGCTTAATTGAATGAGTGTTGGTGTAAGTTTAGAGAAATAGCGATAAGATCCAACTGATTGTTTTTTTCTTCATACATCCCTTATTCCTTTAGCTAGCTGGTTAGGATTGGCAAGTGTTAAATTTAGGTGTCACAAAAAAACACATGATGGAAACAAGTATAGCGGCCAGCGATTGACGATAATATCCGAACTATGCCGGACGGAACCGAACGTCTTGAGAGGCATAACGCTTTTTCCTTACGTGACGATTTCTACCAAGTAACTCTTACCGTAAGCCGTGTTAAAGAACTACGGTCCTAAAATAAAATATACAACATTATTATTAGTATATGCGAAACCTGAAACACGTGTCTAGTATTTTTATGTAAATAATCTATGTACAAAATTTCAAAACTTGTATCATGAAAAATCACAAAGTTATAAGCTTGTTAAGTTACCTGGTTGTCCGTACAAAAACATGCTCATCGTGTCACGCGCGGGCGCCGCCCCGCGCTCGCGTCGTCGCGGCGCTCATTGATAACAATGTGGCAGTAGGTACCTACCCGTACGGCGATTTCCGATTGCATTGTATTTAACTGATGATACATCACACTTTCCACATTTTCCATCACACTTGCAGTCCTTGAACTGTCGTAATGATCAAGTGTAGGTAGACATTAATAAGTACTTTATTTGTAAATGCAGCCGTAAGTGATTAAATGTAGTCAATGCGATATGTTGCACCTTATACCAAACACTGTAAGTTCAAAATGGATGAAAAGTGTTAAACATCGCACTACTTAACCACAACAGGCTGTAGGTACAAATAAAAACGTGTGTTCATGTGTGTGACGATACTTTAATGTCAGATAGCTCCTCGTGCCGCACTGCCAGGAATACGTTATCACTTATCACCACAAACCGCTAGTATCCGTACCATTTCTTACACGAACACTATGCTTTTTACATACGATAGGTACACGTCAACCGAAACACAACTGCCGCGCGCTCGCGTTATCACCACAAACCGCTACTGTACGTACCATTTCTTAAACGAACACTACCTATGCTTTTTACATACGATAGGTACAGATCAACCGAAATGCTTGCGCTCGCGGTCGCGCTCTCATTTTGTACCTACTTATCTGAACGGGAGCGACATACGTGCACACTTCCCTATAGCTGCCGGGCGACTAAAGTGGTTGCCTGGTTGGTTCACCCCCGGGCCCCGCCCGCCCCACTGCGCCCGCGCTGACCGCTCAGTGTCAGTGACCTGTGTTGCGCGCATATGATTGCGATTAGGTACTTAGTGTCGCTCGGTGTCCTACTCGTAACATTTTTTAAATGTTTTTGGGACAAAATATAACATGATGTAAAAATTATTGGAATCGATTCAGTTACTGATTCTGAACAAACTATATTCAGGTTTCGCATATACTAATAATAATGTTGTATACATAGCACTTAAATAAATAAACATGTAATCTTTCTTGTAATAACCACTTTTAATATCAATCATTATAGAGTCATAACCATTGTGTCTAATAGCTGGACTTGCCAACAAAGTTGGAGTCCAAACAGTTTTTTTAATGGTATTATGTATATCAACGCAAATAAGTCCATTCAGATTTCTACATTTTCTGTCATAATATTTCACAATAATATCCCTATCCGAATATGCCTCATCATCCCATCTTCAATGCTTTCATCCCCGCCGCCGCTTTCATCCTACGACACCCAATACGTCTATATCGCAATGATTAATGATCACTATGATTCAGGTTCAACGATACCTACCGATGGTATCCGAATATTCCCGAATTTTGTCGAACGTTTGACTTATCATAGTTTTAATTGATGCCTGAGTTTGTATGCCATGTCGCCATTTGTAATGAATTTTGAGGAATAGATTAATTTAATAGGTACGTTGTTTTTGCTCTTAATATTGTGGATCAGGTCTGTGCCTTTAAGTCTGTCGTCTCTCGTAGAGATACAAAAGCTCGAACCCTGTGTGTTGCGATTTAAATTGGCGAATGGCTTGGCATATTTATAATATCAGGGTTGTCAAATTATATATATTTTTACATTGCTATTGAAAATGAAGCTTTATTCCTGTAATACCCATGTATATAATGTATGGTATGAACTGCCATAGAATCACGCTTATAATCTGTTAGAAGTATTATAGTTATGTTTCCTGCACAGCGTACACATAGACAAACAATAGATAAATACCTATTGTGTGTGTGAGAAGCAGTTTTTATTTATTTTCCAGACAAAGCGACACTATGGTTATTTTTTCTATGTGCAATAATTGTTTTATTAGAATTTAGTACTAAAGCAAAAAAAAAAAAAATTTTTTTTTAGATATAAAAATGGCAACACTGGAAGTGTCATTTGTGATTTCAACTATATGATCCCATCAGTTCCATCTCATCAAAAACTTTGCCTTGTTCTCTAAGGCCCGACCTTATAACCATTCAATAAGTTATGCAAACGTAGGTGTACGTCGATGACAGGTAGGTCCCTGACCCAATTGGAGGGTTAAACCAGCCAGAAATGAAATGGGTCCCCGACTGATCGATGCGTTGGATAGATGGAGTTTTCCCGATTTACTTTCGGACATACTTACCTGATTATATTTGAGAATGAATACTTCAATGTCAAGTGCTTGTACAATAATGGATACTATTTCGATTATTGCGAAAGAGTTCGGAGATGATGACCTTGGATAGAAGAAAATTTTAGTAGATATTAATGGTGGATGAATGTTACGATGTGGATGACTGTGGTAAATTTATATTACCGACATAAGTATGTATCTAATATCGTATCCTACTAGGAAGTAGGTAGTAGGATAGGAATCCTACTTCCTATTCTTCTTTTTTAATGTAGGAACAATAGAAAGCCGCGTAAGGAGTACAACACACCTCCACCTTGCAGAAAATCGAAGTGAAATAACTTTCATTTTGATTTACTGCAAAGCGGAGGTACTTGCCCAGTCAGGCAGCTCTAATTTGAGTGTAATTACTCCCATAATGTTCTACCTCTCTCAAACTCAGTTCTCACAAACACGTGAAGCATAAACAAAACACAGGGTACATTGTATATTATTTTAAATACTTTTTTTAATAATTTCCTTCATATTAAAATCTTAATAATAATTATGACAATGTAATTAGAATTGCTCAATCGGACCCATATTAATAAAGCACTTAATATGCGTACGGAATTTAAAAAGTTAATACGAAAGTCATTCGATTTATAAACGAATCTCGATTTTATCCGTATGCAGGTTAAAAAGCCACTTCATTGTGTTTCATCTCGTTAAAATACGCGCCGGTGGGATAGTTCACGAGTTCACTCGACTCGATGCTATTATTTATATCGATAAAACTCGGTGCATACTTTATCGATGCATTTATTATAATATCAAAGTTGGAATTGTTTTGTTTGATTTCTCTGAGGTATTAAGTATATGTTGTCATTTAGATTTTATGCACTTATTTTCTATATTTGTGTCTAGATATTATAAGTACAGATGCCAGCATATCAAGCAAACTATATCCAAAACTGTCAAATTTTCCCAATTGAAAATGAACCTTATTATTTGGTATTAAAGTTGAAAATCAATCAAGGTAATTTGACAGATTGTGGTAGCTTGATGTGCTGGCCTCTGTACATTATATTGTTCGGCGATGTCTGTGGTCTAGCGGTTGGATTGCTCGACTGCTGATCACAAGGTCGTGAGCTCGATTTCCACAGGCACAATTATTTATGTGATCAATAAATAAAAATATTATAAATACTAGTGTTTTTCTGGGTGTTTCTTATGTATTATAAAAATGTATTTACAAAAAAGTATGTTAGTATTATATACATTGTCTAGTACCCTCCTAGTACCCCAGTCCAAGCTCTGCTTAGTTTGGGACTAGATGGTGCTATGTTAAATGTCAATTAATTTTATTTAATATTATTTATTCTGCTACTTTAATGTAATTTGGAAAATAAGTATCTATTTTAATGAAAGGATATAAAACAACTTATCATAATAGCTATACAATTTATAATAATAATTGGGAAAAATTATAAGTAAGAAGGATAGACAAGAAAAACACTCTGAATATTGTGAATACGAAAGTAACCTTGTCTGTGTGTCTATCATTTTCATGTCTAAGCCGCTGAATCAATTTTGATGAAATTTGGTGCAGAGATATATTAAACCTTGGTGAAGGACATAGGCTTCTCTGAGAAAGTGCTTTAGGATGCGGATGAATAAGGTGCGCGCCTATTGCCATAAACCGGGCACAAATCCAAACTCCGAGTTGATACTGAGATTTCATAGAAAAACTCAATAAGTACCTAACATTGTACTCGACCTGGGAATCGAACCCAGGACATCAACTAGCAGTCGTGCTTTTTCTAATTATTCTTATATCTGTGACAACATGCTGCAATTAATAGTTGTTAATATGCAGAATATTAAACCTCTGCAGGCAAGACAAACGACCTCGCTTGCATAAATTATGTTTAAATATACGGTGCTCCGATCGAGATTACATGCATGATAGATAATTTGAAGTTAATGGTTACCTAAATTGAACATTAAGATGAACTTAGCAGCGTGTCACGTAGTGGAAACTATTCAGTGGAGATAAATAAAATTACACTAGGAACGTATACAAATTTATTGACACTAGGGTTACGATTTAAAATGCATTAAGGCAAGAATAGGGTGAGTTAAGCTCAGGGCAGGTTCGGTGAAGGCTTCGAGGCGAGCTCCGACCGGTAGAGGGCGGTACTTAGCTTCAAACAGCTGCAGCAGGAAGAAAGAGGCCCGCGCGTCGTCTGCGACTGTATTTATGTGCGACGTGCGGGGTGAGGCTTGAGGCGCGGAGAGGGAGTGGGGAGCGGACCGTACCACCCGCTTGTGGTAAAAAGAATGAAGATTACATAATTATCTTCTTTCTACCCTACCCACATGCAAGAAGATATGTAATCTTCCTATCCTATAACCTATCACAACCTACCCTAGTCGGTTGTGATGTGTAGCAGCTTACAATACCTGCATTTTGACACATTATTACACAATCTTTATCAAAAACAGATATTAATTAGCTGCCTGTATACTTAACTCTTTTGTCGACCGTACTATGGGTACTAGACAATGGATATAATACTTTTTTTTGTAAATACATACTTATAATACATAAGAAACACCCAGACAAACACAAATACTTAAATGTTCATGACATAAATATTTGTGTCCTGTGGGAATCGAACCCACGACCTTATCATCAGCAGTCCGGTACTACCAATAGACCATAGAGGTCGTCAATATACTTTGCCTATCGTGTGAGTCGCCTATTTAAGTTTTGTTCCCTACTGAACACCAGTCTATCGTCAGAATAAAGGTAAGGCCCAAAAATTATTGCTGAGATCTTTAAGCAGTCTGAAAATTGTTATATTTAGAACTTTCGATGGACCGGAAGAAAGGATACACAGTGGGCAGTGTAGGCGTACATTACGTATGTGTAAAATAATAATGACTATAAAATTTAATAAACATATAAAATATAATAAGCTAAGGAAATTATAGATTACCTAATGTTTATTTATAAAAACCATTATTTGTCGCACTAAAACAATAAAATTAGGTAAGTTTCATTGACAAATTAACCTTAATTATTACATGTTCGGTTCGACCCCTAATCTTCACTTATCTCAAGCAACATAACATCCGTATTCACCACAAACATTTAAAGGATAGATTTCAACAGCTACTGCTTAATTCACGTGAACTTGAAATGTGGCAAAACAAATTACCATCCACGAGTGTACCGTACAAACTTACATTTGCGTTTCGTAAATCGATTACTTCACAACCCTCAATGTGTTTTATGCTTTATGCTTTAAGCAATAAAGTTTGTGTATACACTGAAGCGTGAATGGAGCTGTAAAGAAAATTTGTTATGCTTATTTGACGAAACGATGTCGTTTTCATCCGTGGGGAGGGAAATGGAAATTGAATGGTAAAAGCGCCAATGTTTCATGTCGGAGCGAACTGGGATATTTTACTAGTGGTGAACACGTGCGTAATGTATTAGCTGCTTCTCCTTCTTATCCACACATAACACATACCATCACGCCTGTATTTCCCGAAGAGGTAGACAGAGGTGTACTAATGTACACCAACAGTTCGCTGGTATGTTTAGGTCCCATGAGCCCTATTACATGTAACCTAAATATTTAGACGAACCTGCCTATCCCTTCGGCTAGTACAGGCGTGATGGTATGAAGACTAGAGTCACATACAAGGCAACATTCATAGGTACTTAATATTATAAGATAGTGGGAATAGCTCCACTCAAATTGGAGCTGCTGGACTGAGTACCTCCACCTCTCAGAAAATCGAAGTGAACTAACACTACCTTGAGCTGTGTACCAAACGGTGAGTAAGGTTGCCCGTGCAGTGCTCCGTGAGGAAAGATTGTGTTGGCAGTGGGGGGACTTTGACCCTTATACTGCCAACTCAAACATTCCTCTTTCGTTTTACAGGGCGCTCTTCGTTTTATCTTGCGCGTTGCTATCAGCAACGCGCATACCCCCCTGGTGTTACAAGCGTCTATAGGCTACGGAAACTGGTTATGGTATTGGTTCGCTTGTTGGCACCTTAGTGGTATAAAAAAAAGGACAAGGGCTAACTTTTATCTCAAAAAATGTTTAGGATACGAATAAAACTACGATAAGTGGCTTAATGTCCTATAACCCCTAGACGGGACAGAGGGCGTCCACAGATGTCCTCCATCGCGATCGGTCTTGAGCTTCACGCTTCACCTCGCTCCATGTCATTCCGATGCTCGTCGTTTCTGCATGCAAAATATGCATAACAGCATATTTTGCATGGCCCCAAAAATCTATAATAAACTTCCTAATGTCTGGAAAGAACAAAATAATGAAATGTTTAAAAATAAATTAAACAAATTCCTAGCAGACAAAGCTTATTATAACATTGACGAGTTCTTAAATTATAAAGTTGACGGCTGATTTTACTGGTTGATAATTTGTATTAATAATGTATAGAATGTTATACCTACTGATTTATTTAAGATAATGTAATTTGATGTAATAAAATTAATAATATAATGTGTTAATTAATTAATAATGATAGAATTCTGTTAACATTATTTAATTTGTTAAAACAATAATAATATGTGAATATTTTGTACGCCGGAAAGGCTAAACATGACGATCTTAAAAATTATGCAACATCTTATGCCTATGTGTGTATACTCATGTTTTACCAAATAAAATTATCTTTATCTTTATCTTCTGCCAACACGGTGCGACGCCAGGTTTGACGGGGACGGCCACGCAAAACTACGATAAGTAGCTAGTTAAAAATAAATAATAAACGTATCAACCCAATAGGTATCAAAGAGCTTATGTTTTACTATCTATTAAGTGATTCCGATGGAAACTAATTTAAAAGGTTATTAAAATCCGCTTGGGTTAAGCTTTATATTAAAATGATTCATTTGCGAATTGCACATGGTGTTTTATACAATGTTTCGATGTCAGAATCACGTTTCCCATGTGAATTATGGCACTTTACAGAAAAACTCTGCAGATAAAAGCGTTTTATTCTGTGGAAATTTTGCTTTAAAAGCTTTTTTAAGTATTATTTTTTCATCTATTCTGTAACAAGTATATATCTAGGTTGATTTTTATTTTAATAAGACAGAGAATAAGCCTCGTGCAGCGGGGAATTTACAAATATATGGACACACACAACACCCTGAATCAACACAAATATCTGTGAATTTCACAAATATTTGTCTCGGATAGGAATCAAACCCATGAAACTCGGCACAGAGGTAGAAGCGAGGTAGTCACCTTAACCGCTATGCCAAGTGCAATCAAATGAATGGATGAATGTTAAGAAGTAGGCATACAATCTCAATGCCTCAGAGAGCATGAAAAGCCGCCAGTACAGTCAGCAACGAAAGTCGCTGAACATAACAAAATTTTGAAAACATCACAACTCCAAAACTTGTCCAGAGGTTTTTTATATTAAGGTAATCTGAATATTGAATGGTCATCTATGCAATTATTTCGCATAACCTTCACAGGTCAGTAACTTTACACTTATTAAAAATCATATTGAAAATTGCAACATGTTCAGCGACTTTCGTTGCTGACTGTACCATGTCATACGAAACCCCAAAAAGCCGGATAACATAACCTCAAGATATCGGTATTAACCAGAAATTGGATTGCAGAGGCTTAATGACAATAAATTGTAAGGAAATGACTTCAACTCAGAAATGAAACAACGATTTTAGAGATATTCTTCGATATAATTCTCGCAATAAAATAACAACGTTCTATTCGACGGTTCGATCAAGAGTGGCGTATATAATTAAGATTGTCACAATTCAAAAATGGTGGCAAAGGTTAACTCTAAACAGCCAGACAATATTCATTCACTCAACATTATTCGCTCAGTCGATTACTGGTTCAGTGACGGGCATCTGTCAATGTTGCCAGGCGAAAATATAATATTGTTTATGTATCTATGACAGCTGACAGATGCACGTCACTCGTGCGTATAACAACAATTGGATAACCTAAATCATGATTACAATGACACTTAGTCTTACAACTCGGCCATCCTATAATAAGTGAGTCCCCTCACTTCAAGAAAATAAATATTCGGAAACAAAACTTTAGTACATATACAATAATTAACTTATAAAATAATTAATTTACATAAATATCATCTCATACTTTCTAATACAATTATCTATTATAATTCATTTTTCAAAGGCTTAGAACTCTCATCTCGCATGATCTACTATGATATGCAATCATCTGTGCGATATCTGTACTCGATATCATTCGTTTCTGCACTAATTGCTCATAGTCTATGCTCACAAATCTTGCACGGTCTGCTATGGTCTACAATCATCTGTACGATATCAATCACTTGATACCATTCGTTTCCGTACTGATTGTTCATAGCCTGTGCTCATATTACTATATCAACTATGATCTTAATCTGTGCGAAACTATGTCACAGTTCCATTCAACATCTGCACAAATCATCCCTAAGTCTCAATCTCAATCAATTCCATTTCTACAATAAAATAGTTATTTACCTGCACAATTATTATGTAAATTCAGTCAATCATCTTATTAATTCATTAATCATTTAATAACCTTACATAGTAATAACAAAAGTGATATAATAACAATACTTCAAATTCATTTATTACTATCAATCTATCTTTATTACTATTCGTAATATCACTGCCTGATTTCATTTCATTGTTCATTATCCGTTTCACTGTCATTATCGTGATCATCATTGCTGGAATAATCATTAAAATTAAGCCAAGGATGAATTTTATCAATTGCTACTATGTTTTCGTATCGTTTGTTTCCTTTCCTAGTTAATGGGGTGTCCTCTACTAAGAATCTGTCGTTGGGTAAAACTTTTACGATTCGATACGGGCCTTGAAGTTTTGGTGTAAGCTTTTTAGATTTGCCTATATGCTCTTTATCAATGACTGTCCTTTCAATTCTAACAAGATCTCCTATATTGTATGACTTCGGTTTTTTTCTGTTCTTGTCAAACCTAGCCTTCGCCTTTTCCTGATCTCTATCGATTTTCTCCTTAGCATCGGACCTTAGTTGCATTAGGTCGTCGCCACTAACTAATTGAGTCGTTTCAGAAATCGCGTCTCCCAACATATTTTCCGATGTCGAAATTAATTTGAACCCGAATAATAATTCTGAGGGACTCTTGCCTGTTGCTTTATTCACAGTCGTATTTATACCTAATTGAATATCCCCTACATAATCATCCCATGTATTTTCATTGTTGCCATGACATTTGGTGCTCAACGCATCAGATATAGTTCGATTGAACCTCTCGACCTGCCCATTCGCTCTAGGAGTAGCTACCGCATTCAATATATGTTTTATGTTCAATTTTTCTGTAAACTCTTTAAACTTCCTACTAGTAAAACACGAACCTCGATCTGTAATTAGCCTGGACGGGGCACCGAAATAACTAAAGTACTCACGAAATATGTTAATTGCAGTTGACGTTTTCGTGTCCTTGACGGCACGTACATTAACAAATTTTGTGAATGCATCAACAATAACTAAAATATACATATTGCCCCTCCTAGAACGAACAAACGGGCCGAGATGGTCTGCATGCAATGTATGAAATGGGATATCTATTTTCGGGATGGGGTGTAATAACCCTTCCTTTTGCCCCGATGGTGCTTTATGGTGTGCACATTGTAAGCACGACGCTACATATTTTTTTTGTAAATCGACGCATCTTAGGGAACCAAAATGTTGCTTTTAATCTGCTCAGCGTTTTATCAAAACCAAAATGCCCTACATCGTCATGGTTCATGCGCAAAACTTGCCACCTAACACCCCTCGGTACCACCCAACGAATTCCATCATCTAAGATACGGTATACGTAGTCCCCCTTCAGCTGATAATTCTTTCGAACATCAGCAACGAATTTCGTTTCATCGTCGAGAAGTATTTCTCGAATTCGCTTTATCTCTTCGTCATTACTCTGTACGGTGGCAATCCAATCGGTTGTCTCTACTTGCAATACGTCAATTACGTGTGTATTAGCATCATCAGTGTGTTCAGCCACAGGAGCACGACTCAAGGCATCCACATGAGCCATACGTGACCCTGGCCGATATTCGATGGTACAGTCGTACTCCTGTAACTGCACCCACCATCGCGCGATTCTGGGTATGAGGTCACGCTTTGTCAAGGTCGTCCTCAAAGCATTACAATCAGTCACTATCTTAAATTTTAATCCCAGCAAGTAAACACGGAATCGACTCAAAGAGGTAACGACAGCTAACGTCTCGAGATCAAAAGAGTGGAGCTTTTGCTCATCTGCTGAATTTTTCCGACTGTAGTAAGCTACGGGCCTCAACTGGCTGTCACTACCTCGCTGCATAAGAATACCCGCAATGCCTATCTTTGATGCATCGGTATGTAATTCGGTCTCTAATCGTGCATCAAACAAAGCTAATATCGGTCGTTCTACAAGTTTCTCCTTGAGTGTGTTAAATGCAGTCATACATTCTGGGGACCATTTCCACTCAAATTTGGATTTTAAAAGATTCGTTAATGGGCATGCTATTATTGCAAAGTTTTTCACAAATCGACGAAAAAAGCTTGCAAGTCCTATAAAACGTCTTACATCATGTATGTTTTTGGGTACAGGAAAATTGGAAATTGCAATTGTTTTACGCGATCCGGGACGTATGCCATTTCCAGATACACAAAACCCTAGAAAATCAATTTCCTTTTGGAAGAAATGGCACTTCTTTAATTTGAGAGTTAGCCCTGCATTGGTCAAATGCTGGAGGACTTCTTCTAAACGTGATAAACCATCATCAAATGTACTAGCAGGAATCAGGATATCATCCATGTAAATAATAACGTATTTCAAGTCAGAGAGAACTTTGTTCATTACCCTTTGGAAAATTGAAGGGGCATTTGCTAACCCGAAGGGCATTCTTTTATACTGGTACTGACCATCTGGTGTAACAAAAGCCGTGAGCTCTTGTGAACCCTCTGATATTGGAATCTGGTAGTACCCAGATGCAAGGTCAAGACTAATGAAAAGAGAATTGCCTGATAACCTATCTAATTGGTCGTCGATCAGTGGTAAGGGATAGTGCTCTTTACGAGTCTTGTTATTTAAGGCTCTGTAATCGACGCAGAGTCTCTTCTCACCAGTTTTCTTCTTCACAAGAAGAATAGGACTCGCATAGGGTGAGTTAGACTCGCAAACGATATCGGCGTCGATCATCTCCTGTACCATTGTTCGAACCAATTCACGTTCCGGGTACGAGAGTCTATAAGGACGGTAAACTACCGGCTTCGCGTCATTCAACTCTATTTCCATCTGTACTACGTTAGTATACCCTAAATCAGCTAAACAAGAGGAAAAACAACCCTCGTACCTCTTTAGCAAGGACTTCAATCTAGTTATCTCATCATTAGATAAATGACTGCCATAATTCAGATCGGAACTTGTATCACGGTTGCTAAAATCTAACATGTTGATTTCGAAACCCTTATCGGATCTATAAACTCGACTAACCAATGTATCTTTATTTAGCAAAAGTAATTGGTCGCTAAAATTTTGGACTAGAAGTGCTCCAAAATTATTTTCAAGAAGGTATTCACCTGGCAATAAGTAAAATTCTTTACCAGGTGGACCTCTTAATGAACCCCTAACATATACTGATCCAGAATAGTTTCTATCGGAAAAAACAGGAATCATAGTCATTTGTTTTGGTTGAATTTGAACATCTGTCTTAAGAAATAATTGTAATTTGTTAATTTCTTCCTTACTAAAGATTAAATTATTTGTAGTTTTTGTAATAATAATTCCGGGTTTTTCTGTAAAACTGTGACCGACTAGCACGGGATATTTAATTATGCCATCTTCAACTACATAAACGTCAACCATCTCTTCTATATTATTAATATCTATCTTTACACGTGCTGTTCCTATTGGTATAACGATATTATTACCTAATCCTCTCATAACGGGTACCTCGCCTACTGACCAACCAATTCCTAATGATTTTGCGACACTATATTGTATCAACGTGCATTGACTGCCTAAATCTACAAACCCTTTAACCAAAACACCGTTAACCTTAATCGAAATCAAATACTTGTCATTACTAGTATCGTCAACATCGACTTTCAAAACTTTCTTTTCTGTACTAGAAGTATCTTTACTCTTCTCGTTGGACAGCTGCGGGCAATCGGTCGTTACATGGCCAAGCCTTTTACAAATATTACATCTCAGCAGCTTCTGAGTACACTTATTACTAAAATGACCTACTTCTTTACAGTTAAAACAAGTTATAGATGTGCTAGTCTGTGGCCTAGATAACCTTGAATCATTCCCACTGAACTGCCTAGTATTCGAATTCGTAATACTTGATGGTAAAGTCTTTTTATCTTGGCTAATCTTAGGCTTGTCAAAATCGCGACTTTGTTTAATAGACTGAAAATAATTAAGAACACCTTCAGCCTCTTGGCACTTGGCTGCTTTAGCACCAAGTCTCAAGGAACGATCCTCAATGCCATAGAGTAAACAATCAACGGCACGCTTTCCGAAAATCTCGCATCGATTCAATAGATTTAATTTTTCATAATAATACAATTCTAACGATTCATTGTACTTCACGCGTTTACTTAACATTTCGGTTAGTAATTCTGCATAATCGTCACTACTAGGAAAGGAATCGATTAATTTGGTTTTCCACTCAGGCCACGAAAATGACATTGAAGGCAAGGCTTGATACCATGTACGGGCAACACCTGCAAGTCTCGGCAGTGCGTAGTGTATGACCTGATCGTCACCCCAATGGTACAGCCTCGCACATTCATCAACCTTATTAAGCCACATGTGGACCGTCTGGCCCTTCACCATAGGGTCAAATTCAGGAATAACGTTGCCTAACATCGGAAATTTATTGCCTTCTGGTTTAGCATTCGCCAAAGATTTAATTAACTCATTCAAAAATAATTGAGTCTCACTGTTAGCAAATATAGATTTGTTTACCTGAATATTTCCGCGTAGTTCATCACTTACTGCAGTGTCTGGCGTGCTACTCCGGTCAGACGACCGTCTGCGGTGTCCGGCATGCCGCTGCTCACTCCGTTTCCTCGTCAGGCTTCGGCGCGAGCGATGCCCGCGGCTTCGGTTCCCACTTCGTCGACGCCGTCCGTCAGTCCGCGCTCGAGGTGGACTCCTCTCGTCCTGGTCACTCGAATCGCTAGGCATGCTTCTATACCGCCTGCGACGTTTCTTCTTGCTCTGGCGATTCTCACTTGCTTCGTTATCACGGCGATGCTTACGTTTCATACTCACAATGTCCGGAGTAAAACGGGACTGGCTCCGATGCGATTGGTTACCGTCTCGATCCATATTAAACGATATTTTTCAAAACTTGTGGGTGTGCTGTATTTATCCCACTTCTGAGTTGTAAGGAAATGACTTCAACTCAGAAATGAAACAACGATTTTAGAGATATTCTTCGATATAATTCTCGCAATAAAATAACAACGTTCTATTCGACGGTTCGATCAAGAGTGGCGTATATAATTAAGATTGTCACAATTCAAAAATGGTGGCAAAGGTTAACTCTAAACAGCCAGACAATATTCATTCACTCAACATTATTCGCTCAGTCGATTACTGGTTCAGTGACGGGCATCTGTCAATGTTGCCAGGCGAAAATATAATATTGTTTATGTATCTATGACAGCTGACAGATGCACGTCACTCGTGCGTATAACAACAATTGGATAACCTAAATCATGATTACAATGACACTTAGTCTTACAAAATTCGTGTAAAATATTGATGTTTTGCCGCATCTGGTTAGACTGAAAGTACTTCATCGTCAACCCATATACTGTCCCACTGCTGGGCACGGGTCTCCTCTCATATTGAGAGGGATTAGGCTATAGTCCAACAGGCTGGCCTACTGCGGGTTAGCAGACTTAACACACCGTCGAGAAATCTCTAAGGTATGCAGGTTTCCCCACGATGTTTTCCTTCACCGTTTAAGCGAGTGATAATTAATTATTAACATGCACATGATTTTGACTAGCTAGGCTATCATTGGTACCCAAACACACTTATGCTCATCATATTAATATGTGTCATGTGGGAATCGAACCCAACCACAGCCGTCGTTGTATTCTTTATCCGGTTTTTGTTTCACAATTTGTCACAATAATAAATATTATTGTTGAATAAACTTAACTACTTTTATTTTAAGAGAACGACTAACAATTTCCTCAAGTATTTATTTCAAAGGCAAAGATCTTAATGCTTAATAATAGCCGAGTTGTTTAAATTAAGCTTTTCTCTCTAATATCTGCCGGCCATTAAGAGTGTTTCTCGAAGGCTTTTATATCTATTAACGGGAGTTCAACTAATTGAGCTTTTTTTATTCAATGAAAGAGTTGAGGTTTATTTAAATTGGTGCCGTTTTAAAAAGATCCTATTAGCGAAAAGCTTTTCATTTTAAAACATTGTTATTCGTCATATAGCGCCTTGATAACTGATTTACACCCCCGGTTTGGAAATTATACCTAAATGATATTTATTTTTGTAAATAAATCTATTAAAGACACTTCTACAAGTGAATAATTAATTTATAATACTTACTAGATGCCACCAGCATTTCCTAGCTGACGATCTCTGAGAAGAAACGCCGAAACTAACTCAGAGAATCATGTTCTCTTTTAAAGTCCAGACAGTAAAAGTATTCAGTGCTTATCATTGTGTTTTACAATGTAGGCAAATCTGAACTGGCCTTTTGAAGAAAGAGCCATAGCAGCTTTTTATTTATACCACTAAGGTGGCAAACAAGTATACGACCCACCTGATGGTAACCGGTTACCGTAGCCTATAGAAACTTGTAACACTTGCGCGTTGCCGACCCTGTTAAACAAAAGAGGAATAGTTGGGTTGGCGGTATAAGGATCAAAGTCCCCCCACTGCCAACACAACGTTTCCTCGCGGAGCACTGGGATCTAGCTTTGAGTTGACCAGTCCATACTGACGGCCATGTTTAAGGTATCATGTAATTGGGTGAGTTACTCCTACTGAAATGTTCGTGGTAATTTCTATACTAACACTTTGTTTGAAATGGGGATTAAATTCAAAACTTCACCTTCATCGATAAAGAAAGAACTGACACATTAGCTTAGTGGTTGTAAGCGTGGCATCTTAGCATGACGTCCTTGGGTTCAATTTCCAGGCCAAACAAAGCGTTATTGAGTTTTTGTATGAAATTCGCAGTGTTCCCGGTTAATGGAAATAAGCTGGCCCCATATTATACCTACATAACTTCCTTATAAATACCGACCAATCAGGATAAATAATGAACTCATTTAACTTTTTTAATTATTGCGTACTAATGAGCAAAAACACTTCGCTTTTAAAACAAAACAATATTAGGTAGCAACTTTGAATTTCAACTTTTAACTTTTTCGAAACGAAGTTAAACCACGCCCTGTTAGCTAGCGCGTTAGGTAGCTCTGGAAAAGTATTGGCTGTGATTGAGTTAACAATTGCGCTAGCTGGGTACAGGACATGTTTTTTTTTGCGGGGATGGCTCTGTAATCGTCCTTTTTATTTAATATTTAAGTTTAGATTTGTGGGGCTCGTGGCTAAGTGATAATTACGCTACTACGATCAATAGATCGCTGTGCTTACCTCAGTCAGTATGTCGATGGGTGATCAATCGTATAAATATAATTTTTAGAGATGTATGGCATAGTGGGAGTTATTCTACTCATATTGGCTGCCCGACTGGGGAAGTACCTCCGCCTTGCAGAAAATCGAAGTGAAATAAAACTGCTTTGAGCTGTGTTATGTTCCTAACGGTGAGTAAGGTTACCAGTGCTCCGGGAGGAAACCTTTGATCCTTTTACTGCCAACCCAACTATTCCTCTTTCATTTTACAGGGTCGGCAACGCGCAAGTGATACCCCTGGTGTAACAAGCGTCTATAGGCTACGGTAACTGCTTACCATCAGGTGGGCCGTATGCCTGTTTGCCATCTTAGTGGTAAAAATAAAAAATTGAGACTCCTCCGTACCTCGGAGAGCACCTCACTCCGTCGGTCCTGATCGTCAAATGAACGTCTACGTCAATCGTTAGTGGTAGGCTAGTTTAAGAGCCCGTCAACCAATCTTTCCTCATATTATCGGTATTGCCTAGAAAATGTTCTGCTGATGGTGGCGTTGTGTCGGACCGTTTTATTCCCTACAACATGGTTGAGTCGAATGGCGCCGAAAACATGTCATGCTCGTGAACGAGTGCCGTCTATCGAGTTTGGTCGGCTCTTACTGTCAATAAAAATCTTTCTCTTATACTGGATTAATTATTAGTGTACACATCAAACTGCATTGTTCTCATAAACTATTCAGAACATAATTGTAAAGCAAGAACACTGTAATCATGTTTTTTTTGAAGTGTCTATGGAGTTTCTTCTCCATAAGACCCAATTTTTGGAACCGTGCAACTGTTTTTGACTTTTAAAAGTGCTATTTTAATGGTATAATTAAAAAAATATTTGAGATTGGTTTGTGGAAGTCTGATGGCACTTGATTCGTGTAAAATATTGATATACAGCCGAACTCGGTTCGACTCCAATATAGTTGAAACAAGAAAAAGTATTTATGGATGACTTGAGTATGGATTTGGGTCCGATTTCAGCTCCAGTTTTATTCTCATCGCCTATGACATGGTACCTAAAAATATCTGTGACCTGTGTGTACATAAGTATACCTTTGATTCACCTTTCAGGGAATCCTATCCTACTAATACTATAAATGTGAAAGTTTGTGAGGATGGATTGATGGATGGGGAGATGTTTGTTACTCTTTCACGCTAAAAGTACTGAACGGATTTTGATGAAACTTTACAGTATTATTCTTTATAAATCAAAATGACATATAGGCTATAATTTATAACGATTCTGACTTAATTAACCAAATTACAACGATAATTAAATGTATCTTTTCCACGCGGACGAAGTTGCGGGCAGAACCTAGTATTATAATACACTTACATATAAAATCACGCTCCTTTAAAGTTATGTTAGAAAGTGCACAGCACTAGTACACAGCTCATCACACTAAAGGGCAGAAGCTAGTTCTAAATAAATGTAAAAGTAGACTTCATTTAACAAATTAACCAACCATTCCTTCTTTTTAAATATCGAGTAAGTAGTCGATATTGTGTTATATAAGAACAGAAAATTTGTATTAAATATACTTGGATTTCTACGGCTTCGAATCTGTACTTCGTAATACCTCAAGACTTGTCAACTTGAGACTTACGTTCCAAGTTTAGGTCGAGAAGTACTTGAGTGGTGCACCGATCAATATCGTGATTTTATGCACGTAACTGTACTTAAACTTTGTACAAGTTTAATGGAAAAAAGTTAAGCAAGAGCGAAGGAAACTTTGGGAAATTCAATAAGCAATATGGGTTAGAAAGAATTGTATTGTGTAACTATATAAAGTATGTAATAACAGTTTTTTAAGGACTTATGCATATTGAAATAAAACTACTTTTTATGGATTTTATCTCGTTATATTGATATTATAAATCCTGACGTTTCGGACCCTTTACAGCGTCCATGGTCACGGGTAGACTGAGGTGTGGGCGTCTTGAAGATAACCACCTCATCCACCACCTCAGTCATCCGTCTAATATTCGCGTAAATATCAGAAATTAATATGACACACATATTTCTTTGGTATTGTAGAAGGTACATATCTATGTAACCTATCTATTACTAAGCGTTGGTAGTCGCTGAACGCTACCTTCCTGGGTTCGACTCCAAAGTCGTGCAAACGGTTATTGAGTTTTTCCATGAAATTCTCAGTAGCGACTGGCGTAGGAGTCGTGGGACCGCTAGTCCAATGAGGTAGTTAAAATACCAAAATATATTACATAGAATTAAAAGCACTGGCCTTAAGCTGAACAAATTCTGTAGCCACGTTTAACAGTTTTTTTTATTGTTTAGGCCTCCCAACAGATAACAATCTTAAAACAATCGGGCCGCTCAATCTTGCTGTAGTGGAAAAATCCACCTTGTATTTCCTTTCTTCCCAAAGTAATCCAGTTCTCAACAGACTTGGCGATCTATTTACTTTTAAAACTACTCTTTCCAAGTACGGTTTTATCTTAGCCTCAAACAAACCGCTTGGCAAAAAGGGATGAATGGTGATGAAAAGGCTACTGAGAAAGAATGGTGGAATCCAACCTTCTTTATGCTTGAATTAATTTTGCAAGTTGGTTCGTTTTTGTCGGAATTGAGAAATGTTAACTGCTTTTGTGTGCCAGTTAAGGTCTAAGGGAAATGAGACGGTTACGGGAAGCTGGAACTGTATTGTAAAAATATGCTAAGAGAGCGGCGGTACTTAAGTTGGCTACCGATTGAATTGTTTTATGAATTCATTACTATAAATTTACTGGAACAAAGGTAGTGGTAGTTTAAGCTTCTGGTGTATTTAGACGCAGTTTCAAACCTTACCAGAGATGGAATTTTTATTTCTCTAAGATTTTTATATATTTTTTTAACATTGCCCCACAATAATAAAACTTTGCAGAAAACCGAAGTGTTGTGTTCCGAACGGTGAGCAAGTATAGTGCTGCGTGAGGAAACGTTGTGTTGACAGTGGGGGCACTTTGACCCTTATACTGCCAACCTAGCTATTTCTCTTTCGTTTGACAGGGTCGGCAACGCACAATTGACATAGGATAGGACCGTAGAGATAGGCTACGGTAAACGATTACCATCAGTTGGGCCGTATGCTTGTTTGCCGCTTCAGTGGTATAAAAAAATACTAGAACCGTTAATTAAAATGTATGTAAAGAAAGAATATTTCGCGGGCTCGACAGTTAACCGATAGCGATCACGCAACGTGTTATATCTTCTCATCATTGACTACCAAGCATCCCCTAATCAAAGCGTTAAAAGCGGCTTTGTCAAAGATACTCATTAAAAACCCTAGTAAAGACGAGAGGGGCTCGTAGCTAACAAATAACTTCGCTGATATAGGTTACGGTAACCGCTTACCATCAGGTGGGCCGTAAGCTTGTTTGCCACCTTAGTGGTATAAAAAAAAAGGTCTATCAGCATCAATCACTCGGGCTTTGGGTGAAGTCGAGGGACTGAGTCGCTTTGTTGTGCCTTCTCAGAAAGCCCAACATTGCAGCACCATAAAATACTGATTAGTATTCTCGTGTCGTCAGGATATACAGCATCACGTACGACGCACGTCATGTAAATGTCGTGTTGTAAAAGTATTGCATTTTATTTCAGAGAAACTTTGTTTTTAATAAAAATCTTTCACATTTCTTCGAGCTTTTGTTGGGATGTGTGGACTAGAATATATAGAGTAAGGTACGAAGATATACGAAGTCTTTCATAATATACAGTGATAGCCCTGTGACCAAATGTCTCAACGAACGCAGTTCTCTTTTCGATATCGACTTTTCGAAATCATATGCGTATTCAAATGAATTACCTTAACGCTTAAACGGTGAAGGAAAACGTCATGACTTAGAGATTTTCTAGAAGGCGTGAGAATCTAAGGTGCACCTTTGACTTTTAGAAATCATATGCGTATTAATAATTAATTATCACTCGCTTAAACAGTGAAGGAAAACATCGTGAGGAATCCGTCAAGCTTTAGAGATTTTCTCCACGGCCTACCTACATGAGGCCAGCGTTGTGGACTATAGACGAATCCTTCTCATTCTGAGCCCCGTGCCTAGCAGTAGGTATGGTATATGGGTTGATGATGATGAGGATGAATATATAGGAAGTCGAAAGTGGCACGAGTAATAAATGTTAAAATGGAATAGGCACGTGTTGAGGGACGAAATCCAGGTGACTATAAGAGCACTGGATATGATTGTAGAAGCAGGGATTTAAAGGCCAGCAACGCGCTTGTGACTCCTCTGGTGTTGCGGGTGTCCATGGGCGGCGGAAATCGCTTACCATCAGGCGATCCGTCTGCCATATCCCATAAAAAAAAAGATGACAGTGTAATGCTCGCAAGCGTAAGTGCTATGCTTAAGGTCCTGTGTTCAATTCCCAGGTCGAGCAGTGTTCTTGGGTTTTTCTCTATGAAATTCATAATAGCTGCTCGAAATCTAGATTTGTACCTGGTCAATGATGCTATCTTACCATCGATTCTATAGGAAAAATCTTCTTTTTATAAAATGTTTTACCTACTAACCTATGGAGCGTATGATACTTGTGAATTTAGGTTAAATAGTAACCGCATTACGCTGAATTGATGGCCATTTTGGCAGTTATTTAATTTTGAAGCCTTGTTACTCTATTGCATTCCTTTTGGTTGCAAATAAATACATTTGCTTTTTGTATTTCCTTCTTTCTACGTATTTTCAACTTTGCAACACAGAGGGACATATCCTGTTGTAAACTTTCACAGGTTTTTACTTTTCTTTTTCTACATTGCACAGATACTTTTTTACCAACTTTATGTCGTTTAGTTGAGTGCACATACGGCTGCTCTACAATACTATTTTTTTTATTAACTTAACCCATTTTTAAACCTAAAAGTAACAAATTACAGACTATACAAATGTATTATCTTAATTCTCTGTTTTCTCTACTCTTTACCTTTATTTCGCAGGTTACACGTTAACCTTGTTCTAGACTATCCAGACGTATTATGATGTTTTATGCCCCAATAAAGTAAATAAAATAAAAACAAAACTTGTCTGTAGTGTAGTGGTTCGATTTTCCAAGTGCTGACCGAAGTCGTGGGTTCGATACCCACACAACACAAATATTTATGTTAAACTGTTTGTGTTTGTCTGGGTGTTTTTAATTTATTTTAAGTATATATTTTTAAAATCCATTATTGTTTTAGCGTAGTTATTACTTAGCTACGAAGCCTATCTTCAACAACATTCAATACGTAATTATAATACTTACATGATATTTCGGTCGAAAAACCGTGATATGTACGCGCGCTCACGTTTCTATTTGAATACGTCCAAACGAATTAGATAACAGGCTAGGAACGAGTGACCCGTGTTACACCACCAACACAAATGGATTAAGTAGTTTTAGCCCATACGATCACGCCTATATCCCCCGAAGGGTTAGGCAGAGGTGAACCAATTATACACCCACTGTTTGCCGCTATGTTTATTTAGGTCTCAAGCATTAGGGGGCCAGCCTATTGCTATCAACCGAGCACCAACTCCGAGCTACTAGCAACGTTGGGAATCGATCCCGTCTTGAGTTCGATGATAGATGGGTGAAGGTGTTCTAAGTGTAGGAAATGCCTATGCAATACCAGGTCAGCATAAACTGGAAATGGCTATTATATTGCGTTTCATCAAAGGAGATTCGTATACCGAGATACGTTTGAAGATTTTTTTCTCAAAAGATCATTTATATGTATAAGTTCGCTTATAATGTGATACAAGACTCTATTTAACCTTATATCTGTAGGTAAATATTATTTTACACTGTATGTACACATTTCTTATGTCTATTTTTATATACATTTATGTGATCTCAGTTTTTTATGTCATCAGGTAATCGGTTAAGCAGCTGTGCTCCTTCAAAAAAAGCTTACCTCAAAATAAAACTACTTTTTAAGGATTTTATCGCGTTACATTGATATCATTAATCCCGACGTTTTGGACCCTTTACAGCGTCCATGGTCACGGGTAGACTGAGGTGACGGGTGTCTTGATATTATAATGATTGACAGCTACTCTAAATTTTTGTGAAAATCCGTAAAAAGTACCAGTTCTCGCCAATCTTTTTGTCCGGCTTGAAGTTGGCACGAGCTAACTTCAACTCGGTCGTAAAAATCGGAGAAAGAAAAATAACGGATTAAAATAAATAAAAGCGAAAGGTCAAGTCGTAGGCTGTCGTTTTAATTCATCAACTTTAAGCTGGACAAAAAGGTTGGCGAGAACTGTAGTTATCATTCAATGTCTAATATTCGAGTGTCAGAAATAGTACATACCCCTGTTTACTACTCTTCTACAGATATAGTGTACGTTTATGTTCCTGTAGTAAATAGTGCGGAGTGAGAATCACGAACACCTCTCAGCCGTGTGAAGTAAAAGCGCTCCGATTTAAAGGCATTACCGAATACGTGGTGCAGCCGTGAGTGCTGGTATTAGGTATACATTTTTGTTCTTCGTTTCCAATGTTGTTTAAGGAGTTTTAAATACTTACCTTCATATTTATGAGAGGTAGGGCACAGTGCGATTAATTCCACTGAAATTGGAGCTGCCCGACTGGGGAAGTACCTCCGCCTTGTAGAAAATCGAAGTGAAATAACACTGCTTTGAGCTGTGTTGTGTTCTTAAGGTGAGCAAGGTTGCCAGTGCTCCACGTGGAAACGTTGTGTTGTCAGTGGGGGGACTCTAACTACCTAACTATTCCCCTTTCATTTTACAGGGTCAGCCACGCGCAAGTGATACCCCTAGTGTTATAACTGTTTATATTCATTGAGATGTGTCACTCTTTGGGCGATATTATCGTGGCGCAAGAACAGAAATGCTCTTAAGCCGAGGAAGGGAAATAAACTGGAACCAAATCTGATATGATGGATTACGTCTGCAAAGGCTAACCGCTGACTATCAGGTGGGCCGTATGCCTGTTTGTCACCTTAGTGGTATAAAAAATACCTCACATCATCTTCATTGTCAGAGCCTTTCGCTTTTTTGATGTTGGGGTGGGCTCCCAGTTAAACGAGATGCGGCTGAATATCAGTATTTTACACGAAGCGACTGACATCAGACCTCCGCAAACCAATTTCTGGGCAATACCGATATTCTAAGGACCGACTGGTCAGGATTTAGGTTTCTGACTACCACTAACGATTGTCATAGATGTTGGTATGATAACTGACGGCTTTGCGTGCTCTTCGAGGCACGGAGGGGTGTCGATGTGTTAAGAATCGTCTCCCATCCACAGACTGACCACGGCTAGCGCGGCTTAACCTTAAAGATCGATTGATTAGCATAGTTATTACTTAGCTACAAGCCCATAATTTTTATGCATTTAATTATAATAAAATGTAATGTTTATCGTACTTTATCGTAATTGAATATTTTATCTGTTTTAAAAAAAACACGGTAATAATTTTTAATTTTTATACAATCTTACGGGTTCAGACCCACAGTAGTCGACGCAACTGTGGTTGTCACCCCCGATCTGTTTAATTTGAACGGGCTGTAAAGGGTTAGAAGAGATAGAGAACTTTCTGCCTCGGTTATTAGAGTAGTAACGTGTCACTTTCCGAGCAGGTGAAGTAAAAATATGTTTTAGAATTTCCGTTAAAAATATCATTAAAAAAAACGGGCCATGTGTAATTTAAATATAAGTTAGGCTGCAGATAATAATAATAATAGACATTTGTACTATTTTAATCCTAAAAAACTTGTGAAAAAAGGGCCTAATTCTACCAGGAACGCAGATCGTCTTGGAGGTAATAAAAAACTATCCGAGAAAAGGTTGGGTTAGAAGCTAGTATGCAAATGGCAAGTCACTTAGTTAATTAAGTACCAACCCGTAGTTCGGATGTGTCCTAACCGTAGGTAGAGAATACTCGGCATTCTATAGACAAACAATATCCACATTCCATTTTGCTTGAACGGTTAAGTTTATTCACCCATTTTAATGAACATAACATCACACAGCCGCTATGTTTTAGGTATGTTAACGGTCGAGTCTATTGGGATTAACGATGAGGAACACCGGCCATCCTACTGAGAATTAAATCCAGTTATTTCTGCTGGATCTGATATGAAATTTAGCACTTTTAATTCCAGATTTTCTTTGAACAAAAACTTAGTTACATCCCATAAAATAAAAGCATAATGGTTATTTTTTTTTTAAAAGTGCCTGATATTGTAGCATTTGTTATCAATAAGGTCGTGTCTATGTCGGATAGGTATGGATCGCTTGGTTGCATAGAAACTCCAGCCGACTTTTTGGCGCCTGGTAGCGACGTCGTTTTACCTCAGTGTCTCAGAATAATAAGCAATATATCGAGAAAAATGTAGCAGGTATCATCGCTTTAATTATTTTTTTATGTTTGTTTCATTCTAATTTCCTTATTGGATCTCGATCGTTGTTAACAGATAAAAAATATAAAAATACATTAACAATGTCGTAGTTCTTCGTTCAGATTTGTTCTTCAAATCTCCTGTAGTTGTCTGGGGGCCTGGTAGAACAGTATCAACAATTTGTTATTGATAGAAAATGAATTTCTTTTCATCGATTTAGCATTTTTCCGCGTGAGATGTTTTTTTTAACGCAGGGCAAAAGCCTTTCTTATTCTAGGGCAACTAATATTAAAAAATAATATTTAAAATTTGTTATTTTTTGTGAAAAATGTTGTAGTAAATGTATCATTTTCAAAACCACGTTTGAGTGTTACGGTAGGAGATCAATAATATCTTGCTTGTGTCGACTCGGGATTGCTCGTCGACCTTCAGAGACTCCTGTCGACAACTTGGCGCCTACTAGAGATGCAGCAATAGTCTATCGATGTTTTTGTCGATAAATGATCTTTTAATCTTGACTATTTTTGCCCGTGATGGAACGGATGGAGAGTTGTATGCATTTAGGGTGGTTGTTGCTTAAAAATATATATAATGTCTCTATTTTATAAGATATGATGTGTATGTGTCACAATTGTCACGTTAAGTGACACGTATCGTGGATTCGATCCCCGCACGGAAAAAAGATTTGTATATTTTTCAGGAAGTGCAAACTTTTATTTAATCATTACATAAATACCATTACGCCCATATTCCCCAAAGGTATAGGCAGAGGTGTACTAATGTACACTCACAGTTAGCTTGTATGTTTAAATCCTACCTTGCTATCTTTAGCACCACTAGACTAACGAGGCAGTTTAAACACTTAAAAATATATAGATTATACAATGCATCTAAGAGTATCGATAAAATTGTACCAAATCATATTCACATCACTACGGCGAAGTTTAATCCTCTTGGTTTTTTTTTTTTCAATATTCATTATTTATTTAAGGGGCTCACACAGAGTTTTCGGGATCCGATTACAGTTCCTGATGTAGGTCGCCATCGTTTTCAATGGGTCATTAATGGGAAAGCCATGGTTGAACAGTAATGGTTACTTCTGAATTTTATTGTTTTTATTTGCTTTTGTTACATAAGTATTTTACAAATAATGACAACATTAATGATATAAGTATGCATGACACCCTGTAGGATGTCTAGTAAATAGTAAGATATACTGTGGGGGGTGAAAGCTTTACCTTGGATCCATAGCTACAAAAAATACACAATCATCCTCATCAACCCATGTACTGTCCCACTTCTAGGCACGGGTTTCCTCTCAGAATTAGAGCGATTAGGCTATAGTCTACTACGCTGGCCTAGTGCGGGTTGGCAGACTTCACGCCCGTGACCATGGACGCTGGAAGTGGACTGAAACGTCGGGATTAATAATATCGCGATAAAATCTATAAAGAGTTGTTTTATTTCAATTTTGGTTATTAGAACCCATGATTAAGCCTGAAATTGAAATTCGAGGTGAATTAAATTGTCATCGAAATGACAATTAAGTTAAAAATGAGGTTTAAGTAGTTACGTCTTTTCTTTTATCTTTGTTAAGTTGGATGGCTTACCACCCATAAAACTAATCTTGGACAATATTCTCTGCTAAAAAGTAATTGCTCTGGTTTCGACATGTTCAATGACTTATTGGCCATTTTCAACGCAATTTACAATCTTCTTCTATTTTTATCGTGTTCCAGACCATTTATTTAACCTAAGACAAAAAGCGTTTAAAATAGCTACATTAATCAGTTTGCAGAAGCTGCTCAAATAGGTGATTTAAGCTCAATGAAATATTAAAAAAAATACATTAATTGTTTTAAATATAAAAAAAGGTTTATTGCAAAAACTTCTTGTACAATCGCCATCAGATATATCGTAGCAGACAAGGTGATCAAATACTTCTTATGTACTTATGTACATAAGAAGTACTCATGTACTCATGTACTCATGTACTCATGTACTCATGTACTCATGTACTCATGTACTCATGTACTCATGTACTCATGTACTCATGTACTCATGTACTCATGTACTCATGTACTCATGTACTCATGTACTCATGTACTCATGTACTCATGTACTCATGTACTCATGTACTCATGTACTCATGTACTCATGTACTCATGTACTCATGTACTCATGTACTCATGTACTCATGTACTCATGTACTCATGTACTCATGTACTCATGTACTCATGTACTCATGTACTCATGTACTCATGTACTCATGTACTCATGTACTCATGTACTCATGTACTCATGTACTCATGTACTCATGTACTCATGTACTCATGTACTCATGTACTCATGTACTCATGTACTCATGTACTCATGTACTCATGTACTCATGTACTCATGTACTCATGTACTCATGTACTCATGTACTCATGTACTCATGTACTCATGTACTCATGTACTCATGTACTCATGTACTCATGTACTCATGTACTCATGTACTCATGTACTCATGTACTCATGTACTCATGTACTCATGTACTCATGTACTCATGTACTCATGTACTCATGTACTCATGTACTCATGTACTTATATAGAATGCGTGTAGAATTGTACACATTGTATACACTTGACGTTATAAGACGTGTTCAGATATTTTTGATTAGTTAAATGGATAGAAATTATTGACAAAACTAAAACTAAAATTTATATTGACATTTGCTCAAATATTTATGAAGTAATGAACGTTCAGATATTAATGGTCACATAATAATACAGTGTATAGAACTTATTTACATTTTAAAATGTTCAGAAGTATTTGGTCACCTTGTTTGCAACTATATGATATACCGTAGCAAACAAGGTGACCAATTATCTAATGGCGACTGTACTATTTTTACAGTGAATCATAGGGACCTCCTTTTAAGTCAAATATTAGTAATAAGATATAACTACCTCGTTAGTCTAGTGGTCCTAAGCTCGACTGCTATGCTAGAGATCTGGTGTTCGATTGTCAGGTCGAGCCAAGTGTAATTGAACTTTTTTATGAAATCTCAGTAGCAGCTCGGAGTTTGGATTTGTGCCCGTTTAATGGCAATAGGCTCGCTCCTATTACATGGGACTTAAACATACCTATCGGTGAACTGAGGGTGTACATTGGTACACCTCTGCCTAAACCTTTGGGGAATACAGGCGTGATGGTATGTTTATATTACTAATAGTAAGTATAGTTGTTGTAAAATGTATTAATAAATATATCGAGGTAGCCTGCATGTTTGAGAGATTTTCTCGACGGTGTGTGAAGTCTGCCAACACCCATTAAGCCAGCGTGGTGGATCATAGCCGAATCTCTCTCTTTCTGTGAGAGGAGACCCGTGCCCAGCAGTGGGACGGTATATGGGTTGTTGATGATGATAAAATTAAATAAACCATTCATTGTTTACATTCACGTTGACAAAATTTAGAAAAAATAAAATTACTTCTTCAGGATTTTATTAGTGTCAGAAATTAATAAAAAAATACTCATAAATTATAAAACTGAAATATATAAAAAACCCAAACTGAAATCGCTACTCGGAGCTGTTGCTAAAAAAGATTCATCAGCAATGTGCTCGATCCGGAATCGAACCCCGAACCTCAGATTTAGTAGCCGCATTTGTGACCACTTAGTTTGTACGCTTGCAAAAGTAATGTCATCAATTATTGAAAGGGTTAATGTGTACCCAAAGACAGGTATAGTTTTTATCTTCCACTTCGACCTATCGTATGACCCTTATCACATTAAGGTAAGGTTCATTTTGCAGCGGTTCCCATCACATTAAATGATATAGAAATTATGATTGAGGGTTTCTCTATTCCCTTTTTTCGATTGGACCTATTTAATAATTCATTCTAATACATGGTGTCCATGCTAGTAATAAGGACCGGACCAGATGTTAATGGTATTCTAGGAAGTTATTTATGATTTAATACAAAAATTTTCCAGGGTCCATAATTTTGGAACTTAATCAATTTAAAAACTATTAATTTTAGCGAAACAATAAATTTATCTCTGGTAGGATTAGAACCTGCGCCCCTCCGGTTAAGTAGACTGGAAGTTTTAGCCAGTAAGCTACCGAGAGCACTGACTCTGATGTCATATTTTTCTTTCACATTCTATACACTGTGTTTTTTTTTTGTCATATTACAGCCGAAAGGATATACTTCTACTCATGATCAACAATTTCTTGTATGGGATTACAACCAAGTGCAAAAAAAGCAGCTACATCCTACATTTTGTCGAGAAACATGAATTTTTTTCTAAGAAACAGCTCTCTTTTTTTTCAAGATTTCAGACTTAGTCCAATATCTAGTAGAAATAATAAATAATGGTATCTTTTTGGCTGTAAGACGACAAAAAAAGACAGGGTATATTGTCTTATAGGTGACGTCACCTATAAGACAATATACACCGTCATCTATCGCAGATATACAACACACTTATTTTTACCCGACTACGCGAGGCAAAGGAGGATAATGTGTCTATCAGCCTATGTTAGTAGGAAGCCTACATTATTGGGAAAATTTGATCCGATCTAGAATTTTTAATGGGGCTTGACTGTTAAAGTTGCTATGTTTCTGACTTCTTGTTATTTTCTTTTTAATCGGGTTTTTTTAATCTTTAAATTTACTTTTTATTTTTAAATATATTTCGGTCCAGTTTGTGTCATAAACGTCATCATTGAGTCAATTTTCGACCTCAATTTAATAGCACTTGTTCACGTTTGATGTTATTTTTAGTATAAATTCATTTCTTATTTTGTCATTTCTTAACATTCTCAACTCTGTATGAGACTACATCTTTCCACCAATCAATGAACACAATACATTAATGTGAGAGATTATATGGCGAAGGAATGCCATTATTACAGTAAATCCTTTATTCTAACATAAATTATTAACAGTATAAGACTGAGTACATAATTAAACATCTAACAGGAGATTAAAGCTCTTAATTAAATTCTAAATTAATTTATTTCCCTGATAAGCGCTTAAAGCTTTTATAATCTTGTGTATTAAATTTGATGCAGATAAGGCTATGTACCGCCGAGCCAGTTCTCGCTTAGCTCAGTATTATTTTAAATTACATTCATCGTCCTAGCTTTTCCCAATTATGTTGGGGTTGGCTTCCAGTCTAACCAGGTGCGGCTGAATATCAGTATTTTACACGAAGCGACTGCCATCAGACCTCCGCAACCCAATTCCTGGGCAATACCGATATTGACAGTGAGCAGTAAGCAGTGATAGCCTAGTGATATGACCATTGGACTGCCAAGTCATAGGTTTCGAGTTCGAATCCAAGGCACGCACCTCGTGACTTTTCGAAATCATGTGCGTATTTATTATCACTCGTTTAAACGGTGAAGGAAAACATCGTGAGGAAACCTGCATGCCTTAGAGATTTTTCTCGACGGTGTGTGAAGTCTGCCAACCCGCACTAGGCCAGCGTGGTGGACTATAGCCTAATCCCTCTCAATCTGAGAGGAGACCCGTGCCCAGCAGTGGGACAGTATATGGGTTGATGATGATGACCGATATTGACAGGCTTTTTTGGCTTCGGACTACCACTGATGATTGTCATAGACCATATGTCACTCACGGCTTTACGTGTTCTGCAAGTCACGGAGGGGTATCGATGTTCTAATAATAGTTACCCATCCACAGACTGACCGCGGCTAGCGCAGCTTAACCTTGCAAATCGGTTGATCGGCGTAGTTATTACTTAGCCGCGAATACTGCCCCTTGAAGTGGTTTACCGAAGGAAAAAATCGACCGTGGACAGGATTTGAACCGACGTCTTCTGGTCAGGTACACCAGACGCTATGACCACTAAGCCACCGCGAGTCCACCCACCATGACGAATTTTGCCTTCGCATTCAGAATTTACGTCTTCATGGTGACGTCCTTCGCAAAATAACTTAAAAAAACAGCATGGAATATGCCAAAAAAATACAAATAGATACTTCCCCGTGAGTTAAAAATAATAATAATATTTCTTCATTTATTATTTTTCTGTATAAGAGTTAACAAATTAATAATGTTGCGGCCGCCAAACGTGTCTTAAAATATTTGATTAGTAATAATTGTCGTTCGAAGTCAAAAGATTTATCAATAAAAAGATTTTTAACATAAAAGGTAGCCTATGTCCTTCTTCAAGGTCCAATCTATCTCTATGCCAAAATATATCAAAATTGGTTCAGCGATATTGGCGTGAAAGAGTCAAACAAACAGACAAAGTTCCTTTCGCATTTAAAATATTAAACTGGGGAAGTAGCTTAGTAGCCTATTTTTTACATTGTGCTCTTCTTCTACATATTTAACGACGTCTGTGGTCTAGTGGTTCGAGTACCGGACTGCTGATCATGGGGTCGTGGGTTCGATTCCCACAGGACACAAATATTTGTGTGGCTAAAACATGAGTATTTGTGTTTGTCTGGGTGTTTCTTGTGTATTATAAGTATATATTTACAAAAAAGAAGTATATAAGTATTATATCCATTGTCTAGTACCCATAGTACAAGCTCTGCTTAGTTTGGGACTAGATGCGTGTAAAAATTGTGCTGTGTAAAAATGTCCCAAAAATATTTATTTATTTTATTTAGTTTTGCATTTATAATATCAGCATGGAAAATACTTGAACAGATTTCAATCTTGACGGTTCTTCTCCATAAGATCAATTGTTTGGAACCATGCAAGTAATTTTTGACTTCTCAAAAGTACATAATTATGTTAATTTAGAAATTTATTTATGTCATCATAATACGAACATTTATATAATTAAATAAAAATTAACTTATACCATCACGCCTGTATTCCCCGAAGGGTTAGGCAGAGGTGTTTTAATGTACACCCACATTTCGCCGGAATGTTTAGGTCCCATGTAATAGGGGGCGAGCCTATTGCCATTAACCGGGCACAAATCCAGACTCCGAGCTGCTACCGAGAATTTCATTGAAAAACCCAATAACACTTTGCTCGACCTGGGGATCGAACGAGGACCTCTAGCGTAGCAGTCGCGCTTAGGACCACTAGACTAATGAGGCAGTCTTATTAAAATTAACTTATCTAAACTACTTACTAACAAACTATAATAAAAAATAAAAAAAAAAACTACAGGCCAGTGAGAAAACTAAAAAAAAAACAAAAAACTATATGTTAATGTACTTACTTGAGCCCGAAATCTATATCTAATATATAAAATTCTCGTGTCATAGTTTTCGTTGCCATACTCCTCCGAAACGGCTTGATCGATTTTGATGAAATTTTTTGTGCTTATCGGGGAGGTCTGAGAATAGGCCAACATCTATTTTTCATACCCCTAAATTTTTTTTTTATGGCAAAACAACGTTTGGGGGTCAGCTAGTTATATATAAAATTCTCATGTCACAGTGTTAGTTACCATACTCCTCGGAAACGGCTTGACCGATTTTTATAAAATTTTATATGTATATTCGGTAGGTCTGAGAATCGGTTGTAATCTATTTTTCATACATCTAAGTGATTAAGGTGGTCCACTCCAAACATTTATTATCAGGACATTTTTTTATTTTTTATGCCGTGTCATTAAAAAATACATACAACCCTAAATTTTTACCCTTCTATCACCAGCCCCTATTTTATAATAGTGATTTTATATGACAAAACAACGTTTGCTGGGTCAAATATTAAATGTATAAAATATTTACACACTTATCGAACTGTGAGACCACGTCTCTCGAAACGCAATTTTCTCTGGATTCACAGAGGTCAGACGGCAGTCAATCTCCGAAACACTAAAACTCAAGCTAGTTTACGAGCCTAAAGATAAGTAACAATTTCTTTAAGCCAGACTCCTTATCTTAGTCAGAGACGAATGTATAAGGATATGTTCACATCTAGCTCACTACAAACGGTGAGCTAGGTGTGAACATATCCTAATACATTCGTCTACACAGCCATCAGCGCCGAGAGAGAGTAGCCAATAGTATTTATTAGCTATAGATCCGGTACGACATGGCAACCTACAAGAAATTCTAATCTCAAAGTCTCAGAGGCCGGCAACGCACTTGCAACCCCTCTGGTGTTGAGGGTGTCAATGGGCGGCGGTGATCACTTACCATCAGGTGAGCCGTTTGCTCGCTTGCCTCCCTCTTCCATAAAAAAAAAGAAAACTAACTTTAAAACTAAAATATACTCTATGCACCCCGCGATTTCACCCGGGCTGGCTTTTTCCATTTTGCTCGGCTCCTTTTAGTCGTAGCGTGATGTTATATGGCCTATAAGCTTCCTCAATAAATGGACTATCTAACACAATTTTTTTTATAATTGAGACGAGTAGTTCTCAGGAACACAAATAAACATTTCAGTTTTATAATATTAGTATAGACATTATATTAAGTAGTAGGTACAGATTTATCGTAAACCCATCCAGCGTCCAGTGTGCTTAACCGAAGAGACGCAGGTTCAAACTCAGGCTGAGATAGATTTTTTCTTATTCTAAAATTTTTTTATTTATTTGCTCTTGATAGTTTGTGCGAACAGACATAAAATAATAAAAAAAAATAAGAATCTTCTCCCATTTTTGTAGCAATATTAACGCATTTATAATTATTTAATAATATAACTCTTAACTTATAAATGCGTTAATTATTACTATAATATTATAACTCTGTGTATTTTCAGGCCTAAACCGCTGAACCATTTTTTATGAATTTTGCTATAGAGATAGATTGGACCTTGGAAAAGAAGATACGCTACCTTCTGTATTATATTAATACCTAAGTCCTCTCTGCTACTTTTTGTCTCAATACGTTCTTTCAAATGCAGGCAAAACCGGAGTCAATGGCTAGTAAAAAATAAAAAGTGGTTTTTATCGACAGTTCTTCATCCAACCTGAAGCAGTCCTTAAAATATTAAGAGCCATTTTGAAAGAACAAAATGGCTCTTAGTGAATCTAATGTGAACATAGCCTAAAGGCAGGCTGGGTTGTAACCAAGAAAAAACATAATAGGTTCGCTGAGCTGCGAGATGTATTCTGTGCGATTACTCTTCTGGGAGGAAAGTGGAAACGATTTAACATATTACAGTAGATTGATGCGTCTTCGTGTACCAAGTACGTGTATATAAGTTAATAAATAGATTTATTTATTAACTTATATACAGAAATAAAATCATCATCATCAACCCATATACTGTCCCACTGCTGGGCACAGGTCTCCTCTCAGGATGAGAGTGATTAGGCTATAGTCCACCACGCTGGCTTAATGCCTATTGCGGGTTGGCAAATTTCACACACCTTCGAGCAAAACCTCTCAGGCATGCAGGTTTCTTCACGATGTTTTCCTTCACCGTTTGAGCCAGTGATAATTAATTAATTATTATTACGCACATGATTTCGAATTCGCCTTGGATTCGTCAATATAAGTCTTAGTAATTTTTGGAATTAATAAATCTTCTTTAAAAATAAAAAATAAGTGCCCAAGTCAAACTTGGATAATGTAGCTTTCTGTAATTTACATAATCAGATTATTACTTCTAAAGATTATCTCTTACAAACATATTATATAAACAACTTTACTCCTTTATAATCTAAATATAGAAGTGTACATTATTAAAGAAACTTTTGAAAATACATTAATGTTAGCTATCGGAACTTAATCTAAATTAAATTGCTAATAGTTACACGTAAGTACCATTTTATACAAGTACACGTACGAAATGGATTTCGATAGATGGCACAATAATCGAGAAAGTTAATGAATACAATCTACTTAAACCAAAAATCAGGCTTGAGATACACTCTATAGACTGCGAAATTGACAGGCGTATACAGTTGGGATGGGAAGCTTTTGGTAGACTCAAAGACTCTTTCTTTATTAATTAATATTTTACTCCTCTGACTTTTCGAAATCATGTGCGTATTAATAATGTATTATCACTCGCTTAAACGGTGAAGGAAAACATCGTGAGGAAACCTGCATGCCTTAGAGATTATCTCAACATCGTGTGAAGTCTGCCAACCCGCACTAGGCCAGGGTGTGGTGGACTATAGCCTAATCCCTCTTATTCTGTGAGAGCAGCAGTGGGACAGTATATGGGTTGATGATGAAATATTATAGTGTGTCAGAAAGCTGTAGAAAAAAATATGTTGAATTACTTGAATTATTTAAAGCAGTTTTCATGTAACAATCAAAGAATGAACTACGTGCTGCGGTGTTTCCCGAACGGTAAGGCATGTCCTTCTTCAAACGAAGCCTAAAAGGAACTCTTTACCGCCTACATAGTAGGCGGCGGCTCAGCTCTGTCCCCGACGTTGCTGATGTCTATTGGCGGTGGTTATCACTTACCACCAGGTGGGCCGCTTGCTCGTCAGCTACAGTTGGCAATAAAAAAAGGATCAATTTTTTTTTTCTATTTCTGTTCAATAACTTTAAATAAATAATGTTTTGGTGTAAACTCTTGTCTTCATTTTGCCTTTTCATTTTTCAACAGAGTCTCAATGTTAATGTGGTGATTAGTCGTAATTGAGCTCTCCGGTATTAGGCTTAAGTGAGATCTTTATGTCTGCTATTATGCCGATGACTCCTAGATGTAGAAACGACGGAAATAAAACTTTATTACTTAGGATTTAAAGTTCTAAATGTAGTAAAATCCCTAAGTTTGATGTTGCTTCGCTGTCAACCTAATAGTTTGGCTATTTTACGAACTTCATCATCTCATCGGAGTTTTTCTTCAACTATCTTAGGGGTCTGTTTCCAGTCTAATTACATTTACAACATTACATAAATTGACTGCCATTAGATATACGTAGCCCAATTTCTGTGCAATACCGATATCCTAAGGATAGACTGACTGTCAGGTTTTTTGGCCTCCTTGCTACCTCTTAAGATTACGATTGTCATGCATGTGCCTGTGAGAACCGAAACACGGAGGGCTCTTAATTTTTTAAGAATGATCTCCCATCCATAGTCTGACCGCGTTTAACACAGCTTAATCGTGCATGATTGCGTCTATGTTTGCGTGCGCCTTGTATCGCTCGTTATTTCAAAGATCAATAGATTTACTACTAAGTATACATAAATTGGTGTTACAGAGGTGTTACAGGTGTCACATCAAGCTATCCCAATCTGTCAAATTTCTTTGATAGATTTTCAACTTTAATATATAGGAACAAGGTTCATTTTCAATTGGAAAAAAATTGCAGTTTTGGATAGCTTGACCTGCTGGCGTCTGTACATTATATTTTAGTGTAAATTTATGAATTAGCGGTCTTTTACGGTCTTTTTTTTTTCTTTTATTTTTCTTTTTTTTAATATGGAGGACTATCTTATTTTTTTATTTATTTAAATTATTATCTCTAATAACAATAATTTATGTAGTAGTATTATCTATTAAATTGTGTTATGTATAAATAGTAGGTAGGTATTATGAATAAACTTTTGTTATTTATTAGCCTTCTGCACCTATTTTGTCCAGGCACTTGGCTAGTGCACAATAGCTGCAGGTCAAACTAAGATAAATATAGTTTTCGTTCTTTTTCCTCTTGGAGGGTAAAGGGTACTTATTTATCCGTACTTTTTCTTTGTTACAGATGAGAATACGGATCAGCTCAAAACATCGGTTGTGTAAAGAGATTCATAAAGTTTCTTTGTTATACAAAAGAACATGCAAGTGACTGTGTTGCAATCCATTTTATTAATCTAAAGTGCTTCAAATATACAAAACATGTTTTTTATAAAGCAAATTAATGTTATACAAAAATACAATTCAAAATCAACCTAAATATCAAAGTGTTAGATTTTATAATTCGTTGTATACGTTGTAATAATGAAATTAAGTGTGAGCGCGTATCGCGCGCATGCGTCTGCGCACAAGAAGATCCTGACGTCATCGTATCAACAACACTATGGCAGCACCGCGGCCCCGCCCATCTGCAACCCTTTGCAACCGCCTAACTTTACACCACAGGTTAGTGAATAGCATAGTTTTTTTTATAAGATTTTTATAAGTTTATAATATACGAAGAAAGCTTTAAACATATTTTCTAAAGAACAATGAGGTGGGATTGTTATATAATATTTTTACAGGCAAAATGTTTGTTGATTCTACGAAAATTGACAAGAATATTTATTTTAGATCATTTATATTTAACTGGCTTTATGCTTTTATCTAAAAACACAAGTGAAAAGTTATTAACTTTATAGTTATTTTACTTTATAGCTGTAAAGTTATACAGGGTTTCCATGAAAACGAGAGACCTGCTTAAAAAATATATGGTACAGTATAAACAATGTGTGTATACGTTTTGATAAATTGGTTTTTGATAGGTTACATTAATATAATGTACGCAGCTTACAGTTCAGGTTAGAAATATCTTTATTTCCCAAAAGAATACAATTAACTTTCCTGAGAAATTTAAAACTAGATTATAATAGTGTGCAGGCGTAAAATAGATTTAGTATAAATACAATGTAAAATGATAAAAAAGTATAGGATAACCCAACCAAAGTGAATATATTCGAATACACACACAGCATACACGGAGTACGCCCGGCTGGAAGTGGCAAGTACTAAGGTGCATGTTATTTAAAAGAAAATGTTTTAAGTATTTTATAAAAGTCAACATATATTTAGCGTCTTTGATATTATTTGCTAGTTTATTGTATAGTTCATATAGTAATCTCTATATGATAAGAACAGATCGAGACGTTATCTGTCCACGATAAGTTTATTGTGGCCATAGTATGGTATCTTACCTGATAGTTCTTCTTTTCTTAAAAAAATGTGTATATGTAGCTTAATTTTTTTAATTTTTTATCGCACTCGTACATGCGGACCTAGTAGGTATGATCAAATAACAAAAATAACATTCATGTACATATCTATACTAACATATTAATTAATTATTATTATATTAATTTTAGCTTACTGTCTCAAGTAAGCTTATTTATTTTAAATATTTATATTCTAAAAGTTTTTCAAAGCTAATTTTTATTCACAAAATTCTCGTCAATTGCTCCTTTATTAGACGGAAATTGTTCACTATTTAACATTTCAATGCGGTGTGAATTTATTTGATTCTATTTGCATATTAAATTTAAGACGTCACTGGCTTTCCCGAGGAAAATCAAGATGTTTTTTATCTCTAACATTCCAATTCGTTTATCTATAATGAACTATATTTTTATTTAAATAAATGTTTACAAAAATGATATTAAAAAAAATAAAACTAAATTTACTATTTACATGATGTAAAAAACCGGCCAAGTGCGTGTCAGACTCGTACACGAAGGTTTCGTACCAATATAAATCACGTTTGTTGTATGGGAGCCCCCTTAATATTTGTTTTATTCTGTTAGCAACATCGATTCATGGTGGAAATCCCAAAAACCTAAACGAAACGCTTTAAGTCCACTTTTATCATGCGTACCGCTGAAATGTGGAATGAGCTTCCCGAGTGGATCTTTTCCCATAGCTATAATCTAGGTATCTTTAAAACTCTAGTGAATCAGTTTCTTCTAGGTAAGCGCGCTTCATTGCAGAGTTCGTCTAAGGGACACTGCCTGTTTGCAGAGTTCGCCTAAGCGACACTGTCTGTTCGTAGAGTTCGCCTAAGCGACACTGCCTGTTCGCAAAGTTCGCCTAAGCGACAATGCCTGTTCATGGTGTCGCTTAACAGTATGCGAACTGGCGGTCAAGCAAAAATATCTAATCATTTTTTTTTCGTGCGGGGTTCGCACCCTCTTCTTGTGGTAACCACCACAACCATTTCTATTCGCTCACCTACTACACTAAGCATCGAATGAAAATGGAATGAAAGAGGTCTGTATAACAAAAGAGAGTTGAATTCTTTGACAAAAACTCATAACATAGTTCAAAATAGTTTTGAACTATTTCATGTCTCTCGCCTTCAATCTCTGTTCCAAAACTTAGTAGCAGTCACGGTATAACTTAGACTCAACTTGAGTGTAACTTATGTCTGTTTTGTTATCGAATTTCACAGTACATTAAAGGTTATTGAATTTTCTCATATATTGCATATATGAGCAGTGATAGCTTAATCCCTACTATCCCTACTAATATTATAAATGCGAAAGTAACTCTGTCTGTCTGTCTGTTACGCTTTCACGTCTAAATCACTGAACTGATTTTAATGAAATTTGGTACAGAGATAGAGTTGACCTTGAGAAAGAACATAGGATAGTTTTTATCTCGGATTTTTGAAGAGTTCTCTTGGAAACGCGATATAACCGAACTCGACGCGGGCGAAGCCGCGGGCGGAAAAACTAGTTATTGATAAAGCTGTTATTGAGACGTCGTCAACGCATTATTCATGAAGTATTAATTAATTTATTTATTTGACTGCTACGCTACAAGTCCTGAGTTCGACTCCTGGCTCGAGAAAAGTGTTATCGAGTGTTTCTATGAAATTCTCAGCAGCAACTCGAAGTTTTGATGTCTTTTCTTGATAATTAAGGTATAAAAATTGGTTATTTTTTTATATTTTTCCAAAAAAATACAATATATTCAGAACTTATTACGTTAACGCATAATATTAATATAAATGAGAACTTCATCAATAATAATTAACTAATTAATACATTAACTTAAATTTCATAATAATTGATGTCAAATAATGTTTTTTTTTTCAATATTTTCGATTTATGTATCTCTAAAAACCTTATTAAAAATACTTAAAGTTATATATTATTATTATTTTATGCCTATTATGAATATTAAAAAATAAAAATTAATCTAATCGGTCCGCCCGTTGTCAAATGATGCACTTACTAAGGAAGTATTTAATTTTTATTTATACAGATTACATTTTAACCACTTTACTATTTATTTGTAAAGGAAACTGTATGTAGTAAATTAATTAATAATGTGATACACATTGTATCTTTAACGTAACATCACAGTTAAATGTACCATATTTTATAAAATACTACGGCGTAGCAACTTCGTAGCACTGTGCTACGAACTCGTAGCAAATCAGTATGCCGACAAAAAATCATTGTTGCTTGCATTTGTGCTTGAAAGTTACCTACTGATACATTATTCGTGGTTTTGGTAATTTCAGGACTTCTAACTTTGGAATACAAAAGGTTATAAACTAAGTTACGGAACTTCACTTGATTCTGAAACTATGAGAGAATCGAGTACGAAAATTCTCGTAAAAAAATATTGCACAATATTCTACTTTCTCTAGTTCATATTTATAATCACAAACATTACGAGGTGCTCTTCCCAAAGTAATAGTTCTGTGTTAATCATTTGACCTGCGAGGTTAAGTTGTTCTTGCCGTGGTCAGTCAGCCTCAGACTGACCACTCTTAACACATTAGAACCTCTCCATGCTTGGATGAGCACCCGTAAATTATAGTTATTATGTAAATAACTTTTAAAGACAACAACTTACAATTCAATATTTAATTAATAATACTGTATGGCGCCTATTTCCTAGCTGACGACCTCTGAGAAGAAAGGCCGAAACAAACTCAGAGAATCATGGCCTCTTTTAAAGTCCAGACAGTAATAGTGTATTCAGCGCTTATCATATAAAAATGTAAACTGGCAAAGCCCAGAAATTTAAAGTTGATTTTTAATATTACTATTCTTCAAAGCGGCAATTTGTCAATGAATGATGGTTTAATCTATAAAAATCTGAAGCAAACAATCGATTGGAATACAATAGGTATTCAACGAGGATCCCAAATGATGAGGGTGAAGCCTCGATTTGTGAAAGCGTTTTTTGATGCAATTCTTCTCGTTTCTTTCCTGTTACGCGAAGTTGAAGGCTTTTTATTCTAATTGTATGTACGAAATCATAGCTATTGTCTGAAACTGACCCATAAATTAAAAACCAGAAAACTGCCTCGAGGTCGAGAGGTTCACAACCTGCACACGCGTTGAGCAAAGTGTAACTGGGTTATTCTATGAAATTCCCATAGCAAGCTTGGAGTTTTTATAAATGTGTTCCTCCAAAAAATATTAATTCAATCAATACGCACATTTTAACGAATAATAGGAAGTTTAGAGTTTGGTTGTTCGCAGTCGGACTGTTGAACACGAGTACGTCGGTCGAAACCCACAAATATTAAATTTAAGTGAAGAACGTGTTTGTGTTTGTCTCGGTGTTTCTTAAAGTATTATAAGTATATTGATTTCTGGCATTTACGCGAATATTATATATTGAAATAAAAAACCTCTACCCGTGACCATGGACGCTGTAAAGGGTCCGAAACGTCGGGATTAATAATATCAATAAAATCCGTAAAAAGTAGTTTTATTTCAATATTATAAGTATGTTTTAAGAAAAAAAAAGTATAAAAGAATTATATCAATTTTCTAGTACGATCGACAAAAGAGTTAAGTATACCTACAGGCAGCTAATTAAACATCTGTGTATTGTTAAAGATTGTGTAATAATTTATCACGCAATATGTGTCAAAACGTAGGTATTGTAAGCTGCTACACATTAAATTTGACGGGTAATTATTTAAATCACGATCTGTGTAAAGATGCAGATTTCATTCGCTACCTGTATACCAATCTCTTTTGCTGACTGTACCCATAGTACAAGCTCTGCTTAGTTTTTAGATTTAAAAAAATAGAAGATATATTTACCCGGTATGGTACACCGCTGAAATTTTATGCCCGGTTATTGGGAATATTATATTAAATGGAACCTAAGCATTCCAGCGAACTGTGGGTTTTTTTGGTACACCTCTATCTAACCCTTTGGGGAATACAGGAGTAAAGGTATAAAATAACCAGAATTCATTTGATTTTTGTAATGATAAATAACAGTGTTTATTAAAAAAATTATGATTGACAGTTTAAAAATCGATCATTACACATCACTAATGAATAATATTGTTAAAATAAAAATAAAACTATCGACAATTTAAAACACGATCACTCCACATCACTAGTATGGTCGACAAAAGAGTTAAGTGTACAGGCAGCTAATTAAACATCGTGTTTTTTTTTAAAGATTGTGTAATTATGTATCATGCAATATGTGTCAAAACGCAGGTATTGTAAGCTGCTACACATCAAACCCTTTGACGGATAACTATTTAAATCACAATCTGTGTAAAGATGCAGATTTCGTTCGCTACCTGTATACCAAACTCTTTTGTTGACTGTACAAAAGGTACTAGAATGCATGAGTGCCGTAACAAGTCACTCGACCGCCATCTTTGTTTGCCGGGTCCGTTTGACAGCGGGGTCATTAGCATAGCGATTGGATTTGCACAGCTTTCATTTTAACGAAGTCGAACGTGCTTTTTAGTCAATTCTACAAGCAGACAATTACCTGATGACCAAGGTGGAAAAGCTCTGCTGCTGATATTTGTTATGGTATCTGGTTTGGTACCGTTATAGTCAAATATTGGTGACTATATTGGATACCTTGGATGCAAACAGCACAACCCCTCCAACTAATACTAGACTAAGTACTAACTAACTGTGTACCAAAACAAGACGCGAACGACCGTTTCACATCCCCGTAAATTATAATTAGCTGTAAATAGGATGGGGCAATATAGAGCAACATTTTAAATGTGTATAAATTTAATCTGTATACATTAACAAGCTTCACAAGCACACACTACACGATACTTATGTTAGTAGATCTCTTTCAGATAAACATAGGTAGACTGTAAGTAGCTGACACATCCACAGGCCGATACACCACCAACCTGTGGACATAATGTAACATATTAATATGAACTAGGGATATTAACGTCTTTCTATTCTGTTATTCTTTACATGTAAATAAAGAAATATTCTTTCGCTAACTGTAATGTACTAAAATAATTGTTTGTTGGAGGAGTAATGTAGCCAGAAGTCTCAACATGACGGGGCTTGATTGATACCACTACTGTTAATGGCGTCTATAGGCTGAGGTTGCTGTTTAACATAGGCGCCTCGCGCAACACCAAGCTTAATAATATCAAGTTACAAAAAAAAAAAACCGATAACCAGTAACCGGCAACTAATTTTTGATTTCCACAATGACCGCTCCTAGAAATATTTATTTATTTATGTTTACTTTATTGTACACCAAGTAATTAATTTATATACAGAGAATTTTGCATTTGAAACAATGGGCGGCCTTTGGATGGACACAACTGCACTGGACAAAACTAGGGTTGTTTACTAAGCAAACAAGAAATATGTCTTCTGGTTAATAAATGTAAAAAAAAATATAAAAAAACAGTACGAAAAAAAATACATACACACAACGTGTTACAAAATACCCCGTAAAAAATATAATTAATTATCAAAGCCAAACATTTTGTCAGCTGTCCTGTCAGGGAACCAGATTATTTAACAGAAAGGCCTACGTACCTATTTTACCTAATAATTGTCTACTTTAATAGTTTTTCTATTTTCATTCATAAATGTTGTTGTTTTCCTTTTTTTGGGGTATGTTATACAGCGTTACTACGGTTCTTAAATATTGTGAATGGACTCGGGCTTTAAGGGTAGTTTTGAAACACTCTGTATATACATTATATTTTTAATATATAAATGCAACAAATAATAACAATGTAAAAGGATTATTAAGACAAATATTGTTCCTTCACACTGCCTTAATGCTGACTTACTTTAAATATGTTTTCTATAATCAGATTCCAGTGAGTCTGTGGCTTCAGTGTCCACAGAATCGAGCTTAGCTCTCTTCGTAATGGATAGAACGCTGAGCATGACAAGGCATAATGAAGTCGGTTTATTAAGTCAGTAATTGGTTAAGTGTTTGTAACTAACTTGGCAAACTTGAAAACTTAACCATACTAGCGTTTTCCAAATTATGTAGAAGTCGATTTATCGTCAAATTAGATACAAATATGAGATTTTGCAGCAGCATACCTTAATCTATGTTGAAGGAAAACATTGTGAGGATACCTGCATACCTTAGAGATTTTTCTCGACGGTTTGTGAAGTCTGCCAACCCGCACTAGGCCAGCGGGGTGGACTATAGCCTAATCCTTCTCAATATGAGAGGAGACCCGTGTCCAGTAGTGGGACAGTATATGGGTTGATGATGATGACCTTAATCTCCGAAGCAGAGCTGGTGTACTTATGTATACACACACTTCACCGGTATGTTGTGGTCATATGTAAAACGGGGATGAGCCTATTCCCAATAACTAGGCACAAATCTGAAATGCGAGCTGCTCTTGAGAATTTAATAGAAAACTCCAGTACCAAATTGTTCAACCTGGGAATTTGACCTAAGTCCTATCGACCCTCGAGTCCTATCGAGTCCTAGGACCTATATAATAAGTGAAAAAAAAGAGATAAAACACTAGCGACATAACAAATTTCCAGCAAATACAAAGTAAGTAACAAACGTGCAATTATTAAGGAATTAGAATATATTAAGTTAAACTTATCCTACCACTAAGTAACTCCACTAAACTCGGTGCAGACGATTGACCCACTTAGTTGTATAAACATGTCCCAAAGTGGAATTACAAGAGAAAGTCAAACATGTTGGGACAAAGCCTCTTAGGAAGAGCTGAAACATAGGGCGTGTGATATATTAGTATTAAAAGTTCGCTTAGAAGATAATTCGCCTTCAGGCCAGATTCATACATGTAATTAAGATTACTGAAAAGTAAGTAAGTGCTAGAAAATAAAAAAAAATGATGAAAAGAAAAAATATTCTGGCAAACACAACACAAGACAAAATACTAAACAAAAAAATAATAGATTCATGTATCTTTTTGTATTTTTTTGGCACTTTCCATGCTGATTTTAAAGTCACCACAAAATCGCAGTCAACAGTTTTTTAACCGCTTCTAAGTATTACAAAGATAACATCTTTGTTTTAAAAGCTCAGCTCTTTTCGGGGGAATAATCGCCACTGTTCTCTAAGTACCTTTTATTTGACCTTGACCTTTGATACAAGTTGATTTCCAGACAACCTGAGAAAAGAAAAAATACATTAATTTTGTAGGTAAAACTAAAACTCCGAAGCTAAACCATAATGATGTGTGATAATGTATTAGACCCGGAGAAACGCTTAGTGCCCGGCCTTTAAAGCCTATTTTTTGGATTTCGACACTAGCGAAAAAGGTCTTTCAAATATCAGATCTTGCAGATTTATTTTTACTGCCTTTCTGTACAATGATTGAAACTATTAAAGACTCTTTTCAGCCTTCTATAAAATAATAAATCTTTATTTGTAAAAAAGCAGTGATAGCCTAGCGGTATGACCATTGGACTGCCAAGTCGAAGGTCTCGAGTTCGAACCCAAGGCACGCACCTCTGACTTTTGGAATCATGTGCGTATTAATAATTAATTATCACTGGCTTAAACGGTGAAGGAAAACATCGTGAGGAAACCTGCATACCTGAGAGATTTTTCTCGACGGTTTGTGAAGTCTGCCAACCCGCACTAGGCCAGCGTGGTGGACTATAGCTTAATCCCTCTCAATTTGAGAGGAAACCCGTGCACAGCAGTGGGACAGTATATGGGTTGATGATGATGATGATGTATAAATGTGGTGTACAGTTGGTCTCATTATACATGTTGAAATGCAATAGTTTCACACATTTGCCATTTCAGTACGTATAGCATGCAAATTTCTACTTTTAACGTCTAATACCTAATGTTTAATGCAGGTACCTAATAATAATAATATTAAGCTATTTATTCATTACAAATTGAGATCATATTTATTGATTTCTGACATTTACGCGAATATTATACATTGAAATAAAACTCGTGACCATGGACGCTGTAAAGGGTCCGAAACGTCGGGATTAATAATATCAATATACGCGATAAAATCCGTAAAAAGTAGTTTTATTTCAATGAGATCATATTTATTAAATTATACTAATTAATATTAAATTATTACATTTATTTTAATTCAGTAATTTAGACTTCAGATATACGTACACTGAGTAGAACAATTTTTTCACAAAGCCACTTATGCTATCGTTTTCTGAATTTATTAAGTGGTACCTTTCTTACACCTTGTGGTGAATGGTTAAAAATGCGCACAGACATAGCATAGCTATTACGACTACAGAGCTCCGTCCGTCTACTCTTATCCCAAATTACTTGGGGTCGGTGCAGTATGTATTTTCCTTCCATACCTACATCTCTTTTAGCCGTTATCTCATCATGCACTTCATTTGTAGTCATATCATCTCGCACACAGGCCATCAAAGTCAATAGTCAAATAGCACTTTCGAAAAGTCAAAACTAGTTGCACGGTTCCAAAAAGTGGGTCTTATGGAGAAGAACTGGCAAGAAACTCCATAGACACTCTTTAAAAAAAAACATGATTACAATGTTAATCTTGGTTTACAATGTTTGTTATGAATAGTTAATGAGAACAATGCAGTTTGATGTGTACGTACTACTAAATTAATCCAGAATAATAAACAGAAAAAAATAATAGTAAAAAAGATTGCCACTGACAGTAAGAGCTGACCAGGCCCGACAGACGGCACGCGTTCACGAGTATGACGTGTTATCAAAGAAAAGGTGGATCCTTTTCTTTGATAACCCTCTTCGCTTATATCCACCTACATTCATGCTCGACACCTTCTCGGTAACATGCTCTTCACTTCTACGTATCACATGTCTTTACCACAATAAGCGATTACTGCACAGCTTGTCTGTAACAGGTGCTACTTTCAAACTTTTTGTTTTATTATTCCTCGCCTTGTCAATTTATTAAAGACTCTTTTCAAACGAATTTTTTTAAGTATTTTCTCCTCTAGAGTACCCAAGAGAAAATACTTTAAAAAATTCGCACCCGCGTATGTATAAACGCACCCGCGTATGTATAAACGCACCCGCGTATGTATAAACGCACCCGCGTATGTATAAACGCACCCGCGTTTATACACAAATTCTCATTAAGTAAACAAACATTTGTTTATTTCACCATTAGGGATAACATACATAATAATATGACAACGAGAATAGATCAGCAGATTTCTTTAAACTCTTGTACCCTAAGTACATAAAAGCTCGATAAAATATCACTTTTTTTTATACCACTAAGGTGGCAAAAAGCACCCGGCCCACCTGATGAATACTGATGATACTAATGAATACTGTCTCACTACTGGGGACGGGTCTCTTGTCAGAACGAGAGCGGTTAATCTATAGTCCACCACTGTCGCCTAATACGGGTTGGCAGACTTCACACAAAAAATCTCTAAGACATGCAGGTTTCCTCACAACGTTTTCCTTAACCTTTTAAGCGCCTGATAATAATATTAATACGCACATGATTTTAAAAGTCAAAGGTGGATTTTGATTGCATTGGATTTGATCTCGAGGGCTTTAATTTAGCAGACCAATGGTCATATCATTAGGCTATTATATATATAATATCATAAGAATGAGTGTTCAATTTGAAATTCTGTTTACAACATTGATTTTAATCTACGTAAAACAATATGCACATAAAAGTGTGCATAAAACTATCAGACATGATATTGCTACTACCATTTATAGGTATATCTATGTAGGAGTGCGAGTGCAATAAACAGGATTCTAATTTCAAACAGGCCGGCTTCGGTTTGCGGATATTACGTGCTTTTGTTTGCTAACGCTACTGTGGGGCGCAGAGGGCAAAGACGAAATCTCACTGTATACGCATTCATTCTACATAACATATACATACATTGCGCTGTCTATCTATATGTGCGTGTGAGTAATATTTTTTAGTGTGTGGAAAATCATCTGTTATCCAACATACCAGAATAATTAATTGCAAAGGAATTGGCTTATTTTAAATAGTAGCCTTTTTACCTCGCCTACTTTAATAAAAAGGAAAATGGTTTCGTATACTATTTTCTAGATAATAAAAAATATCCTGACATTTTCGAGGCGATTATCACGAAACATGGATATGACTATAAGCCAATTGAAGGCAAGTGCAGTTTTTAGTTTGTAGGAGTCCGACATATGCCACCTCCCCAGGTGGTAGATTATCCATGAGATTTTTCTGTATGATAAAATAAGACTAAAATCTTACGTTTGTTGTATGGGAGCCCCTCAGCCCCCTAAAATGTTTATTTTATTCCATATTTAGTGTTTGTTGTTATAGGGGCAACAGAAATACATCATTTGTGAAAATTTCAACTGTCTAGCTAACACAGTTCATGAGACACAGCCTGGTGACAGACGGACGGACAGAGACAGATAGACAGAGGAGTCTTAGTAATATCATCTTCAATTTAAGAGCTCAGCTCTTGTCGGTGGAGCAATCGCCACTGTTCTCTATCTTCAGCTTTCCGTTTTATCTCTTGATACGACTCGATCTCCACCCTTCCCTTCACTTGTTTCTTCAAAAGGCCATTTCAGACTTTGCCAGACACATATTTTTAGACACATAATTTAAGACACATATTGTTACTATTCTATGTCTGGACTAAAAGAGACTATGATTCTCTGAGTTTGTTTCGGCGTTTCTTCTCAGAGGTCGTCAGCTATGAAATGCCGTCTTGGAGCCATCAAGCTTAAAAAAAAAAGTCAAAAAAAAAATATCATTTCATTTCATTTCATTTCCACATAACTTGGTCTACGTCTTCCCCTTCCTCGTTTTCCTCCAATTTTACTTTCTATATATATATAGTATAGTTTTGAAGTAGTCGTCGTGTCGCAGCAAGTGGCCAAACATCTTTCCTCTCCTATTCTCTACGGTTCTTAATAACTATCTTTTCTCGTCTACAGTTTTTAAGACTTCCTTAGTCTTAGTAATAGGAACCCCTTTATACCCTTTGGGTACAGTCAACAAAAGAGTTAAGTATACAGATAGCAAACAAAATATGCATTTTTATACAGATTTCGACATAAATAATTACGCGCCAAAGGGTTAGGGTATGTAGCTGCTTACAGTACCTACGTTTTGACACATATTGCGTGATACATTATTACACTACCTTTATCAAAACACAGATTATTAATTAGCTGCCTGTACACCTAACTCTTTTGTTGATCGTACGAAACCCTAAAAAAGAGTATGTTGGCTCGTGCCTACAAATACTGCACTTGCCCCATAGTAACATAGACCACGGGATCCGCGACATTCACCAAGGCCATGACAGGCATTCCACGGCCACTCCAACTTCAACTTGCCTCGGTCATTTAAAACTCACTGTACATAAACTCGTGTAATCCCGGCCTTATGTAACATTAATGTCAGCAAAATGCCTCATTGCGCCCGCAATTAAAACCGAGTCTACAAAGTTACACGCAACGCTCGTGACTTTATGAACTATTATGCGAGATTGAATTTATTTCGGGTTCATGTTTTGGTTTTATTAAAAGTTTGAAGTTATGTGGGGTTGAAATGGGGTAGATATTCATGCCTTTTGCTTAGTTGATTCTCGGTGAAGCATATTACACATATTTATGGTTTTGGTGTAATTTTATATCCTCAGGATATCAGTATTACCCAGAAATTGGGTTGCAGAGGTCTGATGGCAGTATAAGATGCTAGAGCTAAGATTGCAGGGGAATAAATTAAGCAATGATATAAAGTCTCGACAAATCACGATAAAAGTTGACAAAATAATTATTACTTGGAAGACAAAAGATCGAGAAGATTCGGTTTCATGCTTCCCTGCTCGCACTATATTGTGGCAACTCCTTAGTTAAAAGGCCTGATGAAAAAACTGAATGCGAAAGTGTATTATAGTCTATGGCATCGTAACTACAACAACTGATTCCAATAGAGTTTGTTGTATGGAGATGCTCGGTTCGATTTTCAGATAGAGCAAAGTGTTATTGGGTTTTTCCTATGAAATTTAGCAGCTTAACGTCTGGATTTGTGCCTGGTTAGCAAATGCCTCACGTCTCACATGGGACTTATGTAACCATACCGGCGAACTGTGGGTATACACCAGTACACAGCTCAATAATTCATACAATGTACACCTAGTACCTACCTGTATTTTATGAATTGTGCTGAATAAATGATATTTCTTTCTTCTTTTCACCCCTGCTTTCCCTTTAGTGGAATGCAAGGCGTGAAGGTATATAAATAAATCTACAATACGAAAAAGCTTGTAATAAGTGATATTTATGTTTTAGCACACCGCTCGTGAAGGCGCACATAGTTAATTTTGAAGCCAGTTTTAAATTACTTACATGAAGTCAACCATTACTCTGTAAGTCGTGAGACGAATAACAATGTCCTAAAATTAAGTCCTCTTGGAATGAACCCTTAAATTTTATTAAACACTAAAATACTGCACTATATGTTTTTCTACCTGCCTCATTTATCTATACTCTATTTATTATAGTATTCGACAAATAACGATGAAATAACGACAGTTATTGTGTTATACTGAATAAATTATTGAATTTTATATAATATATTTATTTGTAAATGGTAAATAGATTAGTATGTAATATCTATTATTTTTTTTATTTTATTTTATTTTATTTTTTTTATTTTACAGAAGGCTTACAGACTAATAGACATAAGATATAAGAATATGTTATAAAGAGATTGCTAATTAAAAGCCTCCACATATAGCTAAAAATTAGTCGATAAGAGTAAATAAAGTACATAGTATAATTTAGCTGTCGAAAAATAACTGTGTCAAATGTCGTCTTGCTGTCGCTACACTGGTGCAGAACAAGTCAATATTTAAGTCCCTAGGTAGTTGATTAAAGCTAAGTGCACTTCTTATTGAAAAAACATTCCGTCTGTAATTAGTCAATGCGAAAGGAACATTTAATATTGGCCTTTGACGAAATCCCATTAAATTCGTGCGTAATGACAAATTAGCTACGAGTTCAGGACAGTCAACGTGACCATTAGCGATACCCAACAGTAGACTTATATCGTTAATTTGCCGTCTCAACTCCAGAGGAAGGAAATGATACCTTTTGCAGCGGTGTGCATAGTCAACTGAGTATTGTTGTGCCCTATAATCTAGATAGCGAAGGAATTTTCTTTGGACACCTTCAATACGAGACCTATAATTTTGATACTGTGGGTTCCAAACCTGAGATGCGTATTCTAAATGGCTACGCACGAAAGAGCAATACAAAATTATTGAAATAAGGCTGGAGTTATAACCGTTATTTGTCTAACGTTATAATGAATGTAGTGTAGTGAACTCAAACGCGGCTTCTAAGCGTGAGGTTTGAGGTTCAATTCCCAGGTTGAGCAGTAATGAGACAAACAAGCATACGGTCAGCCTGATGGTAAGCAGCAATCGCAGCCTATAGACGCTAGCAACACCAGTGGTATACAGGTTGTTACAAAACTACCCGTAAAGCTGAAAGGAGGCTTAACGGAACCTTATAACGAGTCCAATCACAATATTTAAGAACCGTAGTAACGCTGTATAACATACCCAGAAAAAAGGAAAACAACAACATTTATGAATGAAAAATAGAAAAACTATTAAAGTAGACAATTATTAGGTAAAATAGGTACGTAAGCCTTTCTGTTAAATAATCTGGTTCCCTGACATGACAGGTGACTAAATTTTTGGCTTTGATAATTAATGATATTTTTACGGGGTATTTTGTAACAGGTATATTGAGTGCTTCGCATTTTAATGTCGGCTTAGCGTCATGCTCACGTTCAGCAAGGTTACGAACATATTCAAAACAACAAGCTTTACGTTTATGTTGAATATTTAGGTAAGGTTTCTTACCCTACATAAAAAAATACCTAATGTCTTAATTATTTAATACACTATTTAATTTATGCTATCGTTATTATCGCGTCTGATATGCATGACACTTACGGTGTACATAACATTGACCAGGTACAACGTAACAAAGTGTAGTGATTAACATTTTATGTGGGTGTAATAATGAACACACCCATATTTAATCATAGAAAAGTAAACAAGAAGATACAATCTTTTTGTATATTTTTGGCATTTTCCATGCTAAGATTTTAAAGTTATTTAGAAAAGGAAAATTCGACCGCGGGCAGGATTCGAACCTGCGTCTTCTGGTTAGGTACACCAGACGCTATGACCACTAACATTGAGATTGAACTAACTGTAAAGTAAGTTGTGTCGGTTGAAAAAGCAAAAACTTGCATTTCAATAGGTGTTACTGACGTCACCATAAAGACGTAAATTCAATATGTGAAGGAAAAATTCGACATGACGGGTAGGTATCGCGGTGGCTTAGTGGACATAGCGTCAGGATTCGAACCTGCGTCTTCTGGTTAGGTACCAGAAGACGCAGGTTCGAATCCTGCCCGCGGTCGAATTTTTCCTTTTCTAAATAACTTTAAGAACATACAAAATTAATTACTTAAGCTGCTACTGAAAAGATTTTGCAATTTAATTTTGAATTTGTGAAATGAATCACTAAAGAGGTCAATGTCTGGATCACGTGTTTGGATAATATTGCACTGATTAAGTATTCTCTGTATTGGTGATTGTTGGCCCAATTTAATTACCCATGAAAAGTATTTTTTAAGTTGTATTTGTACGTTTGTTTCTCTGAAGTGATCTAGTTGCCCTTTCTTCGACTTCTGTCTAGCTCTATCTCACTTTAGGTCGGGTCGGCTCTCCTAATTTTTTGGTGCCAGGAAAATCTGACCAGGGTTGTCGGGTCGTCGAGTATATCTTTATAATGTTCAAGAATAAAGAATTGCCTTTAAGTACTCTATAAATAACTTTTTAGGAAAAGAAAACCGATTCCAAACAATGTGTGTAAAAAAAATCGGTCGAGCTGAACTAATATTATATCGCTTAATAACGTATCCATGCGGACTATGTCACGGAGTATTCATTTGTTGTATACCAAAACCTTCTCCAGAATATAACAAATAATATTCTGAAAACCACATCAAAATCGCTTCAGTTAAACGTGAGATAATCGCGGACAAATATACATACATACAAACATACGGGTCAAACTGAGAACCTACTTTTTTCTTTTGAAATCTGTTAAAAATACAAATTGTGTATTCTTTGTCGGACATCGGCTTGGAGAAAATATAATATTATAAAAAAATATTCCCAATGTCGGAAGACCCTCATTTGTCCCGGAGACACGGATGTCACAATTGATTTTCTATTGTATCTAATATGATTCTTACACGGACAATTTAATACAACAATCTAAAGAAAAAAAAACTATTTTTTTTATTAAAAACTAGCTGTTGCCCCTTTCAACCCTATAACACTACTCGACCTAGGAATCGAACTCAGGAACCTCAAGCAGCAGTTCCACTTACCATCACTAAGCTAATGAGGGAGTTTGAAATAACTCAGGGTAAAATAAGAAACTATAAAATATACTTATTTGCAAATAAATAAAACAATTGAAATAAAATATTTTATGATAAAGAAACTACTTAATACATTGCTTTCTTGTAACAAACAACTTATTTTAATTCTCTAAGGTGTATCTAGTACCAATTAGTGTAAAGAGCTTTCCTTCATACTTAGTTGCCATGGAAATAAAGCTCATACGAGTACTTCAGACAATAAAACAATTATTTAGAAGGAAAAGTATTATTTAAATGCTTTTTATCATTTCTGTTACGACATTCTCACGACGCAAGAGGTCCCGTATTTGAGGTCGAGCAGTGTTATTGGGGTTTTCTATGAGATTTTCAGTAGCTTAGATATTGGGTTCGCTTAATAGTAGTAGGCTCGACCACTAAGTATCATTAGGTACACCAGACGCTGAACTACTAAGCCATCGTGAGTCACACCAGTCAGGTCGAAATTTGCCTTCACATTCTGAATTTACGTCTTTATGGTGACGTCAGTAACACCTATTGAAAAGCAACTTTTTGCTTTAAAATCTTTAAAATCTTAGCATGGAAAATGCCAAAAAAATACAGACACCATATTTGTTTAAATTTAAAGTAAAAAATAAATAAACGCATTCTTTCTACAAAAAAAATAATACAAAAGAAAATATTTAATATCCGCGAAAATAAAAACTCGACTTTGGTGGGGTTAAACGCCCTCTCTATTGAATGTGGGGACTTAACATCCCTATCGCCGTCGGTCCAGTTAGCTTAATCCTGGCGGTCTTATTGACCCCGAAGTTATTGAGTTGGACACTCGCGGCCTGGCTTCTAGATAAGCATTGCATTACATTTAGTCTGACGATCGCAAGTAATACAACCCGTTGATATATCCCGAGTGTCGAGATGTACGGTTGCACACAAGGCAATACTTAACTCCGCTAATATTATAATTAATTAAATAGAATTCCTAAGAGATACATCCAAGGACATTTTTAAGAGAGGCAGGGCATAGTGGGAGTAATTCCCCTCAAATTGGAGCTGCCCGACTGGGCAAGTACCTTCACTTTGCAGAAAATCGAAGTAAAATAACACTGCTTTGAGCTGTGTTGTGTTTCTTACGGTGAGCAAGGTTGCCAGTGCTCCACGAGGAAACGTTGTTCAATAATTCAATCACATTTGAAAACATTTAAAAAAAAATTTTTCGCGCTGATAGTAGCTACAGAGTTGACATAAGAAAAACGTTAATATTAATTGATTTCGGACAATCACGCGAATATTATACATTAAAATAAAACTCATTTTTACAAATTTTAAATTATTAATCCCGACGTTTCGGACCCTTTACAGCGTCCATGGTCACGGGTAGACTCACGCATAAGTACATTGCAGTGATTACAGAACTTTGAAACTAAATTCTAGATGACTATGTGTTCCTACTGCCTAAATACGTAGTGTGTGTATTTAGGCAGTACAATGTAATACATATTTCGAATACAACCCAGAATAATATTATGGATTGGCAACTTCACCCCATGCTGAGTATAACAGGTCTCCTCGGGATTTATAATATCAGTACAACGCGATAAAATCCGTAAAAATGAGTTTATGTCAACGTTAATATTAAGTCAAATATAATATAAACTCTTTGTACTTTGTACTCCATAAAATTAAAAAACTCATCTCATTTAAATTAAGTCTTCTCTCACTCGTTTTAAATACAGAAGAGCTTCAACATTTAAATTCGGAATGTGGATTCACTTAAGCCCCAAAAACTGCATTAGCCTTTTGCGTCAACTGTAATCTCTTTATTAGATAAAGAACTGCACCCACTATACTGTACCATACTCTAACCACTATAGGAGCGTACTAAGGACTTGGACAAAAAGCGTGCGGTTCGAAGTTCAGAAGTTCGAGTTTCATGGTCATTATTTCTTCTTTCCTCTTTTAGTACTTTTTTAACTGGATAGGTACACTAAGTGGCTTGTAGAAATGATGACCGCTGGGGCAAAAAGTTTCTCGGGTGGAGCCCACGTACCGGAAAGCGCAGAGTAGGACGGCAGATAGAGATAGACAGACGACCTGGTAAAGGTCGTGAGAAGCTGTTGGATGCAGGCGGCATATAACCATTACTTGTGGAGGTCTATGGAGGAGGCCTTTGTTTAGCAGTGGACCTCCTGTGGCTGATGATATGATGATGATGACACTAAGTTATTTATGTAGGTACTTAAGTAACTAAATTCTAGATGACTATATTGTGTTCATATCGCCTAAATACGTATTGTGTGTATTTAGGCGGTAGAATGTAATACACACGATTTCGAATACAACCCAGAACAATATTATGGATTGGCAACAGCACCGGGTACCTACGTTTTATAATTATATTCTTCATCCAATGCTGAGTATAACAGGTTTCCTTTCGGTGTTGACCAATCTCATTGCTAGGAGCCCGACTTCTCTCTTGCCATCCCTCGGCCACCACTCAGCTATTATTCTACTCCAGTTGTTGCCACTCCAACTCACTAAGTCTCCCCCACAACTTTACTAAGGTCCGTAAACCAAACAAACAAAAAAAAAAGGTGCATTATCCTTCTCCAAACGTTTTGAACCAGACTTGTTCATTTAATAATTTAGTTTTTTTTTTGCACGTGTTGATACGTTTATAATTCGACATACTGGACGAAGTCCTTGAAGTGGAAAGAAAATAATTATGTTTATTCGTTACAGAAATAAACATACTTGTTAATTGTGTACCTACTTTAGAATTCACCACAAAATTGCTTCATATGAATATTATGAAATTAAATGTAAATTACAATGAACGTATCATTTATTATTTATATTTAATTAACTCAAGTACATTTACACAATGTGTTTATTAGTGATGATGAATGGAAACCTTTTTATGTATAGGTATATATTTTATTAAATGGTTATTCCTCTTTGCTTAGATTTGATGGTATATGTATTTTAAACACACATTAAATTACCATTTTATTTTTTTATCGTAACTTAAATTGAGCAATGCTGGTCTGTCTTTTTTCTTTCCTCCTTTAAATGATGGCTGTCATTCAATTTTATTTTGGAATTGACCAACTACATTATGTTCCTACGTAAGCTGCACTGTACCAGTGATAATGACTTTACAGTAGTTTAACTTTAACTTTTTTTATAGAAAAACACATACTTTCACATAAAATTTCTATATACATACATGTACCAGAGTAGAGGCCAGCACATTAAGTTACCACGATTTGTCAAATTTCTTTGTTTTTTTTTTTATTCTATTAAGGTGGCAAACAAGCATACGGCCCACCTGATGATAAGCGGTTACCGTAGCCTATAGACGCTTGCAACACCAGGAGTATCACTTGCGCGTTACCGACCCTGTATTGAAAGAGGAATAGTTGAGTTAGTTATAAGGGTCAAAGTCCCCCCAACTGCCAACACAACGTTTCCTCGTGGAGCACTGGCAACCAAAAATTGATTTTCAACTTTAATACAAAACAATAAGGTTCATATTCAATCGGGAAAATTTGACCATTTTAGATAGCTTGACCTGCTGGCGACTGTACGTGCCATTCCATGTAATATCTATCCAATTGGAAATACTTATAAATTTCAATACAAGCAATGCAATTACAAAAATAAACATACCAATCTGACTCAATTATCGAATCGTAGAAATCGAATAAGCTGAAATCGGATTCGATACAAATAAACATCGATGTTATCAGTTCACGTCTCTTGGAATTGCGTTTATATTTCGAACGCGTAGAGCTGTGCCTTCACATCAATATTGGTTAGTGTTGCGTATTTGTGTTACTGCGGTCAGCAAAACGATCGAGTTTCGCGAATAATCGAAATCGTTTTGGCTATTATTGTTATGTAACTGAGTTAGCTGTCAATAGGACTGGCTCCCGAAAGGCACTCTATGTATAAAGGTACTCATGTTTTGTACTTACTAGATCTTGCAGACAGTATGAATGCTTAAGTTGCGCGCGTTGTGAAAGGGGGCTAGACGGAAAAAATTCTTACGAAAAGTTGTCACGACACTTTTTGCTTGTCAACAATATTTGAATTTCGAATTATTGAGTGAATGACAATATTTGAATTTCGCGCGTTGTGAATTGTTGAGTGTATACAGGTTTTTTTATTTTTAATTATTAAATTTTAATGAAAGGAACTTCGTTCCATCCGGGTGTCCCTTGACACCTCTCAAGTTTTTTTTTTTAATATAGTTCATATCAAATACACTTCGGTAATAAGCAACTATACAAAGAGCATGGTAACCCCAGCTTAATTTTGCCCATTGATCAATAAAATAAAAATAACATTTACATAATTATTAGTAATACCTAATATTGACCAATCAAAACAATCTATCTATCAGCCACGGACGTCCACTGCTGAACATAGGCCTCCCCTAATGATCGCCACAAAATCGATCTTGCGCAGACCGCATCCACCGACTCCCTGCGACCCTCACAAGGTCGTCGTCGTCATCAAAACAATAATACACTGAAATTCTCTTGTATTGAAATTCCACAATAAGTATCCAGTAATTACTCAGCGTTTTGTTACAAGATTCTTAGAACTTTCCTATCTTCATAGACAGGAAAGTTCTAAGAATCTTATAATTGGAGGTCGTGCTCCTCAAGTTGTTAAGTGCATGTTATTTCTAAGAAAATTGTTATCTTCGTATAAACATCTACAATTGTGAAGAAGTTTCTAGTTTATAATACTTAAGTTAATTGTTTGAGTTTTGATGAGAATTGTTTTCAGTATAATCGTTTCAGTTTATGCAAGAAAACACATACCATCATGCCTGTAGTTCCCAAAAGGTTAGACGGAGGTGTACTACTTGTAACCACATCTGTCTACTGTGTGCTGCGCCTTAAGGGACACGCGACGAAGATATTGTAATATTTTATTTTAAGATGCCTGGATATAAAATATTATAGTATCCTACAGTTGGTAAGTTACTATAATATATCCGCTCGAATCATTCAAAGGCTTGGTGTACACTCTATATAAGGATTGTGCGATATATTTTGTAATTTAAGATAGCATGTTAAGACATATTTCGCATCTTAACATAGATAGTTTTTTTTATGGGATAGGGGGCTATCGAACAGACGGATCGCCTGATGGTAAGCGATTTCCGCCGCTTATGGACACCCGCAACACCAGAGGAGTCACAAGCGCGTTGCCGGCCTTTAAAAGGGAGTACGCTCTTTTCTTGAAGGTTTGAAGTGTAATATGAAAATACATATAATTATTATCTTAGCCGTTTGTGATTGTTTATACAAACTATACAGTGAGCGATATTTAATCTTAATATAAAATATTATAGTATCTTCGCCGTGTGTGATGCCCTTAAGAAGCAAAATTATTTATGCTCTGTGTAATTTTTACAATATTCGTAAGGCCGCAGTGGACTGTAATTATACAATTACTCGATTCATTAAGTCTTCATCTGTTTGTTGACGGGGGTTTATACTGAAATTCGAATGTTTTCAGCGCTGTTTTTTGCTTCTGTTGTTAATTGTATTCAACATTTTGTAGCAGCGATGCCGGTTGTTATTGTAAATGTAATTTGTTGTTTTTTGACGCATCGTTCCCATTGGATTCATTGGTAGGTAATGTAGCTTCGTTTTTTTATTCTTAGTAGCGTCTGCCCGCGACTTCCTTTGTATGGACTTTACCTGGATTAAAAGTAATTTTCTGATTAGTAGTAGGCCTAGTAGGTAGGTCTTGGGTTCGATTCCCATTGTCGAGCAATGCCTTGTTGGAATTTTCTATGAAATAATCAGTGGCAACTCGGAGTTTGGATTTGTACCCGGTAATAGCAATAGGCAAATCAAGCAAACTCCCTATTACATGGGACCTAAATATACCGGCTAACTGTAGGTGTATAGTACACCTCTGCCTAAACCTTCAGGGAACACAGGCGTGATGGTATGTCACAAAACAAAGCATAAATAAAAAATAAAAATAAATGAATTACTTTTCAGTACTAAAACCCCAAAAAATAAACTTTGTATTTCTGTGACTAGGTACGTTATCGTCTGTTGCACGCCTATTATTGGGAGTAAACGTATTTATTTCGGTCGCTCAATATTAGAGAGGCCGAACAAAGGTTAACAAACACGGTATTTGAACATTGTAATCACCGTTCTCAAGTAGTCCGCCTTCAGCTGCCGAAACATTGTCTAGAGGTTTATTGATGAATAATTTTGTAATGACAAATGATGAATCAGAGAGCAGTGATAGCCTAGTGGTATGACCATTTTACTGCCAAGTCGAAGGTCTTGAGTTCGAATCCAAGGCACGTACCTCTGACTTTCATTCATGTGCGTATTAATAATTAATTATTATCACTCACATAAACGGAAAAGGAAAACATCGTGAGGAAACCTGCATACTACAGATTTTTCTCGACGGTTTGTGAAGTCTGCCAACCCGCAGTAGACTAGCGTGGTGGACTATAGCCTAATCCCTCTCAATATGAGAGGAGACCCGTGACCAGCAGTGGGACAGTATATGGGTTGATGATGAAGTTTGTAATGTGGAATGTTGTGAAGGAATTGAGAAGTCATAGTAGTGTTTTGTTTTTTAAAGAACAGGTAAAATCAAACCAAAATGAAAGTAGGATGGTGCAGTAACAATTATGGTAGCAGAAGTGAAATAAGTTCGAGTGTCAATATCTATTCCAACTGTAAATGTACAATAACTCATACAATAAAACAGCCACTGTCATAATGGGCGAAAACAAATGTCGCCTAAAACCACGTGAATGAAATGGCAGGCGAAAGCTAGTAAATAAACCCGAGCATTGCCCGTTGGCAGCTATCTGGTTGGAGCTAATTCCTAGCTGGATATCTTGTGCTCTAATCTAGTGGCTAGCAAGCTCCTTCCGCTCGACAGGCGGTTTCTACATCTGTAAATGTCACTGTACAATTATAAGCAGTAGTTCTGGTTTCAATTCCATACCAAAACGAATCAATAAATCGATAGAAAGAAAGCAAGAAAGAAAGACATTTTATTGCCGACACAAACTTTTTTTAAGTCATGAATTTTAAACAGTATAATGCAGTTTCCTTTAAAATATATAAAAAAACTTACCGACAACAAAAAAGTTATTGAGATAAAACTATGTACAGCGGCCAGCACATCAACCACCACCACCATACCACAATCTGTCAAATTTCTTGAATTTATTTTCAACTTTAATACAAAGCCATAAGGTTCAATTATAATTTTGACAGTTTTGGATGGCTTGACCTGCTGGCATCTGTACCTACTTTATATGGATTTTATCGTTTTATATATCTTTTAAGCCCAATGTAAACCTCTACTAGTAGTATTAATTATTGACTTGTAAAAGCTTTATTTACAGAAACAAACATAATTTATTAAAAAAAACAGCATTTTGTTTTTTTTTAATAACAAAGATACCTACATAATAGACAGAAATTTTAATACCTTTATATTTACATTGTGCTAATCTCCATACCATTTTTTTTTCTAAAATCTCACTCTGCCGTGGACTATAATTTGCAAGATTGTATTATCTACGAGCGTATCCTCTGAAATAGGGGGCTTCATTAGTCCATCCTCGAATTAAGTGGCTAGGGTACTACGGAAGTACCCTACAGTCACTTTCGGTGACTATGAACGTCACAGTGAGGAACATTGAGTGGATTAATTAGGTTAATAGTTTCCGTTGTATTAGACTAGCGACCCGCCCCGACTTCGCACGGGTGCAATGTACTAATAACATGCATACAACGTGTTACAAAATACCCCGTAAAAATATAATTAATTATCAAAGCCAAAAATTTTGTCAACTGGCATGTCAGGGAACCAGATTAATTAACAGAAAGGCCTACGTACCTATTTTACCTAATAATTGTCTACTTTTATAGTTTTTCTATTTTTCATTCATAAAAGTTGTTGTTTTCCTTTTTTTGGGGTATGTTATACAGCATTACTACGGTTCTTAAATATTGTGAATGGACTCGTTATAATTTGTAACAGCCTGTATATTATAAATAAATATAGGTAGCCTATGACACTCACAAATAACGTGACTAAAAGAGTAAAAGAATTTTCATAATCGGTTCAGTAGATCCAGAGATTACCCCCTACAACCTTACAAACTTTACCTCTTTATACTATTAGTATGGATATAGATATGTTACCATCATCAACCCATATACTGTCCCAATGCTGGGCACACTACGCTATAGTCCACCACGCTGGTCTAATGCGGGTTGGCAGACTCCACACGCTTTCAAGAAAATCTCTCAGGCATGCAGGTTTCCTCACGATGTTTATCTCTCACAGGCCGACTCAAAATTACTCAGGTATACATACTTACATTAGTTTAAGAAAAGAACTTTGTTATTAAGGTTAAATAAAAAAGGTTTATTATATTTTGCTTTTCAGTTTTTTCGGTGGTTTAATTTTTTTGTTAAAAAGTTTTTATTGATCATTTCTCTGTTTTCTATTATAATGGACCAGTTATGGAATTATAATTATGTAAACAATTGTGATACTCTTATTGATATAAAACAAGTTTTTTGGAAAAACGGTGTCTCCTAACAAAGGCATTATTTACTTAAACACTAATAATATGTATTAACTTGGATAAAACAAGCTGAACAATAAATTATTTTGTATTTGTGTATCAATTAGTGTGTATCAAGAAACTATTTTTTACTAATTACGTAACGTATCTTTACATTTTCGTGCCACGTGTGGCTAAACATCATAAGTTACTCTTAACTAATCTGTGGCCCCTTAACGACACCATATTTTGAGAAAAATTATAGATGTAGGTGTTCATTTCTGGCATGGGTTCTCACTTTGCGTTTGCTTTTACAACTATAATGTAGCTTCATAGGCTGCACGGAGTTGTACTACTGTTTAATATTTACTAGGGTGTTGAATGGGGATCGTCCGGCGGAAACGTGCGTCGGTTACGCTCACTACTTGCTGCTACGTATAACGTGTAACAAACTATTGCCAACTGATAGTTTATTATTTTATTTTATGCATTTTCCTACGTAGCAATACGCTTAACGAGGCTTAACAATTTACCAAGCTATGCCCAGACCTGGACGCTTTTTTCTTTTAGACAAAATTTTTTCAACATAATGTTGATTTCCATGTAGCGTAAAATGGAATGTTCCGTGTTTGAGAGACGTGACGTGTCGAAAACCGTGTCGTAACTGAGCTCAGATTTGCGACGCGTGACGTGTGACAACTGCCTCACGTTACATTGTTGTCGGAAACAGTCCCGCAGAAAATTATTCCCCATTTAAAGTCATATCATATCACCTATTTTTTTTAATATTATCTCTGTGGTATAAATCTGTGCTCCACTAGAAAACATTGAGTTGGCAGTGGAGGGACTTTGACCCTTTATGCCAACCCAACTATTCGACTTTCCTTTTACAGGGTTGGCAACGCGCAAGTAATACCCCTGGTGTAGCAAGCGTCTTTAAGCTACGGTAACCGCATACCATCATGGGCCGTATACTTATTTGCCACCTTAGTAGTATACATACATACCATCACCCCTGTATTCCCCGAAGGGTTAGGCAGAGGTGTACTAATGTACACCCACATTTCGCCGGTATGTTTAGGTCCCATGTAATAGGGGGCGAGCCTATTGCCATTAACCGGGCACAAATCCAGACTCCGAGCTGCTACTGAGAATTTCATAGAAAAACCCAATAACACTTTGCTCGACCTGGGGATCGAACCCAGGACCTCTAGCGTAGCAGTCGCGTTAGTAGTATATAAATAAAAAAAGAAAAAAAAAACATAGAAAGTACTTAGATCAATAATTTTACTAAACATTTTCTAGAACTTGTCCCATCTTTTTATTTTTTAAAGTAACTACGTAATGCGTAATAACTTTAAGAAAACTTTCGAGTATTACACTTACATGTAAGGTAGTTGTTAGTAGTCTTATTTTAATGTACCCGTAATGGATGCTGTAAAGGACTCGAAACGTCAAGAATTAAATAATAATAATAATTAACAATAACGCGATAAATTCCGTAACAAGTAGCTTTATTTGAATAAAACCTTTTTAGTCATCTAACTTTATTCAACAAGACTGTAACAAGAATTGGCGTCAATCAAAATAGAATCTCTGTTCGAAATTTAATTCAAAGTTCATCCAATTAGAAAGACGAGTTGAGACGGGAAGTGACAAATTGCAGGAAACGGAAGAACGTCGCCGCCATTGTGCAAGCCAGTGCGATGAGAGCCGTGAATGTGTCGGTATGACGTTGTATGCATCTCGGGGTTTAGTTGATTAAAAAAGTTTTATTCTGTAATTTGAATGTGGAATAAGAAGTAAACATAACATAATATACCATCACGAATGTGTGGAATTGTGAAGTGCAGTGGTATAGCAACATTCTGGCGTTTTTTTTTCTATTTTCATTTAGTTAATTAAAGTTTTCGTTGATAATCGGTTAAATTGGTGCTATTTAATTTATCCCGGAACCCAGATCGTAACAGTAATATAAATATAAAAAAAATATATTATATTTTTTTATTATAAGTTTAGGCAGAGATGTACGGTCAACAAAAGAGTTAGGTATATAGGCAGCAAATTAATAATCTGTATTTAGATAAAGATAGTGTAATAATGTATCATGCAATATGTGTCAAAACGTAGGTATTGTAAGCAGCTACATACCTAATTCTTTGGCGCGTAATTATTTATATCGAAATCTGTATCAAAATGCATATTTCGTTAGCTATCTGTATACTTAACTCTTTTGTTGACTGTACATTAGTACATCTCGTACGGCTGTACAATTATGTACACTCACATTTTGACGGTATGTCCCCTGTAATAGGGGGCGAGTCTATTGCCTCTAACCGGGCACAAATCCAAACTATGCGCTGTTACTGAGATTTCTCAGAAAAACCCCATAAACTGCTCGACCTGGGAATCGAACTCAGGACCTCTAGCGTAGCAGTCGCGCTAAGGACTACTAGCTTCACCCGTATGTTTGACCGAGATTATCTCGCGTTTAGCTGAACCGATTTTGATGCGGTTTTCAGAAAAGTATCTGTTATACTCTGGAGAAGGTTTTGATATACAACAAATTAATACCCCGTGACGTCGTCCACATGGATACGTTATGAAGCGATATATTAGTTCAACTCAACCGATTTTTTTACACACAATGAAGTCGGTTTTCTTTTCTTAAAAAGTTTAAACCCTATTCTATTTTTAAAAAGACTGCTCCCGAACTAACGCACCCCCCCTCCTTCCGACACAGGTTGTTCCATAGTTTGCATGACAACCAGGTAACGTGCTGTATTGTATAAACACAATTCAAACACATAATTATAAATTATATTTGTATATTTTTAATATCCATACTATTTTGTTAAAAATTTTATTTATTTTAAATAATATAAGACTCAACAAACAAACATTCAACGTACCAAATTAAACAGGATTTCTAAATGCCAAAAATCATTCAAAAGGTCTCAAAACGATTATCGTAGCAACAGAAATTGAACTATTTTACATAGAATTAAGGCTTATATTCTAAAAGCTTATAAATTCTAAATTTAATGGGTTCATATGCAATGTTAAGCCTAATATGTTACTCTATAGGATTATGTGCGGTTCTCCTAATGTATGTTGTTTGTTCCGTTCATACAAGGGAAACCACTGAACGGATTTTGGCGGGAAATTAAACTCGGCATTAGTTCCAGGCCTGACGAGGATTTAGGTTTCATTACTTTGGAAACTATTTTTGAATTTCGAGCTGCAAGTTCTTTTTTTAAATACATAAATTATTTTATATTACATTTTTAGAGATTAATAATTTTGAATAACATTTTGTGCGTTCTTTGGTAGGTAATTAGTATAGTACCTAGTGTATAACTTTAAAAAAAAAACTTCTGTTTCCGAGCCTTTTTTTGGGTAATACCGATATCCTGAGGATAGACTGGTTGCCAGGCTTTTTGGGCTTCTGACTACCAATAACGATTGTCATATGTGTTCATATTATGCCCTCCGAGTCACGAAGGGGTCTTGATATGTAAAAAATGGTCACCCATCCACAGACTGGCCGTGGTTAGAATAGCTTAACCTTACAGATCGGTTGACCAGCGTAGTTATTTAACCACAAACCGCTCCGTATTATAATGATTTTAATGATAACAACAATTGTGTGAAGAGCCAGCAAGATTCCATTGCTAAATTTAGGCAAATATTCTCTCACAGCTCTCTCACATACTCTATTCATCCCGGAAAAATATTCCACACACTCTTAATAACTAAACAATGAGAAATTCATATACCATAACAAAGGGTCTGCGATAACAAACTTTAACCGTCATTTTTCTTTGTCATAACCATATCGTTTGCATCATCTTATTTGATTAATATTTCCATACATGCTGTTGGAAGCCTCCCATATTACGAAATAATGAAATGTCTTCTTCGTTCATGCGACCCTAGTAATGCTTTCTCGCATTTAATTCATTTATATGCGGTTTCTGTTGACATAAGATTAATTGTACCGTAATTTTAGATAGTGCGCTTGAGCGGCCAATGGCGTTAATGTGTATCGATCGATTCAACGGCATATCTTAAGCAACCTCTTTGAAACTGACTTAGTTGAATGAACTATGTCAGTCAATAAAAGATTTTATTAAGTTACAATAAGAATTATAACACAGATTCCCATCTCATGGTACAGTTTTCTTCTTTGCAACTACAACTGACGTACACTTGACTTACGTGAAATCTGTTATCCCGGACAAACGGGGGAAAAAAATGAAACAAATATAATATAACTTGTGTGTTCGTTAATGACCACATAAGTTTAAAACTGTGTCGTCACTAGTGCCCACTTCCGAGAGATAATAATAAATAATAATGAGTGATAATGTTCCAGAGAAAAAATATAAATATGCGGCCGAAATTACTAATTAATTATTTTAATCGTTTTCCCTACTCAAGATCGAAATTTGTAATCTTATCTTATTTGTATCTTAACTTCAGCAGAAAAAACAGGGAGATAGGTGTTATTATCCAGCTGTGATCGCTTAGTTGGCTAAATATATAAAACCTAGCTCGAAACATTAGACTCCTGGAAAAAGTATCATCATCATCATCAGGATGATAATGATGAACTTTGTCTTTTATCCCAAAAAAAAAGCCCACTTTTTTAAATAACGGTTATTCTCGGAGGAATAACCGCTATTTACCTTTTTAAAGGCTAGTATTTAACTGCAAATCAAATAATGTCGTTTTGTATAACAAAACAATCCTAAGCAAAAATACTTATTGCACAGCAAAAATACTTATTTGCACAGAAAAATAGTCACTATTCACATAGTTATCTCAAAACATTCAGATTTGGTTCTGGCATTGTGTGGTCACAGTTCTAACCTAACCTAACCGATATCTGTATTTTGCTGCTCAATCAGTAATTTTGTCGCTCAATCAGTATTTTTGATGCGTAGTTTATTAGATATATTCCCTTTTTAAATATCGAATATTAGAAAAACTGCCTCACAAGCTTTGTGATAGTAAGCTTGACTGCTATTCTAGATCCTGAGCTCGATTTCATTAGGCTATAGTCCACCACGCTGGCCTAGTGCGGGTTGGCAGACTTCACACACCGTCGAGAAAAGAAAACTGGATAAACGAGTTATCGATCGTTTATTGAAAATGGCTGTATATCTATACTTGTTGTAACTATCCTCAGTAACCAGTTACATGGCAGCTACAAGGCGGCATCGTGTTTCAGTGCGATGGCCCACACCTTGAGACAATTACTCATTGTGATAAATGTTCGGATCTGTGATATACCGTGCGAACAAATCCTGCTTCTTACTGTTAATAAGCTGTATATTTCACCGTATGAGTGTAACTTGAGCTTCAAGTAGATTTCGACTTATAGGGAAAATTAAACAAAGCCTAATTAGAAATTATTTTTTATACCACATGTGGCAAGCAAGCATACGGCCCACCTGATGCTAAGCGCTTACTGTAGCCTATAGACGCTTGTAATACGGGGGGTATCACTTGCGCGTTGCCGACCCTATAAAACGAAAGAGGAAATGTCGGGTTGGCAGTATAAGGGTCAAAGTCTTCCCACTGCTAAAACAACGTTTCCTCGCATTGCACTGGCCACCTTGCTCACCGTAAGGAACACAACACATGCCAAAGCTGTGTTATTTCACTTGGATACATCCCAGTCCAGCTCCAATTTGAGTGATTACTCCCACTATGCCCTACCTGCCTTTAACAAACATACAAACATGTTTACAAACATACAATCAACGGACACAAAGTACACCTAGACTCGTTAAATATCCGTGGATTACTATTTCGTCGGTGATACTCCAATACCGCGTAAGTAACACTTTTCTGTAAGGTCTAATTTTCAATGTCATTTAATACAAAATTAGGCCTTACAGCAAAGTGTTACTTACGCAGTAGTGGAGCATAACCAATGATTTGTCTCTATAGAAATAAACATAAAATTAAACGATCGCATCACAGGGATTTTCCTCTAACCCTGTAATCGCCCGAAGCGTTTTTAAGTCACGTCACTAAAAGAAAAATAAATAAGATTGTACAAGCGAGAGCATCCTAAATCCTACGCTTAGGGTTGATTAGCGAATTATGCGGATAACAGCCTTTAAAGGGAGGTAGCAGTGGGGGGACCGGGTTATAGGGCCATTTCTACGGAGACGTATATAAAGGGCCTCGTATATCGAGGATTTTGTAAAGGATAGACATCGCTTGTTTCTGGATGGGGTGTTCGCCCGAGATTTATGGATAAGGCTAGAAGTTTATGTAGAAAAACGTTATCAAGCTCATCCAGTGAGCACAAGAGGGTTGGGTGTTAGGGTAGTCGATAGAGAGATGGAGATTGGAGGAAACGATTTTTATATATTGGTTGCATAATGAGAATCATACTGTATTCCCGAAGAGCTGTCATTAATCTACTAGTCACAAGCAATTTGTTGAGCGTAAAATCTAAAACCAAGGTAAATTTCCAGGTCAAGTGTGTTATTGGAAATTCATAAGGCTTAAGGAATAACATAGGCAAAGGAATTTATACTTTATAGAATATACTGTCAAGAGAATATCAACCAACCAAACCAGTACCCATAGCCCATCCTTATCCACAATATCAATAATGCTTCTAATGCTACTATATTGGTTACTTCTTAATAAAATAGACATTTTGTTATAAATCGCATTGATGACGATGTACTTACATTATCGTAAATACTGTTTCAGAATCGACCACATTGTGTGCAAACAAACCCATTGTACTTATAATCCAGTGCCGCATTTTCCTTTTATTACCAGGGTAGCATAAAATGGAACACGCTTAGATTACGATTAACCGTTCACAATACAATATATCGATGTAGGAGTTGGCACATCGCCATGCGACCACGAATATATTGTCATGATGATGATCGTATTCCTTTCATATCTACATTCATTCATATTTTCCTGGTACTCTTGTTAATAGTCAACAGTCTAGAAAAATATAGAGTATAAAAAAAAGCAACGATTAAAATGTTAAAAATTACTGAATTGGTTTAGTGGCCACGGGCATACAGTATGAGTTTCCAGATGGGTTGGAAGTTGTCCAAAGTATTATTGGATCCAGGTCTTCTCAGAACATCCTCTAGTGAAGTCACTAGAAAATAGAGTCACGTGACCAGCACAAAATGTTGGCTAACCTGGTATCGTTGGGCTATTTTGTTTTCGGTTGAACACCTTAGCTTGCTAATAATTTATGCATACGAAACGTCAAATAAGGCAAAAAGAATGGTCAGCTCAGTTGCTATGACCAGCTATATGTCTTTTCTTTATAATAAGTAGTATAGTTAAAACCTATCCTATTATTTATTCCTTTTCTACATTATCATTAACTTAGGAATTGAATGAAAATCCCGATTTTAGCAAATGTTGTGCACTTGTATAGCCATAATTTAAAAATAAGCTGAAAATTGTAATAAACAAAAATAAACTTAACGTTGAAGACAACAGAAATTAAGATCGGGAGGCAAAGCGGTGGTGCTTTGCTCCTCAGGCCATGCAGGCGAAGGAATATGTGCATCCCACCGTGTACTCTCTCGCCTCCATGACCTGAGGAACTGAGCTGATTCATCTGAAGAGCCAGCCGGCGAAGAATGAAGATGGGAGAAGAATAAAAAGTAAGTGCAAATGGATAAGTGTGAGTATTCTGTTTGTAATTTTCATAGTATGAAATTAGAATACGACCCCAATGCTTGTAGTCGCTTTTTGTAAATAAAAACTTATTAAATCAAACTTCGTCACAAAATATGAATGTAAAGTCAATATTTAATTAATGCTAGATGGCGCATTGCCTAGCTAACGACCTTTGAGAAAAAACACCGAAACAAATTCTGAGAATCATTCGTGTTTTTTTTTAAAGTCCAGACAGTAACAGTATTCTAGCTAATCGGATATGTTTTACAATGTATGACAAAATCTGAACTGGCCTTTTAAAGAAAGCAGCCACAGGAGCTTTGAGTTGACCACTCCTAACTGACGTCACGCATACATCAGTCATAGTGTAGATCAACCATTATTTAGGGAGCTCAACGACCCGTCGCATGACGATACCCATACTCATACCTTTTTAAGAGAGACTTCAGCACACATCCAATACCTGGTTATTAAACTCACCACTTTTGATGAAACGCAATACGAGTCATGGATGCACGTGTACACAATGGGCCATTTCCACTATAAGTTGGTCTCACACTGTGTAGGCTTTACACTTACAGTTAGAGGTCAACTGGAAATGTATGGCACGTTATTTCACCACTGTAACACTGTCAAACGTAATCCCATGTAATAGAGGGCGAGCCTATTACCATTAACCGGGCACAAATCCAAACTCCGAACTATAAAAACCCAATAACACTTTGCTTGACTTAGAAATCGAACCCAAGACCTCTAGCGTAGCAGTCGCTAGGAAAATGAAACAGTTCCATTCCTACAAAAGTATCAAACTGATCACTACTAAATTTCTAGAAATTATCTCAGAGGCGGAGTTGGAGCGTAACAAGAGATATAGGTAGGTGTATAATAATAGTGCTTCGCAACTCCAGAATTATTATAATACTGAGAACTGATTTGCATATACAAAGACCTTACAATCTGACTTTCCAACGTTCTTGAATAAAAACTTAGTTAAATACCAATTCTAGTTGAATAAGAATGTTTAAAAACCGGCCAAGTGCGAGTCGAACTCGCACACGAGAGGTTTCGTACCAATAGTTGTGAGCATAAAATGGCAAAAAAATCACGTATGTTGTATAAGAACCCCTCCCCCCGCCCCTTAAATATTAATTTTATTCTGTTTGTAGTATTTGTTGTTATAGGAAAATTCAACTGTCTAGCTATCACGGATCATGAGATACAGCCTGGTAAATTACAGACGGACGGACAGAGAGACAGATGAACAGCGGAGTCTTAGTAATATGATCCCGTTTTTACGCTTTGGGTACGGAACCCTAAAAACTTATCTACGATTATTAAAGCTATTTTCTTTTCTAACTTTTGTTGAAGAGAGCCCACTTGAAATTTTTGACTCCTTTATCCAAGTTGGTCAGTAATTACCATGTTCGTAACGATTTTGTTTTTAATTTGAACCAAAAGGACAATTACCCAATGTAGATGTTATATAATCCTGATTCCCTTCCCATTTACAGAGAACAGTCTCAAAATTACACAGCCGAACCGCATTGTACCGGAACTTCATTCTAGGTCAGTGCAACTGAATGCCCCAAATCTACACCTTTGGGACTTACCTTAGTCTAGAATTTATTCATTTAGCCAAAAAGCTGGTCGGCCGTAACCACAGTAGTGTGGTTAATCAATTTGCTGTAGTGATACGGATGATGTTAACGACAAAATTTTAAAAGAGGTAGGGCATAGTGGGAGTAATTCTACTCAAATTGGATCTGCGACTGATTTTGCGACTGGGAAAGTACCTCTGCTTTGCAGAAAATCGAAGCAAAATAACACTGCATTGAGTTGTGTTGTGTTTCTTCCGGTAAGTAAGGTTGCCAGTGCTCCACGAGGAAACGTTGTGTTGGCAGTGGGGGGGACTTTGACGCTTGTTCTGTCAACCCAACTATTCCTCTTTTGTTTTACAGGGTTGGCAACGCGCAATTGATACCCCTGGTGTTGCAAGCGTCTATAGGCTACGGTAACCGCTTAACATCAGGTGGGTCGTATGCATGTTTGCCACCTTAGTAGTATAAAAAAAATTATGACCTTTCTATAGATCTTTAGTTAGTTAGGCCGGCTTAGTCAGCAACACTTTGACCAAATGTGATCTTTTGTGGTGTCTCCAGCATCGTGCAATTCCTTACTCTTCAAATACATGGTTCATGAAGGCGGTCAGCCAACTAAGAGGCAGGAACCTGTAATCTTCTGGCTTCGAGTATGATCCGTTGTTAAGATGACTCACCCATTTCGTCACCAGGGCATCATAATCACACAAGATCTGCTGCAAGATTCTTACATACTTCTATTGCTTCGTCTACGTTCATACATCTTATTGTATACCTTAAAAGCTGTTACGAGTTCTACTCAACTGAAATCATGTCGTATGTTTTTCTAAAGAGTCCCCGTTTGTTGCGTTTCCGCAGACATTTGCTTTATAAATCCCCTTTTGTTCCTCGCTTTTCATTCATTCTCTCACAACAAGCCGTCTTATAAACAATTTATATTTCGCCAAAGTAATTTTAGTACCATAACCAACAGTTATAGTACCATTAAGAACGCTATTTGCATTTATAGGGCCTGGTTGGAGAGAGGGCTCCAATTTACTGAGAATTCGGGACGATTTCAATAAATTATGCTTAGTGGACCTTCCCTTACTTTCCGTCTTTTCCCTTCTTCCATAATATTAGCAGTTTTGGCTTTAGGATTCCTAAGTGAATCCCGAATATCGTCATGTAATAATCGTATTTTTATCCAAGATTTCGGTTATGCGTTAAATTGCTTAATAAGTATTTTTAAATCCAAAAAATCGTTTTAAGTATATCTTTTTTAAATTAAATTAGCTCATTATCCTAGTGTAAGTGCCACTGCTATGCGCTTGGGGTCATTCGATTCCCAGGCCATGCAGTGTTATTTTGTTTTTCTATGAAATTCTCAGTAGCAGCTCGGAGTTTGGATTTGTGCCCGGTTAATGGCAATAGGCTCGCCCCCTTTTACATGAGAGCTACAATATATACTGGCGAACAGTGGTTGTACTTTGGTACGCCACTGCCTAACCCGTCAGGGAATGCAGGCGTGATGGTATATAAGTTAATGTTTTGACGTCTGTGGTCTAATGGTTCGAGTGTCGCACTGCTGATCACGAGGTCGTAGGTTCGATTCCCACAGTACACAAATATTTATTGGATGAACGTGTTTGTGTTTTTAAGTGTGTTTCTTAGTAAAATAAGTATGTATTTACAAAAAAATCCATTATCTGGTACCCATAGTAAAAGCTCTGCTTAGTTAGGGACTAGATGATGTTGTGTGAGATTGTCCAGAAATATTTATTTATTATTTAATATAATAGGTACGATTCCAGGTTGTTATAATAAAAGTTACATATTTTATTCAACTGCTGTTTCCTACTTTCTTTATATAAGACAGCCTTGGCGTGATGCCAAGCCTGTAATTGTTCCAAACCAGTAAGGAATCATGAGCTTACCTACCTACGTGTATGAGTATGGTATATCATCATATTATAACGCCTGTATCACGAAGGGTTAAGCAGACATGTACTCACACTCCTGTACACTCACAAATGTACAGATCCCAGCACATCAAGCTACCCCAATCTGTTCTGTACTTTAACACAAAGATGTAAGGTTCATTTCCAATTGGGAAAATTTGATAATGGATAGCTTGACCTGCTGGCGTCTGTACAGTTCGTCGGTATATTTTTCAAAAAAAAAATCAATCAAAATAGTTTTATTTTCATATAAACCATACACAGGCTCTTATGAAAAAATGTCGAGTCTAGGTGCACGGTTCCAAATTAGTCGTTTCCTATGGAGAAGAACCGGCAAGAAACTCCATGGTTAGTTCCAAAGTAATAGTGGGTGATAGCCTAGTTGTATGACCGTTAGACTGGCAAGTCAAAGGTCTCGATTTCGAATCCAAGGCAAAACTTCTGACTTTTCGAAATCATGTGCGTATTAATTATTAATTACCACTCGCTCAAACAGTGAAGGAAAACATCGTGAAGAAACCTGCATGCCTTAGAGATTTTCTCGACGGTGAGTGAAGTCTGCCAACCCGCACTAGGCCATCGTGTTGGACTATGGTCTAACCCCTTTCAATTTGAGAGGAGACCTGTGGCCAACAGTGGGACAGTATATATGGGTTGATGATGATGAATAGAGGGTGAATCTATTGCCATTATGTATTGTATAGCTGTTTTACCGGCTTGGACAGAATACCAGTGGTTGACATGCTTAATGCTGTTGACCATAATGCTGAGTCCAAGATCATTTTTTCTTTTTAATATTCATTCATGTTATGTAATGATATTAGGTATAACTGAGCGAAACAAAAGACAAATATCATATTCTTTCTTTCTTTGTTCATTAACACGATACAAACTCTGAAGTGCTACTGATTTTTTTATAGAAAAACTTAATAACATCTCGATCTGAGAATCGAACTCGGGTTTACGACCACTAGGCTATTGTGGCAGTATTTCTGTCCGCAATAAAATCTTTTTGTAGATTACATACAAAGTTTACATACTTTATAAAATTATATTTTCTACCAAAAAAATTAATAAGGCACTTTTGAAATCTTATCACATATATACTAGGAATTGCAGGCTAGTAGTTTGTGCCTCAGCAGGAGTCGTAGTTTCTGATAGTTAAAAAGTAAAAACACCGAGATATCGTTTTTGGATTTGAGCCAAACGAAAAAATTACTCTGTTGCAGCTGCTTCTCTCTCCGTGCATATTAAAATCATATTTATGTAACTGTAATAAATTGCTTCGAAGACGTTTTCAATTTTCTTACTTTGATATTCTATAAAGAATGGGATTACTTACATCTGTCGAAGTATGAGCGCCTGGTACTATCCACTCCTACTTCGCTCCCGAAGATTGTTTTATTCTCCTCAGAGGTAGTTTCCGCTCCTCTCTGATGATATATGATATAATTTTTATTGCAATCATATATTATATATTATATTAAGTTGTAGGTAAAACTTACGCCTCAAATATTGTAACAATACTAGCAGACCCCGCAAACGTTGTTTTTCCATAAAAAAAATATTGGGGTGGGTCACCCTTATCATTTAGGGGTATGATAAATAGATATTGGCCGATTCTCAGACCTTCTCGATATGCACACAAAATTTCATACAAATTGGTCCAGCCGTTTCGGAGGAGTACGGTAACTAACATTGTAACATGGAAGTGTTATATATTAGATGTGGGGAAATCAAAGTATGTTTGATCGTGGGTCGTTTAGGTTCCTGTTAGAAAGAGAATCAAAAGCAGTTCTTGCTTTCATGAATGATGTTTTCTTAGAAATCCGCCACGCAATATTAATTTCCACATTGTTTAATTGCACAAACCAAAATTCCAGTGTGTTTAAACGCAATTCTCATAACAAACAATTTCATTAATTCACAACGGTCCTGTGAGGTTGTGTGACCATGCATATTGATGAGACCTCCACGATACTCCTGCTCGCCTAGTCTCCTAAGTCTAAGATAATTGACACTCAGGCATTTTGCCCCTTAACTGTCACTTAAGTTAATGAGTAGGGGTAATTTAAGTTTAGTATAGCCTTGTTTGTTGAGATATTTGATTGATTAAGCATATTTTGAACGAGTATGATTACTGATATAATTATAAGCTCAATTTCGTGAAGGGTTTTCAGTAAATTTAATAGTTCTGCCACCTCACTAGTCAACTAGAAATTACTCTTGTGCCTCACTTGCCTTACTTCACCTTGAATTTATACTTTTATCAATCATGGGTGGATTTCATTAATTTCTTTCACAACTTCTAAACAATATTATAAAGAGAAAGTGAGATTTTTCTGTGTGTATATTGTGGAGAGTAATCTACGGAACCCCTGCACCTACTTTAATAATGTTTGTACCTTTTGAAAGGTTATTTCAAATTATCTTGCAATGCAAGTGAAGCTGCGGATGGCAGGCATAAATAAATCAAATAATGCAGTCATAATTAATGCTGACGAATTATCATCAGTTTGATTCAAATAAACTTAACGTAACTTTACGAACTAAACTCGTGTGTCATAAAATGTTTGTTTTGCTCAATATTTTTCTATTTCTTTCCCATTGACCGAACCAAAGGCTATAAAAGTTCACACTGTGTTATAATGGCATTTTCGGGGAATCCGTCGATATCCTCCGGTTCAGGGATTCAGAAGAATGTCGTAAAAGCGTAACTTGATAATCTTCCAACTTCTGGTGACATGGCGTTGAAATTTCGAGTGGTATGAGTTATGAGCGACAAGCGGATGCGATATTATAAAAATGTCCTTAATTAATGGATTTTTTATTAGAGGAACCAGGATCACACGCTTAACAACCGTACTGATAACGAGTCCATTCAGGCACTCGCTCAGGATTTCAAAGTCGGTAAAAGTGGGGTTTTTCGAATAAGAAATTCAGAGAAACCTCATACAATGTAATGAAGCGTAATCCATCCATTTATAGACTGATATCAAGCAAAGCACTGTTACTTTATGCCCGCAAATCTCAAAATATGATAAGCAGCAACCACAGCCTATAGAACAACACCATTGGTATCACTCGCGCATTGTCATCTTGAGACCTCAGTTGTTTGCCCAGTTATTTCACAAGCCACATTACCTTTCACACCAGAAAACAACTTAGTGGCAGAATATTTAGCAATTCGGTGGTACTATCTACCTGACGAACCCTGCAGCATTTACGCAGAACTATAAAAAACGTCATCTTTCAATGACATTAATGACATTTCCAAATATATATTTTTATAATTTGATTCTCAATTTAATCGGTAGATAGCACCGTATGGCATCTAAGTCCCCTTGTCACGTCCTACGATAAAATCGCTTCAGCTTATCACTTAAACACATTCAATAAAACTTGGTTTTACTGTCACATTCACGTTTTTAGGTTTACGGCGCAATCATAGGATGGGAACTACACTTAATATAATATATTAGTAATGAAATCTTATTATTTTTTCTTCCATTTTATAACCCTTCCGAATCATAATTTGTGACGTTTGTTATCTATTAGTAACATTTTAGTATGAACATTATTTTTCCTATTTATTTATATTACCTTGATCAATGTATCTCCAAGGTTAAGTTGTGCTTACCGCGGTTAGTGTTCAGATGCGTAACCATTCAACACAAAACCTTAACCAGCAATTTCATTTACACGTAGTGTCTGTATGAAAATATTTGTGCAAATTTGCCAAATACAACCAAAAAATATTCAATATTCTGTTTTGTGGCCCAAAAACCAATTTTTGTGTTTTTGCTGCTGTTGACTAACTATATGTATTTCCAATTTTGTTAATTGCCAACCATATTGAAAACTGGTAATCGATTGTTTGGGATATTTTTTACTTTTTTACCTGATAGTAAGCGGTTACCGTAGCCTATAGACGCTGGCAACACCAGGGGTATCACTTGCGCGTTGCCGACCCTGTAAAACAAAAGAGGAATAGTTGGGTTGGCAGTATAAGGGTTCAAGTTCCCACAGCCAACAAATCAGCACAACGTTTCCTCGTGGAGTACTGACAACCTTACTCACCGTAAGAAACACAGCAAAGCTCAAAGCAGTGTTATTTCACTTAAATTTTCTGCAAGGCGGAGGTACTTCCCCAGTCGGGCAGCTCCAATTTGAGTGGAATTACTCAAACTTTGCCCTTCCTCTCTTAAAAGCAATAACTGTGTCTTCCACATCATCAGCGATAGAATCGGCAGTGTTTATTTCATAAATTCTAGAGGTACTATCTCATTTCTGGCTGTCGGTGGCTATGCCCTCCCTCTTTATACATACTAGCATTAAGTTCAAGATTGCGTCATTATACAATACTGTGTAAATAAACAATTTACTAAGTTGTTACTTACTGACTTTTGCATGACGACGCAATCTTGAACTTTACCATAACCTTTTTCAGCTTTGCCGTGTCAAACACACCACACACAAAAACTTTCACTACTCAAGTTGCATAACCAGTGGAGCCTCCAAATCTGTGTCGTTCCGCTCTGTTTGACGTCTATAGAGGCAATGAGTTCTTAGTCAGAACACGACTACAGGGTATGAAATTAGCGGGTTCTGTAATACTGCATGTACCTATAGCTCGTAGAACTGATGGCCGATGGGGGGAAAAACTTCTCGAGTGGAGACCACGCTCCGGAAACCACAGCGTAGGACGGCCTCCAACGAGATGCACGAATGACCTGGAATCAATGGATGCTGGCCGCATATAACCGGTCCTTGTAGACTACAGATTGGTTATTGTGTCCATAGTAAGACCTTTGTTCAGCAGTGGACCGCTTGTGAGAACGTTGGTAAAGCCCAAACAGCCTGACCATTCTTTCCTCAGGAAATAAGTATTGCCCAGAAATTGAGGAGGTCTGATGGCAGTCGCTTCGTGTAAAACACTGATAATATTCAGCCGATTCTGGTTAGACTGGAAGCCGACCACAACATAATTGGGAAAAGGCTCGCAGAATGACGATGATGACGTCATCATATTTTTTACGATAATAACAATTAATAAATAATTAGCAGACAATTAAGAAATATATAGCTACAGGACTCCGTGTGCTGATGGTGGCTATTGTACACTCCCTTGTCCTTATCCTTGGAGGCTGGTCGCGTTTTGAAGATTTTCCTACATAGATAAGTTGGTACTCCACGGCACTGTCACCTGCTGCCATATTATAGCGTGGTTTAGGGGAGAACTCTCTACAGTCTCCCTAGAGATGTGCTCTAACAGGCGTTGCATGGGGTCCTGGAGCGGTCTTTTAACAAGATAGATTGTCCTGCACTGTGGACACTGTGTCTTCACTGTGATGGTGGCCACAGGGACAGTTTTAATGGGTAAGAATCTTAAACTCTTCTCCCATGACTTATCCTTAAAGGTCGATTAGTGTTTAAAGGTCCCGTAAACAAAAAAAGTGGGAACTTTTCAACCTGCATTTGCGATCTTGCTGTTTTCATGGCCCACCCCGGTCCACGTCATCGCTCATCAATTTAATGAGTGGCGGCTGGCAGCGGTAGCCATTAATCTCGCGGAAACGAGCCGCGGCGCACATTGTCATGGTAATTACGGCCTTTCGCTTCAACTATCTGAGTCTGAAGTTCCAGCTCCGTCATTTCGTGAATATGGTGGTAAATTTCTAGCGGAAGTCAAAAAAATCATTTGGTCCTTTTTGTGATTTAAAAAAATACCTTAAAAAAACCAGGTTATGTACCTACTCAACTGTTTTTTTTTGTGTATGTTAGGTATGCGATATCTTCGCCAGTCCTTTTATGTATTGATATAAATTTGGTGGGTGTCAGACTATCAGTTCTGAAGATACACCACAGAATGTTTGAAGTCAGTTTTCTTTTCCTAAAGATTTAATTATTGAGTCTGGCAACTTCCATGTAAAAGCAGTGATAGCCTAGTGGCATGACCATTGGACTGCCAAGTCGAAGGTCTCGAGTTTGAACCCAAAGCACGCACTGACTGACTTTTCTAATTCGTGTGCGTATTAATAATTAATTATCACTCCCTTAAACGGTGAAAGAAAACATCGTGAGGAAACCTGCATGCCTTAGAGTTTTTTTTTCGACAGTTTGTGAAGTATGCCAACCCGCACTAGGCCAGCGTGGTGGACTATAGCCTAATCCCTCTAAATATGAGAGGAGACCCGTGCCCAGCAGTGGGACAGTATATGGGTTGATGATGAACTTCCATGTAGAAGCCAATAAGCAAAATGACAATATACGTCAGGTTACGTATCCATCATCATCAGCCTATATTCATCCACGGCTGGATCTCTGAATTAATGAATGATGAAATGAATTTGTTTTTATACCACTAAGATGGCAAACAAGAATACGGCCCACCTGATGGTAAGCGGTTATCGTAGCCTATAGACACTTGCAACACCAGGGGTATCACTTGCGCGTTGCCGACCCTGTAAAACGAGAGAGGAATAGCTGGGTTGGCAGTATGAGAGTCAAAGTCCCCATACTGCCAACACAACTTTCCTCGCGGTGTACTGCCAACCTTTCTCACCGTAAGGAACACAACACAGCTCAAAGCAGTATTACTTCACTTCAAAACGGAGATGGAGATGGAGAGGAACGTTCTGCTAAGCTAAGAGATACTTCCTGTCTATCCAGTCGGGCAGCTTCAATTTGAGTGGAATTACTCCCACTATACCCTAGCTCTCAAAAAAAACATTATACCCATAAACAAGCTAAAATTGTCATCATGTATAATGTTGACCTTAGAGATTGCTCTAAGCGCCCCAGACACGGGTTCTATTGTCTTTACAACGCTTTGCTCGAGTGAGATATACCTTATAAGACTGGAAGTAAGTAACAAACAACGCGTCACAGTACTGTAGGAGATAGACTGCTTTTAGAAAAAAAAAACTCGAATTATCTCTAATTTATGACAGTTACATGTATCATTATAAATTATAAAACATAATTTATCATGACTCCTGTATTCCCTCAAAGGTTCACCAGAGTTGTACTAAAGTACACTCTAAGTTTGCTGGGCAAACATCCAAATTAATGTATTATAAGTACTTGTACGTACAGTCAGCAACGAAAATCGCTAAACATGTTGCAATATGATTTTTAATAAGTAAGAAGTTACTGACCTGTGAAAGTTATGCGAAATAATTGCATAGATGACCATTAAATATTTAGGTTACCTTAATAGAAAAAACCTCTTGGCAAGTTATATATTATAAACATCATAGCTCCAATATGATGTTTATAAAATTTAAAATTAAATTTTAATAAAATGTCGTTGCTGACCATACAAAAAAAAATGAGAGTTTTATTCTATTATCTAGTACCCATATTACAAGGTCTGCTTAGTTTTGGACTAGGTAGTGTTCTGTAGTGTAAAATGTTCCAATAAAAAATGTAATTATTTATTATTTACAAACTCAGAACCTTAAACGTAGTAGTAGCGCTTCAATTAAATTAAAGAGGCAGTTTTTCTAAAGGGCCTTTTGAGACAACAAATCCCTATGTCCTTTTCCGAGGTCTAATCTATCTCTGTACCAAATTTCGTCAAAATCGGTTCAGCGTTTTAGGCGTGAAAGCGTAACAGACAGAAAGAGTTAATTACGCATATTATTATAATATTATATTAACTGGGATTGAAGTACACTTCTGCTTTACCCTTCGGATATAGAGGCGGTTATGTTAATAAATTATATTGACACACCATTAATAATTCAGTTCACTAGCAATCTTGAAATCCAGGATCTAAAGTCGTGTTCCTATTATGCAAACAACGTGGATCCCATTGCAAACAGTTAATTTTAAACCACTTTGCATTTAACATTTACATGTTTTAGCATCGACAATCTTAATTCTATTGAACTTAAGTTCAATTTCCCTTGCGACCAAAATTGTTTTATATCCTTTTTAGTGGTTACAATTTATATAGCTATATATAACTTATTCAATAATAGTTGAAGTATTTTTTTTTTCTGAACTGCCTCATTAGTCTAGTAGTCCTAAGCGCAACTGCTACGCTAGAGGTCCTGGATTCGATTCCCAGGTCGACCAGTGTTATTGGGTTTTTCTATGAAATTCTCAGTAGCAGCTCGGAGTCTGGATTTATGCCCGGTTAATGGCAATAGGGTCGCCCCCTATTACATGGGACCTAAACATACCGGCGAAATGTGGGTGTACATTAGTACACCTCGTCCTAATCCTTCGGGGAGGGAATACAGGCGTGATGGTGTGTTTATGTTATTTTTTTTTTGTTTTGACGTGTTTATCTCTGAAACTACCAGTCGTATTTAAAAAAATCTTTTTGCATTTGATAGCCCAATTTTTAAGGAAGGTCATTTAACATTATCATCACGCTACGACCCTTAAGAACCGAGAAATAAGGAAAAGGGCTGGTTGGGTGAAATTTATAATAATTTGGACAGCACGACGTATGTCGGATCACCTAGTAATAAATATTTTGTACATTTTACTAACTACATCTAGTCCCAAACTAAACAGAACTTGTACGATGGGTATTAGACATACATACCCTCATACCTGTATTCTCCGAAGGGTTAGGCAGAGGTGTACTAATGTACACCCACATTTCGCCGGTATGTTTAGGTCCCATGTAATAGGAAGCGAGCCTATTGCCATGAACCGGGCACAAATCCAGACTCCGAGCTGCTACTGAGAATTTCATAGAAAAACCCAATAACACTTGCTCGACCTGGGGATTGAACCGAGGACCTCTAGCGTAGCAGTCGCGCTTAGAACCACTAGACTAATGAGGCAGTCTGGGTACTAGACAATACTTATATTTGTTTGTCTATACCTACTCACTTATAATATAATACAAAAGAAATACCCGGACAAACACAAACACTTATGTTCATAACATAAATATTTTTGTCCTTGGAAATCGAACCCATGACCTCGTGATCGACACTCCGACACTTGAACCACGAGTACACAGACGTCGTAGTTATATTATTGTAGTACACTATAGCTTACTATTTATAGGTATTGTAAGAAACCAACATCTAAACATATAAAATTACATAACTTTATATTGCATTAAAATACAAATATTAAACGCTCAAGTTCATCACAAAAGCACACTTTGTAATCCGATAAAGTGGCTTATTAGATACTTAACTGAGGTAAAATCTTCTAAAACTCGTACACAAACTAGATTTTACAGCACACAATGTCGTATTCATCTCTTGAAATTCGATCTTTCATTAACAAGCAGATTCCAACACAACATCTATATTGGTCCTTCGGTTCGCAACCTCTCTGCGACATAATCCCAATATTACAGTTGCAAGCACTAAACCGATATAATGGCAGTTGCCTCGCACTGCCGTTTTAATGACGTTTTGAGCAGCTGACAATAAAAAAGATTAGTGTCCACTTGTATTTTTAATTACTTGCCGATGTCGCCATCTGACGGACGCGTTAAGGACTTATGGCTTGTAACGATGGCAGTTACTTTGTATACAAGTGTTTCTGGTCCTTTGAGTACCTCTTCGTAAGTCGATAACATTTTTGGCAGCAACTGTTATGGATGCAGAGATAATGACGAGAAAGGTACCTAATTATTGTTATAAATCGCGAATACTTATATATTTTTTTAATATACTATTATTTGTCTCTTATTTTATTATGAAGTGATGAAGAAAGATCTCGTTCGAATCCAAGGTAACCTCTGACTTTTCTAAATCATGTGCGTATTAAATAATAATCATCAATCACTCTTTTAAGCGGTGAAGGAAAACATCGTGAGGAAACCTGCATGCCTTAGAGATTTTCTCGATGGAGTGTGAAGCTTCCCAACCCTGCAGCGTGGTGGACTATAGCCGAGTCCCTCTCATTCTGAGAGGACTCCTGTGCCCAGCAGTGGGGCAGTATATGATTTAATGACAATCTGGGTTGAAAACAGATAGCACAGTACAATAACCATATTTTAGTGGAAATGACTGCTATTTGACGTTCTCAATCTGAAGCCAAACTGGTTGTCAAAGTTTCGAGTTTTCTAATGTTTGTAATGTCAATCATATGACAACGTTTAAAGTGCAGAGCCGAACATGTAAGAAAATGTATTTTACATTTACAATAGCCATAGAATCTTATTCTAATTTTATCATAATATCAACAGACAATATAAACTCATTTGAAGATCAAAAGGGATTATTTTTCTAAGAAACTCTCTTGCTGTTCTTACCCAACAAATATTATTACAGAAAACTTAATGAACAAAAGCAAATGTTGTTGAAAGTTTTTAAAGGACACATCGAAGTTTCTAGAGCGTAGAAACTCAGTAATTGCTTTTCTTCAATAAACGAGAGCTCAGTGCATCACCTTGTTTGACTAGGCTATCAGGATCGCAAAGAGTTAGTGACGTGAAACGATGACGGTATGTTATCGTAGCTTTATGAGCCCCTGATAGATCCTCAAAAGACTTTAAAAAAAATTGTTTATGTTCTACTACTGAATTAAAAAATAAAATCCCTGTTAAATATTATTGTTTCTATGTGTTTTACCCGGAAATTAAATTCTATCTTTGACAATATTAGACTTTGGACGTCACTAATGCAAAATTGGGAAAAAATGGCCAATGAAGTCATTAGTCATTCATTAGGAATCAATTTAAAATAATTAAATATATACAGAATTGTTAATCTTATTCATTATTTATCTTATTTAGACAGATCAATTATTATATAATAATAATAATAGATTAGGAATAATATTGATATTTCCAAAGTTTCTGTCTAGACTCGGCCGCCTACTTGAAAACTTTAAAAATAGTATCGTGTTATTCCTTCTGTTCAGAATTAAGTTATGTTATTTTAAATAACACTTTGTAATTCATGTGATTACATCTTATGGAACTTTTGAATATCATGTAATATGAATGCAAGTACATACTAAAGTAATACGCCTCTAAGGATACATTATTAATCAAGATTCAATACTGGCGTTTGACGGCGCGAGATTCAAGCTCCTTTTGTCACTTAACTCCTGGTAATCTAAGATTAGCAAACAAGCTTGTAATCCGTACAAATTCATTATGATTGGGTGTCAGCTTACAATGTTTACTGGTTCAGGGCTGCCAATTTTAAATTATACAACGGATTCGTTCCAATTTTGAACGTGTTCCAATGAGTTCTGTTGATGTAACTCCACTTTCAAGTTTGGAATCGGTATACCAAAAGTACACCAAGTAAAGAGGTTTTGATATAATGCCATTCATCATCGTCATCATTATATCAGCCACAGAAGGTCCACTGCTGAACAAAGGCCTCCCCTATAGACTTAAAAAAAACGGTTATAAGCCGCCTGCATTCAATGACTTCCAGTGACCTTTACCAGGTCGTCCGTCCATCTCGTTGGAGGCCGTCCCACGTTGTGCTTTCCGGTGCGTGGTCTCCACTGAAGAATCGTTTTGCTCCAGCAGCCAGTCTCAACTATGTCGGCAACTTGTTTGATTTGTTATAAAATTTGGTATTTCATTGTAATTCAGGTGATTACGCCCTACATCTTTTCTGAGTACTTAATCTTAAACAACAATACAATCATATCGATTCAAAACTAGTGTATAGTTTTGAAAATGAATTATAAGACATTCTATAGATCCAAAAAGATGATGGTTTTTGCGAAATACCACATATTTTTATCGTATAATTTCAAAAGCTATAACGCTCCGAAACTGGCTTCTTTCTTTTAAGTATGGCGCTAACTTCAACACTGAAATAATTGAGAGAAATTCCCACGGGACTTGTCCATTTGCCTCTTATGTACCTACATATATAAACAAATAAAAAATCATGTCACTTATTAATGTCATAATTTTTTACCTAAAGGGCCGATCATTGTAACCCGACACTCATATTTACTTGTACCTAAACAAATGGAAAGCGGTATCAAGCCTCTGTTTAATGTCATTGACCGCTGTTGCGGATCATGATATTATATTGTTATGGACATCGGTGTTTCTTGTTCGACCAAACGCTAACGGAGTCCTGTATAAACAAAACAACATCAATCTTTGTGTAAACACGACACCCACTTATAGTAGGGTTTATTTCTTGCAACCTGATAATATTGGCAGTTTTTCTGAAGTTTTATTTGTAACTTCGTTGCTGCTACGTAGGCGCAGGGGCTACGCAGTGGCTACAGATTGCCTACGCAGTGGCTACAGAGGGCCTACGCAGTGGCTTCAATGGGTACGCACTGGCTACACAGCAGCTACGCAGTGGCTACACAGGGCCTACGCAATGGCCACAATGGCTACGCAGTGGCTTCGCTGGCTACGCACTGGCTACGCAGCAGCTACGCAGTGGCTACTGAGGGCCTACGCAGTAGCTACAATGGCTACGCACTGGCTACGGAGCAGCTACGCAGTGGCTTCACTGGCTACGCTACGCGAGTGCTACTACTAATATATAGTCTTAGTAGATTATTGATTCTAGTTTTAATCAAACAACATTACAATGAATCTACGTCCGCTAGCGGTCAAATTGACCGAACATCTTCATGCTTTTATTCCCGAAAGATTTGGGCAGAAGTGTATTGACGCAAACCCACAGCTCGTCGTTGTTAAGTCTTTATACAATAGTAGCGATCCTATTTTACTAGACACTGGATATTCCAACTCCGAGTTTTGTAATAGAAATAAACACGACTCGACTCTCGACCTCGTGTTCTTACTAACAAGCAACAAGGTTTTCCTCGTAGGTTAATTTCCGTAGATCTTATCTGTTATAATAACAAATAGGGCAAGGCTATAATTAACTGAGCACAAATCTAATAAGATTAGTTACCTGCCTCATCGGGCTAGTGCTCGCAAGAGCGGCTACGGGTCGTGAGGTTCTCGGTTCGCTTTGACGTCGAACCGATTCTCATTAGAACTCAGTTTGGATTTTTGCCCGGTTAATGGCAAGATCACCCTCATGGGACTAATAAACATACCGGCGATATGTGTACACTTTTGCCTAAACCTTCGGGAGTAAAAGCGTAATGGTCCACGTTATGTTTAATAAAATAAAACCTTCTTTACTTTGCCATAAAACAGAAATCACGACAGTGAAGCTGATGTCTATTACGCGTGAATTTCAGTTAGGTACCTATACATTTTCACGGTTGTTATTTTATCCCTTCTCACCATACCACTACGGTTCTAATTATAAAGAATACAATTTGCATTAGCTTGCTGCGTAAGTAACAATATTTTAAGCACAAAAACAGGTAGAACGCGCCTCCTATTGAAAAATAACAGATACAATCGCAAACTAGCTATGAAGCGGTTGGCTGTAGTAGTTCAGCTGTGGAAACACAGATGGCGTTTTATAAAACTTCCGGCTGCGTTCCATTTATCTACTGATAAAGTTTCGTTTAATTTCAATTACAATAAATGGTATGGTAATATCGAACGCACTTCTTTTATATTTATGATAACTTTATTGGTTAAGCATTTCTAGATACGTTATGCAAAGTTACTTATAATGCATCATTTCAAAATAACTTACAGGCGAACGATTAGAAGTTTGTTTTGCACAAATTTCACTAAAACTTTTTTCTTAATTGTTTTGTATCGATTTTCTTTATTTGTAAATTATTATTATTATTAAAGACGACTTTGGATATTTGGCATTAAGTGTATAAAACTGTCGTGTCTATAAAATTGACGGGTCTGCTGACCCACAAAAGCACAAAATGCAGCTTCGTGTTCTGTCGAAATTATTTTTCTTTTTCTTCCACAAAATATACTGGACTACCCAAACGCAACCTTATTTATCTTTTTAGTTTTTAAAAGACACGGCTCGTATTGAAACTAAACTTGCGGTGCGGGAGATTTTAAAATCACATGGGTTGTTTATGGTATATATATAAATTATTTTTTAAAGTAACATATTACTTTAAAAAATAATTTAAAAAATTAGACTAAGAAATAAGTACCTAGTATCTAACTACTTATTTTTTACAGTCTATCACGCTATTTTAACTAGGTTTTGTTTAACACACCACACAGCATACGCTGTGATATGCAGTGCTATAACAAACATTATATTATGCATGACATACTCTATCATAATTAACGTGTTAATTATATCACAATGTCACTTTATCATCCGATCAAATGACCGCCATTTATAAATTTTTGGTATAATTGATATTCATTATTTAGTATGGAGTGCGAATTTAGCAGAGAGTGGGTAATTTGAACTTTAACTATAGCCTCACGTTCAAATTCCATAATCATTATAAATTAATTATACAGGGTGTTACAAAACTACCCTTAAAGCAAGGGTAAGGGTAAGGTTAAATGGGGCCTTATAACGAGTCCATTCACAATATTTAAGAACCGTAGTAGCGCTGTATAACATACCCCAAAAACAGGAAAACAACAACATTTATGAATGAAAAACTATTAAAGTAGACAATTATTGGGTTAAATATTTAACAGAAAGGCCTACTGAAATGCTGTCATGTCAGGGAACCAGAATAATCTGGTTCCCTGACATGACAGCTGACAAAATTTTTGGCTTTCATAATTAATTATATTTTTTACGGGATATTTTGTAACACGTTGTTTATTTAAATAAATAATAATATTATTTATTTAAATAAATAATAAATATTTTTGGACAATTTCACACAGCACCATCTAGTCTCAAAGTAAGCAGAGCTTTTACTATGGGTATTAGACACTGGATATAATACTTATATATGTATGTATATATTTTTTGAAACTTTTTTTTGTAAATATATACTTATAATACATAAGAAACACTCAGACAAACACGAACACATCACATAAATATTTGTGTTCTGTGGGAATTGAATCCCCGACCGCGTGATAAGCAGTCCGACACCCGAACCACTACACCACAGACGTCGTCATATAGTCAATAAGTTTTTGAAATGTGGAAACAACTAGAACAAGAGCCTTTGTTAATTTTTTAAATACGTTCTATTTTTTTTCTCATAGTTATTACCTAATCAAACAATCTGCAAGCATAACGCAAATCCGCGTTAGACGCTGCCAATTTGTGGATGGTTAACGAATCAAGCAGTGATAGCCTAGCGGTATGACCATTGGACTGCCAAGTCGAAGGTCTCGAGTTCGAACCCAAGGCTCGCACCTCTGACTTTTCGAATTCATGTGCGTATTAATAATTATTTATCACTCGCTTATACGGTGAAGGAAAACATCGTGAGGAAACCTGCATACCTTAGAGATTTTTCTCGACGGTTTGTGAAGTATGCCAACCCGCACTAGGTTAGCGTGGTGGACTATAGCCTAATCCCTCTCAATATAAGAGGAGACCCGTGCCCAGCAGTGGGACAGTATATGGGTTGATGATGATAACCAATCTTAACACATTGAGCCCCCATCGTGCCTCGGAAAGCACGTAAAGCCGTCGGTCCCGGTTGTCATAGAAACACCTATGACAATCATCAGTGGTAGTCAGAAGCCTAAAAGCCTGACAACCAGTCTAATCTCAGAAAATCGGTATTGCACATAAATTGGGTTGTAAGGTTCTGATGGCAGTCGCTTCGTGTAAAATACTGATATTCAGCCGCATCTGGTTAGACTGGAAGCCGACTCCAACATAGCCTGGGAAAAGGCTAGGATAACATTTTATAGAAACGTGACTCTTCTCCATCTATTTACTACACATCATCATCAACCCATATACTGTCTCACTGCTGGGCACGGGTCTCCTCTCATATTGAGAGGGATTAGGCTATAGTCCACCACGCTGGCCTAGTGCGGTTGTCAGACTACACACACCGTCGAGAAAAATCTCTAAGGTATGCAGGTTTCCTCACGATGTTTTCCTTCACCGTTTAAGCGAGTGATAATTAATTTATTAATACGCACATGAATTCTAAAAGTTAGAGGAGCGTGCCTTGGATTCAAACTCAAGACCTTTGACTTAGCAGTCCAACGGTCACATCACTAGGCTATCACTGCTTCATATACTACACATTGTCGTCAAATTATCATTTTAGGAACATTGGAAGAACTTAACAAAATTCTAGACAGAAAATGCTCTTAAATTAAAACCAAAATCCACTCACACGTGTCATCACATTTGTCAGTTCGACGAAGCTTTCAGGCACTGAGGCTACATCCGATCCGATCCAGTCCGTGACGTCACGGTCCGTATGATCGCATTAAGAGATTAACACTTGAATATGGTCCAAATTAATAGCCAAGTACTATATTTAGACAGTAGAAGCCGCTGCGTCAAAAACGCCAAATATGTCACCTAGCCAAACTAATAATGTCTTGTGGGGAATGATGGCGGTTAATTTTTTTAAATTTTTATTTAGTCATTTATTTCAGGCATCCATGGCCCATAAATAAATACCTTACAAACTAACATATATACATCAGTCTACCCGTGACCATGGACGCTGTAGAGGGTCCGAAACGTCGGGATTAATATTAACAATATAACGCGATAAAATCCGTAAAAAGTAGTTTTATTTCAATATATCTACATAAAAGACAAATATTTATTATTATTTATTTATTATTAATACCACTTACAATATCTTTACAGGAATATCCCAATACGATATCAAAGCTAAATTTAAATTTATTATAAACACGATTATGTTTCAGACTTCAAAGTGACTAATTTTTCTGCTACTTCTGTGAATTTCGACCAGGTACCTACATTGAAATATATCAATATGCTTAGCTATTAAATTAATAAGCCGTATGGCGCGCGATAGAGGTGCCCATTTAAGCAAGTTGGTCCTAGCCACCGGCACACTGAGCGTGTCAGGGCGGCGGCGCGCACCCACGTAGTTCGTGGGCGCGCACAGGCTCAGCGCCTGCAGCAAGTCAGGCTGATGCAGCTGGCCGCGCAGCACGCGCCACACGTAGCGCGCCAGCCGCACGCTCAGCCGCACATACCCTACCATTTTTTTTTTTTTTTATAGTACGGAAAATCCTCATGGATCCTCCGCCACCCGGGGAGGTGGCAGGGTATGTCGGACTCATACCGACTAAAAACCGCACTTCAAAATCTAGTGAATTTATTTTGTATTTTCTCCACCATAAGATCATATTTAGCCTTATGGGGATTCCAGATAATTGCCAGCTTCGACAACAGCACATCATTATCTAAAATGTGTTAGTATATAAAACTTAAACCTATGTTAGTAACACTTCACTGTGCACTAATTGTCTTTCTGCCGTCCTGTAGTACTTGTCCGCGGAAGCGACGGAGCACCACACAAAAAAAATTAGAGATGAGAATGCTGTTGAACTAATTTTCTATTTTTGACACCGTCTGTATGATTGCCGGACGCTAATTACGAGTTCGTGGATTCGCTTCCCACAGGACACAAATATGTATTCGTAGCGAATTTCACGGATTTCATGGCCATATGACTATATAATGTGAAGGTTAGCGCGGTTGAGTTACACTTATATAATAATAATAATAATAATATTTTGGGACATTTTTACACAACACCATCTAGTCCCAAACTAAGCAGAGCTTGTACTATGGGTACTAGAGAATGGATATAATACTTCTATACTTTTTTTTTGTAAATACCTACATACTTATAATACATAAGAAACACCCAGACAAATACTCATGTTTTATCCACACAAATATTTGTGTCCTGTGGGAATCGAACCCACGACCCCATGATCAGCAGTCCGGCACTCGAACCACAGAGGTTGACTTTATTTAATATAGCCTTGATTTCCATGTATTCCATGTATTGAAAGGTTAGTCAGAGGTGTATCAATATGGTGTCAAGCTACCACAATCTGTCAAATGTCTTTAATTGATTTTCAACTTTAATACAAGACATTGAAATAAAACTAGACCCGTAGACCCGGAGTCTACCCGTGACCATGGACGCTGTAAAGGGTCCGAAACGTCGGGATTAATAATATCAATATACGCGATAAAATCCGTAAAAAGTAGTTTTATTTCAATGTATAATATTCGCGTAAATGTCAGAAATTTAATACAAGACAATAAGGTTCATATTCAATTGGGAAAATTTGTCAATTTTGGATAGCTTGACCTGCTGGTGTCTGTGCACCCCCACCCCATGCCGATATGATAAGTCCCATATAACAAGGGGCGACCTAATTGACATTAACTGGGTACATAATATACCATGAATGAATGAATGAAATAACAGCTGCGGTGTTTCCCTTGCGTTATGACATGTCCTTCTTCAAACGAGGCCTAAATAAATCTCTATACCACACACAGTAGGCGGCGGCACAGCTCTGATGTCCATGGGCGGCGGTAACCACTTAACATCAGGTGGGCCGCTTACTGGTCTGTAACCGTAGGCAATAAAAAAAAAAAAACAAATTTGCTGCGACTAAAAATATCACAATAACACTGCTTTACCTGGGAATCGAACATATAACCTCAAGCTCAGCAGTCACTAATGAGGTAGTCAATTAAATCGTTAATTCGTCAATTTAATCGTTTAATTATATTATCTTTAAACGCATCTTTGACCTAAGTAAAACTTGTTACACAAAATTTAAACCCCAAATTTAAGCACCTACGTCACTAACTACAAATTATAACATAACGTTTAAGTTTAATTACGTCACCTTAGCGCTAACACTGTGTACGTAAACCCGCACGTTAATACAAAGAGTAATTAATGACTTGCTTCGTCGTGTTGAGGGCTCTTTCAACAATTAAACTATTTCAATAATATAACAATATTTTATGCATATTAGGCGGTGATAGCCTGTTGATATGACCATTGAACTGCCATGTCAAAGGTAAAAAGGTCTAATCCAAGGTACGCACCTCTGTCTTTTCAAAATCATGTGCATGTTATTTTATTTTATTAGGGATAACAAACAGCAGTGTACTAAAAATTAAACAAAATGTAGTATAGTATTAAATACACTACTCACGACATTATCCACGTATTACAAAACAAATAGCTAACTGTTAAAAACGACAATTGAAATCTTCCTTAATATTAATACCAATTACAATTACAACCGCTTTTTGTAGAGCCTTATAGCCTAGATCAGTATGAGAAATAAAGTAACTATCTCTAGAAATATATAATATTACTGATACGAACTTGTATGTTAGTAATTAATCATCACTCGCTTAAACGGTGAATGAAAACATTGTGAGGAAACCTGCATGCTTTAGAGAATTTTCACAACAGAATGTGAAGTCTGCCAACCCACACCCAGACAAACACTTATGTTGATCACATAAATATTGTATCCAATGGAATCGAACCCATGACCTCGGGATCGTAGTCTGACAAAGAACCTATAGAGCACACACATCGCTCATCATATTATTTTACAAGTCAAATCCTTACTATGCCTACTGATATAAATGCAAAAATAACTCTTTCTGTCTGTTTGTTACGCTTTCACGCCTAAACTGCTAAACGGATATTGAAGAAATTTAGTACAGAGATAGATTACCTGGAGAAGGACAAAGGCTACATTTTGTCTCAAAAATATCCTTGGGATACAGATGAAACTGCAGGGCAATCAGTACTTTAAATAATATTCATTTAAGTAAAGTTGGTGTTCTCATGAATACATATTATTATTTCGTCAAAAAATCGTAATTTTAATATTGATAGAAAAAATAAATTATTAAGAAAATTCCATTATAAATCTTTTTATCATTGAAATGAAACGGAAAAGACATTACGGGGTGTGAATAAAAATGATCTGCTCTCCAAAACCTACTCTCATTTACATATTATATTATTTCATTTGATTATAAATTCAAATAAATATTTACATTCGTTTTTTCAGGGATGACTATATTGAAATGAATATAAAAAAACCGAGTGCGTTTTGGACTCGCGCACGAAGATTTCCGTACCAACATTTGACAAAACTACTTGTTTTTGCGGTAGCATCACCCACCCACTTTTGGTTGTGATTTATTTCCGTTATTAATGTACACGGCACAAAAATCATGTTTGTTGTATGGGAGGCCCCCTTAAATGTATATTTTATTCTGTTTTTAGTATTTGTAGTTATAGGGGCAACAGAAATACATTATTAATGAAAATTTCAACTGCCACGATTCATGAGATACAGTCTGGTCACAGACAGACGGACGAACGGACGGACAGACAGACGGACGTCTTAGTAATAGGGTTCCGTTTTTAACCTTCGGGTACGGAACCCTAACAACGTATACCATCACGTTTGTATTTCCTGAAGGGCTTAGTAGAGCTTTACTAATGTACACCCACAGTTCGCTGGTATATTTAAGGTCACATTTGATGGACATCTGACGAGGCTCTCGTTAGACGGCTGGATCAAGGGCTTAATACAGAAAGCAGTACTCTTGGACACGGCGCGTATCGTCAGGTTCCTCTCGCTGGATCCCTGACTACTGATAGCTTGGATACTGTTCCCGATACCGGTGGGCTACTATTTTTAATATTTTTAAATGTTTTTATATGTTTATACTTATGCTAAAATATTTAAAAATATGTAAAAATATAAATAAAGGGAATAATAATTAATAATTTTAAAAAATATTGACTTTAACATATTTTTCAATATAATGAATTCCAGAACAGATCCAAAACAGTTTTTCGGTGAGAATAACCCTCGGTAAAGATTTGGTATGAGTTATAAGCGTGATAGTATGTTTCTTGCAAAGCTTGTAAAAAATCATATCTCATATCGAACTTTTTTTTCAAGTTATCTGAATGATGAATAGACCCAGAGCAACACAAGCATCAACTTTCACAGACCATTAATTACTTGCATTAACTCCAGATCCCGCTAACAGATGGCGCTGTCCGCAATTTTAATTGGCGCTCAAAGTTTACCCATAAAACAGACGGGTCCGCGAGACATCACTCAGAATGAGGTCAGGTCTTTGTTTTAAGGAAAACTAAGTAATTGGACTTGAAAATTAGGTTAAAACTTAGGCGATGATTAAACAGTTTGTGTTTTAAAGTTTCACTTTAGTTTGTGTAACTAATTTAGTTTTAAAACTCACAAATCGCAAGCTTTACTTAGGTACTTAATTGTTTTTGGTTTTACACTTGCAAAATTTCTTACATAATAAACTTTTTTGTAATTGAATTTGGAAAACGATAGAAAATGCAGTGTATTTAATTGATTACCTACTAATATATCAAAATATAATCCGAGCTGTCATCGGAGCCCTCACAGGGCATTTTATAACAAAATAATGGCATGCTTCATAAAATGAAGCTGACCTTGAATATTGATTGTAGAGCTTGTGGTGAATTCAGGGAAACAATGCAGCACATCTTGTGTGATTGTGACATCATAGCGACGAAACGGATGAGTCATCTCGGCAACGGATACCCGAAGCCAGAGGACAACAGGTTCCTTCCTCTTAGTGGGCTAGACGCCTTCATGAACCACGTATTTGAAGAGTAAGAAATGAACCATGCTGGGGATAACACAACAGATCACATTTGGTCGAAGTGTTGCTGGCCATGCCAGCCCCCACTGCTAAGATTAAGATTAAGTAAAGTTAAAATAGACAAAGCCAGCAGCAGTTTTCAGCTACTCAAATTCTCCACCACTGCATAATCCAAAGATCTACACTGTGGTGAGGCCAAAAGGACATAGAGATGACATGTACGAGATTAAAGGGTAATGAGCAGAGATCAGAAAAGGTAGAATATATATTTACCTAAACATAGAAATAAGCAACATAGAGTGGAAAATACCTCCCTATGGAAATAACCAACAGTGTTTTTTTTTGTTTAATATAAAAAAAAATAGATTTTTCGTATAAATTATATTCCAAGTCGATTATATAATTCGTAATTCTTGAATCTCGGGATGAAAACATGATTCATGATGATGATTCCGGGATTTCAGGGAGGTATTGTTTACTCCACGTCACATACTCTACCTAAAGGTCATATAAATATACTCTACTTACTAATTTCGATCTCTGGCAATGAGTTTAACAGTCTATCTGCTAGCAGAAATGAGTAACAGGAATATAAAACTGCTACTGATTTCGTTCGGTTGGTACCGCTGTAATAATGTCATCGAAGTTTTTGAAGTGCACCTCAGCATTTTTTTGACGTTGTTTCAGTCAAAAGCTGTAGTAATCAAATTGTAAAAGCTTTTATCACAGGATTCCTTTACTCTAGTGTAGCTTTTAATACAATGAACCGTAGGCAGCTCTCGTTCACTAGTAAACATGGCCGCTAGTAAATTCATCAATCAGGTCATACGTGATCGATACAGTTCAGAATTGTTAAGCAGTTTTTACAATTTATTTCAATCTTGTTACTTTTGGTAACTGGCGGCAAAAATTCTCCAAGAATACGAGACACCTGCATAAAATGGATGAAAGAGCATGATACTATTCTATTACGCGTGCGCGCAATACATGTTAAGAACTTTGCAATATTTTATTAGCTTAAGAGATGCAGGGCATCAAAATGGGGCTGCTCGGCTGGGAAAATACCTCGGCCTTGCAGAAAATCGAAGTGAAATAACACTGCTTTGAACTGTGTTGTGTTTCTTACGGTGAGCAAGGTTGCCAGTGCTCCACGTGGAAACGTTGGGTTGCCAGTGAGGGGACTATGACACTTATACTGCCAACCCAGCTTTTCCTCTTTCGTTTAACAGGGTTGGCAATGCGCAAGTGATACCGTCGCGCAAGCGTCAGATAATTTTAAAATCGGCCCAATAGTTTTTGAGTTTATTCAAATTCAAGTTTATTATATTAAAAATACAAATCTTTCCTCTTTATAATATTAGTGTAGCTGTAGATCTGCATATTCATTTGTTTTATGTTCTATCTATCAGCCACGGACATCCACTGCTGAACATAGGCCCCAAAATCGCCACAAAAATCGGTTCTGCGCAGACTGCATTCACCAACTCTCCTCGACCCTCATGAGGTCATCCGTCCACCTAGTCGGGGGCTGGCCTACGCTGCGCTTTCCTATGCGTGGTCACCACTCCAGGACTTTAGATTTATGCTCGCAAAACTGGAATTAGAAGAAAAAAAGAAGAAAGAAAAAGTATTTTTTTTCGCCCAATACGACGCATGACAATTATTAATGGGCTAAAGGCCAATGTCTCAGTTTTGACACTGAGTTGGTAACTAAGTGCCAACATAATCAAAAAATAAACAAACTAAACTAATAAATTACAAACAAATAGTAAATACTGTAATTATAGATCTATTCATACAGTAAACAATTCCAGTGACATTTTTTACCATTCTGAATATACTCTAGGTTAAAAAACTACATTCCAAACACAGTCTTACAATTTCAATAAAACAAATAGACCTCACTCTGTTAGGGATCGCGGCAGCTGCAATCTTTACAGCAATCTTAACGTACCAAGTTGAACAGTCTACATTATTTACCTTCAGCAAAATAAGCAAACATCTTGTCTTCACACCGAGCTAACTAATAGTGGCAGAGGTCAGTGACCTAAGGCTGTGTGTACAGTATCCTAACGAAGTTGATCGCTAACGTGTCTGTCAAATATTTTGTAAGGAAAACTTCTACAGCCAATCTTTTTTCTTTTTTTTTATACCTCTAAGGTGGCAAACAAGCTTACGGCCCACCTGATGGTAAGTGTTTACCGTAGCCTATAGACGCTTGCCACACCAGGGGTATCACTTGCGCGTTACCGACCCTGTAAAATGAAAGAGGAATAGTTGGGTTGGCAGTATAAGGGTCAATCTCCCACTGCCAACACAACGTTTTCTCACGGAGCACTGATAAAATTTATCCAGCAATTAAACAAAACTGCGACTAATACACCAATGACATCATGATCATCATCCCATATACTGTCCCATTGCTGCTCTCAGATTGAAAGGGATTAGGCTATAGTCCACCACGCTGTCCTAGTGGGTTGGCAGACTTCACACACCGTCGAGAAATCTCTGAGGCATGCAGGTATCCTCAAGATGTTTGTAATTCACTGTTTAAGCGAGTGATAATTAATTATTAATACGCACATGAATTTGAAATGTCAGAGGTGCGTGCCTTGGATTCGATTTCGAGACCTTTGACTTGGCAGTCCAATGGTCATATCACTAGGCTATCACTGCTCACTAGGCTATCACTGCTCACTAGGCTATCACTGCTCACTAGGCTATCACTGCTCACTAGGCTATCACTGCTCACTAGGCTATCACTGCTCACTAGGCTATCACTGCTCACTAGGCTGTCACTGCTCACTAGGCTATCACTGCTCACTAGGCTATCACTGCTCACTAGGCTATCACTGCTCACTAGGCTATCACTGCTCACTAGGCTATCACTGCTCACTAGGCTATCACTGCTTACTAGGCTATCACTGCTCACTAGGTTATCACTGCTCACTAGGTTATCACTGCTCACTAGGCTATCACTGCTTACTAGGCTATCACTGCTCACTAGGCTATCACTGCTCACTAGGTTATCACTGCTCACTAGGCTATCACTGCTTACTAGGCTATCACTGCTTACTAGGCTATCACTGCTTACTAGGCTATCCCTGCTTACTAGGCTATCCTTGCTTACTAGGCTATCCCTGCTTACTAGGCTATCACTGCTTTTGGGTATACCTAGACTTATCTCGTTACGCTATCTCCAAAATTCATACTTCTGCATAAATGCTTTGTTTTCGCTGACAGATAATAAGGTGTCCGGATTAAGCCTAAGCCGGTTTCTAGACTGAGCACAACGTCTAGACTGTCTGAACGAAGTTGAACATAAATATTTCGTTTTTAAGATCAACTTTTATTAGATAAATTATGCCTAGTAGCAGTAATTTTAATGACGTAATTTATTGTACATTCAATTTTAAAACGGTATTTTATTTTTTTGGAAACTTTATTTTGATTTGCTTTTCACACAATAACGGTATACAAAGCAGACTTAATGCTAGTATTCAAAAATTACATTTTAAAGAAATAAATCTATAATATAGAAATAAAATGAACGCCATATACTTCGGGCCCAAATCAAAACTCCGTAGCAAAAATTTCGGTTGAAGAATATAGTAATATGACTTGGATAAAAAGCACTGACGTCACCTATGGGACGTAGAATGTGGAAGGAAAATTCGAAACCACAGCCATTGGGTATATAGTGCCTAAAAAGTCCAGTGTACTTAACCGGAACAAAATTCTGTTAAAAAGGATTCGAATATCGACATCAAAAAAATTTTTTTGATGTCGAATTTGAATTTTTCATCAAAAAAAATCCGTAGCAAAAATCAAATTTTACAGAAAACCCAATAATACTTTACTTGACCTGGAAAGCGAACCACACCACCAGACTAAGCAGTCTCTAGTTAAATAGACATTAAATCATTTATTAGATATATATTTTTTATTAAATAAATTAAATCTTGTGTGGACGGGCCCTTACATGAGTGTACCAGAATGTCCACCAACAGAAAACGATGGCGTGATATTGTGAGGCGTATAACATCTGCCCCCGATAATGCTACTACATGACGACCACGACCGCTCTGACAAGAGGGAAACGATTTAGAAGGAGTTAAATAGACTGCATTCAACAGTGCAACACTAATTTAAGCTAAATACATAATTGTAATTTTCAGAATTTTTAACATTACACAAATACATTTTTCATTTATTTAGCGAAGGAAAAATCAACCGCGGGCAGGATTCGAACCTGCGTCTTTTGGTTAAGTACACCAGACGCTATGGTCACTAAGCCACCGCGAGTCCCACGAGCCATCTCGAAATTGTGAAAGCAAATTAACCTTAAAATCTAAACATGAAAAATGCCAAAAAATTCATTTTTCATTGTTTAATATTTAATTATTAAAAAGATTAAGATAACATAAACAAAACGGGAATATAATTATCGGTACGGTAAACAAAACAACCCAGTTATTTGCTTCAATTTTTTGTATCGAAAATTCTTTCGTTTTAATATTGCCTTAGGCAACAACGCATTATTTTATCTGCATTCGGAATTCTTTTAATCACAGCCTTGATGAATAATTATTTTAAAGTAATTAATCCCTATGTATTTGTGTGAGGGGTGAGCTTTTCTTATGTATTATAAGTATTATTTACAAAAAATAAGTATTATATCCATTGTCTACTATCCATAATACAAGTTCTGCTTTGTTTGGGACTTGATTGGTGCTGTATAAAAAAATTACCCTTACTTCCAACCGATTTTGATAAAAATTGTTACAGATATAAGAAGAAGGACAAAGGCTCTTTTGTCGCAAACAAAACTTTGACATGCAAGTAAAACCGCCGGGAACAGCTAGTATTCCATAGAAGTATTTTTTTAATCTTCATTTAAGGGTACTTGAAGATTTTATAGACGGCGTGTGAAGTGTGCCAACCCGCATTAGGCCAGCGTGGACTGTTACTGTAGCCTAATCCATCTCATTCTGAGATGAGACCCGTACCCAACAGGGGGACCATAGATAAATGATGAATGAATGATAATGATGACTACCACTAACGATTGTCATAGGTGTTCGTCACAACCGGGACCGACGGCTTTACGTGCTCCCCGAGGCACAATGGCGCAATGTATGTATAACATAATTAAGAGAATAAAACAATAGGAAGCGCCACTCCCGTTCCATTAATTCCCGCCTTATTAATATCTAATTCGCCTAATGGGATGCTAATAAAATGGCGCCAAATGATGGCAATACAATAGGACACCTGTTTATTGTTTACGGTATACACATTTAGATGGGAATTTATTTCTAATATTCACTAATGAAAATAATATAATCTTTCTTTCCTATTTTGTAATGGTATTGTATTTTTTTTTATATTTTGCCTGTATTGAATCACTCCAGAGCATAAGCTTCCCTCTATTACATAGGTCTTTTTGTTGTGCTATTTCTCTCCAGTTCTCAAGGAAGACATGGTTGTCTAGCCATCTCATCTGTGGTCTGCAGCGTCTCCAGTTTTCTTTTATACCACTAAGGTGGCAAACAAGCATACGGACCAACTGATGGTAAGCGGTTACAAGAATTCAGAATTGAATATCATGTACAGATTTGCCAGGCTTTATGAAATAAGGCACAAAAATATTGAATATTTTATGCTTACTGTCTACGACACATTCACTCATCGTCTTTGTCTCAATATAACATTCATTCTCATTCATTCTTCCCTTCCGTTCAAAACCTTGCAATTTCTAATTGTCACTTGTTTTTCCAAAATTGTTAAAAATTGTCAGTAAACGCACATACATACTTTAAACTTGTTTATTTTATCATAAACAAAATTGGCGACCGTGACAGGACCTGCAATCGACGGATCGACATTATTTAGCCACTCAGATTATTCCCACGTCAAGGGCACTCGAAGGACATCACCGACACCGGACGAAATCTACCAGTACCAACGGAAAGTCGTGCTGTAAATCAATATCGCCGTGCTTGTGGACTGGCAGCCTACAATATTACCTGGGTCAAGCAACCTTACCTTCGCCAAGCCATTCTGGAAATTCTGCTGGGGCTACGGAACTCCGATCGGGCAGAGCCCGCTGTTGGAACAAGTCTAAAGAATCACCTATTTACTATCTACGTGCTCCTGCCATCGAAAGGAATACCTATCCATCTAAAAGTGAGCCCGTTCCATCTTATTAACTTACCTACCAACCTTTAGTCTGTGCATTTAGCGGATTGAGTTTCTCGAGATCAAGTGAAATTCCTATTGTTTTCTATTGTGTCTAGTGTGCCTAACCATATCCTCGAAAGAGGCCTAAAAGATTAGGCAAAGCACAAATTATCCTATTTAATTTCACTTAACGGCTAACTTCCATAGACTGACCGCCATCTTAAATTAATGCACTTATAACTGCAACTTCTTTTTCTTGACAGTTATTTATTCAATCCAAACAATATTTCTAAACCTATTCCACTATCTTAGATTCTTGAAGCCAATTAGCACCCATTTCTACCTATAAAACACTTTTAAATACACTTATTCCCGAGTTTAACTGTAAAGGTTACAAATCGTGTTTTCGTCATACGTGTTGTTGTTATCAGTTAACTGAGGCGCACGGAATTAATCTATTCCAGTGATTATTGTGACACGGCATCGCTTGCGCATCGCTGTTACCTGACTGCCGGCCAACCCCACCTGCATCGATCACCATCGTATGCGGTCTACGTGTGTCGCCCGCATCAGCTGATCAACAAAGCGAGGAGCGTATCGTATGCTATACATATCTTGTTATCCATTTATGTAATCATTAACATCTGTTGTGGTAGCTCATCGCGAGTTTTATGATTCAAAATGTCTGAATCTTTAACGATAAAAGAATTAATTAGCAAACGGGGTTCTATTAAAGGGCGCGTTACGAAATTTAAATTAAGCTTTGATGTTTTAGCATCTTTAGAACGTATTTCTGATTTAGAAGTAAGTAAACTCTCGATGAAACTATCCAAAATTGAGTCATTATTCATTGAATTTGATGAGGTGCAAAGTCTGATTGAAATTCATAACTCAGATAGTCAAAGTAGCGAGATAGATTATAGGGATTTAGTAGAACAAGATTTCTACCATTGTATCGCATTAGCACAAGATTTAATTAAGAAAAATTCGAAACCTCAAAACAATGATAACGATTCTCAAAATGAATCATCTATAATGGCTACGTGTCGTCATAACGATCATAGTTGTAATCCACTAGGATTTAAATTACCTGTGATAAAAATTCCAAACTTCGACGGTACATATTTCAAGTGGTTGGAGTTTAAGGAAACATTTGTTTCACTAGTTCACAATAATGATAAAATCGAAAGTATTCACAAATATCACTACTTACAATCATACCTTGAGGGAGAAGCCGCTCGAGTGATCGCTAATTTGGAAGTCTCTCATAGTAATTATTCCGAAGCATGGAAACTTTTGTGCGACCGGTACGACAATAAGCGTCAATTGATAAATAATCATCTTAAGGCACTGTTTAGCGTTAATTTAGTTCAAGAAAATGATAAGTCCTTAAGATTTGTTATTGATCACGTCACAAAAAACTTACGTGCACTTAATACACTCGGTCTTCCTACTGACAAATGGGATATTGTAATTATATATATTATTGCAGGAAAGTTAAATAGTAGTACATATTTTAAGTGGGAAGAACATAGAAATAACTTGAATGACATACCTTCACTAAATGATTTCTTTAGTTTTCTAAAAGCGCGCGCTGATGTTTTGGAAACGGTTTATCGCCATAAACACGATAATCAAGACAATAAACAAAGGCATGTTCCAAGCAATCAAAACAAACATAACAGTTCGAGGTCAATAGTGGCTTTTTCGAATGAAGGTTACACTTCTACTTCTAAAATACAGGAATGTTTGTTTTGTAAAAATAATCATCGCCTTTACGAGTGCCCGTCTTTCAAGTCAAGGTCAATAGAAGATAGATTAGCCTTCGTCTCTTCTAACAAATTATGTGAGAATTGTTTGAGACCTGGTCACATTGCTAAACGTTGTCGTCTGTCAGGTACTTGTCGTCAATGCAAACTACGACATAATTCCCTTCTCCATAAATCATCTGACGAGACAGAAAATTGCAATCTAGTTAATTCTGTCACTATGTCCTCAATGAGCTCATCTGAAGTACTTTTATGTACTGCTAGAATAAAGGTTACCAACCCAGCCACCAACGAGACTATGGTAGCACGAGCTTTGCTCGACAGCGGGAGTCAGACGACAATCATCACGCAGGCTGTAAAGCGCCACCTAAACCTGATTCCTCAGCCCTCAGACACTACCATAGTAGGCATTGGTAATACCAAAATAAATATAAACACAGAACGCTGTATTTTACGCATTCATTCGGCAACTAGTTCTTTCAATGCAATTGTTTCATGTTTAGTTTTGCCTCAAATTACCGGCAACTTACCCAAAGTATATTTTGATTTAAAACAATTAAATATTCATGAATTTCAGTTAGCAGATCCCACTTTAAATGAACCATCCTCAATAGATATTTTGATCGGTGCTGACTTGTTTTGGGACATCATAAGTGCTCAGCAGCATTCGTTAGGACATGGTCTTCCTAAGCTACAAGCGTCAAAGTTAGGGTGGCTCGTTACGGGACCTTTGCCCTGTTTTAATGAAAATAAAATTAATTCAGTCATGTGTAATTTAGTCTCAAATTGTACGACTACAAATAAAATTCATGACGAATTAACTAAATTTTGGGAACTTGAAAATTTTCCTCTAAATAAACCCCTTAGTAGTGAAGAAAAATTGTGCGAGCAACATTATATCGCCAACACTACTCGCACTAGCAATGGTCAATTTTGTGTAGGGTTGCCACTTCGTGATAGCATAGATTGCCTAGGCGATTCCTATTACCTAGCCAAAAAGAGGTTTTTTAATTTGGAGGCTCGTTTCCGAAGACAACCAGAATTAAAACAGCTATATAGTCAATTTATAAACGAATACGAAGCATTAGGTCACCTATCTGAATCGCCGGAGTCTAGACCGTTAAATGCTTATTTCTTGCCCCACCATCCAGTTATAAGGGAACAAAGCGAGTCGACTAAGTTACGCGTTGTTTTTGATGCCTCGGCTCGTACTACTTCAGGTGTTTCCGTCAATGATTTACAAATGGTGGGACCAGTAGTGCAAGAACCTTTGTTTAATATATTAGTCCGTTTTAGACAACATAAGTATGTTTTAACAGGCGACATTGAGAAAATGTTTCGTTCTGTGCTTCTTAAAGAATCTGATCGCAATCTTCAACTAATATTATGGCGTGATAGTGAGACTAAGCCTATTAGAACATTACGATTGAATACAGTTACATATGGGTTTGCTAGTGCCTCTTTTCTTACTACTCGTTCTCTTTGGCAGATAGGCGAAGAGTGTACGGATCAAAAAATAAAAACCATCATACAAAGTGATCTGTATTGCGACGATCTACTTACCGGGGCCAGTACTGAAGAAGAATTACGTCATATCCGTCTCACAATCTCTTCTGAGTTAGCTAAGGGAGGTTTTCACTTACGCAAATATCGTTCCAACTCACCTGATTTACTCGCAGACTCCTTCAACCTGGAAAGTGGTAATCTCATGATTAGTAATGCAACTTGTACCCTAGGTGTAGGTTGGACGCCGTCTTCTGATGAACTTCACTTTCAGCATGATATTTCAGATCCTGTGAATGTTACGAAGAGATCTATACTTTCTTCCATTTTTAAAATATTCGACCCTCTTGGTCTTTTATCTATTTTCACAATTAAACCTAAAATTTTACTACAAGAACTATGGAGTCAAAAAATTGATTGGGATGAACTCGTTCCTCCTGAAATTAAGTCTTCTTGGTTACAGTTCTCGAGTAAGTCTTCATATCTGTCTACACTTAGGATTCCTAGATATGTGTTAAATGATAATAATTCTTCTGTACAAATACATTGTTTCTCTGACGCTTCGCAACGTGCCTACGGTAGCTGTATATATTTGAGATCTATTTCTAGTAGCGGCGCCATACAAGTTAGCCTGGTATGTGCAAAATCACGAGTTGCGCCTATAAAGCCCACGACCATACCACGGCTCGAACTCTGCGCTGCCCTATTAGGAGCTCAACTATCTTCAACAGTTATAGCTGCATTACGCTGCCCTATTGAACGTCAGGTGTATTGGACAGATTCTAAAGTTGTGTTAGGTTGGCTGAACTCTAATAAAACCAAAACGTTTGTTGCCCACAGAGTAGCTGTTATAAATGAGCTAACAAACCCTACAGACTGGCGTTACGTTCCCACCTCTCTCAATCCGGCCGATTTAGTTTCGCGTGGCGTCGATCCAGACCAGGTAGATCTGTCTATATGGTGGTATGGTCCATCATTTCTTTTAGAAGCCGAAGGTTCTTGGCCGCCCGTCTATAACTTGGACTCAATAGAGTTGCCAGAGCTAAAGACCTGCCATATTTTAGAGGGGGAAGAGGCTACTTCCATGCCAGATTTGTCAGTAGCTCTAGCTAAATTTTCCAAATTAACTACTTTGAGTAGGGTCCTAGCTACAGTTTTAAGATTTATTCGCAATTGTAGAATACATATAAAATTAGACCAAATACGTGGCCCACTTCAAGTTAGTGAATTAGAAAACGCACACGACGTCGCTATAAAGTTAGCCCAAAGGGATTCCTTTCCTACAGAGTTAGGACTACTCAAAAAAGGTAAATCTTTAAAGTCAAAAGCCGCTCTTACGTCTTTGAATCCATTTTTAGATGAAAATGGCATTCTCAGAGTCGGAGGGCGCATCGACTCCTCTACTTACCAGTATGACAAACGTCATCCGATCCTCTTAAATTCCAGTCATTATTTAACGAAGCTCATATTCAAACAGGAGCATCTACGCTTGTTGCACGCCGGTCCTCAGCATCTCCTAGCCTCTATAAGGGAACGCTATTGGCCTGTGGGAGGTAGGACTCTAGCCAGACGCGTAGCGCGCGAGTGCATAACCTGTCGTCGTTTCAAGGCTCGTACTATGGAGAACATTATGGGAAACTTACCTGCAGATCACGTAGAAGCTGATTTTCCTTTCTCCACCATAGGTACCGACTTTGCCGGTCCATTTCTTATTACAGACCGCAAGGGACGCGGTTGTAAAATAACTAAAAGTTACCTATGCATCTTTGTTTGCTTTCGGTACAAATGTGTCCATTTAGAATTAGTTAGTGACCTGACAATGGATGCATTTATATTAACATTAAAAAGATTTATAGCCCGCAGGGGCAAACCTAAAGTGATTTACTGCGATAATGGTAGAAATTTTGTTGCAGCAGCAAAAGAAATAAATTCATTTCTAAAGTCCAACAATGACTCTCTTATTGACTGTGCATCTCGTGAAGGCATTGAATTTCGCTTTTCTCCAGCATACGCTCCTCACTTTGGTGGTCTATGGGAGGCCGGGGTCAAGTCTGCTAAATATCATTTATATAGAATTCTCAAAAATGTTCACTTGACTTTCGAGGAGCTGAGTTCGTTATTCGCTCAGATTGAAGCGATACTAAATAGCCGACCTTTGTGTCCTCTAAGTCCGTCACCCCAAGATCTATCTCCACTTACCCCGGGCCACTTTATAGTTGGTAGGCCGCTGACTTCATTTCCATCGCCGTACCTGCTTGACTACAGTACGAACCGTCTTGACCGATTTCAGCGTCTGGAGCAAGCTCGTCAGCACTTCTGGAAGCGGTGGTCAACGGAATATGTCACGGAACTCCAACAACGGACTAAGTGGAAGGTGCGGAGCAGAGAACTCAAGATCGATGATCTAGTCCTAATGAAGGATGATAGGGCTCCTCCATTATGTTGGCGCCTTGGACGAGTCTCAAGACTATTTCATGGCACTGATGGCGTGCCACGAGTTGCCGACGTATCTACTTCACAAGGCACCATACGAAGAGCTCTTACCAGATTATGTCTGCTACCTACTCCGGATAACGATTTGGACAAGTAATCTTGAAAGCTTCATGCACAGCTTTCAAGGCCCCCGAGGATGTCTACGACACATTCACTCATCGTCTTTGTCTCAATATAACATTCATTCTCATTCATTCTTCCCTTCCGTTCAAAACCTTGCAATTTCTAATTGTCACTTGTTTTTCCAAAATTGTTAAAAATTGTCAGTAAACGCACATACATACTTTAAACTTGTTTATTTTATCATAAACACTTACTATTGAAGTCATCTTAGATAGATACTTTGAAATTACATACCACTATCACAGATATAATTTATTAGTTCACTTCAAAACAGGTATATATTCCCTTACCAACAACAATTCCTAACTGGAACAACTTTCAAGTTGTTGTTCCCAGGAGTACCCGCAAGCTAGTATGTCTTGAGAACAAACGGAGAATCCTACACAGATCTAATTATCTGACTTCGTATGAAGACTGCTCTGCACAGATGTTGTGAATGTAATTGTGAGATAAAGATTTTTTTGTATTTTATTTCACTAGATAAATAAAAAAGATAAAATATATTATAATAATATATACAATAGGCTTACCAAAACAATACTTACATATTTACAAAATATACATACCTATACCAACACAATAAAAAGAAACGAACGCTAGAAAGCGTCAAATTATTCCTCGGCATAAAGAATCTATTTGGAAAAGTTGTGTTAGTATTGTTAGAAGAACTGATTTTGAAGTACTTACAAATTATTAAATAAATACAACGGAGTTTGTGTTTTAACAATTTTAATATACCATCACGCCTGTATTGTTTGAAGGGGCAGTCAGAGATATACAGACGCAGGTTAAACTATCCAAAACTGTCAAATTGTCTCAATTGATTATTACCTTATAGTTTTGTTTTAAAGTTGATAATCGTTCAAAGAAATTTAACAGATTGTGTTACATACTGTTGTACGCCCAAAGTTCCCCGTAGTTTTAGGTAGCATGTAAGTGAGTGAGCCTATTGCCATTAACACGCACAAATCAAAACTCGAAGCTGCGTCTGAGAAAGTCATAGAAACAAACAACATTTTCTTTACCTAGAAATTAAACCTAGGACCTCTCATTCAGTTGCCACAACCGAAAATTAATCTCATGTTTAATTCCGTTAAGAAACAAATTATAAAAATAACACAACATTACTACACTAATAATGTAATTATTTTTAACTATTTTAGTTTTTAGGTTAGCTATAAGAAACTAGATATTCTAGTAGACCTTAAACGAAATCATATTTAAAATAAGCTCTTAAATAACTATAAATATCATAAGCATTTGATGACATCTGTGGTCTAGTGGTGCGAGTGTTGGACTGCTGATCCCGAGGTCGGGTTCAATTCCCACATCATCATCATATCAGCCACAGGAAGTCCACTGCTGAACAAAGGGCTCCCCCATAGACTTCCACAAGGACCGGTTACAAGCCGTCTGCATCCAACGACTTCCAGCGACCTTTACCAGGTCGTCCGTCCATCTCGTTGGAGGCCGTCCCACGCTGCGCTTTCCGGTGCGTGGTCTCCACTCGAGAACCTTTTTGCCCCAGCGGCCATCAGTTCTACGAGCTATGTGCCCCGCCCATTGCCACTTAAGCTTGCTAAGTCTTGCCAATTCCCACAACACACAAATAATTATGTGATGAACTTAAGTGTTTGTGCTTGTTGAGGTGTTTCTTATGTATTGTATACAAGAAAAAAGTATATAAGTATTATGTCCATTATCTGGTACCCATAGTACAAGCTCTGCTTAGTTTGGAACTAGATAGTGTTGTGTATAATGACGCAATATTTTTTTTTAATTATTTACCATCGATTTTAAGCTATGATCAACGTTCAAATTCTATATTAAAAAATATTAATAACACAAATTTGTGTTGGATTGGTAAAAATGTCCCAAAACATTTTTTTTATTATTTACCATCCGTTATGATCAACGTTCAAATTCTATATAAAAATATTTTTTTTATATAGAATTTGATCGAGTCTAATGCGATGTTCTTTTTGTGTGGAAGACACCCATTACGGGAAGCCGATAATTATTGTCAAACTCCTACCGATTGACTTTACATAGAAAGAAAGAAGAATGTATTCAAATTGTATTAATGCATCTCAAATTCCAGGAAAAAACAAAAACGGTTCGCCTATTGTCTTTAAGTCCTTTTTTATAAGAAAAAAAGTGTTTGTAATTGGAATATTTTACTTTAACAGCGTCCGCTCTTGGCGTGTTTATGGCTAGTAGGCAATTGATGTTTAGATTTACGATAATTAATTGAATGCCGCGGGAATGTTCAGCTTTTCGTTTTTTCGTATTTGGAACGAAGTATTTAAATAAATTCTGTTTTGTTTTCTATTTTTTTTTGTTTAGATTTAATATTTTTTGTTAGGATACGTATGTCGAGTATTCTTATGTTATTAGTAACTGATGCCAAAGAGCTTTTTGAAACAAAAGATATGTCCTTCTCCCAGGTCTACAACAAGGTCAAGACAGACAGACATAAAGACAGTATTACTTTCATATATATGATATTAGCACGTTAAGCCTTTTTAGAAAACGACTTGGGTAATATCTTGTTGACGCACAAAAAAAACTTGGTTACGATTACCAACGTGTCCATCATATAAAAAAAAACACAGATGTCGCGCACACGTTCAAGTTGTGCCGCTTGCTGCGTCCTTCTGCGGAACCGCTTTCTTATTCATTTCACCTTTGAACATTATGCACACAAACAAAATAATTTAATTAATTCTTATTATTAATATATAATTGAAGTAAGTAATTAGGTAGTAATCACATGTTTACATAAATAATTCAATCCATGAATAGTACCCAACTTTTCTTACACTAATTTAATACCTGCACTTGATTTCTGTTGACTACACATCAAACACAAACCACTTTGCTTGACATCCGTATGTCACAACCAGGATCCAGCAGAATACCAGCGCCAGATGTTAGTCTGGCACATGCTGAGCTGGATACCTATTTGCTGCAGCGAGACATACACCTAGCATTTAAAATCGTTTTTTTTTTATTTCCGTTGTTTTTTATTTTATTTGTACTTATCTTTCATTTTTATATACTTATAAAGCGTACATTAGTGTGTTTTGTCTATGGCAAATAAACGTTTTTTCTTTCTTTCTTTTTTTTTCTAGTAGGAAGTAAGAATTGATAATAAATTGTGTTTTTAAATAACAGCACCATCTAGTACCAAACTAAGCAGAGCTTGAATTATGGTTACTAGACAATGAATATAATACTCATATACTTTTTTGTGAATACATAAGAAACGCCCAGACAAACACAAAATATTAAGAATCGAACCCACGACCTCGTGATCAACAATCGGTTGAACTTGAAATCTCGAACCACAAGACCACAGAAGTCGAGAGCAGAGTTATTAGAGGATTAGTAAAAGTAAGGTTATGTTACATTGTTTAACTTACAGCTGATTCCTGAAGTGCAAAAGTCAGTATTCGTTCAAAACAAAGCAGCTGTGTTCGCTATAAAGGATAAGTAATCACGAAAGCATTTAAAACACATCGGAAAACATGACACAAGTGAGGGGAGTGAGCAAGGCAGGGGAGTGCAATTAGCAACTTGTCAATTGTCAGTCAATTCATTAACTGTCAAGTGTCATTGGCATGACAGTTAATGAGTTGACTGACAATTGACTGACCGTCTCCTTTAGTCAATTTTAATCAAAAAGTCTTGATATCACCATTATATAAGACGCAACATAATAATATATTCAAAACAATAGTCAACAAGGCTTCATTTAAGGGTACATATTACCATCATTTTTAAACGTATCAACAAACCCACAATATCCACGCGGAATATGTGTAGGTACCTATTTCACTTTTCTCATTACCTATCCCAACATAGCTTGCAGTCAATAAACCAGAATCCCTATAAAATACTCCGCATCCCCGGAAGGCGAACCGACGACGACCTTTGCCTTGCCCGAAATAGAAAATGTAACCCCGTTCTGCCGTTCGAATTTCGAACGACGTACTTCATGCGGTGATGTTTCCCACGATGGATTGGCACTTGTTGTTTGATTACTGCTTAGGGTTTATGATGCCCTGGTACATTCGGGTGAATAGAGCAGTTTTGTTTTCAGTTGATTGGGGTTTACAAATAGTTCATAGTTAAATTTTGTGGTTTCTACTGAGTTGCTGCGAATAAATCAATAATTACTTGTTAACTTAAAATATATAATTAAAGTATTAATTGAACTAACCATTGATTTCATCGAGAAATGTACATTCAAATATCTCTTATTCGTTTAAATTCAAGTGCAGTGCGAGACGTCCCATTCAAATGGTAATTTTATGGGGTTTTAATGGAAGGAAATTATCGGTAGCAGCCCGGAATTTGGAATTATGGTCGGTTAATCGAATTTTACATGCCTCTTAGAATTAAATGGGAATTAAAAACAATATAATTCACTACTAGGAAACAGAGGGTGTAAGATACCACTGAAATCTCTGCTTAACTCTTTAAGAAATACGTGATAGTACATATTACGTGCATAAAAGTACTAGTAAAATTACTTTTCTCTACTTATAGGCCATAAAAAAATATATTTCCGCCCGAGAACCGAACCGGCGACCCTTAGCGCCGTGCGCCATTCATGATGTCCGCTTAGTATTATAATATGTACGTATTTATTTGTAAGGAAAGAAAGATAAATATTATTTGACTGACAAATTTACAATTACAATGAAAAGAGTAGTTAAATAAAGAGTTTACATAGGCAATAAGAACAAAAGGGTTATTGATGTTGGGTATCAACCTCCGAGCCTTTTCCCAACTATGTTGGGGCCGGCTGCCAGTCTAACCAGTTTCGGATCACTATCAGTATTTTACACAAAGCGACTGCCAACGGACCTCCGCTATTCAGTTCCTGGACAATACCGATATCCTGAGGGTAGACTGTCAGGCTTTTTGGGTTTCTACATACCACTAATGATTGTCATAGGTGTTTGTATGACTTTACGTGCTCGATGTGTTAAGAACGACCACTCTACAAACTGACAGCGACTAGCGCAGCTTAACCTGGCAGATCAGTTGATCAGCTTAACTATTACATAGCTACAAGTCTCCCTCTCTTCACTACACATAGTATAAAACAAAGTCGCTTTCTCTGTCCCTATATCCCTATTTATGCTTAAATCTTTAAAACTACGCAACGGATTTTGATGCGGTTTTTTTTAATAGATGGAGTGATTCTGGAGAAAGTTTTTTAAGTATAATACAGGTATGTTATTAGTATATTGCACCCGTGCGAAGCGGGGGCGGGTCGCTAGTATTCATTATAAGGAAGGCAGTAATCAACATAATTACGCCTTTCACTCTACATAAGTCCACCAACATAAGGTCACACTTTAGTTGTGACCACGAAGGTCTTCGCAAAAAGGTTCCATCCAATTAGATTGCTGCCCTAATCCGTACCCGAAGATAGCTTAATGAATGTTACCCGATGTCAATTAACGATAGGGCATTTCGTGTAAAAAATGTGCTCAGTAAGAAATTTATTGGTCTTTTCAAATAATGGGCCTTTAAGGTGAAAAATATTAATGGTTAAATTAAATTAAATTTATTGAAATAATACTACTGTTTACGGATTTTATCGCGTATAAAATCGACGACCTCTGTGAAGAAACGCCGAAACAAACTTAGAGAATCATGGTCTTTCATCAAGACGCCCACCACCTCAGTCTACCCGTGACCATGGACGCTGTAGAGGGTCCGAAACGTCAGGATTAATAATATCAATATACGCGATAAAATCCGTAAAAAGTAGTTTTATTTCAATGTATAATATTCGCGTAAATGTCGGAAATCAATAAATCTAATTTATCTTTGCATCTTCAATCATTTTCCAAGTTCTATGTTGGGTTCGGTTTCCATTCTATCCAGGTGCTGCTGTTTCCTCTTAGAATGATAAGGAATTTGGATACATATAATGTAGTCTTTTTATAACACTAAGGTGGCAAACAAGCATACGGCTCGCCTGATGTTAAGCGGTTACCGTAGCCTATAGACGCTTGTAACACCAGGGGTATCACTTGCGCGTTGCCGACCCTGTTACACAAAAGATAAATAGTTGGGTTGGCAGTATATGGATCAAAGACCCCCACATCTAACACAACGATTCCTCGCGGAGCACTGGTAACTTTAATCACCGTAAGGAACGCAACACAACTCAAAGCAGTGTTATTTCACTTCGATTTCTGCAAGGTGGATGTACTGCCTCAGTCGGGCAGTTCCAATTTGAGTGAAATTACTCCCACTATGGCCTACCTCTCTTCTCTTAGTCTACCACACTAACTTATTGTGGGTTGGCAGACTTCACACGCCGTCGAGAAAATCCCCCAGCCAAGTAGGTTTCCTCACGACAGTTTCCTTTTTAAACATCTAACAATAATTAATACCAACGCTGATGTATTCAAAAAGTCAGAGGTGCGTGCCTTGAATTCGAACTCGACGCCTATGACTTGGCAGTCCAATGGTTATATCACTCGACTATCACCGATTTTTTTCGCGTCTATCAGCGTATATCTGTGTATACCGGATCTGTACCCTGTAATTTATAGTATCATCAATACAACGGCCGACACATTACAGGGATCAAAGAAACCGTATTGACATCTTTATGTATAGCCTATCTTTATGTACGCCTTATTGGAAGACATCATATATTATGTACGAGTTACCTTTTTTGTAGTTTGCACGTTTACGCAGATCGCACTTGTTTAGTTGTGCATTTCCTGATTGCAATATTCAATGGAACGATTATGTAACTCGTCCACGGGTAAGATTCCAACCTGCGTCTTCTGGTTAGGTACACCAGACGCTATGACCACTAAACCGTCGCAAGTCCCACCTGCCATGTCGAAATTTGCCTTCACGTTCAGAATTTACGTCTTTATGGTGATGTCAGTGACAGCTATTGAAAAGCAAGTTTTTACTTCTCAATCAGAAGACGCAGGTTCGAATCCTGCCTGCGGTCGAATTTGTCCTTCACTAAATAACTTTATTGTTTATATGCAGTGATAGCCTAGTGGTATGACCATTGGACTGCCAAGTCGAAGGTCTCCAGTTCGAACCCAAGGCACGCACCTCTGACTTTTCGAATTCATGTGCGTATTAATAATTAATTATCACTCGCTTAAACGGTGAAGGAAAACATCGTGAGGAAACCTGCATACCTTAGAGATCCTTCTCGACGGTTTGTGAAGTCTGCCAACCCGCACTAGGCCAGCGTGGTGGACTATAGCCTAATCCCTCTCAATATGAGAGGAGACCCGTGCCCAGCAGTGGGACAGTATATGGGTTGATGATGATGATGAAATAACTTTAAAATCTTAGCATGAAAAATGCCAAAAAATACAAAAAGATGATAACTTTTAAGTAGTGGCAACAAATCCATCAAGGTAAACGTTCGTCTTCTCATTTATAACATAAAATAACATTACATTTTAATCGTTGGTCATTACACTCTAACAATATCCACCCCCTGGGGATGCGTCAGGGTACCTATGTCGGTCTCCTAGTTCTCCTACCGACTGTACAGGATGTTACAAAACTACCCGTAAAGCCGAGAGGAGGTTAAATGGGGCCTTATAACGAGTCCATTCACAATATTTACGAAACGTAGTAACGCTGTATAACATACCCCAAAAAAAGGAAAACAACAACATTTATGAATGAAAAATAGAAAAACAATTAAAGTAGACAGTTATTAGGTAAAATAGGTACGTAGGCCTTTCTGTTAAATAATCTGGTTCCCTGACATGACAGCTGACAAAATATTTGGCTTTGATATTTAATTATATTTTTTACGGGGTATTTTGTAACACGTTGTATACCGCACTTACCTTCTCTAGCCCTATATGTCACGATTATGGCAATCGTGAGTCGTGACGTTCGCCACGACCGGGACAGGCCCACGACAATGACAGGGAACAAATAACAATCTGCCGGGAAAGCGATGAAAACAAAAGATGCTATATAAACGTTGACAGCGCCATCTGTCAGCTCTCATACGGCGCACAGCTGAAACACCTAAATTTATTACAATGTTAAGAACCGTGTCGCGTAAGTGTTCCGAATTGGGACAGATCGTGAATTTTATATGTCCCTGGCTTTTATTGTTTTAGCAGAGTTTGGAAACAGTGTGGTATTTGTCATGTAAGCACGAATGACGGAGATTTTCTTCTTAAATTGCTGAAACGGAATGATATAGTTTGCACAATTCAAACTCAAACCATACTTTTAAAACCAGATTCTTTACATTCCTGGACCCATTTTTGTACACTTTAGCTGTAAACTTATTTACACCTAAAGTGTACAAAAATTCTAAAACATTTCTTACAAACAAACAGAAGGTAGGGCGTATACTGTGAGTAATTCCAATTAAAATTCAGCTACCAGTCTGGTACCTCCGCTTTTCAGAAAATCGAAGTGAAATCACAGCTTTGAGCTGTGTTGTGTTCCTTGCGGCGAGCAAGATTGCCAGTGCTCCGCGAGGAAACTTGTGTTGGCTGTTGAGGGACTTTGACCCTTATAATGCCAACCCAACTATTCATCTTTCATTTAAACAGGCTCGGCAACGCGCAAGTGACACCCCTGGTGTTGCAAGCGTCTATAGACTACTAGGTAACCGCTTACCATCAGGTGGGCCGTATTCTTGTTTGCCACCTTAATGGTATAAAAAAAAAATATCAAAGACCTGAAAGCAAGACCCTATTATCACAAAAATATCAAGACACAATTGATTGCTGTGTGGCCCCATTTCTATTGAGAGCTACCTACAAAGCATTGAATAATAATATTGCTTACTATTTCCTTAAATGGATAAACGTAAAGACTACATAACTCTTCCATATCATTTTTACGTCTTGTTATCTGATTTCCTGTAAGAAAAAGGTAACAACGAAATTGACGTGACAAATATCTAGTAAAAGGTCTGCTTAGTTTGGGACTAGATGGTAACCTAATTGGGTCTTTAGGCGTTTCGCACCACGAGCGATTCGAATCGCGGTGTGAATCGCCCAAGTACTGTTTTTGAATGGGACCATTCGCACCATAGTGGTTGAAGCGGTGCGAATGGCCGACGGTATCTTTTGGAATGGGTCGATTCGGACCACGGAGCAAAACGAACTAATGCTCTTGAGTCCAGTTTGACTCGTATCCCACATTTAAGCATTCCAATTATTTATTTATACTGATACACTACGGTCCGAATCACCCCATTACAAAATGTTCTTGGGCGATTCGAACCTCGGTGCGAAAGAACCCATTCAAAAAGAGCTCTTGGGCAATTCACACCGCGGTTCGAACCGCTCGCGGTGCGAAACGCCTAAGGACCCACCTAATTATAAGAATGAGAATATGTTTAAAATAATTAAAAGTGGTCCAAAAGTCGCTGGACCCCTACATTTACTGAGGACTTGCTTCGAATCCTATTGATGGCACGGTTGTGATAAACACACGAGCCGCCTACCGGAGCTATTGTCTGGTCGGGTGACATCCCCCAATTCATCCGCCCGCAGGCCGTAATTCCACCTGGTCTTAACATCAAAGACACATCACGTTCCATCATGTTCCCACAGGACACAAATATTTATGTGATAAACATAAGTGTTTGTGTTTGTCTGAGTGTTTCTTATGTATTATAAGTATTTATTTACAAAAAAAAAGTATATACGTATTATATCCATTGTCTAGTACCCATAGTACACGCTCTGCTTAGTTTGGGACTAGATGGTGTTGTGTAAAATTGTTCAAGAATATTATTATTTATTATCTTATTTATTTATACATAATAGGTATATAATAATTACCTAACTGACTGATTCACTTGTGCTACAAACTTGATATTTTGACAGTTGATACCTTTCTTATTGTAAGCATCTATCAAGGAAGGTTTTTTGGAAATTTCATCCTTAAGGGGGTTTTGAACATACCCCTGCGAAATCGAGGTGGGCCGTTAGTAACAATATCAAAAAATAATCAATCATCAATCCGTATACTGTCCCACTGCTGGGCACGGGTCTCCTCTCACAGAATGAGAGGGCTTAGGCTATAGTCCACCATGCTGGCATAATGCGGGTTGGCAGACTTCACACACTGTCGAGAAAATCTCTAAGGCATGCAGGTTTCCTCGCAATGTTTTCCTTCACCGTTTAAGCGAGTGATAATTAATTATTAATAGGTACGCACATGAATTCGAAAAGTAAGAGGTGCGTGCCCTGTGTTCGGAGTCGAGCCCATTCTACTTGGCAGTCCAATGGTCATACCACTAGGCTATCACTGCTTCTAGCAGTATATATAACGATAATTAACATTTCTACTATTTGCACTGTATAAGTTGGCGTCAGTCATAATTACAGAGCAGAGGCCGTAGCACCACCTATTATTGCGAACGTTTTCCGATTGAGAGAGAGGGATGTCAGTCTATAAATTAAATAGCGCCATCCCTTTCTCACAACCTAAAAATCACCGCATTAACACGTTGTGGTATGGCCCCAGTACGAACTAGTGACCGGAATAAAATATTCACTGGAGCCTTGGCATTTAGTGTCTCGCCGTCTACAAGTACTGGGGCGTCATGAATTAGTAAAGCATGTAGTTATAATAGAAATGCATTGAATTGTACTGATTTCTAAGATAGTGCAAGCCGAATAAAATTTTGCAAGTATCCAAAACGTTCAGATTTTATAATACATTATGTAACATGTGTAATAAAAACTTTTTAACAAAAACGGTTTTAAAAAAATGTTGGCGCCATACAATCAATGAACAAATCAAATTAACAATGAAACATGAAATCTCCAGCGAGAAACATTAACCATTCAAAAAAATTGGCGCCTAAAAAAAATTACTTATGTATTATTTTAAGAACTACTTACATTAGTTTAAGAACTTAGTTATTGAGGTTAAGTAAGAAACGTTTATTATTTTTTGCTTTTCAGTTTTTCGGCGGTTTAATTTTTTTGTAAAGTTTTTATTTTATAATTTTGTTGTGGCTTAATTTATGATTACTTTTTAATTGCAATACACAGCAGCATTAAAATCTATGAGTGAACAATTTATCCTATTTATCTATCATCTCATATAATTATACCCTATCCAATAAAAAAACAATTATCAAAATCGTACTACTCTGTATAATTATGCGTGCAGAACCTTACAATCAGTGAGTGAACAATCAATCATTGTTTTCCTACCCTTAGTGTTAGAATTTTTCTAAATTTATATGGAACCTACTTCGGGGTATACCCTTTCCAATAAAAAAATACTTTATTATCAATATCGGACTACACTGTAAAAAGTTATGCGTGGTCATTCATAAAAAAAAACATACTTGAGAACCTCCTCCGTTTTTTGTTTCGTCGGTTGAAAAGTAATTTTGTTTCAGTAAATTGCATTGTTATGCACTGTAACTTAACGTTAACAACCCAATACACGTTCAACTTTTAATAAAACTCATGCAAAACATATTAAATAAACATGTGTACACACTTTAAGACCGCAATATATATAAGTAAGTAATTAGTAACATATCTACACTCTTACAAGCAATCCAACAAGCATTACTCCCAAGAAAATCACTTCTTACATTAATTGTAGGACGTACATCATTGAGTTATACGACGTAAGGCATATTAGATCCATTCGCCCCAGCTGCGAGCGTAATGAGAATCGCTAGACGTCCCGCCGTGAACACCACAGTGCGTGTAGACAACTCCTTACAATTAGAGCGGGGCTATAAGATGAGCGGATTAAATAATAATTAATATTCTTGGACAATTTTATACAGCGCCATCTAGGCCCAAACTAAGCAAAGCTTATACTATGGGTACTGGATGGGTTTGTTGTAAATACATACTTATTAAACATCAGAAACACCCAGACAAACACAAACACTTATGTTCATCATAATTATAAATATTTATTTGTGTTCTGTGGGAATCGAACCCACGACCTCGTGATCACCAGTCTGACATGCAAACGACTAGACTACAGGCGTCGTCAAATTTAATAATATTTCATTTAACGGATTAATAGATAAGAGAACATACCACATCACGCATTTTGCTTCGACGGGTCAGGCAGAGATGTGCTTAACCCAGACTTCATTTGTGTTTTTAGATTCCATGTAATAGGAGCGACACTATTACCATTACAACAACATACCATCACGCCTGTATTTCCCGAAGGGATAGGCAGAGGTGTACCAATGTACACCCACACTTCGCCGGTATGTTTAGGTTCCTTATAATAGGGCGAGCCTTTTGCCATTAACCGGGCACATATCCAAACTCCGGGCTGCTACTGAGATTTTTATAGAAAACCCATTAACACTGCTCCACCTGGGAATCAAACTGAGGAGCTCTAGCGTAGCAGTCACGCTTACCATCACTAGGCTACTAAGCCACTAGGCCTATAGGCAAAAATCCAAACACCGAACTGCTCCTAAGAATTACTTAACAAAATAATACTTGATCTTTACAGTAAAGTAGTGTACAATTTGGTGCACTTTCACCTGTCATTTTCTCGCCCAAAATAATAATAATAATTATCTCTCGTTAGGCGGCTGGATCAAGGGCCTGATCCAGAAAGCAGTACTGCTGTACACGGCCCGTATTGTTAGGAGGTTCCCCTCTCTGGAGCCCTGACCGCCGGTAGCTTGGACCCTGTTCCCGATTACCGGTGGGCCTCTATTTTTATATGTTTTTGTTTTTTAATTTATTTTATAAAAATATTTAAAAATGTAAATGATAAGAAAACTCTGAATAAAGGAAATAATAATAATAATTTATTTGCACAGAAAGTAGGTACAAGATACAGTTGTTGTTTAATTTTGTTGATCCTTATACAATCTACCCTTAGATTAGGCACGCAAAATTGTGTTAATCTCTAATTAGTAAATATGAAACTATATAACAAAATGTCACGATGAAGTTAATAGTTCACCATCCGTCTATAGACTGCCTACAACAAGTTTCACTTAACATTGCAAATTAATTCCTTTTCCCAAACACTAAGTTTTGCAATCATTTTGTACGAAATTTAAACTTTAACTGTATAGTTATTTTAGAGAATGAAAAATTCGACTGCGGGCAGGAGTCCAATCTGCATCTAACGGTATGATCAACTAGGCCATCTCGAGTCCCACCCGCCAGGTTGAAATTTTCCTCATATTTAAAATTAAGAAAAAACAAACAGTCATTTACAAAAGAGAAATATTAACTGATGAATGAATATCTATATCTTTCTTTCTATCTATACTCATCATCATCAACCCATATACTGTCCCACTGCTGGGCACGGGTCTCCTCTCATATTGAGGGGGATTAGGCTATAGTCCACCACGCTGGCCTAGTGTGGGTTGGCAGACTTTACAAACCGTCGAGAAAAATCTCTAAGGTATGCAGGTTTCCTCACGATGTTTTCCTTCACCGTTTAAGCGAGTGATAATTAATTATTAATACGCACATGAATTCGAAAAGTTAGAGGTACGTGCCTTGGGTTCGAACTGGAGACCTTCGACTTGGCAGTCCAATGGTCATACCACCAGGCTATCACTGCTTCTATCTATACACATAAATAAAATTGAAGTGACTAGCTTTCACTAAATGTAAAGTAAATACTGAAACACTAAATGAAAGTATATACGGTACTTACATAAAAAAAAAAAAAAATTGTCTGTATGTCTGTTTGTTTGTTCCGACTCATTTCTGAAACGTCTGGACCGATTTTAACGGGACTTCACTGGCAGCTAGCTGATGTTATAAGGAGTTACTCCTTATAATTGGCTACTTTTATTTTAGAAAAGAAAAGGAGTTCCGCGATCACATATCCACCCGTGCGAAGCCGAGACTGGCCGCTAGTATAATATATTATAATCGCGTAAGTTGTCGAAATCAGTATAACTGTAAATAAATATACACAACAAGCTGTCAATAACACACTGACAAAATAAAATGCAGCGCAAACTCAGTCAAGCTCTCATTATCGCTTACTTTATAGCCATACATTCTGCAGTCTAAGCGTCTGCTAATAATTATCTCAAGGGACTCGTACAGATAATAAAGTGCAGTTTGCGACAAACAAGCATGTGGCCCACAGGAACTCATTCCGTTTGGACTTAAAGCCAGGTCACACAGAGCGCGTTTTGTAACTTTGAGTATTTCACGTGACCTACGCAAATATCTTGCTGATCTGGTATCGTCGTGCGACGGGTCGTTGAACTCCCTAAATAATGGCTACACGATGACTGATGTACGCGTGCCGTCAATATGGACTGGTCAACTCAAAGCTGCTACGGCTCGTTCTTCAAAAGGCCAGTTCAGATTTGCCTACATTGTAAAACACATAGGTATGATAGGCACTGAATACTGTTACTGTCTGGATTTTAAAAGAGATTCTCTGAGTTTGTTTCGGCGTTTCTTCTCAGAGGTCGTCAGTTAGGAAATGCCGGCGCCATCTAATATTATGAATTAAATATTGATCTATTTACAAAAATAAATATTATTTATCATCAACTTTTGCTGCGTTGGTTGTTTTCTCCTTACCATCCACTGGATTACTTCATCGCAATGGTATTGGGTACGGAATCTCTAGTTTGAGATACTTAGTTTTGTACATTCCATGACTCTCACTCGGTGCAACTAAGCGGTAGATTAAATAAATAATTAAATATTCTTGGACAATTTTACATAGCACCATCTACTCCCAAAATAAGGAGAGTTCGTAATATGAGTACTAGACAATGGATATAATACATAAATAATAATATATTTCTAAATACAGATTTATAATACATTAGAAACATCCTAATTTTTACCCCTAGCCTCCAAATAATGTTCATGTCTTGTGCAGTAAATTTAGAATACATTAATTTCAAAAAAATGGATTCGCAGAAAACCTATTCATGTAATATGACACAGGTCATGTGGGCAGCATGGCGCCACACAGCTGAAGGGTTAAACAATAGATTACAGTGCTGTGAAACTTTATACTGAATGTGATCGGTCCGTCCATTAGGATCAAAAAGTATATTGTAATAAACATCGCAGAATAATGTAACGTGCGTCAACATGTTTACAGTCTCTAGTCTCATTGTTAAGTCTAGTTTGTTTTGTTTTGTCTTGAGATGTTTACGGACTACATAGATACTAGAGTATATTGTGCTTTTTACATTTATTTTCTTACTAGCGTAGCCGCCCCGGCTTCGCGAAATACATATAAACCTTCGGGAATAAATGATCTAAATGGTAATGAAAACCGTATCAAACTCCGTTGCCTAGTTTAAAAGATCTCAGCGTATAGAAGGGCAGATAACGGGAAGCGATTTTGTTTTATATTATGTAATATAATATTGACATTTGATATCTACCTTTTTATAGATATTAACCAAACTAAACCTTTTTTTGCAGCAGTAGAAAGAAACAAAGATTGTACACCCCAAATGTTTTATGTTGGTTTATTTCCTAAAAAGTAAGTAGGTAATAATAATAAGTAATAAGTATTTATTTCCAAAACAAGACAATTTACATTATTCTAGTGGCTAGGTATGTGGTACACAATCTCCATAAATATAATAAATCGCTATAGTTAAAAAGTTATACAGGGTGTTTGATAGAACGTTGAACATACGAAAATGGTGGTTAGTTGGGGTCATCTGCTACCCACTGGGCCCAAATTATTTAACCTTGGCCGCACCGTTTTTTTTTTACTTTTTTTTAATTTCACAGAAAATTATTAGTTTTTTTTTTTAATGCAAGTCAAAGTTATGCATCGTATATTTTTACATCTTTTTGTACCTTTAAAGACTCATAACTTTTCTTCCCATTAAAATCTGTACCAAACAATAATTTTATGAGAGTCTGCTACAATTAGACATTCATACAAAACAACATCTTGCCTGTTTTACCCGTCACAAGTAAAGATATTCGAATTTAAAGTTAAAAAAAAACTGGTAATTTTCTGTGAAAGGTCAAATAATTTGGGCCAAGTGGGTAGCAGATGACCCCAACTAACCACCATTTTCGTGTGTTCAACGTTCTACCAAACACCCTGTATACAAGTTATTTAGTGAAGGAAAAATTCGACCACGGGCAGGATTCGGACTTGCGTGTTCTGGTTAGTTACATCAGACGCTATGACTGCTAAGCCACCGCGAGTCAGAAGATAGTTAGTAGATACGGTGGCATCGTTCGACATTGTGTTAAGTAAGTCATGTCAGTTGAAAAGCAAAAACTTGTTTTTCAATAGGTGTTACTGACGTCACCATAAGGACGTAAATTCGGAATGTGAAAGCAAAATTCGCATTGGCCTAACCAGAAGACGCAGTTCCGAATTCTTCCCGCGGACGAATTTTCCCTTCTCTAAATAACTTTAAAATCTTAGCATGGAAAATGTCAAAAAATACAAAAAGAAAGTTATATACAAACTGTTCAGAATCAGTTTTTATTCAGGTCACAACAGAAGAACAATAAAAGCAGTAATTTTATTTAAAACAACTGTTCTTCCTAAGGATTTATTTGTATTTAATGTTAAAACGATTATGACGAAGTGTTTCAAATCCAATAATAAAATCGGTAAGACGGTAAGCAACTTTATACAACATAATATTTTAGTGTGATGAGTACGACCTAATAAAAATTTAGTCGCTCAAAGTAAATGCTTGTCGTAAATATTTTTATAACTTCCTGAGTGCTGTTGAATGTACAGAGATATTGGGATTTAATGACAAATCTGGGTGCATGGTAGTGCAACGCTAAGTTTTAAGGCTCACTATGGACATTGAATTTGTATCTTTAACCGAATTCTTTGGTTGGTATTTCGACACACATATAATATACTTCAGCTTCAAAACATGTTCTGTTCGAATTTGTTGATTTCCAGGTAATAAATAAAGTTTATATTTCTATGTAGTTAATATAGTCACGAAATTCCAAACTAAAAATTGGTATTTAATTAGTAGTTAGTACGTGCAGGTCAAGCTATCCAAAACTGTCAAATTTTACCAATTGAATATGAACCTTATAGTTTTGTTTTAAAGTTGAAAATCTATTAAAGAAATTTGACAGATTGGGGTAGCTATCTGTACCTACTAATGTGGAACTAAAAAAATGACAATTTATAAATTGGTTCTTAATTACCTTGTGGAAATCAGCTGTCGTTCATAGCTGTTAAGAAGATAAAAATTCAAATCTCAGAAAATAAGGTTTCCTTATATTTCCTCTCGGGAAATAAAAACTACTTACATTTTAATATTGAAAGAAAGTGCAAATAGGTTATGAAAAACCCACTAGTCTGAATAATAAATTGTTGGTGCCGAGAAATGACCATGGGAAGTGGCACCTGTTTGTAAACCCGAGTATTAGCTCGTGTGAGGCTCGTGCATGCGCCGATTCATGATGACTGTCATGTTACAATCAAATGGCTCTATCCTTGGATCAAACAACTTATTCGTAACGTTATACAGAAATTTAATCATCAACCTATATACTGTCCTACTGCTGGGCACGGGTCTCCCCTCAGAATGAGAGGGATTAGGCTATAGTCCACCACGCTGGCCAAGTGCGGGTTGGCAGACTATACACAGCGTTGATAAAAATCTCTAAGGCATGCAGGTTTCCTCACGATCGAGTTCACCGTTTAAGCGAGTGATAATTAATTATAAATACACACATGAATTCTAAAAGTCAGAGGTGCATGCCTTGTGTTTGAACTCTACCTTTGGCTTGGCACTGGCCTATGATCACATCACTAGGCTGACTCTGCTTCAAAGAAATTTGTATCCGTGAATTATTAGTCGTAAAGTCCTTTGATCGCAACACATGGCTTATTCCCTAATGCAGACCAGACGCAATATTTTCTAATATACTAAAATCGTTCTTATTTTAAATTCAAAAACTTTATTCTCTTTTGTTTAACTGTCAATGGAGTCGTTTGCCTTTTTTATTTTTAAACAGTGTGACAACAGATTCAGTGTCATTATTTTCGTTAAGTTATCAAAAAAAAGAAAGATAACGTAATTATATATTTTTCATTATGGCCTGATCTTATTACCACCTATAGATTAATGTATAAATATGTATATTAAAAAAATCTCATACAAAGCAGAGCATACTTTTATTGTATATAAATACTTACAATACATACGAAACACCCACACAAACACAAAACACTTATTCTCATCACAAATAAATATTTGTGAGCTGTGGGAATCGAACGCTCGATCCCGTGATCAACAGTCGCATACTCGAACCACTAGACAGACATCGTCATGAATGTCGATTTGGAGCAATGAAACAAAAACGGTCTCAACTGAGCTATTAAACCAAAAAGTTTTAAAACTGTAATTTATCAACCACCCCTTCGTTTCATACAATTAATTCGGTAGCAGTCCGCACCCCCATTAAAAAGATCATTATAGTCATTTATTAAAATCCTAATTAGGTAACTTCTATTCAATAAGTGTAGTGTCGTAATGAGGCATAAGATTTGCCGAAAAACTTGGTGATAAAAAGACGGTATCGATAGATAAACCCCAAGTACTTTCAACTTTACCCTTGACCAATATATTGTCCCACTGCTGGCCACGGGTCTACTCTCAGTTTGAGAGGGATTCGGCTCCACCACGCTGGACTAGTGCGGGTTGGCAGACTTCACACACCGTCGAGAAAAATCTCTAAGGAATACAGCTTTCCCCACGATGTTTTCCTTCATCGTCTAAGCAAGTGATAATTAATTATTAATACGCACATAAATTCGAAAAGTCAGAGGTGCGTGCCTTGGATTCAAACTCGAGACCTTTGACTTGGCAGTCCAATGGTTATATCACTAGGCTATCACTGCTTACTTTACCTTTATGCACTCAGTATAATTTTACTAAATATATTTTAAGCTGATATTTATCTTCAGAGGCACTTTCTTTATTTTTCTTGAGGTGTAGACTTAAAAAAAAGAAGTACATATAGATAGTACGTATTTACATATCGCCTCAAATACATTTAAACAAAGTTCAAGAAACTTATTATAAGGGCGAATGCCCACTGGCGGCAGGGGATTTTTCCACGAGGAATATAATATTATAACAATAAAATTTATTAATTTAATTTATTTTTATTTTTGTAGCGACGATGATTCAAAGATATCATAGAAATTTCAATTTTAGTAACGTAATATTATATTTGCATTTCTCGTAAAAAATCTTTTTCCGTGCCTCTAGTGTGCGCAGGTCCTTAGAGGTGTTGAGTCAATATTTAGCAGATCCATCCAAAATCTTTATTGCGTTTCAAAGTTAAATAGGGTTGTCTCAAAACTTTTAATCCATTGCTTATTCTATGGCCATTTTAATCTTACCTAAATTTATCCTACATTTTCCTATTAATAGGTACACGTAAATATAAAGCTCTCTACGTCGAACTTTGTAGAGTTAATTAATGATTCTTTGGCCAACTAATTCGTTATATACAGGCAAAGTTACCGACCGAGTGATTGTACCGAAACTATTCACCAGCTATCGCGAAGTTAGCTCGTTGAAAATATCCTGCAAATCTAATCAATATTATTAGCAGTAGACTGTTTAACAGAGAGAGGGTCTCGGGGCCATTAATCCTTATGTAGATATTGTGAATAAGTATGACATTTTCTTGATCCAAAAGTTTACACGTCTAAGCCTATAAGTATTATTATATAGTATTATTATTATTGTGTCAAAGTATTCCTCCACATCGCTGTCATCTGTTAACGTTCCCTGAAGACTGGCCGCATTGCCACTTGATAGGCAATGATAATTCTTTGACCCAAGAATAAGCCAGCCCTTTGGTCGCGCGAAGTGTCAACAAGTTTCTTTGAAATTTATTTAAAAATGAGGCGTGTGCTTAGGCCCCACGACCCAAGCGTTTCGACCCCAAACGGCTCAAAATTATAGCTCCCGTTCAGGTTACTATATTTGCGCCTCTTAAGGGTCTCCGCGGCCCAGCAGCAGTGCCAGCACAGCCAGCTGAGCTTGGAAAATGAGATGAATCAAGGGTATCGACGCACGTTGCGTTCCACACCAAAATCCTACCCAACTTCCAAGGCAATAATGACATCTCGTGGCTACGTTGTAACTACTGATCTATCAATCTGCGAGGTTAAGCTGAGCTAGCGGCGGTCAGTCTGTAGATGGGTGACTATTCTTTCTCTAACCCCGTGCTCAGAGAGCACGTAAAGCCGTCAGTCCCGGATCTCATACTAACACCTATGACAACCGTAAGTGGTAGTCAGAAGCCTAAACAAACCTGACCACGTCTCCTAAGGAATCGGTATTGTCCAGAAATTGGGTTGCGGAGGTCTGATGGCAGTTGCTTCGTGTAAAATACTGATACTAAGCCACATCTGATTAGGTTAGGTTAGATGGAAGATAATGATAGACCGTTTAACAGAGTTTCTAATAAACGCATATATATTGCGAAGGGTTCGGCTAAAGTGTGTTAAAGGTCACTCACAGTTCGAAGTTGTATATTTTACTCAATCATCATCATTATGGACAGTTTTTATCGGTTGCAAAGGTTGTTATTTATGGACCTTGTTAAGCACAGCAGGTTCTATGTGATACGGAGCTATTGCCAATAGCAGAACTCCGAACCGCAGTAATGTTACGTTCAACAGCCGCACTTTTAACCAGTAGACCTCTGACGCATTAAGCAATAACACCATAATACCTCTTGTTTTTTAATTTATATCTTCAAAAATTTGATCGTTAAAAAAATATTAGAAAAAAATAAACAGACAAAGGAAACGTATATTAATTGTTGAATTTCAGTTTGAACAAACAAACGGAAATTGCTTTTTGTAAGAAGACGATGTGTATGAAATGCCCGAAGCGTTAAACAGAACGTAAGCAATGAAAACGAAATACGATTTGCTAACGAAACATTTCCAGTTAATTCACGAAAAACGTTCCAAATAAAATACTTTTTCCTCAATCGCTACGCATCCATTATTTTCAACAAAAACGTACGGAACTTTTAATTTCATTTGGAGCGTGTCTACGTTACAGCTACGGCGTAGCAGAGCGTAGCATCGTAGCACCGTAGCACTTAGTGCTACGATTAAATTTTGCGGTGGTAACTTTTACACAATGAAGTTAACAGTAAATACTAAATTAAATTATTGTGTCGTTAAGACCTTTTTACAGTCTGTCTGCAGTATAATCAATCTGTGATTTTATGCAGATCGTACAGAGGGTAGCACATCGAGCTACCCCAATCTGTCAAATTTCTTTGATAGGTTTTTAAACTTTAATACAAAATACTAAGGTTCATTTTCAATTGGGAAAGTTTGACAGTTTTGGATAGGTTGACTTGCTGGCGTCTGTACAAAAAATACTGATTTTTTTATACAGTGTGTATGAAAAAAGTTGCTATAGTTTTTTAAATAAAATATGTTAATGAAATAAACTGCTTCGATGGTCGCCAACTACTACACTTGAGGCCCTGAGTTTCTTTCCCAGGTCGAGCAAAATATTTATATATACCGGGTTTGTCTATGAAATTTTCAGCGGCAGCTCAGTTTGGACTTATGCCCGATTTGTGACAATAGGGTCTCCCCCTATTACATGGGACCTTTCAGCAAACTATGTTCTTTAGTACTCGTCTACTTAATCTTTCCGGGATGATAGCGCGATGGTATGTTACTGCCGATATCGAATAGAAACTCAATTATAGGGGTCAAGTGTATAACAAGTACAGACGCCAGCAGGTCAACCTATTCAAAACTGTCACATTTTCCCAATTGAATATGAACCTTATTGTTTTGTATTAAAGTTGAAAATCAATCAAAGAAAGCTTTGTAGCTTGGTGTGCTGGCCACTGTACAACTAATGACTATGCATATTGAGTATGCTCACTATCGTAATTGTATTGTTTGTCGTTTTTGCTTTTAATTTTATCCAACAAAAATATCACTCTCATGTCACTTATATATAATAATAATAATAATAATATTTATTTCCAAAAAACATTGTACAAAACACTTACACTACATATTAATGAAATTTAACTTTACAATATAACAGTGTTTCGATGAACACTGGTACCCAAGGTAAGATTTAACTTGTGTTATGGGTACCAGCGTTCTCGGATTCAGGTTTTACACATAAAAGTTAAATTGCAGGACGAACACAGTATAGTATAATTAAGTAGTAATTACTGAAGTTAACGTTAAAATTTGTATTAAATTTTATCACTAAACCGCTGCATCGATTTTGTTGAAATTTGGTACAGTTTATTTAATAAATTGGGTCTCCAACAAGGAATACGCTACACATTACATTATTATATAGAATTAAGTTAATATTTTTCCTTAATTACAGGAGACCACATCCTTCTTCTATAGTGTTTCCAGGAAAGTAAGAAAATTTAATAATTATAACTGAAATAGCAGTAGTAAAATAATATTTTAAAGTGGCTATGACATGGCAATTTCAATTGTGATATTTATTAAATGGAAAATAGAAATTAATCAAATAAAAGTTTACACCTTGGAAAATAAGTACATAATGTGTTACATTGTCTCAAAATGCCTTTTAGGTTGCCGGTAAAATTGCAAGTTAAAACAAGCAAACAACCAGTTTATAATAATTATGACAATATGCGATGCTCTAATTAAATTTCATTGGGAAATTAGTGGGTACCTATGTATATGATATTAGTTTTTTTTTTGTGATAAGTATTGTAATGTAATTATTGTTTGTATCTTATTATACTATATATTGATTTCTGACATTTACGCGAATATTATACATTGAAATAAAACTACTTTTTACGGATTTTATCGCGTATATTGATATTATTAATCCCGACGTTTCGGACCCTTTACAGCGTCCATGGTCACGGGTAGACTGAGGTGGAGGGCGTCTTGATGATATAATTACTGACAGCTACCCTACATTTTTTATTGTTACATGATCAATGACATTTATTACTAATTAGTAATATAGTATATCCAATAATTATACTATATCCAAGAATACTTTATTTATCTCTCTTTCTCTATTCCTAATTATGAATTTGTAAATTTGTAAAATTTCTCACACATCAATACAGACACGCACGCACACAGACAGAAGCATGCATATAATACACGAAGTATATAAAGTATACCGTTCAGAACTATGTCCAATGATGCTATAATATAGTTAAGAATACGTCCTTAAAGACAATATTTTTATAAGCAAAGGTAAGTAAAGATTATTCTCCTATTATATTAAGTAAAGCCTTGATATAGAATAAGATGATTGATGATGACGTTTATTTCACAAAAGGCTTACTTTGTAAATCTATAGACCTTTCACGTTTGCGTATAAAATATTTAACAATCATATGATATTAGACCGGGGGGACTGAGGGATTCAAGTGGAAAAAACCACCAGGTGGCCACCATCAGCACATGGCCTGTGTACTCTTAATAGACCACCCCAGATCCTTGGTAGAGAAGTTTTTATACCTCGGCTACCTATCAATTTAATTAACTAATAAACAAGATTTAAGAGGTTTTGTCATCCTATGTTCGGAACGCCATGTAATATCAACTTGATCAGCCCCAATCAATTCTGTTAACGACTGTACCTCTATATATCATTAGTTGTCAGTAACTTGAGATGGCACTAGAGACGATATTATGTAAGTACAGGTAAGCGGAAAAGCAGAATACCTTTTAAAGATGGGAAACTTAGGACCATATTCTAGGAAAAAAGTATTCAAACAAATTGTGGAAAAAGACCGAAAAATACAGGTCTTTTTGATTTTTTTTGCATTATCCATGCTAAGATTTTAAAAGTTATTTTAGCGAAGGAAAAATCCTGTCCGTAGTCGAATGTTTTTTTTTACCACTCAGGTGACAAACAAGGATACGGCCCACCTCATGGTTACTACGGTAACCGCTTATAGACGATTGTAACACCTGGGGTATCACTTGCGCGTTGCCGAACCTGTAAAATGAAAGATGAATAGTTGGGATGGCAGTATAAGGGTCAAAGTCCCCCCCACCGCCAACACAACGTTTCCTCGTGGAGCACTGGCAACCTTGCTCACCGAATTTTCTGCAAGGCGGAGGTAGGTACTTCCCCAGTCGGGCAGCTCCAGTTAAAGTGTATATACAAGTAATTGTATGTCACTATGACATTGAACAGTTATGTAATGATGATAATATTCACTTGTTTTCATACGGTCGATGTGCAATATTTAAAACTGACAAATTTTCCCAAATGAACATGACCCTTATTGCTTTGTATTAAAGTTGAAAATCTATCAAATAAATTTGACAGATTAGGGTAGCTTGATGTGCTGGCCCAATGCCTTGAAACGGGGTGCATAGGGATGCAGGGGTGAATCGAAACAAAACTTTGAAAAGGATTTTCAGCTTTAATTACTATAGTTTGATGCCAACAAGGTCTAATGGTTTATTATAATTTAGATACAATATTACAGTCTATTTTGCTATATCTATATATCTATAACAATTAAAGCTAAAAAATCAATTTCAAACTTTTGTCACAATTCACCCCTGCATCCTTATTCACCCCGTTTGACTGTACTAGCCTATTGGCAGACTTTCATAATTACAGTCACGACCCTAGGGGCCGTACCGAAATTAAAACATGTCGACGACTTATGTTATTAGGAAAAGGGAATGAAGATAATAATGTAAAGAGGACAATTTAATTGAATCGTGTTGAATTTATATTTTTTGTTTTTTTACATTTTTTACACAACACCATCTAGTCCCAAACTAAGCAGAGCTTGTACTATGGGTACTAGACTATGGATATAATACTTATATACTTTGTTGTAAATACATACTTATAATACATAATAAACACCCAGACAAACACAAATACTCATGTTTTATCCACACAAATATTTGTGTCCTGTGGGAATCGAACCCCATGATCAGCAGTCCACATCGAACCACTAGACCACAGAGGTCATCAAATTATAATTGCTATAATTATAACCTGACTTTGGTGTGGTTCTGGGTTTCATTCCCAGGACGATCGAAGTGTTCATCATCAACCCATATACAGTCCCACTGCTGGGCACGGGTCTCCTCTGATATTGAGAGGGATTAGGCTATAGTCCACCACGCTGGCCTAGTGCGGGTTGGCAGACTTCACACACCGTCGAGTAAAATCTCTAAGGCATGCAGGTTTCCTCACGATGTTTTCCTTCACCGTTTAAGCGAGTGATAATTAATTATTAATACGCACATGAATTCGAAAAGTCAGAGGTGCGTGCCTTGGGTTCGAACTCGAGACCTTCGACTTGGCAGTCCAATGGTCATACCGCTAGGCTATCACTGCCATTAATCGAAATCATAAATCGAAGTGTTAATAGAATAGAATATTCTTCATTCAGCACTCTAAACAAATGCCAAGTACAGACGCAAGCAGGACAAGCTATCCAAAACTGTCAAATTTTCCCAATTGAATATGAACCTTATAGTTTTGCATTAAAGTTGAATTTCAATCAAAGAAATTTGACAGATTGTAGTAGCTTGATGTGCTGGCCTCTGTACATATTTATAAATGATATAATGGTACAATGGGCGGTCTTATCGCTATAACCGATCTCATACAGACAACCTTCGTATGTGTTAATAGGTTTTTCTATAAAATTCTAATAGGTAGAGACCATTATGTGAATAAAATAATAATAATAAAAACGTTTATTGCATCACATCAAAAGAGCATTAGAAAATTATGACGACGCCTGTGGTCTAGTGGTTCGTGTGTCGAACTGCTGATCACGAGGTCGTGGGTTTGATTCCCACAGAACACAAATATTTATGTGATGAACATAAGTGTATAAGTGTTTGTGTGTTGTCTGGGTGTTTTTGTACCTATTATAAATAATAATTTACAGAAAAAAAAAATTATGTATCCTATCCATTGTCTAGTACCTATAATACAAGCTCTTGATGGTGGTGCTGTGTAAAATTGTCCAAGAATATAAGTTTTTTTATTCATAATAAAATTCATGCATTTATACTTACAGTAAGCATCGCCATACTGTTTAACAATACCCATAGTACAAGCTCTGCTTCGATTGGAACTAGATGGTGCTGTGTAAAAAGGCCCCAAGTAGGTATTTATTTATTGTCATTAATTTTGTAGAATAAATCCCCCATAAACATACCGGCAAACTGTGGGCGTACATTAGTACACCTCTGCCTAACCCTTCGGGGAATACAGGCGTGATGGTATGTTTATGTTAAATCCCCACATTGAAATAAAACTACGGATTTTATCGCGTTATATTGATATTAATAATCCGGACGTTTCAGAACCTTCACAGCATCCATGGTCACGGGTAACACTCTAATATTCACGTAAGTTGCAGAAATTAATAAGTTCTCACATTCTGACGCCACATAGTATGTTCATTGTAGAACACATAGGAATTTTCCCGGCAATACCATTGATCGCAGCTGACGACACACGTGGGAAATAAAGGGTAGGGACGGGCATTTTGTCAACATGCGTTGTTCCGTAACGTTCTACGAACAAAAATTGGTGGTGCCATCTAGTTTAAAAAACAACTGAAAATGTTTGAGACTTTTTTTCTAGATCGGTGTTTATATTTATTTGTTTATTATTAAGGTACTCCAACGACTTATTCGATAATACTTAGGCACATAGATGTGATGAACATACATGTTTGCGTTTGTGTAGGTGTTTTTTATGTTTTAAGTATGTAGGTATTTATTAAAAAAAATTATGTAAGTGTTATATCCATTGTCAAGTACTCACAGTACAAGCTACGTAAGAGTTGTAGCGATTACAAACTCAATGATCAATATAACAATTAAAAACAGTTAGGTACTATTTGCCCCCTACAAAAACCACTAATGTTTTATTAAGACTAATAGGCATTTTACAAAACTAAGACTGTACACGCAGAAAACGGCAAAAGAAAAATACAATCTTAGGCCAGATTCGAACCTGCGTCCCTCCGGTTAAGTAAATCAGATGCTTTATTCAACTAAGATACGCACACCACTGCCTGTGATGTTGAATTCCTTTTCCACATTCTACATCTTTTAGGAGACGTCAGAAGGAGACAGAGGGACCCAGGTTCTAATCCCGCTTGACATGGAATTTTTCTTTCGCCAAAATTTATACCTTTGAAAATGTTTAGCATGTATTAATGCCAAATATAATAAAAATATAATCATCTAACTAATCAAGTGTCATTACAATCCTTACTATATCTACCACATCTACACAATGGCCGTTACACCAATAACCGCCGAAATTCGCACTTCGAAGTAATTCAGGATACTTCGGAACTGTTCGTGTTAACATTAGGGACGCGACTACTAATATATATCGTCAATTACATTCCACCGAGATGGCTTTTATCGGGGACAAAGAAGGGGAACCCAGAAACTCACAAACTTAACTGATTGGAGGAGAAACTCTTACTACAATATTAAAACATTAAATATGAATCACTATGGAACTCAATACAATGGCGGCAAACAAAAAGGTTAGTTTAACGTCAAACTATTGACAGAGGAAAGGTTCCGTATATATTTTGTTCTTTTGTTTTCCTATTTTCTGTTTCTTCGCAGTTGGAATGAAGAGATACAACATTTTTCAGCTGTGGAATTTTGTGAAATTTCTTGTTCAACAATTTAATTTGCTTGAAAAGAACATAAGAAGGTTTTATTTAATTCATTAAAGAAACAGTGACTCCTCGGGGGTCACTGTTTGTGTGTGTTGTAGCTTGAAGATATTGTTTTTCTATTGTCTGCTAATTATTGATCCTAGGTGAGTTAAAATACTTTTATTTTCTTCTATTTTCATTCACTTATAGATATTATTAATTATATAATTGTTAATAAATAATTAAAGTATAATTATTATTAATTTTGAATAATCTCATCAAAAAAATCAAAATCATCTGAAACCTAATTGAATACAGTCAAAAAGTTAAAATACAAATAAAAAACTTGACAAACCTCTTTTGCTAATTAAAGTATCAAAAGATAAATCACTTCAGCGTTCGTCTGTACAGTTTATAGGTGTTCGCAACTCAGTCTAACGTCGGCGACGATACGGGCGGGTCTTCCGTCACGACCGCGCACGCTCCCGCAAAAACAACACGAAAACAACGCGTAAAAATCAAAAGTCCAACAAACAAAACCATTACAGCCAAAAAAAAGTGCCAACCCTTGTGTCAACCATAAATATAATTTAAAAATAGAACTTTTAAAAATCGTGTTCTTTTTTTATTATGTGACAGTGTTTCAAAATTACCAATTTAAATAATAAATGCTGCCTTGATGGCAACTAAAAAAAATAATGTAGTTCGTTTGCCGTCTGTGGTAAGGATTTTGAAAATTTATGTGATGCACAGGATGCAATGAAAGTGTTTACATAGTGGCATGTTTACAGGTTTTTACATGATTCCGAAGTAGTTAGCTTTGCTTTGTTATGTTGTTTATTTCATTTGGCACGATCACTTTTATGTAGCGTTTTATCTACCAACAAAGTTATTAGGTTCAGTGAAACGTGAATAACGACTTTTGTTTATGAAATAAGTTGTTGTTGCAGTGTTACAAATATTTCCAGAAATAGAATAAATGTTTCACGATTTTTTGTGCTTCTAATAATTATTTAGGTAAATATGAGTACAGTAAGTATTAATTTATGCATAAATTAAATAATATTATATATAGAGTACTGTATATAATATACAGTACTAACAGTATGCATGATGTTGAACATTAACAGAAATCTAGGAACTTTGAATTACCAATAAACTACTTAATTATATAAATCTTATCTGTCTTTGTCCTGATATCCAAATCCGAGCAATATAGGCAGGAAATTCAAAGTAAAGAGTATCTACTTATTCCATAAAAACATACATTTTTTAACATCGCACTTGTGTCATGTTATCTCAATGAACAACCTCCGCCTTAGGCAAAATTGAGGTTTATATCAGTATACGAGATTTTTATCTCTTGCGTCTTTCTCACGTTGAGAACTCCGGGAAAAATATTTGAAGGTTGGTAAAAAAAACTGCCTCAATGATGATATTTTTTTTAAATGCGGTAAATTCTCATGGACTTGTGCTGACTAAAAAGCCACACTCCCTTCCCTTAACCTATAGTCATGACATGAACCTGGCCGCTGGGGACTTTGCCCTAGTGACTTTGCCCGACTAGGAATCAGAGCTAGGAATTTTTATTCCCAAGGGGGTTAACATGGGTGCCATGAGAAAATTTTAACGTCGTATTATTTCGCATCTCGCGTCTCATCTTTAACCATGCTTTCAGCACGAGATAAATGACGAGAAAATTATCTCGTAGTGCGAATGTTAACCTTGCAGGTCTGGTATAGTGTTATCGGATCGTCTGTTAGAAAAAAAAATGGCAGTTTGGAGTGTGAAATGTACCCGATTAATGATAATAGACTCGGATCCTATTACATTATATGATCTAAATAAAATAATGTTGTCCGTCTACCTTTTTTCTTGTAGAGACGGCATCGTATTAATTTATGTCTTTGTTTTAACACAAACATTGTCGTCAAATAAATTTAATAAAATTATTAGTCATTTTCGCAAAAAAAAATAAAGGTAATTTATCATTTATTTATTATTATTATTACTAGCCCGTGCTGTCCCACTGCTGGGCAAAGGCCTCCCTCCATTCCTTCCAACGGTCGCGATAGTGCGCTTCTTCTCTCTAGTTCTCAAGGAAGACATCCAGTTCGTCCCGCCATCTCCTTCGTGGTCTGCCGCGACCCCGTGTCGCTGTTTCAGGGCACCAATCCTGAGCTTTTCGGAATTAATTATTTATTTAATAATAATAATAAAAATTTAATACCACAATCATGGACACAAAATTGCACTGTATACATTATTACACTTTGTCTGTTTTACATTTAGTACAAAGAGAAGTAGTACTCTGTCTCTTAAACTAGGCAAGGCCTGTATTTTAAGAGGTAGTGTTCTGCCATATATGCCACATTATACAAATTACTCATTATTTATATTTATTGTGCATAAAAGTGCACAAAGGCGGTCTTAATGCCTTAGGCATTTTCTACCAGATAACCTTAGGGTGACTCAGAGACGGCCATGGTAGATGCACCAAAGATTAGATTTACGTAATTTTTAATTATCTTCTTTTTAAATACATACCGGTGAATTCGAAGGCTTAGTGGTATGTCTCGTTTGATATGTAAAACTTAGGTAATCTAGAAAGGAACGTCCAAAGAAAAATTGTATTAGTATGTACCTATCAAGGCCATTCGCCGTACTAATCGTATTAACCTTTCAACTCACGTAATCTAAATGGTTCGGCCGACGGGTTTACTACCTATGAGCCTATGAGGTAGAATTGAAAACATGTGACACATTTGTGACGCTTCGACCTTTTTGTAGCGATTTAAATACGATCAAGCCAGTGTTTATTTATTTCTTAATACTTTGGTTTTTTTTTTTACTGAGTGTTTCATATGCTTTATATGTATGTATTTACAAAATGAGTATTATATCCATGGTCTGGCACCCAAAGTACAAGGGTTTATGTTATGGTATCCTACTCATCAGACGGCCATTGACCATATGCATCTTATTACTGTTTAATATGTAAGGTAATGTCTATAGCAAACATGTTGTAGGTACTTTTCTCACAGAATTAAATTACGATTCAGTTAATTCTTTGTGTGAATTTGAGAGGAACTCAACCGATGTTCTTGCAGCTGTTGGTGACTGTCTCGCGACGTGGTGTCTACTGTAAACGTACTTATAGACTGAATCCCTTATTGTTTATCTTAATTTTAGTTTAATATTATTATATACGTATATTTTAAAATCTTCTGTCTGTGAATTCGTCGGTGTGGACTTAAGAATTATTATTATTACTCTCTCTTCTATATTCCCTCTACCAAGACTAATTATTACTCGGACTCGCGGTGGCTTAGTGGTCATAGCGTCTGGTGTACCTAACCAGAAGACGCAGGTTCGAATCCTGCCCGCGGTTGAATTTTTCCTTTGCTTAATAACTTTAAAATCTTAGTATGGAAAATGCCAAAATTAAAGTTGAAAATCTATCAAATAAATTTGACAGTTTGACAATTGGGAAAATTTGATAGTTTTGGATAGCTTAACCTGCTGGTGTATTACTATTAATATTGTAAGTTATTTTTTTATATTGTAATCTATTGGTATCCCAAAAAAAAAAACTAGCTGTTCGGCTTTACTCGCACCACAAAGTATTTTTTGAGAGAAAAGGTAGTTTATATCCTTTTTCAAGATCTAATCTAACTCTGTACCAAATTTCATAAATATCACCCATCCACAGACTGACCGTGGCTAGCGCAGCTTAACCTTGCAGATCGGTTGATCAGCATAGTTATTACTTAGCGGATAAACGATACGTTCTAAATATAATAGTCAATCCAGGTGAGCGGATCTCATGCGATCGATCGAAAGTATAAAATTAGCCTGCTTCGGGTGTTGGGTCATGCAGTCTACAAAATACAATCTAACATTCGATTTACAATTGTATAAAACTGTACACCATCAACTGCTGGCCACGGGTCTGCTCTTAATATGGGAGGGATTAGGTTCTAGTCCACCACGCTGGCCTAATGCGGGTTGGCAGACTTCACACACCGTCGAGAAAATCTCTAAAGTATGCAGGTTTCCTCACGATGTTTTCCTTCACCGTTTAAGCGAGCGATATTTTTTTATTTACAGACTTATAACATTGATAAAAACTTAAGTAATATAGTAATTAATTATTAATACGCACATGATTTCGAAAAGTCAGAGTTGCGTTCCCTGGACTTGAACTCGAGACCTTCGACTTGGCAGTTCAATGGTAGAAGTGTACCCTAAGTAGTAATGAAAGTTTTTTTTTATACCATTAATAACAATAAGGGTAACACTTGCATATTGCCAACCCTGTAAAACAAAAGACGAATAGTTGGGTTGACAGTGTATAAGGGTCAAAGTCCCCCCACTGCCAACACCACGTTTCTTCGCGGAGCACTGGGAATCTTACTCACCGTAATTTTCTGCAAGGCGGAGGTACTTTCCTATACGTGCATTTGCATCCATATTATGCTTACAAATTTTATATTAACGCAAGTTTGTACTGTTTGTACGTTTGCACGCCTAAACAGCTGAACCAAATTTGAGTAATTTTGATATACAATAAGATTATCATCATTTACCGTCCCACTGCTGGGCGCGGGTCTCCTCTCACGATGAGAAAGAAGGTCTAGGCTATAGTACACGCTGGCCTAGTGCCGGCGCATATATGAATTTGGCACAATCGTGACTTATTTGAAAGTCATTGAACTGCGAATCTGTTAAAAAGTTCTTTAGGAAGTGATCGAAACCGAGTGTGATAGCTAGTTTGTTGTCAATATAGTAAGGGACAACAACCAATGGACGGTATCGGTGGCTCGCGATGTGACCTACAAAAGTTTCTCGTCTGCGACCTCCCTTAACTAGTAACACTAACTTCCTTCCGCAACTCCGTCCGGCACGTGTTTAGGTGATACATAAAACTGTTTTCTAACGGTAAATCAATTTGTTGTACGATATTTTCCTTTATTAACGTTACATAAAAATACAATCCATTACGCTTATATTATCCTAATATAATATACTAATGTATACTACTATTGGGTTATAGATTTTTTATTATTTAAGGTAGCAAACAAACATACAGCCCACCTAGCATATAGACGCTTGTAAAAAGTTTTGTTGTAAAAAATCATTACAACAAAATTCATGTCGGGGGTTTTTTTCCACACATACTACGCCAAAACGTCTTCTCTCATCTTTCATTCCTATATTTTTTTCTGTCTGGTGGGTATTCTTGTTTATGTTTTGAAATCAAACACAACACATTAGCACTATTGTTGGAGAAAGTTCAGACAAAGACGTCGTGTCTTCAACTTTGATGTGATGTTGAACAGAAAGAAACCCAGACCTGTATTCGGCACAAATAGAATCTGAAACTACTAACTACGATTTTGTATGTAGAATAAAGAGGGGTAGAGCACAGTGGGAATTATTCCACTAAAATTGGAGCTGCTCGACTGGGGAAGTACTTCGGCCTTGCAGAAAATCGAATTAAAATAACACTGCTTTGAGCTGTGTTGTGTTCCTCACGGAGGTTGCCAGTGCTCCGCGAGGAAACCTTGTGACGGCAGTGGGGGGGACTTTTACCATTATACTGCTAACCCAACTATTCCTCTTTCTTTTTACAGGGTCGGCAACGCACAAGAGATACCCCTGGTGTTTGCAAGCGTCTCTAGGCTACGGTAACCACTTACCATGAGGTGGGCCGTATGCTTGTATGCCACCTTAGTGGTATAAAAAAAGACTATTTAATATATTGATTTCTGACATTTACGCGAATATTATACATTGAAATAAAACTACTTTTTACGGATTTTATCGCGTATATTGATATTATTAATCCCACGAACGACGTTTCGGACCCTTTACAGCGTCCATGGTCACGGGTAGACTCCCCGTTTTATTTCAACACTATTTAATAGTCTACACAAAAAATCGTAGCTTGAGACTGAGTGACCTTGAGCTTTATTATGAGGCCCTTAATGACTTACTCAGTTCCATTATCATTACTAAAAAAAAGTTAATAGGTAATGACAATATTGAGTGGTTGATCACTATGGTTTCGTAAGCCGATTGCTGAACCTCTGTGCCAAATATGTCATCAAAATAAGTTTCAGAAATGTCCCGTTTTCATAATATCTTATTCTATTTACAATGTAACCTGATTGTGTGAGCAAAAAGGTTGTATGAAATATAATTTTTTAGAAGGGACAGTACAATACAATTACTTATTTTTACCGTGTGAATTCTATTCTTGAGAACCTTTCAGTACTCGTATGTAACAATAAAGATTTATTAGAAAATCTGTACAACCTTCCAACAAACACCCTTCTGCTTGATAAATAACTACTTTCTTGCGGAACGTCGCGCTACGTTTCTTAGGAACGGACACTATAGACCCATCACTTTCGATAAAAACAAACATTTCTCCTGAAATAGATAGACGCAACTCTCCCTCCCACCATTCTTAGTAACAGGAAAATTTTATAAAAATACTTACTATGATGTAGCTATGTTGCCCATATCGATCGTTTTTTTTTTCAATTCGGTCGGCTTGGACATATAGATAACATTATATACCATCACGCCTGTATTCCCCGAAGGGTTACGCAGAGGTTTACACCCACAGTTCCCCTGTATGTAAAGGTCCCATGTAACAGGGGGCGAGCCTATTGCCATTAACCGGAGACAAATCCAAACTCCGAGCTGCTACTGAGAATTTCATATAAAAGTCCACTGACACTGCTCGACATGGGAATTGAACCTATTACCTCTAGCGTAGCAGTCGCGCTTGGGCCTGGCTAGCAATCGATCCCACAATACCTGGCGCAATGTTCCCCACGTTAACTGCTACCCCAAACATACAGTCAATTTACTATATACCTATACTGTTCACTCAATTTCTAACGGATTTTACCTACTTACTCGCATCACGATTTCCTAAACAGACGCTTTTGCTTACCCACTGTATGTAATCCCTTAATTTCTTCTTACCACATCTAAAGTGGCGTGATCTATTCGCAGCCAAGATCACAAGGTATATATATTATAACTAGTTTTCCGCCCGCGGCTTCGCCCGCATCGAGTTCGGTTATATCGCGTTTCCAAGAGAACTCTTCAAAAGTCCGAGATAAAAACTATCTTATGTTCTTTCTCAAGGTCAACTCTATCTCTGTACCAAATTTCATTAAAATCAGTTCAGTGATTTAGACGTGAAAGCGTAACAGACACACAGACAGAGTTACTTTCGTATTTATAATATTAGTAGGGATTGAATATTAATTCACTCAGTACTTGATTACCTCAATATAGCCCTTATGTACTAGGAGAACATAACATGGCAACGTTCGTATTTTAAGTTACTTTGACAGCTAGTACCTATTAGTGGTGGTGCTATGTACTGATAATATGCTTACATGTTCCGCAAGAAATCGTGTACCTAAATGTTAATGAAAATCGTGTCAAAATCCGTTAAGTAGTTTAGAAATAAGTGAAAAAACATCAAGACAAACGCGGTGATAAAAGCAGTGGATAGCCTTAGTGGTTATGACCATTGGAATGCTAAGTTGAAGGTCTCAAGTTTGAATCCAAGGCACGCACCTCTGACTTTTCGAATTCATGTGCGTATTAATAATTAATTATCACTCGCTTAAACGGTGAAGGAAAACATCGTGAGGAAACCTGCATGCCTTAGAGATTTTTCTCGACGGTTTGTGAAGTCTGCCAACCCGCACAAGGCCAGCGTGGTGGACTTATAGCCTAATCCCTCTCAATCTGAGAGGAAACCCGTGCCCAGCAGTGGGACAGTATATGGGTTGATGATGATGATGAAACTCGAACAGCGACTTTGTTTAATTAGTATTTTTAGAGATATACCATAAAATTGTATAAAAAGCAATAATAGCCTAGTGATATGACCGTTGGACTGCTAAGTCAAATGTCTCGAGTTCAAATCCAAGGCCTCTGACTTTTCGAAATCATATGCGTCTTAATAATTTATTACCATTTGCTTAAACGGTGAAGGAAAACGTCTTGAGGAAACCTGTATACCGCAAAATAGTATAGCATGGAAAATGCCAAAAGTATACAAAAAGATAGTTAGAAGGTAAGGTGGCATCGTTCGACATTGAACTAACTGTAAAGTAAGTTGTGTCGGTTGAAAAGCAAAAACTTGCTTTTCAATAGGTGTTACTGACGTCACCATAAAGACGTAAATTCAATATGTGAAGGAAAAATTCGACATGACGGGTAGGTATCGCGGTGGCTTAGTGGTTGGTCATAGCGTCTGGTGTACCTAACCAGAAGACGCAGGGTCGAATCCTGCCCGCGATCGAATTTTTCCTTTTCTAAATAACTCTACTAATCTACTTATACTTGCGGCACGCTATGATGGCCGTTACGTTAATGGACGAAAATAAAAAAACACAATACATATATTGTATATGTTTTTTGTAGTAGTATCGTTAGATCACTATTGACAATAAAGAACAGCAATTTGCTCCTTCAAATATAATTACTAATTAATACGAAACTTCATGAGTAGACAAACGTCAGAACGGCCATCATAGCGTGCCTGCCGGTGGTGGACTAGACTGGTGCTGTATAAAAAAGTCCCAAAAGTATTAAATACTTTTTCGGATATCTAAAACTCCATTTAAAAATGTTCTATGAATGTTTATATTCCCGTGTTCGCTTTGAAGATAACCTCTTTCGATTCAATTGGACCGCGTAAAGAGATTTCGGTTTATCTCATGGATTCCGTTTAAGTATACAATTTTCATAAACTTATGTAAATGGGAATATGATATTATCTTCTATATCGATAGATTTTGCTGACGTCATCTTAGCACGGACGATGGTGAATAAAAATTCAACATCAGAGGTAGTGATGGTTAATATAGCATAAAGCGAATGATATCGCGGTTCGCACTTTATGCTATAAAGCTATTTTGCTTTATATCGCATTGCACTCTCTCTCTTTATCAACCAACTGTCCGTCGAGCGTCGCGTATAGTTACGTTAGTAACAAGTAGGCATATAAATTAAGCATGCTATAATAAAGCACATAAAATCGCTTGCTTAAAAAATTAAACATATAGCTAGTTATCTTTTTGTATTTTTTTTTTAAATTTTCCATGCTAAGATTTTAAAGTTTTTAAGCAAAGGAAAAATTCGACCGCGGGCAGGATTCGACGTCACCATAAAGACGTAAATTCAGAAAGCGATGGCAAAATTCGACATGGCGGGTAGGTATCGCGGTGGCTTAGCGGTCATAGCGTCTGGTGTACCTAACCAGAAGACGCAGGTTCGAATCCTGCACGCGGTCGAATTTTTCTATTGCTTAAAAACTTTACAATATAGCTAGTTATTGATTTATAGCAATTTTTAACACCACTAATCAGAGGTAAATATCTCGGTAGTTTAGTTGGCTTAAGCGTCCAATATACTGATCTAGAGCAAAACCAAAACATATCATAACACCTGTATTCCCCAAAGGGTTAGGCAGAGGTGTAACAATGTACACCACAGTTTAAGTCCCATGTAATAGGGGGCGAGCACATTTCCGTCAACTATAGTCAGTATTTTTTTTATTACCTACTAGACTTACTTAAGTGCCTCTTTAACATTACACATTTTAAAAAAAAGCCCGTCATAACACGGCCATCTTAGATTTGAAATTGATCATAGTGAAATCATTATTAAACTAGTATTCTACTAGTCAAGCCTTTTCATTTGATATCCATATTGAGGGAGTTATGATAAAAATCCAATCCGCCATTTTATGGCGGCGGCCATCTTGGACCGATTTTCACCAAACATCAATCACAAACTAAGAACACTCCCGAATAAATCATATTTCTAATAAAAAAAAAAAAACAAAATCAAAATCGGTTCATCGATTCGGGAGCTACGATGTCACAGACAGACACACACACAGGCAAACAGACATACAGACACGTCAAACTTATAACACCCCGTCATTTCTGCATTGGAGGTTAAGAAAGGGTCGAAACTAATATTTCGACCCTTTTTGAAAAGTAGCAATATGGTACGTTGTGTAGCACTGTGATTAATCAAGGGTCTATTGTTTATTTTTTTATTCTTGACAGACCTATGACCGCCAGTTCGCCTGATGTTAAGCGACACTGCGATCTACGATGGAACGCACTTTCCTAGAAGAAACCGATTCACTCGAGATTAGTTTCATTCCCCCTAGACTTAAAATGTGCTTTTGTGAGCACTGTGCGTCTTAAGGGGTCAAATTCCCTTACATCACATCATAAAGATTTGTTGAAAGCCGACCGCAGCTGGTACTAAAATTATCATTGTTATTTTATTGGCATCTGATGTCGGTGTGATGGCAGGGTTGCCAGATAATGTCCGAATAACGATCGGATTAGGGCTGCCCCCGAGAGGTTTATTGTTACGATAGAACCTTATGTTATTAGTGGCTAACAGTTATCCCATTTACACTGATTACATACAGTTTACATTACATTACATTACATTATGACATTTTCATCAACAAACAATTACGTTGATAGGTTGGTATAAAATAACGCTTTTACAGAGTTTTTTTGCTTGATTAGCCAAGAGGTCCTGGATTCGATTACAATTTGATGGAATGTTTGAGGTACGGCGAGAACATACAAAAAATATACCATCACGCTTCTATTCCCAGAAGGGTTAGGCAGAGGTATACTACCCAAAAATCGCCGGTATGTTTAGGTCCCATCTAATAGGCCTCAAATCCAGGCTGCTACTGAGAATATCATAGAAAAATCCAATAACACTTTACTCGATATGGGCATCGAACCCAGGACTTCAAGAGTAGCAGTCACGTTTACAAACACTAGGCTAACTAGGCTTATATTTATAATAAACTTAATAAACATAACTAATCAATCATAAATACTAATACTTTATAATGTTGACGCCTTCTAGCTTCTTCGTTTTTTCTGTTATTAGTTAAGTATGTATATTTAGTAAATATGTAAATATTATTTTGGTAAGTTTATTGTAAATAATGTATAATAATTACTTTCACAAATTAAATCCTATATAATAAAATAAATAATAATTATTAGACGTTGTTTTGAAAAAAAAATAATTTTAAATACTTATAATTTTTTAAATTATTTCTTAATGAAATTCAGCCGTGGTTTTACAAGTAAATCGTTTGCCAGAAAATATATCAGGTACCTAGCCAGCTGCCAACGATAGTCCATCGGCTGACACCGGACGTCCGTTTCTAACCAGGAAATATTATTATCAGTTCACAACGATGTTGCCAACAGTGTTATGTTATAATGTTATAAGAGAAGCAGTGATAGCCTAGTGGTATGACCATTGGACTGCCAAGTCGAAGGTCTCGAGTTCGAACTCAAGGCACGCACCTCTGACTTTTCGAATTCATGTGTGCATTAATAATTAATTATCACTCGCTTAAACGGTGAAGGAAAACATCGTGAGGAAATCTGCATACCTTAGAGATTTTTTTCGACGGTTTGTGTAGTCTGCCAACCCGCACTAGGCCATCGTGGTGGACTATAGCCTAATCCCTCTCAATATGAGAGGAGACCCGTGCCCAGCAGTGGGACAGTATAAGGGTTGATGATGTTATAAGAGAAAGATCTTATTTATTTATTAAAGGAAGACCTATAAAGGCAAGAAAAAATAAGTGCAGTTCTTAGTCCGACTCATCCTACCGCTTCCTCACATGACAGAGGATCCATGAGAAATTTCCGCATCCCGAAAAAAATATGTACAGAGGCCAGTAAATCTTTTTTTTTTATATTCTACTAAGGTGGCAAACAAGCATACAGCCCACCTGATGGTAAGCGGTTACCGTAGCCTATAGACGCTTGCAACACCAGGAGTATCACTTGCGCGTTGCCAACCCTGTATTGAAAGAGGAGTAGTTGGGTTGGCAGTATAAGGGTCAAAGTCCCCCCACTGCCAACACAACGTTTCCTCGTGGAGCACTGGCAACATTGCTCACCGTATGAAACATAACACAGCTCAAAGCAGTGTTATTTTACATCGATTTTCTGCAAGACGGAGGTACTACCCCAGTCGGGCAGCTCCAATTTGAGTGGAATTACTCCCACTATGCCCTACCGCTCTTGCAATCAGACCAGACCATGTTACACTTGCTGGAGTACCCAAAATGCCCGTACACCTGCACCTATGAAGATCTAATGAATGCCACTGATGCCGCAATTAACGTGGCCACCTGTTGGGCTCAAGTAATATAAATAATGTATTTACCATTGACACGAAAAGAAGAAGAAGAAGATTGATTTTCAACTTTATTACAAAATAATAAAGTTCATATTCAATTGGGAAAATTGACAGTTTTCAGATATCTTCAATCAGAGATCAACCAGATAGCTTGACCTTTTGGAGTGTGTACATTTTATATTTAGAATTATATAAATTTATATAAATGTACAATGTACTAGCTGTTGCCAGCGACTACACCCGCATCCCAAAGGGATGAGACAAAAGATATGCTTATATGCTTCTTCAAGGTCTAATCTATCTCTGTACCAAATTTCATTAAAATTGGTTCAGCGGGTTAAGCGTGAAAACGTAACATACAAACAGACGAAGTAACTTTCACATTTATAGTATTAGGGATTGTCTCAGATTTTTAAATACCTAATGAAATATTAAAAGGTTGACTAGTTCATTTTCAACCATTTTCTACACATCCCTCTTTGCTTTCTTGGTATTAAAACAAAACATAACAGTACCCTACTTCTTACTATGAAACATTTGAAAATAAACCTAATCTAAAAATAAACCACTCCAATCGAAACTTCACAGCCAAAATCAATCACGGAAGTGGAACAAATGTGTCAGATACTTCCATCAATTGATTCATCGAAGCTTCCTTGCAATGGAATTCGCCCATTACAGCGTAACATTATGTTAAAACAGCGCCCTCTATGACTTGCTCTTGTAAGTAGTAGTTTTGACGCTGTGCATAATTTGTAAGAGACCTAACTGCAGTTCCAACATAAACAACCTAACCTAGTGTGGTCACCTTCGTCTGCGAAGTTACATATACGGTAACGTGAATTTTCTTTGATGACAGAAATTTGCTCACTACATCTACCACCGTGGGAGCAGATTTCCGTGATAAATCTTCTTTTTTATGTTAGCATGAGCCTGATATTGTAGTTCATGCTATGGTATGAGATTTGACAGTCAGCAGACGAAGGCCAAAACTGACAAGCACTGTAATTTTGGACGAGTATATTTATTTATATCGTTTGGCGGTTCATTTAATAACGACACGCTTGACGAGAGCGAGCGATGGGCTTTTATCTCACCCATCGCGGGTTGATCCCTATACGAACAAAATGTTTGTATGAGCTTAGGTTGATCCGGGTCTTTGTGTATCTGAGTGTTCGTAAACGCACCAGCGATAAAGAAGGGAATCTTAGTGCGGGACAATATTTTCTTGAAAAAATACTTCAAAATTAATGGTGCTGAAACCTATTTAAATTAAGATCATCATGTACAGTAAGCAATAAATTATTTGACTTTGATTTTGACTTTGCTAATTTAATTCGAAATAAATGCTTCGAACGCTTTAGCATTTTATTCGGCGACCGAGCAATGTTCTACAACCTTTAGAAAAAATATTAATCTTTCATTTATCGATACGGTTACGGTTGAGTGGACAGAAACCTTAAATAAATCGTTTTTGGCTCAAGGTCCGATTTAATTAAAACTTGAATTTGGCTAAGCTTTGTCTGAGTTATGCATTTGGTGATTACTTGAATAATATTGAATTTAAAACCATGAAAAAATTATTAAACTGCGAGATATTTGATTTTATATACCATCACGCCTGCTGCCATTGCCGTTGGTGGTCGTTAGGCAGAGGTGTACCAATGTACACCCACGATTTAAATTCCATGTAATAGGGACGAACTGTTGATTATTGATTATTGAGCTGGAAAACATATATAGTTGTAAGAGGCAATTTATAAGAGTAAAAAAACGTAGATTTTTTTAGTGTATTAATTGGCAATACTACCAATCACCAAAGCTATAAGGAGTACCATAAGTTTATTTATATTTAAATCCTACATACATGAAATTATATATGTAAATATAATGTTTATTGATCTTACAACATTGTCTTGAAACCATAAGAAGTATACAATTGGATTACCCGAGTTCACTCCACTTACACATGACATGACATTCATTTACAGCGATACAATCGATGTTTTCATTCCATCGTAAATTCAGCATTAACTTTAAGAGAGCAGTACAGTGTAATGATTTATGATCATTGGACTGAAAAGTCAATGGTCTCGAATTTGAATCCAAGGCAGGCACGACTTTTCGAATTCATGTGCGTATTAATAATTAATTATCACTCGCTTAAATGTTGAAAGAAAACATAGAGAGGAGACCTGCGTACCTTAGAGATTGATAGATAAATAAATATACTTGGACAATTTTACACAGCATCATCTATTCCCAAACTAAGCAGAGTTTGTGCTATGGGTACTAGACAATGGATATAAATACTTTTAAACTTCTTTAAAGAAACACCCAGACAAACACTTATGAAAACACTATCCGGGAACCTAATAAGTGTATCTTACCTAACAGATAAACCTTTCACGCAATTAATCCCTCACGCTCTACTATATTCATCATCAACCCATATACTGTCCCACTGCTGGGCACGGGTCTCCTCTCATATTAAGAGGGATAAGGCTATAGTCCACCACGCTGGCCTAGTGCGGGTTGGCAGACTTTACAAACCGTCGAGAAAAATCTCTATGGTATGCAGGTTTCCTCACGATGTTTTCCTTCACCGTTTAAGCGTCACGATGTTTTCTACTATATTGCACTCAAGAATATTGGAATTACCCAGAAATTAGGTTACGGAGGTTTGATGGCAGTCGCTTCGTTTAAAATACTGATATTCAGCCGCATCTGATTAGACGAAGCTGACCCCAACATAGTTGGAAAAAAGCTTTGAATATACTAGTATGTATAACAGCCCAACTACAATCTCAGTCATATCATATTGATTATGAAGTAGGCAGCTCTAACGGTCTAGCGATTTAAGGTCACGTGTGTCTGAATATAGACAACCCTGAGTGAATTTACTACTATTTATATCTTCTTGATTAAGTACATTAGAACTCAGCCCCTTTAGGGAATACAGACGTGTTGGTACGTGTGATTGGATAGCTTTTTTATACCAATAAGGTGGCAAGCATACGGCCCACCTAATGGTAAGCGGTTACCGTAGCCTATAGACGCTTGTAACACCAGAGGTATCTTGGTAGGCTTGCGCATTCCCGACCCTGTAAAAAAGAAAGAGGAATAGTTGGGTTGGCAGTATAAGGGTCAAAGTCCTCCCACTGCCAAAACAACGTTTCCTCGTGGAGCACTGGCAACCTTGCTCACCTTAAGGAACACAACACAGCTCAAAGCAGTGTTATTTCACTTCAATTTTCCCCATGGCGGAGGTACTTCCCCAGTCGGGCAGCTCCGATTTGAGTGGAATTACTCCCACTATGCCCTACCCCTACCCCTACCTCACTATGCTTTTGTTTAATAGATAGGGTACTTGCGAATATTTTTTTTATTCAGCCACCGAGGTGGTTTTAGTAGGTAGGAATCCCACACTCCCCGGTCCAATCACCGTAAACCGGTCGCCATTTGAAGAAGGTTTCCCCACGTAAAAAAAAACAGGCAAGCTAAGAAGGCTTTTTATTTCATTATTTTCGGTAATTTTTGTTTCAATTCATATTTAGAACTCGTAGCAAATCCCTAGCAATTTTCTTCAGTGGCGGCCATTTTATTTCTCGACGCTACAGTAATTTCCTTCACAATATTTTTATAAATTATACCATTATTAAAAAACATAGGAGTAAGGTTCAGAATACCTGTGATTAAGACTCCAGAAAAAGTATTTTAGAATGAGTATATTCAATGTTCTATTCGTCATTATCCACATCCTGAATAGTAATATGATTGGTAAAAAGTCTTTTTAGGATTGGTAATCTTTGACGACGCCTGTCACTCCAGTCCTCGAATTTCATCAATATATCAGAATCTACACACAAACCCGGTTTCATCATTGGTTTTCGTCGGAGCGTAAAACCGCAGTGGCGACTCGCAACGCCTTGCTAGTAATTACCACGTTGTGTTCTGTTTAGTAGCACTGTTGGATTTGTGCTCGTTTAAAGGCCCGGCCAAGCAGTGATAGCCTAGTGGTATGACCATTGGACTGCCAAGTCGAAGGTCTCGAGTTCGAATCCAAGGCACGCAGCACAGACTTTTCGAATTAATGTGCGTATTAATAATTAATTATCACTCGCTTAAACGGCGAAGGAAAACATCGTGAGGAAACCTGCATTCCTTAGAGATTTTTCTTGACGGTTTGTGAAGTCTGCCAACCCGCACTAGGCCAGCGTGGTGGACTATAGCCTAATCCCTCTCAATCTGAGAGGAGACCCGTGCCCAGCAGTGGGACAGTATATGGGTTGATGATTATGAAAGGCCCGGCCTATCGTGAATAAAAAAAAGCGTGAACACAGGTATAACGGTATGTTTTTTATAGTAGATGTACAAGTTCTAATTTCAGAATTTTTGGAAAATCCTTTTCAGTAAACTAAATATTTTCATAATTATAATACAGGTATGATCTCAATTTGCTAAATCAACATTCTAATTAGAACGTTTCATGTATTCCGCTGTTTCTATTACACGTTGTTTGAATTGGTGTACAAAGTAAACATGAGCAGGTACGTATAATATTACCATCAGTGTGTCAGATATTTTTCCATTAAGCGCTTTTGATCCCGGCTTTTACCAAATCCGTCTAAAAAGCCGTAGGTATTATATTATTATATAGTCTATATTTACCCTATAGAAATCAAATAACCTGGATACCATTCATGTACTTAGTAAAATGGAATGGTTAGATAATGTTATCCGTCATAACGATGAAAGAGACACCTCTATGACTCATGGAATCCCAGTATTAGGAAGCTAGTGTCCTAACAATGTACCTACATTATATATATATTGTTTTATTGAAACAATAAAAGTATTATTAATTTTGTGGGTGTTTCGTATTATAACTATCTCACCCTCTGAGTTTATAACCAACTATTTTGGAGTTAGCTTCCAGTCTAACCAGATGCGGCTGAATATCAATCAGTATTTTACACGAAGCGACTGACTTCAGACCTCCGCAACTCAATTTCCGGCCAAAGTCCATTTTTGTGAGAAACATTTCTCGTGTATTGGAGTGAAAAGTAGAACAATCAAAGTTAACTTAAGCCAATTTTGTATTACAATGTTACCCCTAACTGCAAAGTTTTTAGACTTCCTTTATAAAGCAACATTAATTCTAGACTACCTTTTATGCTCCGCTTGAAACTTTGTTCATTGTTCTAATGCTAATTTTTGGAAATAAGACTTTTTGGCCCTATCAGCACCCGTCCACAATAAAAATCATATTTATTGTTAAACGTACTTTCCCTTCTTTAATTCTAAATTTTCATTTCGGTGTACATACTGTATAAATCACTACATAGTATAAAACAAAGTCGCTTTCTCTGTCCCTATATCCCTATGTATGCTTAAATCTTTAAAACTACGCAACGGATTTTGATGCGGTTTTTTTTAATAGATAGAGCGATTGAAGAGGAAGGTTTATATGTATAAAACATGTATTTTATTAGTACATTGCACCGTGCGAAACGGGGGCGGGTCGCTAGTTATCATAATAAATGTATCTCTTACACTAAATCAGCACCATAATTTATTTGATAAATGGAAGAATCTACAAAAATATTTGCTACATTGCCATAAGGAATTACATATAATACATAATAATGAACCTCTTAGCAAGCGTAAGCACTTTTTACAGACGATACACAGAGAAAAAGCCATATTTGTGAACAACATGATAGCACCAAGAAATAAATTTAAGAGATGTAGGGCACAGTGGGAGTAATTTCACTCAAATTGGAGCTGCCCGACTGGGGCAGTACCGCCGCCTTGTAGAAAATCGAAGTTAAATAACACTAACTTGAGCTGTGCTGTATTCCTTACGGTAAGCAAGTGTTGGCAGTGGAGGGACTTTGACCCTTATACTGTCCACCCAACTATTCCTCTTTCGTTTTGCAGGGTCTGGCAAAGTGATACCCCTGGTGTCGCAAGCGTCTATAGACTACGGTAACCGCTTACCATCAGATGGGCCGTATGCTTGTTTGCCTTATTAGTAGGGTGTCTCAGATCACTTCTCAGACAGTTAGGGTATATAACCCAATAACTCAGTATATTATAGTTTCCAGAGTATTTGAAAAGCTCTTCACTTCGATTAAGGTCGTGTAGTGCCAATCACCGCAGTGAACGCTCGAGGCCCGATTTACTCATACCTATCTAGTAATACGCTAGATCCTTGACCCCTCAAGGATCGTAGCGTATTTCGTTAAAGTCGTTCAACAGTCTGAATTGACGTATTTAAAAAATATTTTTTTCAAATCCGCCTGTGGTTTCATAGAGCGAGTTCAAACAAACAAAAACCTGTTTATTATATTTGTATATTTAGATAGTCTGAAGGTTACAAAAACCGTTTCCATAAACTACGTTCTTTCAGAATCTATGATGCGGAAAGGAGTATTGATTGCTTAATGCCCGGAAGAACGCGGCCACCGGCCAAGTCAGTGCCTGCTTGCTTTATAATAGCAAATATATCTTTGGAGTCGTGTCAATTTATGATTTAGGTTAAACTAAACGTGCACTTAGTTATAGAAAAACAAGAAATTTGATGATTATGATAAAGATAATGATGACGAATCCGTTTTTAAGAGGCATAGTGCGAGTAATTCCACTCAAATTGGAGCTCCCGACTGGGGAAGTAGCGCGCCTTGCAGAAAATCGAAGTGACATAATATTTCTTAGAGCTGTGTTGTGTTCTTTACGGTGAGCAAGGTTGCCAGTACTCCGCGAGGAAACGTTGTGTTGGCAGTGGGGGACTTTGACCCTTTTGCTGCCAACACAACTATTCCTCTCGTTTTACAGGGTGGGTAACGCGCAAGTGATACTCCTGGTGTTGCAAGCGTCTATAGGCTACGGTAACCGCTTACCATCAGATGGGCCGTATGCTTGTTTGCCTTATTAGTAGGGTGTCTCAGATCACTTCTCAGATAGTGGGGTTAGGGTATTATAGTCCATCCCACAAGCCTAGTGCGGGTTGGGAGACTTCACACGCCGTCAAGAAAATATATTATCAGGTATGCAGATTTTCTCACGATGTTTTTCCTCCACCGTTTGAGTGAGTCATAATATTTTTTATATTTATTATACTACAAGACTTCGGAAAGTCTGGTGTAAAAACTTGGCTATCAGTTCTATTTTCTATATGAATGCTTTGTCTTAATGTTTATTATTGTGATTATTTATTGTTGCGAATGGAAGTCGTAGATCGTGGACGAGAAATTCGACATCACAGGCGGTTGTCTCAGTGGCTTAGTTGGCTAAAGTGTCTAGTGTATTTAACTGAAAGGTCGCAGGTTCGAATTATTTTTTGGCGCAGATTTGAACTGCTTTAATACAATTATTATTTGTTAATAAAGGAACAGAGATATTGTAAAAAAAAATACTAAATAATTAAATGTCACTTACTATTTACTTATCTACAGGAAACATTATAATAGATCATATCCCCATAGAATCAAATTCGACTAGACGGATATAGGGCGTTAGAGTGCCTTAAGTGACAGACTGATAGACAGCACTCTTTACAATCCCAGTAGCATAAAGCCATTTCTCAATTTTTTTTATTCATTTATTTTCAGGGAGGCATCTATGGCCCATAGATGAACCTTACAAACTAACATATATACAGTAGATATAAAACTGTGTTAATAAATAAATCTTAAACCTATGTTAGTTACGCTTCACTTTGCACTAATTGTATTAAAAAAGGACAAGGTTCTGTTCCGTTCCGTCTGTATGTTATTTTTTTTATACATGGTGATTGTTTAATTCCCAATATCAGCTATTTACTCAGAGTACAAGCTCTGCTTAGTTTGGGACTCAATGGTGTTGTGTGAAATTGTTCAGGAATATATTTTATTTGTTATTATTATAGCCTTTATTTATTCCTCAAATGATTTTGTATTCGAACTCGAGACCTTTGAATTTGTAGTCCAATAGACAGTAATACCACTAGGCTATCACTGCTTATGTTTTATGTACGAACAAAATATATTACGTGATTAAATAAATCAATACGTTGCCGTCATAAGATTGATTCCACGAAGTTTTAATATTTATCTGAGCGTCATTTTCCGAGTCCCGTGCTCCTAACATCTATCATATTGTGAAGCTTTTCTTTTTACTGACGAATTTCTCCAGTTTTATATCCAACGTATTATTTATCCAACGATGTAAAGCGACGGCCCCTTTGGTCAAGCGCGGCTATTCAACTTGAGGTCACCGGTTCAAATACCAGTTTTCTAGTGATTCCCATTTTCCGGGTTCTCATTGGGTCTCACAAGAAAGCTCAGGTTCACTCAGCGAGCTATGGAGAGATCTATACTTAGTACTTCTCTACACGATCAAATTAGAAGTGCGGAGATCCGTAGAAGAACGAAAGTTGCCGACATAGCTGAAAGATTTAGCAAGCTTAAGTGGCAATGGGCGGGACACATAGCTCGTAGAACTGATGGCCGCTGGCGCAAAAATGTTCTCTAATGGGTCTCCATTAGAAAACCGCACAGGAAATCGCAGAGTAGGACGATCTCCATCAAGATGGACGGACGATCTGGTAAAGGTCGCTGGAAGTCTTTCGCTACAGGCGGCTTATAACCGGTCCTTTTGGAAGTTTATGGGGGAAACCTTTGTTCAGCAGTGGACCTATCGTGGTTGATACGATGATGACGATGATAGTCACATTCTGATCTCCACAACCCAATTTCTGAGCAACAGAATTGTACAAATATAATATTTTTTTCCGTACCAAGTCACGCGTGTAACGAATCAACTCTTGTAACATCTGCTAATTAATGTTATGATTTGTTTTTCCTTGCTTCATTTTCATTGGTAACTAACTTTATATTAGCTGTAACTTTCATGATTATTGGGTTCATTGACGCGATATTAACTCAAGATATTACAACGGTAGATATTATATCGGTGTCAGCACTTTTATGGGAAATATGGATCATCATCACCATATACTGTCCCACTGCTGGGCACGGGTCTCCTCTCCGGGATTAGGCTATAGTCCACCACGCTGGCCTAGTTTGGATTGGCAGACTTCACACGCCGTTGAGAAAATCTCTCAGGCATGCAGGTTTCCTCACAATGTTTTCCTTCACTGTTTAAGTGAGTGATAATTAATTATACACATATGATTTCGAAAAGTCAGAGGTGCGTGCCCTGGATTCAAACTCGAGACCTTCGACTTGGCAGTCCAATGATCATACCACTAGGCTATCACTGCTTTCACTTTCCAACACGTTTGGTTTAGCGACTTCTTTGTCATGTGTTTCGGGTTCATTCCTCGTTCGGAACAAATATTTGTGTAGTCTACAAGTAGTTGTTCCGGGTCGGGGTATATGTATATATATATATATGTGTGTATTTGTCAATGTTGTTCTAAAACTTCACCGGGTAGCGAAGGTCCGTTTACAAACACAAAGAAAAACATCCAAACATTTTCTGCCAACTATACTAATATTTGTCCTGTTCGGGAACCGACCCCACGACAGAGCACAGCTACTGCGCCAATCGTGCTCTAAAACCTGTTCTTTTTTTTATACTACTAAGGTGGCAAACAAGCATACGGCCCACCTGATGTTAAGCGGTTACCGTAGCCTATAGACGCTTGCAACACCAGGAGTATCACTTACGCGTTGCCGACCCTGGATTGTAAGAGGAATAGTTGGGTTGGCAGTATAAGGTTGAAAGTCCCCCCCACTGCCAACACAACGTTTCCTCGTGGAGCACTGGCAACCTTGCTCACCGTAAGAAACACAACACAGCTCAAAGCAGTGTTATTTTACTTCGATTTTTTGCAAGGCGGAGGTATTGTTCATATAATTTTTGATGGATGTTTGACCTATTCCAGGAGCCGTTAGTTTAAAAGCCAGAGTCTCATACAATTCAAATTTCCCGTCTCGCATAAATATTATAACTTTGGTTTATCTTTTGAATTCCAGTTTCAATTTAACGAACACTATTTGCACTATATTTTAGCAAAATTTGCATAGTTTTGAGTAAAATAATGCCAAAGCATTCTATTTTGTTCCTCTAGTTCACCCTTTGATGTACGACATAGGTACAGGTGTGTTTCATTTATGTGATGTTTTGAAGATGTCTGTGGTCTAGCGGTTCGTGTATCGGACTGCTGATCACGAAATTGTGGGTTCGATTTCCACAGGACACAAATATTTATGTGATGAACATAAGTGTTTGTGTTTGTCTGGGTGTTTCTTATGTATTATAAGTATATATTTACATAAAAAAGCTATATAAGTATTATATCCATTTTCTAGTACCCATATACAAGCTCTGCTTAATTTGGGACCAAATTAAGCAGCTTGTATTATATAATGGATGGTGCAAAAGAAAGGAAATGATTTATGAAAACATGATCTATTCCTTGCTTTACATAGCCGAGTAAAACGTGCCTATAGCTGCAAAAATATTTAATAGAAAAAAATATAGTACCTATATAGAAAGAAAAAAAGGATCCAACACACATCTATCCCACTCGCTCACTAGTTTTTCTTATGTTTTCTGTGTTAGGAGCATATATAAAATTCCTAATAAACTAAGTTTCCTTATAACGCACAAGTTACAGTTGGTACAAATGTTACTTTTATAAGTCGTAAGTATGAAGAAATGGGCACTCGTGTTGTAATTTATTGCCGCTACCAAATATCGCTGATGTTGCGGTAGAAGGAAGTCGAGCTAGCAAACGTCACAAAGAAAGCGGGAATTCTATTTAATACACTTTGCCTGTGTAAATATGGCTTTTGCCTGTGGGAAGTCGTGTCTTGCCCATGGGACAACGCATATTGCCCAAGGAAAGACAGCTAAGAATATAAAACTTGAGCGAGACTATATAACGCGAGTTGTAAAATTCCATAGAATTCAGTATTCTTTTATTTTATACCACTAAGGTGGCAAACAAGCATACGGCCCTCCTAATGGTAAGCGGTTACCGTAGCCTATAGACGCTTGCAAATACCAGGGATATCACTTGCGTATTGCCGACCCTGTAAAACGAAAGAGGAATAGTTGGGTTGGCAGTATAAGGTTGAAAGTCCCCCCACTGTCAACACAACGTTTCCTCACGGAGCACTGGCAACCTTGCTCACCGCAAGGAACACAACATAGCTCAAAGCAGCAAATTTAAATAAAAATGAGATAGGAATCTTTTTGTATATTTTTTGGCATTTTCCATGCTAAAATTTTAAAGTTATTTAGAAAAGGAAAGATTGGACCGCGGGCAGGATTCGAACCTGCGTCTTCTGGTTAGGTACACCAGACGCTGACGAGGTTCGATTTTTCCTTTTCTAAATAACTTTAAAATGAGATAGGAATATTCAATTCAAAAATTTACCGCATTTTCATGGGAGTGAGATATAAAAAATAACTAATCCGCCACCTTTGGTAGTCCGCCATATTGTTATTAGACTTACGTCATTTACATACATCCAAACTAAATGTGTAGGCACAATTTCAGCTCAATCGGAAACTGGGAAGTCTGATAAATTTAACTTCCAAATCTGTCCTACATAGTTAATTACAGGTGAAGCTAATAACAGCGTACTAAAACATTATTTCATATCTCAAAAACAAAATATGGCTATTGTAAAACCTGTTTTTGTGAGACTACCTTTTGTACCTAATAAGAAGGTTCTACACAGCCCGTAGACACAAGACAAGAAGCTTCATTAATGGAAATATAAATTGTGTCCTCAATTTGTTTAACATTGTAATCAGATAATACTTACAAATTAAGAGCAGCAGTAAACTTAATTAACTCACAAAACTGGTTCAGTTATTACCCGGAGTGTTCTACGCAAAGAGTTTTAGAAAATCCTTTGGCATAACAATAAAGTTCCTTCGCCAAGTTGTTTTTCTTCATTAAGAAGCTTTAAAGTGACATAAATTGTTTATGGTCTCGATACATTGTGAAATACAAAATAGGCTTTTGTATGTACATATACATATATAATCTTATGGCTTTCATTTCTCGTTTTAAATGACTGTTCAGAAAAATACTTAAATCTCATTATTTGTACATTACGGATACACTCTACTTTCAGAAATATTCTTCCTTTACACTACATCCTTCGTTGTTTTCCAAGAAGTTTTTGTATAACAAAGGTATTTAAATATTATTAGTAAAAGACGGAACACACACAACTAACTTTTGGAAAATTCCAATTGGAAACAAATTGCTCTGTCTTTGTTATAAATGTCAGCCTGGTAAATAAAGACATTAAATCAGAATCAAAATTTGTATAAAAAATTGCGCTCAATGTCCGCTCACATATGCTCTTTTTAAATCGCGTATATTGATATTATTAATCCCGACGTTTCGGACCCTTTACAGCGTCTATGGTCACGAGTAGACCGACGGGTAGACTACCCGTCGCGATAAAATCCGTAAAAAGTAGTTTTATTTCAATGTATAATATTCGCGTAAAAGTCAGTAGTCAATATAATATACCTACATGGTTCAAAAAGTTACCTTCGTTGTAACTCTTACATTTTATTTTAGATATCGAACTAAACAGCTTTAGGGTCGAATTAGAACTTTATTAACCTATAAATCTGGCTTCATAAAATAAGTTATTTAAGTAGTCTGTGACAAAATAGGTTTTACTATCGCAGCTCACAAAAAAATACGAAACCTTTTTGAAGGTTGAAGGCAAGAGAATGGGCAAGAGGAGCTCATTATGAAGCTTTATTTAAACTACGACCAGAACTGAAGTGGTAGCTGTTCTGGTGAGTTCGTCTGGGTTGGTACGGTCAGCAACGAAAGTCACACAATTAAATTTGAAAACATCACAGTCTCAAAACTTGTCAAGAGTTTTTTTCTATTAGGGTACCTAAATATTTAATTGTCATCTACGGAATTATTTCGCATAACCACGTCAGTAACCTCATACGTATTCAAAATAATATTGAAGATTGCAATATGGTCAGCAACTTTCGTTGCTGACTGTACCACCGCATTGACAAATATTCTACCGCTGAGCAATAATTGTGTTAACTAATAATACCTCCTACTACAAGCAAATTACTTGCTTAAAAGGAGAATTCAACACTTGCTATGTATTTGAAAATATTGAGTTGATGAAATAAATATATTTGATTTGATAATAATAATAATAATTTATTGACAACAACTGTTACAAATAATATTGATTTCTGACATTTACGCGAATATTAATTTTTGAATCCTTAATTTTATATAACATTAGTCACGTACCCGCTCATACCACGACAAACTTCCAACTTTTCTGACTCTATCATCACTCTCCGACTTTCTGTAAAATACTCGTACCTTATATTATTATATATGTCCATTCACTCAACATTTTCACCTTTGCTGCATGCAACCTTCTTTAATCCATCTTCTTAACGGCTCAGCACTCTGATCCATACAACGTGACAAGTCTTATAATCGATATTGCCCTAATATTAACAGAGCTCAATAACGATATATCTTAACTAACTCCATAGAGATATTAAGTGAATTCACGCTTGAAGCCTGACAAAATAAATGATAAATAGTTATCGTGGTAAGCAAATAGTGACAAGATATTCCCCCTTGTTGCCAACACTATTAATCTTTCCGGTTGACACCACAACTAGTGAGGGAATGTACCCAGCTGCCCTGTCATGGTTTTATTGTGACGTTTATAACTTCCATAGAGGTTGTATATGTGTCACCAAATAACCGTAATGTATAACTAAGTATTATATAATATTTTGTTGTATAAATTGAAATATTTATTTATATTTATAAAAAAATGCATTTATTTCTATTATAATATAAATTTCCTATTAATCTAGGTAATATAAGGAAATGAAGGAAGCTTTAAAAACGTGGATCGAATTAAAAAAGCATAAGAAAGTTTTAAAAACTAAAACAAGACCGATGACGGTCTGAGAGGTACAAAGGAGTTGTGAACTTATTTTATTTTCTTGCAAAATGACAAAACTTAGCCCTGTATTCTGTGTTGTGTACTTGGCAATCAGGCTGCCTTTCTACTAAAGCGGTGCGGTGTCGAACTAGGGAAATAGTTGGTAACTAGTTTGAATAACATGATGCGGTGACGCGATTTTCGTGCGTTTCTGTCTCATTATCAATCAGTTACAAGAAATTAAAGCCATCAGACCTCGGAAACCTAACTTCAACTATACTACATACATCATGTCTATATTTCCCATAGGGCGCCGGTGTATTTTTTTTAAATTAAGTGAAATATTTGATTTGCACGAAACATAAATTATATTGGTCAAAAAGGTATGAAATGAAATTGTACAAACTATACAACGTGTTACAAAACACCCCGTAAAAAATATAATTAATTAATTATCAAAGCCAACAATTTTGTCATCTGTCATGTCAGGGAACCAGATTATTTAACAGAAAGGCCTACCTATTTTACCTAATAATTGTGAACTTTAATAGTTTTTCTATTTTTCATTTATAAATGTTGTTGTTTTCCTTTTTTTGGGGTATGTTATAAAGCGTGACTACGGTACTTAAATATTGTGAATGGACACGTTATATGGCTCCATTTAACCTCCTCTCGGCTTTACGGGTAGTTTTGTAACACCCTGTATTTCATAATTTAAAATATTAAATGTCATCTAATAAAATGTGTTTTAGGTTCCATAATCGTATCAAGAAGTCTAACATAAGGCAGAGGATACAGAATAGTGGTGTCTGCTACACCAACAAAAGAAAAAAACAGAGCTCTTAAATCAAAGAAGAAAAATATCTATTTCTATTTACCCACGGATCCCATGACCATGAGTATAGGGCAAGTAAAGGCGAGTACGGTTTTTAGTTCGACATACTCTGCCGCCTGCCCAGGTGGGATTGCCAAACTAAGCTGAGCTTGTACTATGGGTATTAGACGATGGATATAATACTTATATATTTTTTTTGTAAATACATACTTATAATACGTAAGAAACACCCAGACAAACACAAATACTCATTTTTTACCCACACAAATATTTGTGTCCTGTGGGAATCGAACCCACGACACCATGATCATCACAGACATCATCCATGAGTATTTACGTACTGTAAAAAAGGCTCCAAACTCTGAAATATAAAAATCTCAACCATACGATCGAACCAAGGACCTTACGCTGAGCAGACATACCTACTTTGAGGCAGACCACTGAGGTACAAATATAAGTATTTTTAAATCAAATTCCACGCGGAAATGCAATTTTGGTATAATTTTTTCTACGCCGTGAGTCATAAAACACACACTTTTTTCTATAGATCAATTATTGATCTCAAAATATGATATTAACCTAACAAAAGGAATGGAAGAACCGTTTTGTATTGTACATGAAACGGACAACTAAGTCATTACGCAACAACAAATCAAACACCTGCGTTCTATTCCATGAAAAACACCATTGAAATAAGATATAATTCTTTTCCTTTTCTCATTGTGAAGGAAATATAAAAGTGAAATACAATATCGCTGGGCCTTAGAAACGTAAATCTTTCTTTTGAAAAGATACGTAAATCCCTCACATGCAATCTTACATTCATATTTTCTTACTATGTAGTTACCACGTCAAAAGAGAGCCTTTGAAATCTTTAGTTTCTCCTAGCACAGGTATATCTTTTACTTAAAAGTAAAATATGAGACGTAACAAATTACGTCTAAATAGACGTAACAACTTATATTTAGTTTAAAAAAAGATTAAAGCAACATACCATAGCGCCTGTATTTTCCAAAGGGTTAGGCAGAGGTGTAATAATTATAGCGCTAGCGCTCTTATTAAATTTAGACGAAGAAGTAGCTTGTTTAAAGAATTTTAACAAGAGCGCTTGCGTTACGCCTGCTAGGCCCTTCGCTAGACCAATTGAATGAGGCAGCTAGTATAATTTCTACATTTAAAATCCTGCCTAAAATTATTCTAGGATAATTTTGTAATTTATTACAAGTATTATTGGCAGACTAAACCGAACCATATTACAATGAGCCCATTCTCTTCGTATATAATAATTATCATCGTAATTATTAAAATGGGTCTTGGAAGCTTACCGTATTTCCCTTCTGTGGATAACAGAGAGCTGTATTTGACTTGAAATGATTTTGTTTTGTATCGCCTCGCCAAGATTTATTACAACATTTAACGTTTTAATGGCTCTTCTGTCTCTTTCTCTCACTTGGAGAAAGAAAAGGATTGAATTGAAGATAGTTTCCTGTCCGTTAAATATGATTTGTAACTGCAAAAGGCGCCATATCTGTATATAGTATCTTACTATACTTATGTTTATCTACAAAATAAAACCTACTACGTTTCATACTACTTTCTATTCTAGAAAATTACAGACACATACTATATATTCTTTATCATTGTGTCTGTTGATGTTGATGATGATGACCCGTGGCCAGCAGTGAAGCTGCATCTTCACCTCTGGGCACGGGTCTCCTCTCAGATTGAGAGCGGTTAGCCTATAGTCTACCACGCTAGCTAAGGGACAAAAGCTTTCGCGGAGGAATAACAATTAGTTCCCGCGTTCCTGACTATTGGTGGTGAGGTGAACACCTCCTGTGATTTTAGTCGGTAGGTCGCCCAGTTTGGGCGGAGTCCGACACATTTGTAAATTAAAAAACGATGAAATATTCCACGAGGACTACATTTGAAACTTTCTGTACGCAATATTACGAAATCGTTCTCTAGACCAGTTTGTACTATTTTGGTAGGCTTGCCATCCGTCCGAGTTTCCCCGGATTTATCCTAGTTTAGAGAGCGTCCTTGGAGCTTCAAGACGGGGCTACCTTTGTAACCCGGGCTTAAAAAAATTAAGTCATCGGTCGCCATCAGACAGCCGCGCGCTTCGCTGTGACCAATGACTCGTTGGATTTATGACATGTCCGCACTTCTTGTCCTGAATCCTTAAAGATGGCAACCCTATATTTTGGGAGCCTAATATCAAACGGGACATCTCTAAGCTGTCATGAATATAGATTGATTTGAGCCAATAACGGCTCCCACACGATATTAGTGCTGACTAGTGCTTATTAATATAGACTGCTAGGTCGTAATAATCATGACCCTGAATTTTTAAAAGTACATACATAAAAATATACCTAGCTATAGTAACAAGAAAGTTTGATTTTTTACTTGAACACTGACTAATGTAAGATTCATATGTTAACGCCTGGATTGGCTCTAGTCGTCAACACATTTGAAGATCTTGAATAAAAATATGTGGTGCGCTATGGTAGGCCATTAGTGACATACAAACATGTACAAATATATTGATTTCTGACATTTACGCGAATATTATACATTGCAATAAAACTACTTTTTACGGATTTTATCGCGTTATATTGATATTATTAATCCCGATGTTTTGGACGCTTTAGTTTTATTTCAATGTACAAATATGTCATAATATACCATCACACCTGTATTCACCGAAAGGTTAAGCAGAGGTGTACCAAGTTTAAGTCCCATGTAATAGGGGGCGAGTATATTGCCATTCACTGGGTAAAAATCCAAACTCCGAGTTGCTACTGGATATTATAAAGACAAACGCAATAATACTTTGCTCAACCCGGGAATCCGACTCAAGACTTCTAACGCAACAGACGCTATTACGACCACTAGCTTAATGAGAGAGTTCATTAGTGATGTTGATAATCGATTATCCATAATCGATTAATCGATTATCAACATCACTATTCATATTCATTTATTTGCCTTAAAACATGGCATTAAGATGACAGTAAGCAAAGGTAAATAAATCTTTAGCTTCATTCATTCGTGATTATTTGAGATAATTAAGATAAATTTAGCTGTTTCGATCCATTATCAATAATCGATTAATCGATTATATATTGTCACTAGAGTTCATCAAAATATTCAGTCGTTTCAAAAGCTTATTCCGACGGTAAACATTTCAATTTGCGTTCCTCTTTCCCAAAAATTCCTACGTCCACAGAATATATTCTATTCACACCACTATTCGGGACTAATGTGGGATGACTCCATTCATTATTCAGCGGACTCGCCCCTCGTGTGTGATTAGAACGCAATTATTGGATTCTTGTAGATCGGAATTACCTTTCAGTAGTACTCTTTTGGATATTTAGTTTTATTGTATGTAATTAAGGTGGTGTTTTGCTTACATATAAGAATAATAATAATAATAATATTTTTGGGACATTTTACACAACACCATCTAGTCCCAAACTAAGCAGAGCTTGTACTATGGGTACTAGACAATGGATATAATACTTATATACTTTTTTTTTTGTAAATACATACTTATAATACATAGGAAACACCCAGACAAACACAAATACTCATGTTTTATCCACACAAATATTTATGTCCTGTGGGAATCGAACCTACGACCCCATGATCAGCAGTCCGCCACTCGAACCGCTAGACCACAGAGGTCGTCAAGAATTTAGGTGGAATGGCTACATCTTTTTATTATAATGACGAATATCCTCATGTCCAGAGCCTGGTGGGACAAGTCACACTGACTAATAACCGCCCTTGAAAGAAAGAAAAGAAAAACAATTTATTCCTTAAGAATGAGCATATGATTAATATAATTATTTTTATTATTTTATCATTAATATAAAACATTTATAAATATAAAGAATAGAAACCCACCGGTATCAGGAGCAGGGTCCAAGCTACCGGTGGTCAGGGCCCCAGAGAAAAAATCCTCCTAATAATACAGGCCGTGACCAAGAATACTGCTTTCTGTATCAAGCCCTTGATCCAGCCACCCAACGAGAGCCTCCTTAGCTGTTTGTGGAGGCTCTTGGCTATTAGACCATTGGCTGACACAACGATTGGTACAATGATCGCTGAATTCACCTCCCACATGTCGACAACCTCATGTTTCAAGTCAAAATACTTTATTTCTTTCTCTTTCTCAGCTTCATTATTTTTTCATCATCATCAACCCATATACTGTCCCACTGCTGGGCACGGGTCTCCTCTCATATTGAGAGGGATTAGGCTATAGTCCACCACGCTAGCCTACTGCGGGTTGGCAGACTTCACAAACCGTCGACATAAATCTCTAAGATATGCAGGTTTCCTCACGATGTTTTCCTTCACCGTTTAAGCGAGTGATAATTAATTATTAATACGCACATGAATCCGAAAAGTCAGAGGTGCCTTGGGTTCGAACTCGAGACCTTCGACTTGGCAGCGGTCCAACGGTCATACTACTAGGTTATCACTGCTGTCATTATTATTATTATTATATGCACAGCTTCATTATTATTATATATTATTAACATTGCAAATGGTACAATTGATTGCCCCGATCTTCTTAAAAACATAAGACTGCGGACAAATCAATTGGGCCTTAGACAGCGACCTCTGTTGGACATACCATTTGTTTCAGTAAACTACAGACGTAATGCTTTCTTTCTGCGCAGTGCAAGGCAATTTAATAATTTATCATCTAAAATAGAAATCGACTTATTCTGTAGCAGTTCGAGTTCAGTGAGAAGACAGATGAACCAAAGGTTTTTCGCTGCCTTGCCCGACCGGTGAAAACTCTAACCTCAAGCAAAATCTTTTATTTCACATTTCTTTTGTTTAGTTTGATTGTAATAAGATTGTATTTTTAATCATCATCTCTCTATGCAGTCTAGTCTAAGTAACATGTGCTTGTAAGATTATTTGTGAGAGCTTGTTATTAGCAACATTTTTAGTTATAGAGTTATCCATATGTTTTTATTAGACTGTAAGCTTTCCTATAAGTAAATAAATAAATAAATAAATTATTGATGATGATCATGACGTTCATACATCTGTAAAACCACTAACATTTCAAGATACAGAATACAACATTTTTCTCTGCAATTACTTTTCCTTTTTCATCATGAACTCGCCACTCGACTCGACTATCATCATTCTCAATAAAGTAGCTTTATCTTCAGCGAAATCAATACCCGTAATATCGGCTGAACTTCTTTGATACTGATATTGACATGGCCAAGTTTAGATTACTTTAAGAAAGTAATATGGATTGACTGGAGATTTGGCTTAGATTTTTATTCTGGACACTTGAGAATTTTACAACTTAACATTACTCATGGGCTAGGCAGAGGTCAAATAAATTCCTGTTTGCATACTACTTATCCGTGAAGTTGGGCTCGCATCCACTAAAACCAACCCAGTACATAACATACCATCACGCCTGAATTCCCAGAAGGATTAGGCAGAGGTGTACTAATGTACACCCACATTTTGCCGGTATGTTTAGGCCCCATGTAATAAGAGGCGAGCCTATTGCCAATAAACGTGCACAAATCCAGACTCCGAGCTGCTACTGAGAATTTCATAGAAAAACCCAATAACACTTTGCTCGACCTTGGGATCGAACCCAGGACCTCTAGCGTAGCAGTCGCACTTAGGACCACTAGACTAATGAGGCAGTCACCACCACAAACCCAGTATATTTAAAGTATCTTTGTTTTGGTTCCAAATAAAATCAATCCCATTTCACCATTTTCTTCTCAATCGCTTTAACCTCTCAAAACAACATAACAAATCAAATAAATGACTGTGTACCAATTAAAAGTTGAACGTGTTTTACCGCCTTTCATATCGGAGCGAAGTGTTATTTAATAATAAGTCTTGATACAGGCACAAAGGATTGTGAAACCGACTGAAATTCTTAAAAACTTGTGCAATTCATAAAGCATCTTCAATACCTAAATATCAAACGAATATTTTCTCTATGTCAAAAAAATTGTGATCGAGGTCTAGGATATCAACACGTTCGAAATGTCTCATCTATAAAATGATGTATGAGCACTTTATAGCACAGTTTTACTTTAACCTTTTGAGCGCCGCGTCAATAACATAAATCTGTGTTCTCTACGCTAAGCACTATAAAAATGTGGTATTTTTGACGTGCCATGCCGTCTTTGGCGTCGTGAGAAAGTTTTAATTTGACGTCTATAGACGTCCGTGGCGGTCAAAGGGTTAAAATATCTTTCTAAAGAGATAACTATTACATTCGTTGCACAGACGTGAAACCGATAATGTTATAGATGGCCTTCATAGTATACTAGCTTCTGCCCGCAACTTTGTCTGCGTAGACTTTACCTGAAAGTATCTATATAGTTGTTAGGTTTTTAAAATTTTCTAATTTCCTACACAATGTTTTTATTTTTTTCTTTCATAAGAACCTTCTCCTGACAATAAATAACACAACAAAAAACAATTAGCGAAATTGTTCCATCCGTTCACGCGTGATGCGATGTCCAAGGGAAATAGACATTCATTTTTATATATATAACAATATAAAGATGTATAATAGAATCTTAAAGACTTTACTAATTCATATTGATTTCTGACATTTACGCGAATATTATACATTGAAATAAAACTACTTTTTACGGATTTTATCGCGTATATTGATATTATGAATCCCGACGTTTCGGATCCTTTACAGCGTCCATGGTCACGGGTAGACTGAGGTGGTGGGCGTCTTGATGATATAATTACTGACAGTTACCCTACATTTTTTATTGTTACATGATCAATGACATTTATTACTAATTTATTAATTAAATTCATATTGTTGCAAAATCCGCATCTGGTTAAACTGGAAACCGACCCCAACAAAGTTGGTAAAAGCTCTGAAGATAGTGATTATTTATATTGTTGCAAACTGCCTCACCAGACACTAAGACCAGTGTCTTTTTTTCATACTATTAAGGTGGCACACAAGCATACGGCCCACCTGATATTAAGCGGTTACCGTAGCCTATAGACGCTTGCAACACCAGGAGTATCACTTGCGCATTGCCGACCCTGTAAAACGAAAGAGGAATAGGTTGGCAGTATAAGGGTCAAAGTCAACTGCCAACACAACGTTTCCTCGTGGAGCACTGGCAACCTTGCTAACCGTAAGAAACACAACACAGCTCAAAGCAGTGTTATTTCACTTCGATTTTCTGCAAGCCGGAGGTACTTCCCCAGTCGGGGAGGTCCAATTTGAGTGGAATTACTTCCAATGTACCTCTTTTAAAACCTACCTGTCTTAGGAGGTTGCAACCGCGGCTCCTGTGCGTGAGGCCCTTAGTTTGATTCCAGGATCAAGCACATTGGATTTGTGTCCAGTTAATGGTAACAGGCTGCCCCTTATACCATGGAGCCTGAGGATATACTGTGGGTACCTCTCCCTTCACCTTAATCTGATATGGCTGCGCTAGCGCAACATCGTCAGTCGCACATTATTTTGTCCAACTCTTGCACACTCTTGTCATGATAATGTTGACGAGGTCATAGCAGTTATGGGTCATTTGCGATTTCCGTAGTAATTAGCCTGCTTGGCTGTGCACACATGACAGCTAACGACGCAATACATTAAACCAACTCTGTTATTATTGATAGTGAGGGGAAAATTACCATAATTGTCGATATGATTGTTCAGTGAAAATTGTTGTAATGAAGATCTTTGAAGCTGTTTAAGATGCATTCAAAAGAAAACGGCCCCGTTGACAAGCATGACGTGTATATCAGCACCGTTCAACTCAACCATGTTATAGGGAAAACTACCCCACACACAACGCCACCATCAGCATGACAAGCTCAGACCGCTAGGCAATCGGAGGGCACATTGTAATTATAGAGTAATTTTTTTTTTATATAACATATAGGTATATTTATTCTGATCGCTGGAAAAATTAACCACTCTACGCGGTAGTAAAAAAAAAACACTGGAAACGCAGGGGTGGGGATACTACAAAATGAGAGACATAGGGGATAGTGGCAGTAATTCCACTTAAACTGGAGCTGCCCGACTGGGGAACCTCTGCTTTGCAGAAAATCAAAGTGAACTAACACAGCTTTGAGCTGTTTTGTGTTCCTAACAGTGAGCCCTAACGGTGAGCAATAAGGTTAATGATGAGACTTTGACCCTTATACTGCCAACACACTACTCTTTTGTTTTACAGGGTCGGCAATGCGCAAGCAATATCCCTGGTGTTGCAAGCGTCTATAGGCTACGGTACACCTGATGAGGTGGGCCGTATGCTTGTTTGCCACCTTAGTCGTATAAAAAAATACAGATTTAGAAAGTTATAGATAGTACAACAACTTAAAAGCCCATTTTCTGGTAAATTGATTATACATATTTTTAAAAAGTCGTAAAACAATACTTGTTGTGTATGATATTATTGATAAAGTCCTGCGATTGTTTAGTGTTATACCAGTAACCCTGTATATTTGGGCTTTCGATACAAAGTCACGAGATCAAGCGAATAGCTTGCTTTCATCCATTATAAGATAAACAAACCCCGAAGCGACACCGATACAGGCTTTGAAGTCACTTCCAGCATTATTATTTTTTCAAATAAACATGGCGGCTTTGGTAACGGTAACAGGTATCAAAAAGGAAACATCTCCTTTCGCTTTAAGCGATATTTTTAATAATATATTTTTATTCGCTTTATGAATGCTGATGGGGATCCGATTTGCTTTGATGATATCTCGAATTTCAATAGAATGAGTCGAGATTCTTAAAAAAGATCTGTCAGAAAAAAGTCAAATCTCAGAAATCGTCTTGTGTTGTCAATTTATCGTTTCTACCGAATTCAAAAGGAAGAGGTTATCATATTCATCTATAAACGAATATAAATGGTTTTCTTTTTTGTTATATTATAGGTATATTCTCCCAAAATGTGTGACCAACCAAACTCCGAAAATATACTAAAACAATTTACTATGCAAAAAGGGAATTTATTATTATTTATGTTATTAAAATGTTTTCACCTTAATAACTTAAAGTAGGCCAGCAGGTCAAGTTGTCCAAAATTGTCAAATTTTCCCAGTTGAACATGGACCTTATTATTTTGTATTATAGTTGGAAATCTGTAAAAGAAATTTGGCAGATTGCAGTAGCTTGATATTCGTTGAATCTCGCTTCTAAAAAAATATTGTTTAAATAGGAAGTTATTTTTTATTGTATTAGTCGTTTAAGCATGCGAAAGTTTTTTAAACATTTATATCATAATTGTAGAAGGTAGAAAAATATATTAATTAAATAATATTGATATAATACATTATATAATTATCTTGTTTTTCGGTCAAAATGAGGAAGTGAAAACATCCGACGCTGCCGTAACGGGCCCATCAAAATAGCTAATGGAGCCGCTTCAAAACAAACACAGGTTTTGGGTTAAACAAACAAAAACAAACCAATGTTAAAATTATAATACCTATTGAAATATATTGTTCAGAATATTTATTTATTTAGAATATTATCTAAATTAACAAAAGAGATTGATATTCGATTTTTAAATTGTGACACCTGTCAAAAAGTGACAGCAAATGACAAACCAACGCTAGGTTATCGGTATGGAGGGTAGAGGTAGTTCTCGGAAACGAAATAAACATTCAATATATATGACTTTCGTAAATGTCAATTTAGAACATGTTTTTGATTCTTCTATGGATGAAAGATATTAGATAGATTATAACTTGTCTAAGGCCCAGAATGGTAAGTGCTAAACCATCCTTTTTTAATATTAGAAGATTCATAAGAAAATCATAATTGATAATTCGCTATAATCAACATTAAAGTTAAAATGCAATCATTTCACGACACGATACTGATACGCATAATCCGCGGAGGGTTATGCAGAGGTGTAATAATGTATGGCCATAATTCCACGGTATCTTTAAGTCCCACGTAATACCGCAAGTCACTTGCCAATAACGTCATAGAAACACCCAATAACGCTTTATTTGACCTAGCAATCGACCCCAGGCCCTCAAAGGTAACATTCGCGCTATGACCATGGAGGTAATAAGGAAGCGAGGAAACGTTTTGTTGGCAGCGGGGGGAATTTGACCCTTACTGCCAACCCTCCTATTTTTACAGGGTCGGCAACGTGCAAGTGATACCCCTGACGTTGCAAGTGTTTCAGGGTACGGTAACCGCTAACCATCAGGTGGGCCGTATGCTTGTTTGCCACCTTAATGGTACAAAAAAAAACTTATCATGAACCGAATAATACGGGCCTAATCCTTTAGGATTAGGCATCAAGCTTGTATTTCCTAAAGGAAATACAAGCTTGATGGTATCTTCTGCAGTTGGTATTTTGTAAGGCTTTACACAATACCAACTGCACAATATACCATCAACCAACGACAACTTAATCCAACGTAAATAGAACCGGGTGATTCTCTTCTATATACGTTGGATTAAGCTGTCGTTGTGGAGTGTTTGACACGTGCTAGTGTTGTGCTGACAGGAATTATGAGCTCAATTCATATTTAGAGCCCGTAGATCCTTAACAATTTTCTTATATGAATCATACATACTCGTACATACATACACTCACGCCTTTTTCCCATAGAGGTAGGCAGAAACTAAAGAACGCCACTTGCTACGATTCTTGTATACTTCTTTTGCTTCGACTACATTCATACATCTTGTCAAACACACACGTGTATTGCGAGTACTAGCACCTGAACTTTTTGAAGAGCCACCAATAAGGTCGGCGTAATTTTTTCTAGGGCGTCCCCTCTCGGCGGTTCCACTAACATTCGCCATGTAAGTCCTTTTTGTTAGTCGCTTTTTATCCGTTCTCTCGACATGCACAAACTATCTCAGCATATTATGTGAAATGAATAAGTTAATCATAATTATTATAATTAATTAAAAATGGCCTTATTAGACCAAGTAAAGGTGATTTTGATGTACCTAATTATATAGCAATATTGGTTTGAATATAATATCGGTGACATAAAACTGTCCTGTATCATCGTCATCAACCCATATACTGTCCCACTGCTGGGCACGGGTCTCCTCTCATATTGAGAGGGATTAGGCTATAGTCAACCTCGCTGGCCTAGTGCGGGTTGGCAGACTTCACAAACCGTCGAGAAAAATCTCTAAGGTATGCAGGTTTCCTCACGATGTTTTCCTTTACCGTTTAAACGAGTGATAATTAATTATTAATACGTACATGAATTCGAAAAGTCAGAGGTAGGTAGCAGTGATAGCCTAATGGTATGACCATTGGACTGCCAAGTCGAAGGTCTCGAGTTCGAACCCAAGTCCTGTATAACTAAGTATAATATTTTCAGTTGTCATGCTGTGTACACATGTGTTAGAATACCGTCTCGAATGGAACTTGTTAGTATACTAGCTATTGCCTGCAGTTTCATCCGCATCCCAAAGAGATTTTTGGGACAAAAGGTAGCTTATTTCCTTCTCCAAGGTCTAATCTATCCCTGTACCAAATTTTATCAAATTTAGTTCAGCGGTTTAGGCATTGAAGCGTAACAGAATTCGCATTTACGATTGAACGTATTTTATTTTATGCGCCAAAATTAAATTATCTGAAGCTCTGTTTGAATGTACAGATATTTCGGAGTTCATCACTGACAGAAGACAAAGTCAAAAGTTATATTTCAATTAGACCAATAATAGGTACGGTCTACATTATAATCAAAACTAGATTGACGACTAATATGGATAATCATAAGAACCCAATATGTCCTAAAGGTGATGATTTAATTTGGAATAATAAAAAGTAAGCAAAATGTTCAAAGTTTAAAAAAAAAACAGATATATTCTCCCGCGAAATTGCTCAAACATCACTTAAGTAAATCCTGCAGGTGACATATTTTATGTAACGTTACACTTTTGTTTTTCATTCCGTTTTGATTTCCGAATGCGTCCCCATCTGTTGAATAAACAATTACTCCAATTACACCAGAGCATAATGGGGTGTGCACAACTACGTGGATCTGATCTCTATTTTTTTTTATTAAAAAAAGACAACTCGAGTACTAGGGAATAAGCCCTGCGTTGCAGAGTACTATACAAATATAACTAACAGACACGTAGTATAAACAGACTTGGAAATATTATTTGTGGATCACGCAAAGAATTATCTCGGTTATATTATATATACTACTGCTTTAGCACGGATAGCCTAGTGGTATGACCATTGGACTGCCAATTCAAAGGGCTCGAGTTCGATCCCAAGGCATGGACCTCTGACTTTTCGAATTCATGTGCGTATTTATAGTTAGATAACTCGCTTAAAAGGTGAAGGAAAACATCGTGAGGAAACCTGCATACCTTAGAGATTTTTCTCGACGGTTTGTGAAGTCTGCCAACCCGCACTAGGCCAGCGTGGTGGACTATAGCCTAATCCCCCTCAATATGAGAGGAGACCCGTGCCCAGCAGTGGGTCAGTATATGGGTTGATGATGAACTACTGCTTTAAGCTGTATCGTGTCCCTAACATTGAGCAAGGTTGCCAGTGCTCCGCGAGGAAACGTTGTGTTGGCAGTGGGGAGTTAAGAAAGAATTTTGGGAAATTCCCACTGGTTTGGGAATATTTAGACAAACGCGGGTTACCGGGTGACACAAGTAGTTTATGATAAACTTACAAACTGACACACTTCTTTATTCCCGGTGTTTCTAGACTGATAATATTTTTACTGCTTGTCTTTTGTTTCTATAAACACCAAGACATCATGCAAGTTCAGCATCGTATCTCACAAACTCCAATTGTGTAATATTGTTTGTCTCTCCCCTTTCTACGTATAAAGGCACTGTATAAACAACAAAAGGTGTGTGTCGGTAACGTAATGCCTTACAATTACAATATTAAGGTGATGCAGCGATGCGGAGGGATCTCATCCTACATCATCCATTAACCTCGCAAATTACGTGCGTTATCAAATGTGTGCACACCCTAACATGCGGCTGACATATCCACATCTGACATTTTATTCCGCTGTCTCCCCGATTAAAGATAATTGGGATCTATTCACTGGCGGGACAGTCGTCACGTTTCTGAGGGAACGAATAAATTCGATTATGGAAATGCCATGTTTGGAATGGAAATATGATATCGTGAAAAACGACATAATTATAATTATTCAAATATAGAATCTCAAGAGGAATTTGTAATTACGTTTCGAGATCGGATACAGATAAGTGTGAAATTACTATAAATTCGAGTAGGCCTGTCGTAATTAATGCGTGTCAAAATATATTGTATTACTATGATAACTAAAGCAACCCACGGAAGTCCTGTCCCAAAACATTCTAGGAATATCAATACAACATGAGGTTGAATATAGTTAGCTCGAGCTTTATAGAAATAAGATTGGATTCAGGCCATCAGATCAATGTCCTACCGCATTAAAACTAATAATTTAATAAGTCTCAGATTTCAGCTTGACAAAGATTAAGGCTATAGTCCACCACGCCGCGCCGGCGTAATGTAAGTTAGCTGTTAAAGGAAGGAAATTTTAAAATTGAGCATTCTTTATACACAATTTCAAGATAGCCATCTAATAGCTAATAACAGATCAGTGGCCGTACCACAAACTATTATTGCGATCGTTATCCGATCGAGAGAGAGGGATGTCGCTCTATAAATTAAATAGCGCCATCTCTTTCTCACAACCTTAAAATGATCGCATGAACACGTTGTGGTATGGCCCCAGTTAGTAATATATTTGCTAATAGAGTTTTGAATATAAGATCCATACAAGTAATGTGACAATGACAATCCTCTCTAGTAAGTAAATCTACAGATTGATTTGTTATTGAGACCGGCCGTTAAAACACATTATAGGTTTAGGATTAAAGATATTTATTCTCAATCAAAACATAAAGTCACTTACTTGAGAACAACAATTTCTTATATTAATTACAAGTTCGCTTAAGATTATTTACTTATAGTTCTAAGTACCCACCTAATGCATTTATTTGTTTCGAGCTAAGTAATGTCTTCCATTATATATTGTTTCAATTGTACTTTAAATGCATTAACTGAGCGTACATTTTTGACAGATGACGATATCTTCTAATATATAAAATTCTCGTGTCACAGTTTTCGTTGCCATACTCCTCCGAAACGGCTTGACCGATTTTGATGAAATTTTTTGTGCTTATCGGGGAGGTCTGAGAATAGGCCAACATCTATTTTTCATATCCCTAAATTATTAAAAAAAATTTTTTATGGCAAAACAACGTTTGCGGGGTCAGCTAGTTTTATTATATAATTGTGCTCCTTCATACGTTACAGTTTTTTTGCCATAGTTCGCTCTAATCTTTGGTAAGACTAGGAAACTAGCCCGACGAGTGCTACGTTGCGTTGTATTTTTTAATTTGGTAAACGATAAGTTGGTCTGAATGTTGTTGTTAAGAACCTTCCGAATGAAAATGCATGTATTATAAATATATAACATTCAAAGATCTATTATAAATGCAAATTTTAAAATAAAATTGTATTCAGTTTCAAGATGTTATTGACATAAATTGACAAAACACGCCAAGCTGTGGCCCAATAAAGCAATAACTGTCTGTTAGAGAACTGTAAATTCTAAATTCAAATGAATTCGAATCACAAATTGAATTTCATCCGCCACAACGAGGGTAAGATTTGACATAAATATTTGTTCTCTGCATGCAACATGGGGCAAAAGCTTTGTTCTAATATTGAAATACAACCGTTTGGATACATAAAAATATGAGGAACGAAATATAAGTAAACACTTTTGTTTCCGTGGCCAATTACGGTCGCATACCTTTGTATGCAACCGTAATTGGCCACGGATTGACAGGAACTTTTAGCAAATAAAATGTAGAAGCGGAGAGACAGATTTTAAAGTTTAAAATGCCCATATTTGAGTCGGTGTTTCGAACTTACATCACAGTCCTCTTTACTGAAAATAATAATGATCTTGTAATGCTAACTGCATGGACGATAAAACAAACCCTCGCTAAAGCAAAGTACAGATCTAGGTCGTAATGAGCGGTACTCGTCAGCTCTTGTCAATGAGCCACGAGTTTGCACTACGCTGCCAGCGTTGAAATATTGCCTGACAGCCAATGCCTAGCGTTCTCTTTTTAAAAAAACAGTTGCACGGCTTAATACTGGCCAGATTTCGTTTCTATTTTTAAATGTTGATAGGGATACCAAGTCGGCGAGCTTTTAATAAACGCCATGATTTACTGAGAAGTTAAGATATGATTGTAATCTTTATCTGAAACCGTACAATTGCAGAAAATCGTAAATACCTACATTAAAAACTAAATTAACTAGAAGTTCTCAGTAGTTGTCGTAAACATTGTAAAATAAGTCATTTTTTGTTTTCATTATAGTTCAATTGATATTACTTAAATAAGCATTACATATATCATCACGCCTGTATTATAAAGGGTTAGGCAGACTTATAGGTACTAATGTACAGTGGCCAGCACATCAAGCTACCACAATCTGTCAAATTTCTTTGATTGATTTTCAACTTTAATACAAAGTAATAAGGTTCATATTCAATTGGGTAAATTTGACAGTTTTGGATAGCTTGACCTGCTGGCGTCTGTACAATCACACTTTACCATGTCTCATATAATAGAGGGCGATGCTAATAAAAATCCAAACTCCAAGTTGCTACTGATGAATTCATTGAAAAACCAATAACACTTTGCTTGACCTGGGAATTGAACTAAGGACTTCTAGCGATCACTAGACTAAACAGACAGTTAATTAATTAATATTTTTATTAGGTAGTGGCATAGCTTTAAAATACTTCTCCAGTACCTTACTCTGGGCACCTAGAATGAACACATTAAGTAATTCCTCTGGAATCAGTTCATATTGAGAACCCTTACCAAATACATAGCAATTGTCTTATTTTAATCATAAGAATATTGTGTGATCTAAAAAATACCCTGCTCTCGAAAATACTTATAAAATGGATTATAATATTCTCATTATATAAGCATTATATTGATAATAAAATCAAAATAAAATGTATTGATTAATCTTTTTGTATTTTTTGGCATTTTCCATGTTAAGATTTTAAAGCTATTTTATCGAAGGAAAAATTCGACCGCGGGCAGGATTCGAACCTGCGTCTTCTGGTTAGGTACACTAGACGCTATGACTACTAAGCCACCGCGACACGAGGTATTGAATAAAATAAAATGTGTAGGATATTAAGGTTCGTGTGCAAAATGATATTCTTTTCTTCTGAAAATGATGGATGTCAACTAGCTTCCCACTATGCTTTTAGTGTCGCCATTGTTCCTTGTTGTCACCGTTCACTGCATCTATTGTCTGTCCCCGCTCTATTTTAACGAAGTGACTGTGCGCTCGTTAGTAAGTGACAATTAGTCTCTTCAAAAATATTGTGTTTAACATCAGTTAGTCTGTCTTGTGCTGACAGAGAGGTAAGGACATAGTGGGAGTAGGTAATACCACTGAAATCAGAGCTGCCCGACTGCGGAAGTACCTCCACCTTGCAGAAAATCGAAGTAAAATAACACTGCTTTGAGCTGTGTTGTGTTCCTAATGGTGAGCAAGGTTGCCAGTGCACCGCGAGGAAACGTTGTGTTGGCAGTAAGGGGACTTTGACCCTTATACTGCCAACAGAACAGTCGGTAACGCGCAAGTGATACCGACTCTATAAGACGACGCTGGTGTTGCAAGCGTCTATAAAATAGGCTACGGTAGCCACTTACCATCAGGTGGGCTGTATGCTTGTTTGTCACCTTAGTGGTATATAAACAAAAAGACGATGACGCATAAAGTAGGGTCATCATAAACCCATATACTGTCCCACTGCTGGGCACGGATCACATTTTTATGATATCCGCCCCTAAGGCGATTCTCTGACCGAAAGCGACTTCCAACATTGCATAAACCTAAACCTAAATTTAGTTCACCAATTTGGAAAGGCTTATTTTCCAGCCACTTGTACAAGCCAATTAAAAGATGGCGTCACCCGCTAATTCTGATTCGCCGTCAAAATCTCGAGATAATGGAGGAAACTCCAACGGCGTCGGCAAAAAAATTATGACTCTCAACAAAATGTTGGGTAAACAATGTTGAATGAAAATAAATTTTTGAGGTTATTTTTCAAGGATAACAAGCACTTGGGATTATAATGTTATCAGACCGTGGCTTCAAGTAGTACTTCATTAGAGCCTGAGGTGCTGAATAACCATTATTACTACGCTTAAGCAGAAGTGTGTGGCTGATATATAGCTCGCCCCCTAATATTAGAGTTATTAGGCTATTTATTCCATTAACCTAACATTATTATATTTTCTACATAATATTTAATCATGTTTAACTCTGTAGGCTAAATATACATACTCAGCTTTGAACAGTCTGGTGGCTTTGAGCATTTTTTATGTGATCTATGCAAATATTCCGCTGATCTGGTATCGTCGGGCGACGGATTATTAAGCTCATTAAATTATGGTCGAGCTATACAATGACTGATACATACATGCCTGACTTGGACTGGTCTACTCAAAGCCACTATGGTTCTTTCTTCAAAAGGCCATTTCAGACATATGAACTGGAGCTCAAGTTTGTTGTTTCAATTGTATCAGAATGGTTAAGCAACGACACTAGTTGACAAGAAGACCTGACGGATTTGATAGACAAAACTGTGAAAACACAACTAGAGAGACTAAAAATCATTCACATTTTAAGTAATTGAATGACGTTTTGGATACACTATAATAGCAGACTCGAAGCCCAGATCATAAAGCAACCAGTCCAAACATATTCCCAATAAAATATTAGCTTTGAAATTTAAGAGTAACACGTCTGTCAGCGTTGGGGATTTTATTTTATCCGGTTTTTCACTGTGTATAGAGTTGCCAAAAGTAGCAAAAATAATAGTAGAAATTCAAAACAAAAACTGTTCTCTACATTCAAATGTCGGCACATTGACTATAAGTATAAAAAAATGCGTTTGATGCAGGCCAGCTAATCTTTTTATCACATGAAATTACTGTTATTGAGAAGCTTATATTGAGACTCATGGATAAAGAAGAAGAAAGTATCAGAATTAGGTATAATAAATTGGGAAAATTTTACAATTTTGGATAACTTGACCTGCATCTGTACCTCATTATTATTATATATTAAACCATTACTACATTTTCCGACAACATTATTACATTTTTCTACATGAAATTACCGTAATAAAATCTGACATTATAATTAGTATCTGGAGCCACTACATGTTAATGTTATATAACAAAATCATAATAATTATAACTCTTTCATGAAAATTTAAAACGTATTTCCCGAAATAGTAGAAAACTTCCACCATATTAATTTGTCTTATGAAATTACGTGGCAACACCAACACCACTCAACTGTCAGCGTCCTACTTCAAACATATCCAATCGGATTACGTTTTTCATTGAGTTCCCTTTGAAACAAATGGAATATGGCGCGAACCGAGCTCTGTTCGTATATACTGCTCGGATTTTAGATAAAGGATGGACAGATGGTGCTTAAAGTTGGGCTGTTCTACAACGGAGATTAATAATTATATTTTAAAGATGTATGTGCATGCAGGTGAATAAAGAAGAAAAGAATAATACGGTTTAGAAAAAGCATGAAATTTTAAATACGTATTATGTATATATTATTATAGATACATTACGTTCAATTCGTGTTTTGGTAGTAATACTTTTTCAATACTTATTTTAATGGTAAAAAATTAAGAAAAAACTAGACGTTAATTTTTGTTTCCAAAACGAAAAAATAATGGGAAAAGGAATTATTATTTTTAAAGCTTTCTTAGTATTTCTAGTTTTATAAGTGAATTCAATTGTACACTCGTAGTTAGATTTAAGTACTCGTGTTTTATATTTAAGTATTTCACATTCTTTGCACGTCTTATAATAAGTGGTCTTTTTATATTTATATTTTTATAATATTCTCAATTTTGCATCTGAATACAGCTGTACCACTTCAATATTTATAGCACTGCATGTTTTAAAATCTACCATAAATGTTGCCATACTATTTTTATTGCTCTTTATTGTCACTTTTTTCACTCGCTTATAGCACTATTATTCCTAAAATACTTTAGTAAAAAAAGTGAATTAAACAATGCTTCGCAAAAGAACCCGATATTCAATTAAGGAACATATTAAACTATCATTACTTTTTATTGTTTGTATTAATAACAGTAGTTTAGTTTATGAAATAGATCTTAAAATATTATGAAAACCATTATCTTCTTTAATTCATTAAAGAAACAGATACGAAAGTATGTTTTTTTCTTATTGTGTCTGTTAATGGATAATACATATTTTTGCTGATAGTTAAAAACTCATTTGTGTTAGTTTCGCAAATTGTATTCTGAATTCCATTGCTTTTCAATTCAAATGTAAAACAATATTATTACACTATAGCTTCATAACACTATAATAATATTTTAAGCAATTACTTCTCCACGAAGTTTAAGAGACTGATTTGAATTCAATTCATACATTTACTGAGTTACTCACATCCAATTCATATACAAGAATCAATTTTAGTAAATAGAAATAACATTTAGTACGCCGTAGTAGGTACGCCGTATGAGAATTATTTATAATATCCATATCTCAGTGATTTATTCAAATACAATTCATATATTTACTATTCAAATACATTTATCGATTTTAGAACGTAGAGATGTCATTTAGTGCGCATAATAAATATTATTCACAATTTAGTACGCATATCTGAGTGTTATTTAGCAGTAAAATTGACGACAATCTGGCCTAAGTAGGCCTCTTGAATTCACCAATAACAAAGTATTACAGCCACCATACATCTTGATGAAAAAAACTTGACAGAAATTGTGTAAATTCCTGTAAAATAGACAGAACATAAGGACTTTATTATATGTACAGTTTCGCAAACAAACCCAGTGATAAAAACTGTTAAACACGAATATTATGTACAAAGAGGAGACAATACCACTCATACGGATCCAGGTAAGTCTGATTTTGACAAGTTTTTGAATCTATTGGACTCGGAGAAGAACTATGTTTAGTCTTTATTTTTCTATTTACTTATTCAATAATTATAATATTTATGAAAATATACAATAAGAATACCCACTGGTATCGTGAGCAAAATACAAGCTACCGGCAGCGGTCAGAAACCAAGTATTGTGGGGTTAAAATATCAGTCAATTGATAAATCATACTATGAATCGTATGCGTGCCGCTGCACATTGTGCTAAGATTGACCAGTATAGACTGACCTGTCATTGTAGGAAAAGCCTATATCATACGATGTCAAGTTGTAGTGGCACTGTGGCATGATTTCAGGCTGTGTCCATTTATGATTGATTAAAAGTGGCCGTTTTAAGCCCCGAACTCTCTATATCAAGATCTCTTGATCCAGTCACCCAATGAGAGCCTACTTAGATGTTGATCAAGGCTATTGGACCATTGGATGACGCAATGATCCGTACAATAATCGCTGAATTTATTAGTAAAAATAAAATTGTAGACATGAGAGGTGACTCTCATGTCTACAATTTTATATATCAGCCAGCTTTATGAACAAAGCAGACAAGCTCCTTAGAAGAAAAACATAATCGATATTATTAGAGCGCTCCCAATGATTAGCACTTGGTATGTTTATATTTATATTTGTTTCTTGTTACAGAAAATATAGCCCCGTGTTAGGAAACAAGTCCTTTGGGGACTTAAGGGACTTAACAAACATACAGTTTACGGTGACAAAGTGACACCAGAAATAAATATCCCTGGATCCCACAAATACCTTACATATTTATTTGTTTTGAAAAAAGTAAGAGAGATAAGTCTCCTTATCTCTCTTACTTAGTGGTAGGGCATAGTGGGAGTAATTCCACTCAAATTGGAGCTGCACGATTGGGGAAGTACCTCCGCCTTGCAAGAAATCGAAGTGAAATAACACTGCTTTGAGCTGTGCAAGGTTGCCAGTACTTAGCGCGGAAATGTTGTATTAGCTGTGGGGGGATTTTAACCCCTTGTACCCTTACAAAGAAAACCTGCATGCCTTTTCTAGACGAGAAATCTTCTCGACAGTCTGTGAAATCTGCGAATCCGCATTAGACCAGCGTGGTGGACTATCGCCTAATCCGTTCTGAGAGAAGACAAGTGCCCAGCAGTATATACAGTGGGACAGTATATAGTATATACTGTCCCACTGCTGGGTATATACTAATAAGAGAGGTAGGGCATAGTGGGAGTAATTCCACTGAAATTGGAGCTGCCCGATTGGGGAAGTACCTCCGCCTTGCAGAAAATCGAAGTAAAATACTGCTTTGAGCTGTGTTGTGTTCCTTAAGGTGAGCAAGGTTGCCAGTACTTCGCCCGGAAACGTTGTATTGGCAGTGCAGTGGGGGGATTTTGACCCCTTGTACAAAGAAAACCTGCATGCCTTTTTTAGACGAGAAATCTTCTCGACAGTGTGTGAAGTCTGCTAATCCGCATTAGAGCTGCGTGCTGGACTATAGCCTAATCTCTCTCGTTCTGAGAGGAGCCTAGGGCCCAGCAGTGGGACAGTATACATATACCCATATATGGGTATATCTGTATACTATATTCCACATACTTTCATTAGAATACGCTACCAAATATACCTATTTGAATACGTACGATTATTGTTAGCATAATCGAGAATCTTGGCTGTTGATTATTTTTCACCCTTATTACAAAGAGGATAGGGTTGAAAAGCAGTCAACCCCAACAATCTTCGTTGTGCCTCCCTTTTTTGCCACGTGTACGTCCGTAGAGGGCTTAATTGCGTTAGATTTTTAACAGGTTATTTTTTTCGATCCCTTTGACCTTTTTTATACGTTTGGGAAAGACGTCAGTGTACCTTATATTTCATTAAACCACACTGCGCTCTAAATAACTTAAAAATGTGTCCTAAATAAATAAAACAACAAAAAATATATTCGATATATTTGACCGGACGGTTGCCGAAATAGTGAATACCCAAGTACAAATATTTACAAAGGGATGAGTATTTAAAGACTATAATTATAGTCAATATTTTATTTCCTGCAAAATAATTTTAATTTATGGCAGGGTTTTTTATACCACTTAGGTGTCATAACAACGTACGGCCCGCCTGATGGTAAGCAGTTACCGTAGCGCGATGCCAACACTGCAAAAATCTTTTCACTCCCTTTTTTAAGAACCCCATGTAGTACTCTCCTGGGAATTACTCGTCGAGGAGCTGATTCCACAATCTGAGCGTACTTTATGAGACATTTTATGACACAGAGAGTGACATTATGTGACATTTTATAACACTAGACCAGTGAACAAATATTACTACGTAAAATTAAGTCCATGGAATGTTCCGAATCTATTATAATATTATATTGTTGTTAGATTCAGTGACACAGTACAAACATACCATCACGCCTGTAGGTATTCCCCGAAGGGTAAGGCAGAGGTGTTCTAATTTACACCCTCAGTTCGCCGGTATGTTTAGGTCCCATGTAATAGATGGCGAGCCTATTGCCATTAACCGGGGACAAATCCTAACTCCGAGCTGCTACTGAGAATTTCATAGAAAATTCCAATAACACTTTGCTCGACCTGGGGATCAAATCCAACACCTCAAGCGCGCTTAGGACCACTAGACTAACGGGATAGAACAAACACTGCCCAAATTACTGTGTTATAAGCAGAGTTATGTTGCATTAAAGTATATAAAGAAATTAAAACGTTTACTTTTATAGTTCACAATGTATGTTTATGGTTATCTTAAAAAGAGTTGTTCAGTTCAAAACAGTTTATTTAGGTTAACTGTTTGGATTCAAAATTGTAAAATAAAATTTTGTTTCATTTTAACTGCCGTGAGTGATTCATAGGTACGTATATTTTCTTTCTTCTAATATCAAATGTAGTTATAACCAGTTTCTCCCTTTGGACCTCGGTCATCATCAGCCCATATACTGTCCCACTGCTGGACACATATATCCTCTCTGAATCTCTGAAGGAGAGGGATTAGGCTATAGTCTACCACGCTGGCCTAGTGCGGGTTGGCAGACTTCATACACCGTAGAGAAAATCTCTAAGGCATGCAGGTTTCCTCACAATGTTTTCCTTTGCCGTTTAAGCGAGTAATAAATAATTACTAATACGAACATGATAACGAATAGTCAGAGGTGGGTGCCTAGATCGAACCCAAGGTCTCTCTAAGCTCAACTAACGAACTCAAGGATTCGAATTCTTTGACTTGGCAGTTCAATAAAAAATGTGAGTACTATGGCCTACATAGTACTCACATTTTTTATTGAACTGCCAAGTTTACACGTTTTCTGACAGTTTTGAGTATCTCACGTGACCTACGCAAATGCCTTGCTGATCTGGTATCGTCGGACAACGGGTCGTTGAGCTCCCTAAATAATGGTTGAGCTACACGATGACTGATGTAAGCGTGCCATCAGCAAGTACTGGTCAACTCAAAACTGCTGTAGCTGTTTCTTCAATAGGTCCACTTCGATTTGCCTACATTGTAAAACACATCAATAGTGTTACCATCTGGACTTTAAAAGAGACGATGATTCTCTGAATTTGCTTTGGCGTTTCTTCTCAAAGGTCGTCAGCTAGGAAATGCCGGCGCCATCTACTTAGTATCAATTAAATATTTACTTGTAAAAGTGTATTGTAAAAGATCTATTTACCAAAATAAATATCATTTATCAATAGTTCACCAGGCTAGGATATCAGTATTACCCAGAAATTGAGTTGCGGGGGTCTGATGGACTAAAATGGATGCTTCTTAAAAAATACTGATATGGTCTGAAAAACTAGAAGCTGACTCCAAGATGGCTCGGAAAAGTCTGGGTAGACGATCGCTAACCGTCTGACATTTTGAATAATTACAGTATAAAGTTCCTTAGCCTGAAAGTCTACAACACGAGAAACTTTCATTGAGTCCCGAAGTAGCTTCGAGCCTGACTTCGTTCGCACCTCGAGAACTAAGGACAAATTAACTTCGAGCAGCGAGGAACACGAATTAAACATAAAGTTTTGGGTTACGCAAGCTTTAAGGCTTTAACCTGCTAATAAATCTTAAGCTTTAAATCTTGAACTTGTAAAACAATTTACTCAAGATCTACAAACAGGTTAAATAATAACAAGCTAGTCAATTGATTGTTTTGGAAGGTTAAGCTGCACTTATCGCGAGCAATATATAGACGGAGGCAATTTTCACCTCACTGAAATACAATATTTAAAATAATTGAAATTGAGCCAATGACTCCCCATAGGTTTTCAAAACTACCGCTTACCAGGTCTATCCATATCGGTAGTTATACAATTATATTTTTTAATTGTACCAAATGACTTAATTAATTAAGGGCAGTAGGCTTGCTTCCTAAATACACCGGCAAACTATCATTATGTGAGTCAATAAGTACCTCTTTGGGGAACATATTCGTGATAATAAAAATAAAAAAAATGTTTATTGCATTAACCAAATAACTTATTCTATATAGTTACAATGAGGAGCATCCTTTTAAGCAATTAGTTTGCTTGTGTTAGGAAGCTCCGCCCGTCCCCACGTTACATAATTGTTACAGTTTTTGAGCTTATGATCAATAAAGTTATGTTATGCCATGAATAACCTAATAACAGTTGTTATGATAAAGGAGTACTTATGTATACCCACAGTCCACCGATATGTTTAAGTCCTATGTACAGACGCCAGCAGGTCAAGCTATCCAAAACTGTCAAATTTTCACAATTGAATATGAACCTTATTGCTTTGTATTAAAGTTGAAAATATTTCAAAGAAATATGACAGATTGGGGTAGCTTGATCCAGCACATCAAGCTACCCCAATCTGTCATATTTTTTACTGTCATAGGTTCATTTTTTTTACATTTCTGTATTGAAATTACATAGGACTTAAACATATGGGTGAACTGTAGCGAGTCTATAGCCTTTGAAGGCACGAATCCGAGTTACTACTGAGAATTTCATAGGGAATCCTAGCAACTTACATTGCTCGCCATAGGAATCGATTAGTAACCAAAATTTTTTTGTAGTTCACAATTGCCGATTTTGTAATCCATCCAATTAGTAACCAAAATCATTTTGGTTACTAATCGATTAAAAAATCGAAAATTAACAAATGTGAACTACAAAACATTCTAATAACGCGGTCAAAGGGATATTCCAGTAAAACCTACTTTGACTGCCTTTTTCGTGTAGTTTTGGGACAGCTGCGGTCAAGGCTACGAAAGTTTTTGTGGTTTGTGCTCAAGGAAGAGCAATCTCAAATTATGTAAGATGAGTTGCAGAAGTGAATTTTCGAGAAATATATACGGATTTAAGATTCTTTATTTCCCATAAGAATAAAATATTCACTTACATGAGAAACACACATGTTGTTGTTATTTAGCGAAGGAAAAATTCGACCGCGAACCTGCGTCTTCTAGTTAGGTACACCAGACGCTATGACCGCTAAGCCACCGCGAGTTTACGTCAGTAATTTACGTCTTTATGGTGACGTTAGTAACACCTATTGAAAAGCAAGTTTTTGCTTTTCAACCGACACAACTTACTTTACAGTTAGTTTAATGTCGAACGATGCTACCTTACCTACTAATTATCTTTTCGGATCGATTTCGGGTCGAATTTTTCCTTCGCTAAATAACTTTAAAATCTTAGCATGGAAAATGCCAAAAAAATACAAAAAGATAACACATATTATTGTTACATTTTAGTATCAGTTAAGGCACGCAGGTAAACACGAATAAAAACACGACTATTACAATACAATCATACAATTTCCTTTCACTATCATAATGTTACACCTTTACTGTAGTTCTATTTACTTTTAAATTAATGTGAAATCCATCGAGAACAAGACAGTAAGCTATAATTAGTAAAAATAATATATGTGGGTTCTATCCACTTGCTAAACAAATATTTATCTCGTATATTTTTATTTTATTTAATCCTTTATGCACAAATATAGTACAGACGCCAGCAGGTCAAGCTATACAAAACTGTCAAATTTTCCCAATTGAAAGTGAACTTGATAACTTTGTATTAAAGTCGAAATCTATCAAAAAAAAATACAGGTTAGGGTAGCTTTGTGCTGGCCTTGGCCTTCCACTTTTGTATGGGACAAAAGTGGAATTAATGCCTGGAGACCTAGGGCTAGTTTTTCCGCCTCTGAAATTATAGTGTTTGTATTGATATAAAGTACCATTTACGTATTATAATGATATTAGGATACTTATATGATACCGTCATGGTTTGACTTCAGGCTACAGTCGACCATAGACATTGTAAAGGGTCCTTTTTACGGATGTTTTCGCGTTATTGATCCTATCCTACCTATATTATAAATGTGAAAGTTTGTGAGGATGGACGGATGGTTGTTACTCATTCACGCTAAAACTACTGAACGGATTTTGATGAAACTTTACAGTATTATTATTTATACATCAGAATAACATATAGCGTAATAATTTATAACGATTTTGAATTAATTACAAAGATAATTAAAAGTAACTTTATGTAATATAACGTAATAAAATCCGTAAAAAGTAGTTTTTTATAACTTAAGATTCTTCGAAAAGGTCAATGCATACACCTACAACCAGCGTGTGTGTGTGTGTGTGTGTTTGTGATAAAGTGTATGAATATTAATGTAGACGAATAAAAAAAGTAACTAAGAATCGTAGTGGCGCTCTTTGGTTTCTGCTTAAAAGCAAAAAAGCAAGCTTAGTTTAGCAAAAAAACGTGAGTGTATGTATGTACTAACAATGATGTATGAGATCTACTACGGGAGGAGCGCCTGTTCACCATTACTTTGAAGGTTATCGAACGGGCATGTGTGAGCGAAATGAACGAACCTCTTAACCCCAGAAAAACCTCAGCCCTGACCTTTATCAACCTTTTTGCGGCGCCTTTATCTCAAAGTAAATCCGGAAAGAGTGAAATTAATAAAAATAAAGAGCGAACTAAAGTTCTTTCAGCCTTTGCTGAACCCGTCACGATAGATAAATGGTATTTATTTCCGTAAATAGATCTTTTAAAGATACTTAGAAGTCCTTTTACAGTTTTTTTTATTAATCAAATTAGATATGGCCTTTTAGAGATATATCATGTATCATTTTCGAGACCTGAGTCTATAGTAGCCGATTTTTTATTAACACTGCATTACATTTTAAGAGAGGTAGGACATAGTGGGAGTATATCCACTCAAATTGGAGTTGCCCGACTGGGGAAGTACCTCCACCTTGCCGAAAATCGAAGTAAATAACACAGCTTCGAGCTGAGTTGTGTTTTTTACGGTGAGCAAGGTTGCCAGTACTCCACGAGCAAACGTTGTGCTGGCAGTGGGGGAGACTTTTACCTTTATACCTACTGCCAATCCAACTATTCCTCTTTCGTTTTGCAGGGTCGGTAACGTGCAATATATACCCCTGGTGTTGCAAACGTCTATAGACTACGGTAACCGCTTACCATCAGGTGGGCCGTATGCTTGTTTGCCACCTTAGTAGTATAAGGTGGCAAACAAGCCTAGTACGGTTTGGCAGACTTCACACACCGTCGAGACAAAATCTCTAAGATATGCAGGTTTCCTCACGATGTTTTTCTTCACCAAGCGATAATTAATACGCACATAAACTCGAAAAGTCAGAGGTGCGTGCCTTGAATTTGAACTCGAGACCGTTGACTTGGCAGTCCAATGGTCATATCCCTAGGCTATCACTGCTTCTCATAAATATGCATAAGTATATTGTATACACTTAGGTACCTACTGCGAGCAAGTCATGCTTGCAAAGGAGGCGGCGGAAAGGGAGAGAGAATTGTCCACCTCTCTCCCGATCCGTAGTAGACGCACCGGGCGCCGGAGGGCGCAGACAGACCTCCGGCCTCCATGAGCTGTGGCCTGCGGGCGGTTGAATTGGGGGACTCTGCCGCCCGACCAGACAATGGCCCCAGTAGGCGGCACGCTTTTAACGAAGCGTGCCTAAACAGTATGCGAGGAGAGGCCTCGCTTATCGACGGGGTCCAGCAACACTGGACCACAGCCTGTCATGGTCGTGGCGAATTTCACGGATCCCATGGCCGTGACAATAGGGCAGGTGAAGGCAAGTGCGGTTTTAGTCGGTATGAGTCCGACATACTCTGCCACCTCCCCTGGTGGCGGAGGATCCATGAGGATTTTCCGTACTAAGTATAAAAAAGGTACCTACTTAAAGTCAAAAGTGATTTCTTCGCGACATGACAACTGCAACTTTTAGATCTAAATTAGTTTTAAAAATACAGTTTAAGAAATATAAATAAAGGGAATAATAATGTTGATGAAATTATTTATGCTCGTAACTGTCCAGAGGCCAGCACATCAAGCTACCACAATCTGTCAAATTTCTCAATTGATTTTCAACTTTAATACAGAAACGATCAGGTTCATAATCAATTGGGAAAATTTTACAGTTTTGGATAGCTTGACCTGCTGGCGTCTGTGCCTTTGCTTAACTCAGGAATTTAGGTGAAATAGTATGTTTTTAACACAGTTCAAACTCAATTACAGACCATTACCAAATTACAGCTGATAAAGAAATCACCTGTACATAATTTGGTACTGCTACAGCATAAATCATTGTAATTAATGACAAAAAAACAACGAACGAAATACTTTGTCAGTCGAGTACTAATGAAAATGTAATTGACGTGAATTAACTTTAGTGGTCATTACTTTATAGTTGTCGCACTTTTAATAGTCAAATGACCACATCTATGGTCTATGAGTTCAAGTGTTGGACTGCTGATCACCGTTCGTGGGCTCACCGGGTTTCACCCGCATCCGAAAGAGTTTTTTAAAACAAAAGGTAGCCTATGTCCTTTTCCGAGGCCTAATCTATCTCTTTACCAAATTTCATCAAAATCGATTCAGCGGTTTAGACGTGAAAGCGTAAGAGACAGACAGACAGAGTTTCGTATGTACATAATTGGTAGGGAAGTAACGTTATACTCGTAAGTAGGGAAATGGAAATTATTTTCTTCTCATCCATACTTAGTACTTATTTTCAATTTATAGATTTTCTCTATATCTGTAAAAAACTCATGTCATATACATAATGTTCTTATAAAGTAATTACGTTTCAGGCAAAGGTTTTAATATGCGAATGTCGGATAACGCCGAAGGGAAATTACACGTTTTTACTCATTTCCGAATACCTTTAATAATTTTCAGTCGAAATGTTTTTTTATTTTACCAAAAAATGAATTAAGTGGTAATAATGTTGGTCTGGATGATATTCATTTAATTAAATGTTTATTTCACTTGGACTTAAATAAATAATGTATAAATAAAGTTACCAACAACAATTACCTACAATGAAAAAAAAATATCTTCCTTTATACAATCACTGGTACAGGATAAAATAAGGAAAAGAAAAATAAAACAAACAACTCACAAAAGCACTTTTTGCATGAGCGCATGTTAGATTTTGTTTTATTATCATATATTCCACAAATTTAAATTAAGAACAACTCGATCACAGTTGGTTCGGACTGGTACGACCATATTGCCAAATATTCTGGGGTTACGCAATAAATTTGGTTGCCTAGATGAAATCGCCTTGTAATTAATAATTGTCTTCAAATACAAAATGTGTCTGTAAACGATTTAATTACTCGGTGTACAATAAAGTATATATAAATAAATAAATAAATTGCTTACATTATTGTGTGCCAAAGGACAATGTAGCCAGTGAAACTACTGGGCATATGAAACTTAACAACTGAGATCTCAACGCGCGAATGACACTGCTGGTGTTGGTGGCATGTATAGGCTGTGGTTGTCACTTACCATAAGGCGGCCCGTATACTTATTTTTGTATCTCAATGAAAATAAAAACACTTATTAAAAAATCGACATACACACTAACTATTAGTTGCGTCCCTATCCAGAGACATGATATTCACTGACAAAAAAAACATCATGGATTTTTTTTTATTCGGCAGGCAGAAGAAGGCACAACCCGTACGTCAGAAGGTGAGGACAACGATGGAAGTGAGATCAACGCCGGTTCCTCTCGAGTATTATCTGCGGCCACTTCCAGAGAAGAAGACGATGACTCTAGCAACAACGCTAGCAGTGAAAGCAAAAGCCCTGGACAGAGGTAAATAGATAATATTTTTGAATTGAAATTAGATTTAAATAGGTGTAAGAACAAATAGTTTGCCACGATAATACATATCAAACAGATTTCGGCATTAAAAAAAACAACAAAAACATATTACGTAACAGTGCAATTCAATTTTGAAAATCGAATGCAAATTAATTAATGTTACTTCTGTTAACGGATTTATATTATTCATAATCAGAAAGAAAGAAACTTTATTCTGACAGTTACAACACGACAATATACAAATACAATACAAAATAGTTATTTCAATCATTCATTTCGAGTGACTTGTACTGATAATGTTATATACAATTCTTATAAACTAGTTATGTATTATGATCACTGATATAGGTATACTTACAGTAAATTCGTTGTGTTTTAGGTCCCATCTAATTAAATTCCACCATTAAAAAACAGTAGCTGTTGCCATTCTATGGTGATATGAAAATATTATGTAACACCTACTTTTGTAACCATATTTAAAAGCCAATAAATAATTGATTTGATTCGAAAAACACTAAATTTAACTAGGATCTAAAATAACTTTATGTACCCTATGTCCTTATCCAAGATGTAATCTATTACTGTACCAAATTTCATAAAAAATGCTTCAGTCTTAGTCGTGAAAGCGTAACAGATGGACAGAGGCAAGGAGGAGCTCGAGCTTGGGTTTTTCTATGAAATTCTCAGTAGCAGTTCGGAGTTTGGTTTTGTGCCCGGTTAATGGCATTAGTCTCGATCCGTATTACATGAGACCTAAACATACGAAAGAGAGGTAGGGCATATTGGGTGTAATTCCACTCAAATTGGAGCTGGGAACATCGAAGCATCTTGCAAAAAAAGGGAAGTGAAATAACACTGCTTTGAGCTGTGTTGTGTTCTTTACGGTGAGCAAGGTTGCCAGTGCTCCGCGAGGAAACGTTGTGTTGGCAGTGGGGGGATTTTGACCGATGTACTGGCAACAGAACTATTTCTCTTTCGTTTTACAGAGTCGGCAACGCTCAAGTGAACCTGGTGTTGCAAGGCTACGGTAATCGCTCACCATCAGGTGGGCGGTATGCTTGTTTGCCACCTTAGTGGTATAAAAAAAACATACCAGCGAACTATGTATTGGTACACCCACAATTCGCCGGAATGTCGGAAGTCTACAAAATCCCATTAACCACCGCAAGCTGGCTGAAAACGATATGGAAATTTGATCCATGCAGGACGACTGTCATACGCAATGATGATGATGATGGTACACCTCTGCCTAGTCCTTCGGAGAATATAGGCGCTATATGTTATTATATGTTTGAGCCGAAGATAGTGTTTCATCTAATTGTACAGTTGTAACCACAAGTGTTGTGCAAAAATTAAAAAGAGTAAGAAAACAAATCTGCTCATATGTATTATCGTAGTACTCCAAGTCTTAGTAATAAATTAAAATTACAAACAATTTCATTAAAGGTTCTGAATTTAGTTTAAGCTGAAAATATTAAATCGTTATTATCCCCTATCATAACATAAAAGCAATAATGTCTATAATTGCAAGGTCCCCTTCTGAATAGATCAAAATGATAATTTATTTTTATTTTATCCATTAATTTATCAGGTACACCATTTTGATCACCGTTCAACAATTATTTGATGTTTCCAATATTTTTAGAATATAATGAATTCTAGTAACAGGTAATTACATTTATTTTATTTCTTTCAAAGGCTAACATTGTTTAACACTGACTTAAAGTTAAATCTAAACTTTGATAGCTTAAAAGCAAATCCCCAGTAGGCCTTGTAATTGGCTACTGAAAGATGTGTTTCATTTAAAGTTCAATAATTATTTCATAATCTATATAAAAAATATCATATTAAATACAAAATCTACTTTATAATATATTATGTATGTATATATGAATAGTTTTATACAAAATGAATATTATGTGACATTTATAAATATGTACATTTCACTAAACTAACCAACCACAATGTATTTATCACCGAAGCATACTAAGTACACAAATATATGTATATAATATACATATATAAACACTTACTTATAATTTTCATTTAGTTTACACAAAATCACATTTTGTCATATTTTAAGCACTGCCAAGAAGACATCAAATTGTATATTATATCATGTATATTCATGACATAAATATAAGGAGAATATATTATTAAAATAGGATTGTAATTATAAGTTATTACAAATATTATTATATTATCTCCGACACACAAATACTTAGATTCGTCAAATTTCTAGACTTTAATTGCGACTTAAAAAACAATTTGTCTGTTGATCCATTCATTTTAGATAATTTCGTACCTAAATGTAGTTCCGATATAAATGAATTTTAATCGCAAGCAATATATGACCACGTTCATTGCTAAAGTATTTATTGCTTTCATGTGTACATTTCGGTGTTATATAAACTAGTTTTGATTCAACATGAAACCCTGTTAGGGCACAGCACAGAATACATAATTATAATATGAAGTTACATAATAAAACTAACTTAAGTACTTACTAATAGGATTATATTATGGTAGTAAATTTATAAACATTGGACTAATATTAAGATAAATCATTTTAGGCGGCCATTTGAGAAAGTATCTAAGGGATCAGTCCATATAGCATTATAGAGTTAGTCAAAATTGAGGAAGATACGTTTCTATTTATTTAGAAACAAACTAATATTGATGTGCATTTTTTATTTAAAAAGCACACATTAACATATAGGTAACCTATGACAGAATCAAACAAAAAGTGATTTGATTTTGTAGAGCGAAAATATAAATCAATAATTCACTAGGAATTTAGGCAATGTGTACGTACATTTATATTTTGCTGATTGTACAGCAACACAATACTAAGATCTCATAGTACTAATCATCTCGTACTCATCTCACCGCCGCCGCCGGTCCGATAGTTTTGGAAGAAAGGCAAACTTTTTGAGTCAGTGTCAAGAATGCATTTCTTAAAATATTTGTTATTTTCCCAATAGAACATGAACCTTATAATTTTGTATTAAAGTTGAAAATCTAATATAGACATTTGACAGATTGAGCTGGCTTGACGTACTGGCCTATGTAAAATAAATAGGTCTCACATTATTCTTTTTCTAAACATATTCTGCCACGTATGGCGTGCAAATACCATGCCATTAAAATGTCTTGCGGATTGTACAGGAATACGTACCCACCTACTATATATTTTTTTTTTGGGACATTTTTACACAACACCTTCTAGTCCCAAACTAAGCAGAGCTTGTGGTATGGGTAGACAATGGATATAATACTTATATACTTTTTTTTTGTAATACATAAGAAACACCCAGCCAACACAAATACTCATGTTTTATCCACACAAATATTTGTGTCCTGTGGGAATCGAACCCATGACCCCATGATCAGCAGTCGAATCGCTAGACCACAGAGGTCGTCAATTTCTCTCTGAAAATGTTGAAAGGGAATAAAGGTTTCTAAAGATAAGTATTTCAGGAATTATGGAAATATTATATGTATACTATATTAATTGCATAATATCATTAATGTCATGTGTGGCAGTAAAATGAAAGGAAAAGGAACGACCCTTAAAAAAATATGACTTTTCAATGTATTTTATTTTTTATAGCAATAATTGTTTAAAATACATTTATTCTATGAGACTTTACTAATAATAATGGACTACAAGACCATAACAGATCTAAAGAATGCAACTATTTGTAGTCATCAATAATCTGGAGAAAACAACACCCGCTGGCTTGGTATCGTTGTCGCTTATACTTCAATGTCACTGAATGCCCTATATATCACAAGAATAAAACAAATCGATAGGCTACTCGATGCATAACTCGATTACACATGACGCTGCCTGGCTAACTAAATGAAGCCGGTAAGCCACGTGTTCGGATGTAGGTTATCTTGAATTCGCATTTTGATACCTATAATATGAATCGATTTTAGATAATATCGAAATACACATCGATGGAACAGTGATAGCCTAGTATTCGGATCCAAAAAATGCACGTAAACATCGTGAGCATGCTTGAGAGATTTTTTTGACAACGTGTGTCTACTAGCCCAATATAGGCCAGCGTGGTTGACTATTATAGCCTCATCATCAACCCATACTGTCCCACTGCTGGTCACGGGTCTCCTCTCACAGAATGAGAGGGATTAGGCTATAGTCCACCACGCTACCCTAGTGCGAGTTGGCAGACTTCACACGCCGTCGAGAAAATCTCTTAGGCATGCAGGTTTCCTCACGATGTTTTAGTTAATTATTAATACGCACATGATTTCGAAAGTCAAAGCGTGCCCTTGATATGAACTCGAGACCTTTGACTTGGCTGTCCAGTGATCGTACCACTGGGCTATCACTGCCTCTAGTATTATAGCTATAATCTCTCTCATTTTAAGAGTAAACTCGTGCCCCGCAATCGGCCTGTGATAATAAATAAACATGAAGCATTTTCCTTTATTATGAGTACATCAAAAATCCCAAGTTACTTATACTTTTTAAACATTTTAGGCTCCATTCTGACAGTATAATCGCCTTTGTCTTGAACGTCAAACAAAGTTAAGTCTTATTTAATATAAATTTTACCTAAAACCTGTTAATAGGGGCGCAATGCCGACCCTCTTACTAATTCAACACTAGCAAACTTTACTACCCCCAAAAGTAATTAATTGCTTGGGTTAATCCAATTAAGGGATCAATTAAATTCATTTTGGTCGAAGATTCAATTAAACTGGAACTGTTTTTGTAATAGGTTCCTTTTATTTACAACATTCTTTAGGTTAAAATTGAAGAAATTTATTTAGCCAAGATGAGAATCACTAACTAAATTAATCTTTTTTGTCGTCCAATCTAAAGCTTTACGAAGTCCCAAATGTACTTATAGGCCAGTCAATTCGAATCTGCAATGGCTCTCTCGTCGAAAAACCATTAAAAACTACTATGTAAATTGTTTAGATACTTATAAAATACGTAATTCAATAACAAGATCAAGGTCTAGTATCATTAAAAATAACAGAAATATAATATTCGAAATAAATATATTTTTTGTCTATATTCCATACAACATTTTCCAACTAAGAAGTTTCTTTAACTTATTTCGATCATAAAGATTATTCGGATTCTTGTTAGAAGACACAAAACACTATTTGTACACTTATTGTAGAACTAATAATCGCACAAGATCATCAACTCGCATACCGTGGCGATAAGACTGTTCATTATGACAATAATACCCTAAATTGCCAAGATTAAGCGGATTACACCATTTTTATGGCAGTTCTCTCCATAGAATGCCATAACGGGTGATGTATGGTCAAATTATGTAGATATTTGAGTGCCAACAACATCATCATAACAGAATGTAATAAGCATCCTTTTTACGCGAAATTTGAAGCCGAATAAACAAGCTAACAAAATATAAAATTAGGTCATTGAATTAATTTTCATTGTAAAACATCATACTGTAGGTAGTGTTAGTGTTAAATACGAATAAATAATCTTTGTAATTATTTTTATTCAATAACTAGTCATTATTATTATTACTTAGATCAATAATAGATACAATAGATAAACACATACACATAAACCTTTCCACTTAATAAATAATAATTATAAGACATATATTACGATCCTACCTTACGTTTAATTATACAGTGTAGGATTAACTTACAACCTTTTTAAGTACACATCAATTTATTTCAACCAATATAATTATAATAATAACAACTAACGATATAATTTTATTTTGATTCTTAATTTATTTACATAATTATTAATAATATTCGATATCAAAATAAACAGAACACAAAATTATTTTATTATTAAATACTTGATAACATTTACGGACTAAAACTTGTTTCTAGGAACTGTAATAAAATTTGATTATAAGCAATTTTCCTAACCTATTCAGGCTGTTGAGCAAGTTGTCTCCATTCACTCCAAATGCGAGGCCTGATGATATGTAAGTGGCCTGATATAATGGCACATTACGCTTTGGATACGCTTAGCTGCGACCCTAGCAACGAGCACGATCCGATACCAATGCTGATTACGTATGCCCGATAGTTAAGCTGATGTCTATCAAGTGACGTTTGCAATGAATATTAACTAACAGTACATAAAGTTATACCATTACATTAAATTAACTATACAGCGTTGTTTCCTGCTCTTTAAGCATTTCCTAGAATGAAAGTTAGATATCTGATTGCTTTAGAGATAATTGAAAGTTATTTCATCCGTTACTTGATAGCCACGTTAAATCGTTGACTATACGAACGACTGATACGTAATTGGTGCCCTACGCCTTACACGATGATATTTGTGCATAATGCAATAGCATAACTGTTGGTTAGCTCACGACCCTGCACAGCTGGACGTGTAGACGTCATGTAATGCTAAAATAATGTATAAACACGTAATGACATTGTACTGTCCGTGAACAAGTTCGTAGGCATTTATGCATGTTATACTTTTGTGAAGTCTCGTTGACAATGTATCGTGTACTGTGTATTGTGTTGCCCGCTCTGGTAACCACAATGAACCACCTCAGTTCCTTTGGTATTCTTTATGCTCCGTTTTGCTTCAATAGTTCTGCCTAGAATTTGCATTGAATGACTTAGTAATAAAAAGTAGCCACATAGTTTAGACCTAGGAATAATTTTGCTCATAGAACATCGAGAGGAAAATTTGTTTGAATGAGGGTTCGAGCCTCACCAAAGCGTGCAACACAATCTCACAGCAAGGCTTCCACCAACATTGCACACTACACCACTGTCTCCGTATAACACGATACATCCCTTTATAGGCGACCGATCATTGCATCGAGTTCGTCAAGCTCTCGCAAGTCCATGCAGGACTCTGAGAAGCCGGAGTCAGACACAGACAAACGCGGCCATAAATGGAGACACGTCCAAGCTGTCATGGCATACTACCAGGCACTCAGGAAAATAAAGAGGTTCGAACACTATCGGACCACCGGTAAAGCCGCATCGTTGTCGATTGTTATTATATTTCATTGTTTGTTTATGATTTCCCACTAATGTGCTACCTTCGTCAGTGTATAGGAACTTCGGGAATGGTACTTTACTCACTGGATTATGTGTGTTTTTCTTGTGAATATTGTGTCTTACTAGTTCACCAAATGATTCTACTTTCCTACTGTCACTTGAGACAATAAAAACGTGTTCAATGTTATTTCATTGTTTAATTGCATTTTTAATGTTTCAATAGAAAAATAGTTCCAAATTCCTAACTTTAGATGCCTAGTTACTAGTTTTAGAAACGATAGAATCGATTTACTGGTATCTTACTGTACAAACTATCATATGGACTTTTTGTTTCTCTAGTGTGAGTTGCCATGCCGCATGTCGAAATAGAGTTATTTGTTTGCACGTGTTTAAGATCTTTCTGTTCACAAAGTTCTAGTGCATCACCGCACATAACAGTGTAAGAATAGAAATTAATATTTTCCAATATCAGTAATACTTTCCTTAACAAAATAATGAACAGAATCTTCCAGAAATCTGTGCTTAACAAACTGAAACTGTAAAGTAATCTGTCATTTCTTGTCTGTCTTAAACTTGAACTATCTGAGAGCATGGCTACTTTTGCTTACAAACTCCCTATTATTGATCTAGCGAGTCTGCTTGATGCTAACGATTATCTATAACTGCAGAACAAAGTCGAACCAAAGATGGATGAAGCTGCGAACGACGGTGCAGCTCAGCTCGGCGATACAGAAGAAACCACCGTTAAAGAGAGAAGATTCCTTCTTGAAGAGATTTTCCACTAGGCAGACACCACTGACGCAAGAAACTGTGAGTTTGTCGTTTATTTTCATAAGAAACTAAGAATATTTACAAAAAAAATCCCGTTGGAAAAAATAATTTAGATTCCAACTAAATTGTCTTGCGAAACGAGTGACCAATAAAATTTATAATTGCTAAATCTTTGGTCGGACTAAAATTTTATGTAATAGTACCTATTTCAATTAAAATTACCTAATATCTCTTTAATAAATATTAGCGTTCTCTTTCATTATAGTATCAAATCCCCAGTAATTGGAAACTAGAAGAGAATTAAAATTAACATCAAGATTAACAACTGTACCTAGTCCTATAATATTTCAACATAACCCACATAACAGGATACCCGTCATGTAAATTGATCCAACAGTATTGAATTTTGAAGCCTCTGTTCAGATTATGTTGGCTACACTCCACGTTAGTAGCACCAGTTCACATTTCTTTAAAGCTACTCGTAAATATATTGACTTTGTAAAACAATACACAACCCCAAACTTATTGAGCTGGAATGACGAAAACTGAAACGGCAACAAACTGAAATGACGCTCCTAATTAGGATACTTTTCTGTCAATGTAATAAAAACTTGTTTAAGTAGTGTTCTTAAATTATACGTGTGTATAAACACACGTACACTTTCATATATTGTGCAGTTCTTTTTTTACAAGTAAATGGTGGGTTATGCTTCGATCCTATTTTAGCTTTCAAAATTAATTTTAGCGAAGTGACATTGGAAATATTATTCAATACTATATTGTATTACAAATTTAATCCTACATGGTTTACAATCCAAAAAATCTTGCATTAAACCCAAATTCTATATCATATAATCCTTGCCCCGCGGTTTCAACAACCATTTAATTTCTTCTCGGCTCCTAAAGGTCGTAGCGTGATGTTAAAAAGCCTGTAAGCTTTCTCAAGAATTGGGCTATCAAATCCAAAAATATTTTTGAACTCCCAACTAGTAGTTCCAGAGATTATCGCGTTCACACAAAAAAACAAACAAACTCTTCAGTTTTATTATATTAGTTTAGATTTGCAACCAGCAAATCTAAACTTTGTCATTCTGATAAATTACTCCACAACTACTGCTTTCTCAACCGGTTATTGGATCCTTAAATGTGGAAGCTTGTAATTAGCAATCTATTAATAACATATTCTTATATCTTATGGCCATTAGTCTGTAAGCCTTCTGTAAAATAAAATAAATAAATAAATGATTAGATATTAATAAAGGTTTTTGCCAAATAGTAGTTGCAGTGGACTTATAATGTTTTGCTGCAATATGTACCGCCAGCACAAATAACTATGATATTTAGCATAACGAGCCATTACCGCCGACTTATCGTAAGCGACATTTTTACCTAAAATGCGTTTTTTATCGCAAACGACATTTTAAACTATAACGGACTTGGTTCGTCGACATTTCCCACCAAAAAACAACCAATTAGAAGGTTATAGCAAATGCTAAGTTTATCGTTAGCACAACGGTTTTCTATTTTTTACAGTAACCGACATAATCAACATTTATCGTAATTTGCGTAATTATCTAAAAATTGCAGCGTAAGCGACCCTACTTGTTATCGTAACCGACACAGTACATCAAAATTTTGTCGTTTACTATAAACAAAGTGGCAAAAAACGTGTTGCGACGAGCTCATTCCAGTGAAGATTGTGATGCAATAACAATCATTGTCAAAAGACAAAAGGACTCCTCTCCCTCACAACAAATCTGATACAGAAAAAGTGTGCTATATAAAATCTTTCATTGAGATGTTGCCTGCTGTGCCATCTCACTACTGTCGCAACAAAAGTATCAAATTATATTTACCTCAAGAATTACAAAACATAACAAACTTGTACAAATTGTATATTTGTCGAACCGATTTTAATATAGGGTTCCATTTGCCCAAAAAAGATAAGTGTATCTGTTGTGAGAAGTACAAAAATTTACCGCCAGAAAGCAAAACTGTTTTTGAACAAACTCCAGAACATAAAAATCATATTCTAGATAAAGGCAAATGCAAAAATCTGTTTTTAGAAGATCAAAATGTTAGCAAAGCTTCTAATTCCCTTTGTGTAAGCTTTGACTTACAAAAAGTCCTCAATACTCCTCATGGTAAAAGTGTTACCCTATATTACTCACGAAAATATGCATTTTATAATGAAAGTATCTACGAAAGCGGTACGAGGGCTGGGTATTGTTACGTGTGGGGCGAATGTCAAGGAAAAAGAGGTTGTAATGAAATTGTTACTGTCCTATTTAAATATTTGACTCTTATAGACAGTAAAGGAACTCATAACGTCATAAATCTGTATGCGGATAGTTGTGCTGGGCAAAATAGAAACCGTGCAATGATATCCATGTTAATTCATTTTTTGAAGACAACAACTACGATTACTACTATAAAAGTAACTTACCTCCTACCTGGACACAATGATGCCTGTTGACTCTATTCACAGTACAATTGAAAGTTTTATCCGTAATAAAACAGTGTGGGCTCCTTCTGAGTGGCCAACTACGATAACCAATTCTAGATCTGATCCAACAGGTTATTCTGTACATGTTTTAAAGTACACTGATTTCATGGACTGGAAGTCGTTTTCGCAAGCTTTATTGCCAGCCAAATTTAAAATAACCTTTAAAACATTAAGAATAGTACATTTGAAAAAGAACAATCCAGTAATTACACTGCAATATGGTTTCTTCGAAGAAAGCAATAAACAAGAATTGAATATGGACCTGATTATTAGATCAAGAGGCAATACTGCAGCTATAACTAATGGACCAGCACAATTATACCATTCGGAACTAAGCATTTCAGCTGCCAAGTACAAAGATCTTGTGGATCTGTGTAATAAAAATATTATTCCATGCAGGTACCACGAAGAGTATGCTAATATGAAGCATGATGGAGCAGTTTCTGACGTGGTACCTGAAACTGATGCAGATGATAGTGATAAGGAGAATTAAAGGTTTAATTTTAGTTTAAATTGATTTGATCTCAGTGTTCCTTTAAATGTTAATTTAATGAGAATTAATGTTAACAGAAATGAATGCACGTAATTAGTATTTTTCTTTAATTGCCTCATTTTTTTTTTTAAATTTCAGTTTATTATATTTATTCTCATAAATATAATATATATCTATATAAATTACATATTTGAATTTGTGTTTTATTTATTAATTACCCGTCTATTTATGAAAATAGTTCCATAGTTTCAATGGCTTATTGTCGCTTGCGTTATAACTTTAAACGGTTACTTTTTATCGCAAGTGTTATCTCTAACGCCCGGAAACATAAGAAGTAGTTTTTTTGAGACAGCAAAAATATTGTAAACGCCAAAAATGCTTTAGAAACTATTGTTGCTTCGAAAATTTTAACCGATACACCTAAGGTTTCGAAAATCATTATTATATGTCAAATTTCAATTTAGTAGCGCAATTATTTTTAAAATTATTTAAAAAAAACCTCCTCCTGTAAAATTTGGTTTTTGTCGGTTACGCTAAGTCGGCGGTAATGGCTCGATAATACTAAACTAATAAACAATGTTATATTACAAAATAATACAATATTGTATTGTAATGGATTGTTTTCCATCGTTCTTTAATATTTTACATCGATGATTATTTTTAGCAATGTGGCCTTTTACTGATAAAGCTACCACTAGTAGCTTTAGTCATTCATAGTACTAGCAGTAACTCATGCTGAGAAAAGTAGTAACACAGACCTTCCTACTGTAGGGACTATGTACGAGAAAGTACGGATCAGCAAATGTATTTGTGAAATCATCGATCAACAGTTACTGCGCACCACAATAGGAATGTCTCAAATAATTACCTTCGGATTTGCCTACGGAGTTACCACAATACTGAATAAAAGGACTTCTTCACATACATAAATATATAGGTATATAATTATATATAACCCAAGAGTACCAATGCACTTCACGCGAACGCTCGGCTCGGCCAGTGGTGATCACAGTGAGTGGTTATCACAACCCATAACCACTCTTTCACACATACATTTTCTGATTCATCATTCAAGCTTACAATCATAGTCCCTACACTACCCGTGACTTTTCGCATGATCCATACGTAGTTATAATAACAAACACAAATACTACTTCTCCATAGGTAGAAGACACCGGGTCGGAGGGCGCCACAGGTGAGCAGAGATCAGCGAACAGGCAGAGGAGGCGCAGGATCCGAGTACCACGCACTGTCGTCAATCCCGACGAGAACTTCTTCTTCTATTGGCTCTGGCTCATCACTATCTTCGTACTGTATAATCTTTGGACGCTGATCGTTAGGCAGAGCTTTCCGGAATTACAGGTACTTACTTAATTTTATTTTTTTATCTTTCGGTTCTACGGCACTAATAGTAAAGGGAAATTAGTGTACGAACTAGAACTAATATCTGTTAAGAATTATCATCAACCCATATTATATACTGTCTCACTGCTGGGCACAGGTCTCCTCTCATATGGAGAGGGATTAGGCTATAGTCCACCACACTGGCCTAGTGCGGGTTGATAGACTTCACAAATCGTCGAGAAAAATCTCTAAGTTATGCAGGTTTCTTCACGTTGTTTTCCTTCGCCGTTTAATTAATTCGAAAATTCAGAGGAGCGTGCCTTGGATTTTTATGAATGAAAAACAAAAAAATATATCAAATCCAACTGCAATGCGACAAATTGTATTATTACATAACAGATAGAATACCTATAAACGGGTCTAAAACTTAGTTCGTGAAAATTTAATCCTTAAGCCAAACAAACTAACATTCGGGACCAATATCTCTAGAACTTTAAGGCGATAAAAACGTAAGTAGTAAAAGTTCACTATGTTATGATTTATGAATAAAGACTGACCTATTCTCTTCGTGTTCGTAATACCAAAGTATCAAAAACACAATAAATAATTAAGAACATTGAATCTTTTACAGTAGAAGATAATATCATGTCATGAAACTACTAAAGTGAATGTTATTTCACGTCCCTCCATTGGTTAATCCATTATTCAGGTCAAACTTAAAGTTCAATTACAAATAAATCTATACCTTCAATCTGCGGATTAAGTTATAGAATTGCTTGAAAATGTTCAAGAGGTGGTGGTTTGAAATTGTTCTTTTGAATACATTCTTTACGAGTCGCTGAGAGAAAACAGGAGCAACACACCGTAATATTTAATGTCGATTCCTAATTATTTCTACGTCCATCATTGATATTATGAACTAGTATTTTGCGTTAAACTAGTAACTAATTTCATTTAATTTCTTAGATAGCTTTACATTATTTATTTTTTATCTGTCATAGTCTATTTATTTAAATAAAAATCCTTTTCCCTTGGTCATGCATTAACTTGAGAACGACTGTACCGATTTCATTCATCTCTTTTTTAAAGTTTTCAAATACTTTGTAGAAAAAACGCAAATTAACAAATTACAAAGAACCTACTTACTCCTAATAGCAGGCTGCGAGAAGGGCCAAGAGGGAGATTGTTTGATGTGCCAGTCATACGCACGAACATATTAACGTTTTCACCTTTATTTAGAGCAATTACCATCCTCAACCACATATCGCAACAATTAGATATTTTTAATTGTACGTTACATTAAATTATTTATCATTAATTTAAATGATTCTAAAAACTACATGTTGTATTGGCTTGTAAAAACATTGTATGTAATAAATAAATAAATAAATACTTACTTAATCTTTATATCTATAAATAACATTCTATCTTCAAATATAATATCTAACGACACAATCGCAGAAGCTTTCAGTTTACTGTATCGGAAGCTTGTTATTGCGCGCCATTGGCCGGGGACGATTTCACTTTTAAATTTAAAATAGAATGCATTCAACGGAAGAAGCAATTGTTCAGTCTAGTTTTGTCGTCGCGGCGTCAGTGTTCTATTTTCAAATATCTCTAGATTTCGAAATATAAACTTCACTTTGGGTGAATTCCAATTGAATACATCGCCTGGCAATCTCATATTAGGACCTTTTGTATAGAAATCAATCCTATTGCGCTGCAGTCACGTTACAATTTTGCTCAACGTCATCTTCATCGTTAAAGCGTTCTTCGAACTGTAACTTGACAAAGAAGAAACTATAATTTTACTAACTTGAGGTATTTGCTCCTGCACTGTTACTCACCGTGAACATTATAACTGCATTCAGTATAACTATTGTACTGAATGATACTTTAAATTACGACACTGTAGACTTCCTTACATTAGACTTGTTAATTGTTATTATTATTAGTAGATATATCAAAATCTCTTATATGGATGGAAGTTTCATTCTCAAGGATCGCCAGGTACTCTAACCTAAAACATTGACCTGTAAAAGTGTCGATAATTTACAAGAAAAAATAGCTTTTTTTATTTAAAATATTATGTACTTATTAGGTACAGACGCCAGCAGGTCAAGCTATCCAAAACTGTCAAATTTTCCCAACTGAAAATAAACCTTACTTTGTTGTATTAAAGTTGAAAATCTATGAAAGAAATTTGACAGATTGTGGTAGCTTGATGTGCTGGCCACTGTACGCCAGAATAAGAAATTGCTGGATCGTCGTCGTCGAATAAAGGTGTCCATTTTTATTCCAAGAATATAATTATTATTACGAAAAGCTCGTGGCTAAGTAATAACTACACTGATCAACCGATCTGCATTGTTAAGCTGCGCAAGCCACGGTCAATCTCTGGATGAGATTACGTGCCTCGGAGAACACGTAAAACTGTCAGTCCTGGTTGGCATACTAACACCTATGACAATCGTTAATGATAGTCAGAAGCCAGATAGTCAGAAGTATTGTATTAGGTAATAAGAATAATAATTGTTTGTACAGACGCCAGCAGGTCAAGCTATCCAAAACTTTCAAATTTTCCCAATTGAAAATGAACCTTATGGTTTTGCATTAAAGTTGAAAGTCAATCAAAGACATTTGACAGATTGTGGTAGCTTGATGTGCTGGCGTCTGTACTTATCTAAGATTGTATTATGTAGAGCCCTTGAAATTTGCAACGCCTGAAAAAGGTGCTAAGCTGTACACTAAATATTTAAGAACCTTACTAACCTTAGTATGCAAATAAATAGTTTGAGCCTAATCAAAAAAGCCTGACAATCAGTCTATCCTCAAGATATTGGTATTGCCCATAAATTCTGTGGAAGTCTGATGGCAGTCACTTCGTGTAAAACACTGATATTCAGCGCGTCTGGTTATACTGGAAGCTAACCAAACACAGTTGCCTCGGAAGATGAATACATATTACATATTATTACAACAATCATTCTGACACACCATCAATGTTATTAAATCCGTAAAATGAACCTGGCACAACTGTAGTTTGATTTATGTACGTAATAGAATGTAAAAAAAAGTCATAAAACTTGAAGCAGAACTGGAACGCTCCCATAATGCTAGCCGTAAAAACAATATAATTAAATTCAAATTAAGAATTTTATTTTTTCAAGTTTAATTTTACTTCTTTATTGGTTCGTTTTACATCTAATATCGTAATGTATAATATTTTACATTGTTCGTCCGAATAAGGATTACGAGAAAGGGAAAATAAGTTGGAAAATTCCGAAAAATTGGAGTGCATTTTTATGGGATTTTTTTATAAACAGGACGATTACAAGGAAATTTGAACAGGGCAATGTCTTTCGAGTCAGTATATCTAAATAAAAAATATTTTAAATGTATGTAATAATCTCCGTAAAATTTTTATGGAAGGAAAATAAGAAAATTTTCTCAGAATATGTTGAAATCCGGAAAAACTGAGAGGGATTTTTTCTGAGATTTTTGTATGAATTCGATTATCACAAAGAATTGAAATTTGGATAGGATAATGTCTGGCGGGTCAGCTTTTTCAGTATATAATTTATTAGAAGGTACTGGAACATCTAATACAAACAAATGAAAAGCCAGCCAAATAAAAACTCTCACTTGAGATCATACACTTTTTTCTAAACCTCTCGCGTTTACAGCGGTCTCCCCATTTCGGTGTTAACCCTTTCATACCCCAGGGAACTCAGGACGCAAACAGAGTAAAGTGACGAATATCCCAAGAGGTTTTAATCCTCCCAATCGGGTCCTAAAACGCCAATAGATTCGTGTTCACACTCTGTCTTCGTTTTTCGATATTCTTTCTCTTTGAGATTGGATAACAGGTTTTTAATCTTGACGTGTCATAGTTTACTTTACACTAAACACAACATTGGAGTGGAAAAGACATGAACATTGCTTCTTGCCTCGAACGAGATGGACGAATGACCTGGTAAAGGTCGCTGGGAGTCGTTGGATGCAGGTGGCTTATAACCGGTATTTGTGGTAGTCTATGGGGGAGGCCTTTGTTCAGCAGTGGACCTCTTGTGGCTGATATGATGATGATGATGAAACACAACATAATTATATAGTTTACTAGCTGTTGCTCGTCGTTTGACGGGCATCTCAAAAGGTTTTTTGAGACAAAAGGTAGCCTATGACCTTCTCCAATGTAATAACTATCTCTATACCAAATTTCATCAAAATCGGTTCAGTGGTTTAGGCGTAAAAGTAATAGGTAAGTAGGGATATCATTCGATCTGTAGTATCGGCATTTCTTAGTCCTTTTCGTATTTCTATGAAAATTATGATTAAATTACAAGCAGATTTAAACAAAATCTTCCAAATACCTACTATTTTAGTGTGTTGAATAATATTTCTGTCATACTTCTAAGTTCATTGAACTCATAACGTTATGAATGTATATCTCTAGATAGATGTATATTACACTTTTTTACACCTAACATAAACTCGTCAATAAAAAGAAAAGTTATGATTAGCAAAATTGCCCCAGTCCCTAAATGAATAATATTTCTCATAAAAATAAAACGGCAGAAAGCATAAAGAAAAAAAATTAAGAAACTTTTAAGAACTTATGAGAAGTCATGAAACAAAGTTATGGGATTCCAATTTGATACTTATAATATTTTTAATTAAATTTCGAATGCCTTTACGGAACTTTATTTGATGTTAATCATAACGTTTTTTTTTATTAATACTTATTATGCTACAAAATTCCTATTTTTTTCCTAAATTTGCGTGTCAGACTGCTGATCACCAGGTCGTGGGTTTGATTCCCACAGGACACAAATATTAATGTGATGAACATAAGTGTTTGTGTTTGTCTTGGTGTTTCTTATGTATTATAAGTATGTTTTTACAACAAAAAAAAGTATATAAGTATTATATCCATTGTCTAGTCCCCATAGTACAAGCTCGAATTAGTTTGGGACTAGATGGTGCTGTGTAAAATTGTCCAAACATATTATCAAAAAAATAATTAACGTTCTAGTGTAGTTTTAGTAATATTTGGTTTAATTGTGTTTATATTCAATAGGATTGCGTTTGTCACAGTCATCATTTTCTTCTTCTTCAATTTAAGAGCTCAAATATTTTAAAATTCAGTTCCTAACGTCTTACTTGTTAATCTACACTGTTCCACTTCTGGGCAAAGGTGGGGGGACCTTTACCCAGAAGTAGGACAGTCCTCCCACATCTGCCTATTTGAGGTTTTCTCCGGCCAGCCATCCATGAAGTCTCCATATAGTCCCAACGTTCAATCTAATCTGTTTTTACGTATTCAGCAGATTTTATAATCCTATATAAATATATTGAGCTACAAAAGCTTTGACTAAAATGTATCACTATCATCATCATCACTCCATAGTATAAAACAAAGTCGCTTTCTCTGTCTCTATATCCCTATGTATGCTTAAATCTTTAAAACTACGCAACGGATTTTGATGCGTTTTATTTAATACATAGAGTGATTCAAGAGGAAGGTTTATATGTATAATACATGTATGTTATTAGTATATTGAACCCGTGCAAAACGGGGGCGGGTCGCTAGTTAAGAATAAAACAGTCCGTCTGTTCACGAAACACATTGATAAAAACTCTAATAATCTAGTTTTACAAAATTTTAGAACCTAGTTCAAAGATTTTTATATTATTTTCACTATAACAATGTAATAAACACAAAAATATTTTGCTTTGCAAACAGAAAATGAAAATATTATGATCGTTTAATGTAGGTACTAACATACTTTCTTTTGTTCTATAAATATGCATACGGTACATTAATTTATTTTTTTAATGTATATTTTGTTTGTTACTGTTTCTAACTTTGAAATTTAAAATGTAATCGGTTCCGTTTAAAAGTCTAAAATAAACGAGGTTAATAAGAGAAAAGTTGATAAAGGGGTTATTATTAAAATGTCAAAAAGTATAGCCAACTACTGAATGAAGAAATCTGATAAATGAAACTAAAATAATATGTAAATCATATATTTATATTGTTTTTTTTTTTATTATTTAACACAATGAATACAATCTTAGTTTATTTTTGTACCATTAAACCAAGAATAAAGAGTTAAATTAAATAAAGAGTTTGAATTGGTACTCACATTCGAATTAAACGCACTGTTCATAAAACTACTTCAGTAATCATAAAAATACTTCACTAATCTTATAAATCCCTACTAATATTATAAATGCGAATGTAACTCTGTCTGTCTGTTACGCTTTCACGTCTAAATCACTGAACTGATTTTAATGAAATTTGGTACAGAGATAGAGTTGACCTTGAGAAAGAACATAGGATAGTTTTTATCTCGGACTTTGAAGAGTTCTCTTGGAAACGCGATATAACCGAACTCGACGCGGGCGAAGCCGCGGGCGGAAAACTATATTGAATATAAACAAAATATGTAAAAAAATTATTTTATTTATTTAAACACATACAGCTATCATCACAGGCTTAACCTAATACAATAGCGTAGTTGTAGTAAGTATATATTATTATGCCAAACAAGAAGTTACAATGCAAAATGCGACCCGTGTGAATTCACTCAAAGTACAACTGAAACAATCAATCCGTTGTGACACCATATTGAGTGTACGCAGCGCTCGCGTCAGCGGCGTGCGGTGCAGCAGGTTGGTGCGAGCGGGCGGCTCCCACAGCAGCGGCGGCCGCCTCCGCCGTCCCACGTACCCACATACAATACTCCAATACAATACCCACGTTACAATACTCCAGACCTTATTACGTTTAAAATCATATCGTAACATACTGATAAGCTTTTTAAACTATTAATAATGTCTTGGGACGACCATAACACGTACACCGAGCCTATTCCCAACTATGTTGTGGTGGGCTTCCAGTCTAACAAGATGCGGCTGAATATCAGTATTTTACACGAAGTGACTGCCATCAGACCGCAACCCAATTTCTGGGTAATACCGTATCTTGAGAATACACTAGTTGTCGGGCTTTTTGGGCTTCAAACTACCACTAATGATTGTCATAGGTATTCGAATGACAACCGGGACGGCTCCACGTGTCTCGATGTGTTAACAACGTTGTGTTGGCAGTGGGGGACTTTGACCTTTATACTGCCAACCCAACTATTCCTCTTTCGTTTTACAGGGTCGGCAACGCGAAAGTTGGTATAACTTGCGCGTTGCCGACCGTGTAGTTATACCCTGGTGTTACAAGCGTCTATAGACTACGGTAACCGCTTAACATCATGTGGGCCGTATGCCTGTTTGCTATCGTAGTGGTATAAAAAAATGTTCCCCATCCAAAAACTGACAGCGGCTAACGCAACATAACCTTGCAGAGCGTAGCGGTTGATCAGAGTAATTATAATTTAGCCACTAGCCCCTCAACAAAAAATATGTGTAATCAAAATCATAATTTATACTATCCTCCAAAATTAGTGACACTAAAGTTATTTTAGCGAAGGAAAAATTCGACTGCGGGCAGGATTTTAACCTACGGCTTTTGGTTGAGCAAATCAGCCCCTATGACCACTAAGCCACCGCGAGTCATGCATATATTAGTGGTCATAGCGTCTAGTGTACTCCGTAGAATTTTTCTTTCACATAAATAACTTTAAATCTTAGCATGGAAAATGCAAAAAGATAGTTAATAACACTAAAATAGAATAGTGCACATTGAAATTATTGATTTATAATGTGCATATCGCATGTTAATGAAATTAGTTTTCAAAACTATCGATTGATTGATGGATATTTCTGATGCCGCCGACGGTAATAGGTACCTCTAGATAACTCTATGTTTCACGTTCAGTAAGCTCACCGACTGGAAGAATTACTCTTTGTAATTAAAACTTTGATTCATAAAAATTCTTTGGAAATTCCCAGACAGAAGATGGGCAAAACGATTTATTTATTTAATTAACCTTTTGACCGCCACGGACGTGTATAGACGTCAAATGAAAACTTGCTTACGACGCCAACGACGACATGGCACGTCAAAAATACCACTTTTTTTTTAGTTCAAAATAAATACCTAAACAATTTTTTTTGTATTTTTTACCTATTATTAAATACTAGCATTTGTCGTTTGGCGTAGAGAACACGGATTTTCGTTATTGACGTGGCGGTCAATAGGTTAATAGGTACAATAACAGATAACAGATTAGAGAATGTTATGAAGCAACTTGATAGTATCTTTCTTTCTCCGAGCCTTTTCCCAACTATATTGGGTCAACTGTCAGTCTAACCAGATGCGGCTGAATATCAGTATTTTACACGAAGCTACTGCCATCAGACCACCACAACCCAATTTTTGGGTAATATCTACCGATACACTGAGTATAGACTGGTTGTCAGGCTATTTGGGCTTCTGACTACTACTAACGATTGTCATACCCATAGGTGTTCGTATGAAGTAAGCATTAGTAGGGAAGTAAAGATGTATCACAATATATGTGAAAAATATGCAACTGTTGGTAGCTACCTATATACCAATATCTTTGTGAGATAATTAGGTATTTAAGTATGTCAATTCGCAGATATCGTTTGCTGATTGTGTTTGTAATCTCCACAGATAATGTGCCATTTATTCTGGTTCACGTGCGACGGCATCAGCGACGTGGTCTTCGCCCTAGACCTCGTCGTGCAGTTTAGAACAGGCTACTTGGAGCAAGGACTAATGGTAAAACACAAACTGATTTTAATATTTTTTGTATTTCATCATCAACCCATATACTGTCTCACTGGGGATGAGTCTCCTCACGGAATGAGAGAGATTCTTCTATAGTCCATCACGTTGGCCTAGTGCGGTTGCAGACTTCACACGAAGAGAATCTCTACGGCATGCAGGTTTCCTCACGATATTTTTCTTCACCGTTTTAATGTCAATTAATTATTACCGAATGTCAATTAATTATTACCGAATGTCAATTTTATTAATTATTACTGAATGTCAATTAATTATTACCGAATGTCAATTAATTATTACCGAATGTCAATGATTTATTAATAGTTACGCGATTTCGAGAAGTCATAGATGGCGTGCCTTAGATTCGAACTTCAGATCTTTGACTAGGCTATTTGACTGCTACCAGCGCCCGATCTAGATTTTTTCGAGGCGGGGCAATACGTTTGGTGCCTAATCACCGAACATAGCCTACGTTATATTTTACGTGTATTTATATTTTTATGCGTGTGAACATGTGTGATCTCATTTGAAATCTTATTTGGTAATATTTTACAATGTTGAATATTGAGCCTGTCCATCAACAAAACTCTGAAATACCAGTTAATGGGCGGTGCGTTGCGTCGCATGCATTTCACAATTTCACTACACAACGGTGTCACTTTGATAGATTTTATTCTAACGAAAAGTAATACGTCAAATTGTAATCAGTATGTTATAATAATAATAATAATTCTTTATTCGCTGAATATAGGTTTTGTTACGGGTCACAATCTGTCGACAGTTTACAATCTCGCGAGATATATTATAATCTAACGGTATTTACAATTTAACGGTGACATATACATACTTATTATGCAGTTGAAAAACTTTCGAAAAAGTGAATTTTACTTCTAAAATTCTTGATTTTCCACAGGTATACGATTCAAAAAAACTAGCAAAGCATTATATGGCATCCCGTAATTTTCTTTTGGACGTCGTGTCGTTGGTGCCCTTGGATTTGTTGCAGCTCAAGATTGGTACCAATCCTATCATCCGCTTTCCTAGGTTTTGTAAGGTATGGTATTCATTTTATTTATGTTCATTACGTTTCTAAAGTATATACACTAGCAGGTCAGGCTACCCTAATCTGTCAAATTTCTTTGATAGATTTTCAAATTTAAGACAAAGTAATAAGGTTCATGTTTAATTGTGAAAATTTGACATTCTTGGATAGCTTGACCTGTGGCGTCTGACAGTACTAGCGTCTTTAATTACATACTGCAAATAATGACAAACGTAACCTGGTGGCAGTATATGGAACTAAGGTTGCTTTCTACGTCGCCATTTTTGTTGATGTCATTTGGGTTCAGTGTTACCAATTTCCGTTTTGTATATTTCGATGATGAAGGTGATATCGAAACTTCTTACCGACTACCTATAAGTAAATTGATTACATCTCAGACTATAAATATTCTACGCCCTTTTTCATTATATATGTATATAATGAAAAAGGGCGTAGAATATTTTTAAAACAAGATTTTACGCGGAGTTTTTGTTGTTATTTTTATTTTAAATTGCAAATTTTTTTTTATGGTAACAGCAAAGACGACGGTGACGCTATCAACTTGCAGTTGCACTTATAGTTCCAAATAATTATGACGAATGAGTAAATACTTCTATTTAGGTATTATCAAAATGTACAATTCATTAATATTGGTTTTATAAGGTTAGGTATCTTTCTAATTATACTGTCTAGGTACCTGCTTATTAGCAAAATTCTCCCGATTAACAATGAAAATCTAAAAATAAAAACCTCATCATCCTGATCGTCTTCAACTCGTTTATTGTCCCACTACTGGGCAGGGGTCTCCTCTCAGAATGAAAAGGGTTAGGATAAAGTCCACCACGCAGACCTAGTGCGGATAGGCAGACTTCACAATCACACACCATTGAAAAAAGTCTCTCAAGAATGCAGGTTTTCTCAAAATATTTACTTACCTTCACCGTTGAAATAAGTCATATTAATTATACGCACTTATTTTCGAAAGTCAGAGAAAGATTCGAACTCGACAGTCCAATGGTCAAACAAGGCTGTCACTGCTTTTAAAATATAAACGTAAATTATAAATATCATTTCAAGATATACCCTTAATTATAAAAACAATATAATATTTGCAATCAAAACGGTTTCAGGCTCACTTACCGTCCTAAATAGATTTAATTTCGATGATAATTTCTGAGATTGTACCCGCTTTGGGAATAACCTTATCGTATAGAATGGAGGCTTGATATTATTAAGGGTTGATTATTCAGTACTACCGCCCTCGTCCAATTATATCAAAGGTCACTGTAATTAGCAAGGTCAATGGAAATCTGAACGATATCAATATTGTGTAAGACATCAGTCTTTAGGACGAAAATTCATAAGCAAGTATCACAGTGGACTGCGATTTTTATTAGTATTTGAGCAAAAAGGTAGTATGGTAAAGTGTTTTTGTAAACGTTGGGCTCAATTCTAGATACATACCATGCCTTTATTCCTCGAAGGGTTGGACAGAAGTGAATTAATGTACCTACGACCACTGTTCGCGTTGAAAATCTCAGCAACAGCTTGAAGTATGTATGCCCCATTAATGGGTGTGGGCTTGCTCCTATTAACAATATGGGAACTATAAAAATTACAACACACGATTTTCTACTGAAAAAATAAAATCTTCACTATAAAAAATACATGATGTTTGTTGTTTTCGTCTCAGTATAGAAAGAAAATACCTAAGTACGCCAGAATCAAACACAAATTCGCTAAAGCAGTAAAATAAAATTCAATATAAATCGCTTGTAAGCCCAACCCGACACCTAGTCTATTGACAGACAAAGGACGGAGAATTCAATAGAAAATAAAGCCTTACAATACAAGTGTCGGGTTACGGGTAAAAGCTTTCCCTCAGGAGGCAACAACATTAGGACAGCAGAAAATATTTCAGTGGAAACAATTTCTATGAAAAAATAGTAGGTAACTACTTTGTTCACCAAGAGCAGAGAGTGAGTGATTACTAACGTGAGCGCTAAAGTAAAATGAAACATAGTGCTTATTAATTCACCTACGAGAAATAAAAAAGTTGTATAAATAAACTGAAACTTATTAGGTAATTATCTGCCTAATAAGTGCCCGACTGGTGAAGTACCTCCGCCTTGTAGAATAACGAAGTTAAATGAGACTGCTTTGAGCTGTGTTATCCTTACGGTGAGCAAGGTTGCCTGAGGAAACGTTGTGATGGTAGTGGGGGGACTTTGACCCTTATACTGCCAACCCAACTATTTCTCTTTCGTTTTACAGGGTCGGCAATGCGCAAGTGATACCCCTGGTGTTACAAGCGTCTATAAGCTACGGTAGCCGCTTACCATCAGGTGGGCCGTATGCTTGTTTGTCACCTTAGTGGTATAACGTCTACAGGAAAGATGTATTTGATGACAAAATAATATTGTTAGGAGATTCATTTTTTTTTTTTTATGGCTACCGCCTATCGTATAATGTCAGTGTCTCGCCGAGTGTACAAAAGAAAGGTACAGACGTCACTCGCGCCATTTTGTTGCTTGTCGTTGTAAGAGTAACATCGAATCTCGGTCAGATCATTGCGTATTTATTGTTATGTGTATTAATTTTAATATAATCCTGACTGTAAATTATTAATTTAACTACCTACAGCCATATTTAATCTTTTTAAAAGTTACTCGAAGTCTTTATTTCTAATGGTGCATCCACACTGCAGTTACTTTTTGTGAAGCAACAGAAAGCAACCCATTAGGTAAAATTCTTAAACTTTTGCGACTGCTTTTTACTCTTTGTTGAATGATCGCATCTATACCGCCAATAACATAAAGTAACAAATAGTAACCAGCGAGTTGCACAGCATAATGTTCACGAACTGACAATTGTTATCAATAGTTACCTCCATGTAGACACAACTTTTACCTAACAGGGCAACATATAATGACAACAAGTAACTTTTTTTTATCGGATGTTGCCCACTAATATGTACAGAGGCCCGCACATCAAGCTACCACAATCTGTCAAATTTCTTTGATAGATTTTCAACTTTAACACAAACGAATAAGGTTCATTTTCAATTGGAAAATTTTGACAGTTTTGGATAGCTTCACCTGCTGGCGTCTGTACTTGGAAACGTTGCTCCACAAAAAGTAATTGCAGTGTGGATGCACCATATGAATATGTATAACAGTATGTTAATTCAAATCTCTATTACAGGTATACAGGGCAGTGGATTTTTACTACATAGTGGAGTCCCGGACGGTGTACCCCAACTTCTGGCGTGTCATCAACCTCATCCATATCCTGCTCATCCTGGCGCACTGGTTCGGCTGTTTCTACTTCCTGCTATCCGAAGCTGAGGGGTTCCAGGTCAGTAATTTCATTATACTCACTCATACTTACTACTACTATACTTTTCAGTGTCGTTTTTCCTTTAAAAAGTTGAACAGAAATTTCCAATTGTTTATTTGCACTTGGGTTGTTGAGCTCTCTAGATTATAGTCGAGCTACAAAATGCATGCATGCGTGGCGTCAAAATTTCGTAGGGATATATGTATAAAAAAAGTTGGGATATTTTACACAACACTAGAAACACCCAAACAAAAAAATACTTTGACTAAATATTACCAATTCTACCCACATTATTGCTAATATTTACATTTAATAAATATGATAGAATCGTACCACTTTAAAATAAGAGAAAGAATTTATTTAATAAAACAAAACTTCACTGAATACGAAACCCTATACCTAATACCACTCATCCAGTCGTCATTAAACCATCTGTAAAGTAGTTTTACGATATACGTACACGCTTGGCTCAACATTACCTTTGAATGATATTCAAGTAAGCTCCAACATTAATCTACAAAGAAATCACATATACTCCAAGAAATCTTGTACAAAATAGAGTTAAATATCAAAGTACCTACTATATGTCAGTGAAAGTCGCTTCAATAGGTAACATATTTTTATGTTAAGAATTTAAAATATTTTTATGATTTTGATTTATTTTAATGTTATTGAAATAAAACTATTTTTACGGATTATATCGCGTAGATTCACTCACGGGTACAGTCTACCCGTGACTATGGATGAGGTAAAATCTGTAAAAAAAATTCAGCGGTTTAGGCGGGAAATTATAATTTGATTTCGTTTTCTTGTTCCAAATCAAACAAAAACTAAAAAAACCCTAAAGCTACAGTTATTTATAAAACAACAGCAGAATGAACGTAAAGTAGTTCGTGCGTGTGCTTAAAAATTCTTGAAAATAATAATATCTTGTAAGAACAGTGTTCAGAAAAAAATAATTGGGAGAGACCATGCACTGGAAAGTTTTTAAAGGAAATAATTTATATTGTCTAAAAATAATCATCATCATCATCATCAACCCATATACTGTCCCACTGCTGGGCACGGGTCTCCTCTCATATTGAGAGGGATTAGGCTATAGTCCACCACGCTGGCCAAGTGCGGGTTGGCAGACTTCACAAACCGTCGAGAAAAATCTCTAAGGTATGCAGGTTTCCTCACGATGTTTTCCTTCACCGTTTAAGCGAGTGATAATTAATTATTAATACGCACATGAATTCGAAAAGTCAGAGGTGCGCGCCTTGGGTTCGAACTCGAGACCTTCGACTTGGCAGTCCAATGGTCATACCACTAGGCTCACTGCTGTTGTTGGATGCAGGCGGAATATAATCGGTCCTTGTGGGAAACTATGGAGGATTTTGTTCAGCAGTGGACCTCTGAATGAATTTCAGGGTAAATTTAGTTGACAGCTTTCTATGCAAACTGTTGATTTGTAGCCATATATCAGCCGTAGAATATTCAATTTTCATCCAGCTACGCAGCTAGATAACATTGAAAATATTATTATACAGCACGATTCTCCCATAAAAGCCCTATCGATTTCCCGTTTAGTGTCGTGCAGGTATTGAACCCGGCTGACGAGGGTTACCGAAGCTAAGATAAGCCGGATCTCTTGCGGTTAACAGAGTTAATGAAAATGGCGGGGTGGCGTGTCGATGTGTGTCAATCACAGTGCCAAATGGCACCTATATCCGTGTGAAGTATCTCAGATTTAATATCGTATTTTAATTGACTAGATATGACCCATACATATAGGGATGTTATTCTGACATTGCACAAGATAGCGTACTTAATTTGATTTTATGTTAATTTAAACTTAAGAGCAGTTAAATTGTCTGGAAAATAAGTTTGTTTCTTTATTCAGTGCCTGCCGCTGCTCCACATAAGCCGAGCAATAAACTTCAGGCCATGAAGCAAGTGGAGATGGCTCGCTAAATTGTAGTGTACTGCAAATCTCATTACGACACGTACAACAGTAAAGAACTGCACGAACATTCAATTAATGCCGCAAAGCATGCTGAACTTTATGTTCTTTATAAACAAAGTAGAATTTTTGTTGAACTGCCTCTGTTAAAGACATAAAAACACAAAAACGAAGAACAAAAGCAAACTTGTATGAACTCAAATTCAAAAGAGTAGTTGAAAACTCAAATTAAAACTATTCTTGGTTACGTTACGACAGAGTTCCTAGTTTATATGAAACTTTAGTGTTTTATTCTCTTACAAGTTTATAGACTCCGTTGTGCTTTTGTGTGCTGATTTCTTTTTTATTATGGTTTTCCATTGAGCGGGTTTCATGGTTGCCATAAAATTATTGTTGTGATTTTTCATCAAGAAAGCATCGTACGTGTTACTGACCGGTAGATTATTTTTACCATTGCCACTAGGCAATTATGTTCTAAAAATTTCCACAAAGGTTTTATATTTTTGGGAAAATACATAGATCATTGGTACCTCTGACTAATACTACTACTACTGAGAATTTCATAGATAAATCCAAAAACACTGCTCAATCTGGGTATTTAACCCAGAATATCAAGCCTAGCATTTGAGCCTAGGCTAGTAGGCTAATTCAGGGTGAATATTTATTTTATTTTTTTTAAGATTGTTTTTTATTTTTGAATTTTTATCGCATTATTACAGAATAAAAACGTAATGCGACATTACAGCCAATCATCATCATCATCATATCAGCCACAGGAAGTCCACTGCTGAACAAAGGCCTCCCCCATAGACTTCCACAAGGACCGGTTATAAGCCGCCTGCATCCAACGACTTCCAGCGACCTTTACCAGGTCGTCCGTCCATCTCGTTGGAGGCCGTCCCACGCTGCGCTTTCCGGTGCGTGGTCTCCACTCGAGAACCTTTTTGCCCCAGCGGCCATCAGTTCTACGAGCTATATGCCTCGCCCATTGCCATTTAAGCTTGCTATGTCTTTGAGCTATGTAGGTAACTTTCGTTCTTCTACGGATCTCCTCATTTCTGATTTGATCACGTAGAGAATTACCAAGCATAGCTCTCTCCATAGCTCGCTGAGTGACCTTGAGCTTCTTTACGAGAACCATAGTGAGCGACCACGTCTCTGTGCCGTATGTCATCACTGGTAACACACACTGGTTAAAGACGTTTGTCTTCAGGCACTGCGGTATTGTAGACGACAAAACGTTGTGAAGTTTCCCGAACACTGCCCAGCTGAGTCGGATTCGTCGAGTGATCTCTTTCTCGAAGTTGGACCTACCTAACTGGATGGTTTGTCCCAGATAGAGATACTCGTCAACAACTTCGAGAACAGAGCTCCCAAGGGATATAGAGATGGGCACGACATGGGTGTTCGACATGACTTTTGTCTTGCCCATGTTCATTTTAAGACCCACCTGTTGGGAAACTCTGTTGAGATCATTGAGCATTGTGCTGAGATCCTGCAGCGATTCTGCCATGACTACGATGTCGTCGGCAAATCGAAGATGAGTGATATACTCGCCATTGACGTTAATGCCGAATCCTTTCCACTTAGTAACTTGAAGACATCTTCCATTGCAGTGGTGAACAGTTTTGGGGAAATAACATCCCCTTGTCTGACACCTCTTTGCAATGGAATTGCCCCCGTACACTGTTCCTGTACTCGGACCGACATGGTGGCGTTTTTGTATAAGCACTTCAAAACTTCGATGTACACATGTTACAGCCAATACATACAATATTTAATATCACTTTTTACAAGTTTTCTTTTTACATATATTATAATAGCTCATGAATGAGTTTTTGCCATGAACGTTGAGAAAACAAATTTATACGATAGTCCCGGCATGGCAACTGTCAGGCGGCAACTTTATAGCGGTCCTGTAACGACAAGACACCGCTGTTGGACCCCTACTAAGCTGATTTACAAGCCCCCAAAAGTTTTTGCGTCCTCGTTTCGAAATTAGTTTAAAAGATTTCTTTCATGCGATGTTTTTTCTCAGAATAGTAGTAATAGAAATTCAAATTATTTTTATTCGTATAAATGTGGTTACATAGATCTTACAGTTATAGGGTTTTGCTCAGCACATTTGTCATATAATTTTTATGACATACAAATTTTTAAATACATGAAGACAGGGCAATAATCACAATACATAATTTCACAGCTTAATACTTATATTTTATATTTTAAATATTCCTCAGTGGAGTAAAAACAGCGTTCACATAACCACCTGAAAAGTTGTTTTTTAAATTTATTTATAGGCAGTACTTATCTATAACTAGCTGTGTCTTGCAGTTTTTCCCGCTTCCCAAAAGAGTTTTGAGACAAAAGGTGAAATTTCAATTTCGATTTTACCAAAAAATTTGCTTCAGCCGTTTAGGCGTGAAGACGTAACAGACAGACAGACAGAGATCCTACTTATATTATAATAACCTTCCAACTTATAATTGTTCTTATAATTATTCTCTTGTTAGACTGTACAGCTCTCTATGATAATTGAAAGAAATGAAATACGATAGTTTTTAAAGGAAATAATTTATATTGTCTAAAAATAATCATCATCATCATCATCAACCCATACACTGTCCCACTGCTGGGCACGGGTCTCCTCTCATATTGAGAGGGATTAGGCTATAGTCCACCACGCTGGCCTAGTGCGGGTTGGCAGACTTCACAAACCGTCGAGAAAAATCTCTAAGGTATGCAGATTTCCTCACGATGTTTTCCTTCACCGTTTAAGAGAGTGATAATTAATTATAAATATGCACATGAATTCGAAAAGTCAGAGGTGCGTGCCTTGAGTTCGAACTCGAGACCTTCGACTTGGCAGTCCAATAGTCGTACCACTAGGCTATCACTGCTTACTAGACTGTCACTGCTATAAATAATAACTAAACTTATATGAGCGAATGAACTGTGAAATGTGAGTGGAAATGTTACTGAACATATGCGGCTCTTGTAAGCTTAACGTTAACTTTGAGAACGCACGCCTTTCTTAATTGCTCAATGCGAACTGAACTAATTATAAAAAGAAACGACTGTGTGGCGTAAGAAATGCACGCTTGCACCGTAAAATAATATTAGTAGGGATAATTATATCGTTTTGAAAGCTATTTCAAAAACTTCTACTCACCTACCTATTTCTTCTTCTTTGGGTGCCTCTCCACTACTGAAGGGCGGCAGCAAATTCTTCCTTGTTCAGAGCCAGTCTGAAAAGATCTTCAACTTTCCTTATCCCAGTCCATTGTCGGATGTTGCGGAGCCAGGATAATTTCCTTCTTCCAACACTTCTTTTACCCGGAACTTTTTTCATCATAATTGTCTGCAGCAGTTGGTATTATACCTACTGAAGTAGTTAAATGATGAATGAAGTTTATATGACAAAACCATACACTATCCTAGTAAATAGTCCTAAATTAACACCATTACATCTGTATTTCCCGCAGGGTTAGGCAGAGGTGTACCAATGTACACCCACAGTTCGCCAGTATGTTCAGCCTATTGCCATTAACCTGGCGCAAATCCAAACTCCGAGGAGAATTTCATAGAAAAACCCAATAACACTTTGCTCAAGCCGGGAATCTAACTCAGGACCTCTAGCGTATTAGTCACTTTTACGACTATACTAATGAAGGAGTTAATTAATATAGTCCTAAAAATTATAATTTTCGCGAGAAATCCCACCTAAGTACAGAGGCCAGCAGGTCAAGCTACACCAATCTGTGAAATTTCTTTGATAGATTTTCAACTTTAATACAAATCAAATCAAATGCTTTTATTTGTTTTGATTTGATTTGATACAAAATAATAAGGTTCAAAATAATTGGGAAAATTTTATACTTTGGATAGCTTGACCTGCTTGATTTTTTTCATTTTCTTAATTTTATTTTTATTTTATTTTACTTTATTGGGACATAAAACAGTTACACATTGTAATTGAGGTATGACATTTCAATTCTAAAAACTAAGGTAAATGTGTAACCCACACCAATGTCCGCGAAATATACAATAAATAAAACGAAACTGTAAAAATCATGCGTTAATATAGCAGTTGGGAGCTCACCAGTTTATTCACGAGTAGATGATAGATAGAACCTAGTCATGTTAAAATTTCAATAGCCATTCTTTTAAACTTCAACTGTAAATGTGCAAAGATATCAAGGTCGATAAGGTGTGTGTTATACATGTCTACGAGGCGTCGGAGAGGCGCCCGTGCACCAGCGTGAGTTCTGCACTTTGCAGTGTAGAACAACCGGGGCACGCGCGCCCCTCGACGCATCGTAGTTCTAGGTACAATGTAACATAAGTTATTAGTAATGTCAGTGCAATCGAACCTGTTATTACAAAGACCATGAAGCATCATGGCCATCAGTAAAGACTCGTGCGTCTAGACTCCAAACTGTGTAATGTAATGGCGTGTAAAGATCAAACAACACCATACTTCCATAGCTACATTTAATTTTTTCCAACAGGGTGATTGGGTGTATCCTCACCGGCCCGGAGACTACGCAACGCTCACAAGGAAATACCTTGGCTCCCTCTACTGGTCTACCCTGACGCTCACCACCATAGGCGACCTGCCGACTCCAGAAACCAACGCCGAGTAAGTATACTGCTTGTTCACTAACGCTTTTGTTAATAGGCTGGGTACAGACTAGACGAATGAAACAAAATAAAGATGAACAATACTGCGCTTGCCCAAGAGTAAAGGGCGTCACGGACGGTAAAGATACTATAATATTTTATGTTAAGATGCCTGGATATAAAATATTATAGTATCTAGCCTTTTGACCACCACGTCAATCACATAAATCCGTGTTCTCTACGCCAAGCGACAAACTCTAGTATCTAATAATAGGTAAAAAAAAAACTCAAATTTTTGTATAGGTATTTATATTGAACTAAAAAAAGTGGTATTTTTGACGTGCCATGCCGTCGTTGGCGTCGTGAGCAAGTTTTCATTTGACGTCTATACACTTCCGTGACGGTCAAAAGGTTAAGGTATCACACACGGTTAAGTTACTATAATATATATCCGCTCGAATCATTCACTCATTTTTAGTTAAGATACGAGTAGCATATTAAGATAATATTTCACATCTTAACATAAAATTATTGTATCGCTCGGTATCTTAACATACAATTTCCATATCGCTCGATATCTTAAGATATTGTAATATGAAAATATATAGTAAGTATATAGATTTCTGACATTTATGCGAATAAACATTGAAATAAAACTACCACTACAAATAAAACTACATACAGCGTCCATGGTCACGGGTAGACTGACAATCTACCCGTGACCATGGACGCTGTTAGTTAATAATATCAATATAACGCGATAAAATCTGTGAAAAGTAGTTTTATTTCTAAATATATGGTATCTTAGCCGTTTGTGATAGTTCATACAAAATGTATAGTGAACGATATTTTATCTTAACATAAAATATTATAGTATCTTCGCCGTGTGTGACGCCCTTAAGGGAGCGGCCGATATATTTGCATTTTTACTTAAATTCTATAGCCACATAATTATGTTATGAATAGAGAAACGTTCATTCTTGATTATTAGACACTGAAATAAAACTACTTTTAACGGATTTTATCGTGTTATATTGGTATCTAAAATCCAAGCCAATAACTACAAGACCAAAGGATACGGTGATCTCATTCTGCGTGAATCAGATTGGTAAAAAAATTTGGGTAGTTATTAATAATTATCACTGTATAAGTAACTTCAAGACGCACGCCACCTGTCTGCCCGTAACCATGGACGCTGTAAAGGGTTCGAAACGTCGGGATTAATAATATCAATATAACGCGACACAATCCGTAAAATTGTGGTTTTATTTCATTTATCAGCCACTTTACCTATTAGATATATTTTGACAGAAGCTCCAAATACAAGTAGGTAATATTAAACTTCTACTGTTAGGTTTTGATCAAGATATTAATAATATATTTGTAAAACATGAGTTTAGTACAATTTTGACATAAATAAAGGGTTTTTGTGTTATAATTGTTTAAACATATATTATGTTTTGATATAAATATAGGCATTAGATTAACCAAAGCTTTCGTTGTTATCAATACACACACCTAATTGTTCTCATACTATGAGATTAAAACCAAATTGTACAGGATTTTGACCAATTGGAGCTTCTATATACCCATTCGCCAGTCAATTATGTCTCAAGAATATTGCATTTATTCTGTTATAACAAACATCATTGGTAAATTGTAGATTGTGGAATAAATTTAAGAGACAGATGTGGAATTCATTTTTCTTTTGTTGGTTTAGTCTGTACCTAGCGTTACCTGGGTATCTCATCACATTACCGTGAGGTACCCTGCATCTTACGGGAAAATCTTATTGTTACCATCAAATAGGGCAGATCTACAGTGACTGTTTTATATTTACACTTGGAAAAACTCAACGTGGACTGCTGGGGGCATAAGCCTTAGTTGACTAATGAATATTAAATGCTTTCTTGACTTTTCGGCGAAATTGGACCACAAAAGGAGGGTTAAACGGCAGTTTCGTTACAAAAAAAAGTATTACTTTATTGTTTTTAGTAAAGATATCGTTGTCCTTCTCTATGTTATTTATATGTATTTTTAATTATAACTTACGTAATTAATTACTTGAATTTTAGGTTTTAGTTAGGCGTCATTGGCCTTTTACGGTGTGTTCAAAATATATAATTATGACAAGTTAGTAATTAAGAATAAATTAGTAAGTAATAAATAATGCTGATTTCATAGATTGTTCAGCAGACTTAATCGACTTTCTGCAAATAAATGTTAGACTAGAAGGGAAGTCCTTCAACTCGAAGCTCGTTCTAATTTGACAAAAACAACAATCTTCTATAACCTAAACTGAATGACATTTACCTAAAAAAGTCTACGAAAGTACCAATACTATGAACAAGGACAATTAAAAAAAAATATTCCTCGTGACTTTTTTGCCGGTAAAATTGAGGCAAACGCAACCTCCTGCTCATTCAATTACCCTGCCGCTTACATTTTTAAAGTTAAAATATTTTTTTTCATAAAAAGACGCCATTTTGTTTGTAATTTTGTCACGAATACATTACGGACGAACATATTATTATGCAAATCTTTTGAAAACTCATGCTTAGGAGTTTTGTTGTATCTTTGTTTGTTTGCTTTCAAATTATACCAAATAATAAAGATATTTTACAGATTGTAGCGGTAAAATATAAGGTTTCAAACATTTGAGTTACTATAACAAACCAAATCACTACTATTAGTTAAAATTACAGACGCCAGCACATCAAACTACCACAATCTGTCAAAATTCTTTGATAGATTTTCAACTTTAACACAACAAGATAAGGTTCATTTTCAATTGGCAAAATTTGACAGTTTTGGATAGCTTGACCTGCTGGCGTCTGTACAAGACATTAAAAAGTACTACTACGATACTATAATTTTGTTACAGCATTTTATTTTTTTAAATCTCACCAGGTTAAAATTATCGTGTTATAGTCAAATTGTATGTGTAGTTTATATTGTGTTAGATATTAGTAATAATTATGGTAGGTATTATTTTCAATTTGTTTAGCTGATACGACATATTATTATTATAAATAGGTCATTTCTTAAACCTACTATTAATTGTATGATCTACAATAATAATTTCGATTATTTCGGCCGAATGTCAGTAGAAATCTGTAAGAATCGAAACAAAATTTATTTGTTTGTAGTATAATTTAATCTAGTAACACAAATATTAAAAAAGGTATTTTAACACAACTCCATAAAAATGTTCTCATTAAATACCAAGTTGAATTCCAATTTCGGTTTCCTCAATCATTAGTACGGTGATGGATCATTAAAACTTGGAATTTCGAACCCAAGAAACCAGGAAAGCCCTTGATAGCGCCTCATGAATGCACGAAGTATTTAAATATTTTCAGAATTATATAGAGAGAGAGACAGACACATCGATTCCATATTCAATAAAATTTAATTGTGTTTCAATATTTTGATATTTAAACAAAGTAAAAAAGTCTACAATATATTTTTCAAAAAGAGGTTGATAAAGTGTGTGTGAGTGATATCTGGTTTTATAAAAAAATAAAAGCTCTTTCAACCAATAAAAAGCAATGTTCTACATTTAAAATTATGTGAAGCGTGATATTTGAAGATGTTAGAATAAGTACTTTAATGTATTGAAAAGTAATAATAATAAAGGCAGGTAAGACTGAAAGCAAGTAAACCGGGACTATAGCCTATAAAAATATGAATTCCCGTGCTCTCGGCTTTTCACATAAAAGAGGTAAGAAAACACTTACGAAGCATCTAAAAATTAATTCTTTACGGACAAACTTTATGGTGTACTTCAGTACTAGACTAAAGACTTAACTGCCGAATCTAAGCCTTAAGATGATATCTCCCTTTATAGGTAATAGTTTCACATACCTATATACTGAATAATAGTAGTTGATAGTAAATAAATAAACTTTTTTTAAATAAGCAACGAAATCCTAAAATGCAATACTTACACTAAAAACTTGTTTGCGATTGTGAGCTTACTTTTGTGAAATCAATAATTACTATTGGCAACTACTACGTATGTAATTGTGTGTAAATATCATTGACTAAAAGCAACTAATAAATTATTATACAATTTAAATAAATGTTTGATTTTTCTTTCAATAAATATGAATGAAAAATCTAACATTTTAGTATACATTTTATAATCACAACATAAACACTGCTTTGTTTTTTTTTTATATTTTAAACCCTTCGTCACGATAAGGAGGTTGTCTCTATTTAAAAATGACGTTAAAAAGTATAATGATTCTATCTTGAAATAAATGAATTAAAATAGTGTTGTTTTTTATGAGATATTTCACGTAGGTAATACATAATTAAACAATAATTCCATAAACCGTTATTCTAACACTGAATCCGAGATTCAATTAAGTAAAACGATACTGCTGTGATTAACCCTCCCAACACGTACGCACTTTACCTCGGGAAAGTTACTGTTTTGTTGCAAACGGCGCTCTTGTAAAAATACAATTACCCGGGATTGCTTTCCGAGAGCTTTTCCGCGTTCAATCTTTCCCACAGTAAAGAGCGGGCGGCATTGTAGTGTTAAACTGGGGCTTTGAAACAAGCGGCAGCCGAGGCAATGGATTTGCATGTAATATCAAGCTAGAAATGACGCATGGCTGTATATTTGTTTGCCTTTGCGCGTCTATCAAGAGAAACTTGCAACTTAGAACTGTAGTTTGGTAAAGTTCCTTGTTGTTATAGCTGTCACTTGCTCCAAAGCCGTGTTATGGTGTTTCCCGATACATGCAGTGTATTTTCGCCTAGATTAACAGAATTAACAGAGGGTTATATGTGTGGTAGCATGCAAGGAGGCCCCAAATTTCTGCCGCGTCGCGGGCTCAAATCCCGCCTGCTGCAGTTCAGTTCCGATCGAGGGTATGTCTCATTGCGCCACGCGATTGGTCAGATCATTTTCAATTCCGAATGTAAATGTTTCTAATTTCAACAGCATTTGAATTTGAACAACAGAACGGTTATAATTGGAATCACAGAATTCCAATTACAAACAGCAAGCAATACTCTCGTCGCTTTGACACTTCGAATTTTGATTTTAGAATGTCCCATGGTAATTGTATACTGTCCGCGACATTAATGAAATCTAAGTTTAGATCGTAGCTACCTCCTTTTTGTTTAATTAATATCTGATTGCGAAGAAATAATATTAATATTGTTTACATCAAATATTCGTTGATTTCAAGAAACAAACGTTGCCACATCGTCGTTTCCTTTTCGTTCAACGTCACGAATTATAAATTCTAAATTAAACAAGTGAGTCATAGTTTTAATTAAAGCTAGTATCTGAGTAGGTCTCAACAAAAAAGGTTCATAAAGGTAGAGGTTTAGAAAATCACTATTGCAACTTGGGTAGTGGACAGCAAGTATGTGTGTCTACTTGAAGTCCGCATAATACGAACACTATTTGAACACACATTTAAACTCACCAAGGGACTGAAGGGTCTCGAATTGTTAAGAATGATCACCCACAGACTGGCCGCAACTTGCACAGCTTAACCTTGCAGATCGGTTAATCAGCGAAGTTGTAACCTACTTAGCCACTACCATTTTAATTTTCTGTATTATAAAAAAAACAATAAGGTACGCTTGATACGCTTAATGAGTCTCTCATAATTATTATAACCCATAATGTCAAAGTTTCCCGCTCAAAAGATACCTACACCGTACACGAATGCCATTGCAAGCTCAAAAAAAATGTGTTTAATCATCATCGCCTTTATTTTCGGCTTACTCTGGCCATCATCTAAAAAATACTCAGATGGTCTCGTGGATAGATAGAAAATACGGGAGACGTCTATACTAAGCTATGGAACAGCTTATATTTAAAGAAAACTCCGCTAAGATTTGTTAGTAAGTGAAGTAATGTTATTACAAGGTACAGTGTAACAGAGGTATAAAAGTCCCTAAATTAAATAAAGGGCATTTTTTTTAAGATGGATGTTTAAATATTACTCTATGTCAAGCGATGGAGTATATTAGCTGTTATATTCCTTGGCGACCGTGCGTTAAATTGTCTAGGAATGAGAAAAATAGTGACGTTATAAAATAAATTGGAAACCAGGGCATAATGTGGGTAGTTTAGACTGATAGAGCCAGACAAAGCCTTCGCCTTACTACTATATTTTGTAACATAACATAGGTACCTTCACGACTGTGCTCCAAAAGAGTTGACAGAGGTGTACTAGAAAGAAAAAACACATTTATTCGGACAAGGTCCGTAGAACACACAGATAGAATGAGGAATAAACATATAAAAATAACAAAGATCACTAGGATGTGCTGTCGGCATGCTTGTCCCGAATGGGTTGCCAGCTAGGTGTTTAGGTTCCATATAATACGGGCCTATTGCCATTAACCGGGCACACAACTTTTTCCGAAAATCCTCAACAAAAATAGGTGCCAAAATAGAGTTTGTTAAAATTAAGCCGGCACACACTGGCTGGACGGCTCCGCAAATGATTTATTGGTGACGATGACGATCGATAATTTATTAATTTTAGGAAAGATTACAAACTAAAAACAATTACAAAAAAAAAATTACAAATTCCTAATAACAATCTTCTACATGTGTATCAATTCTTAACTCTCTAAGTCGCATAAGTAGGTATATAAATGCCGTAAGAGAGAAGTACTTAAAGTTATAGAGAAGAAAGAATATAAGAACAAGAAGGAGAAGATTGTTAAACTTAATTAATACATAATTACATAATATATTATACGAGTAATATTAAGGAACGATAGCGGTGCGCTCTTTGCCAAAATAATTTTAACTATGTCCTAATATTACTTAAATATCATCGTCATTTAAAAAATCCTTTCGTGCCTTGCCGTCAGTGGGCGCCAGACCTTAATTCTTACAAGCCTTATTGAAAGTACAAGTTAAGGCTTACTTTTAACAACTTATGACGTATTTAGTAAAGTTAAGACAAAGTCGAAACTTTGGCACGATTTTGGTAGAACAACACTTAATATCGCTTATTGTGTTAGCTCCTTGTAGTCAAATTAGTGCCGTAGTGCCTTTTAAAAGTTAAAGCCGTGCTAATGGCGTGACTTAGTGTTTTAAAACTAATTTTATAACAATTACTTGACTATAGAAAATTATATTTTGTTATAATTTAATAGTTGTTGGCCGCAGTTTCAACCATAGCTCAAAGAGCTTTTTCGAGACAAAAGGTAACCTATGTCCTTCTCCTAGGATATAATCTATCTATGTGCAAAATTTCATCAAAATTTGTTCAGCGGTTTAGGCGTAACAGACAGACAGACAGTTCCTTCAGACCTTCGCATTTACAATATTACTAGGGATTAATAACTAACTGCCTTACCAATTAGTCTAATGGTTGTAAGCTCCACTACGTCGCTTGAGGAAGCGTAAGTGCCTTTTGTTACTTTTTAGTGTGGTTTTAAGTCGATACAAGTCCAAAACGCCATGCCGCCTCACCAAGTGGTAGATTTGTGGAAAGGCGAGGTGTGTAGGTCCCAATCAAAGGGAGGATCTTCCGACCAGGCGGGTGTTTTCCCTGACGAGCGACAGCCTGACGGTTGATCTCGGGCGTCTGTATACAGGATGTCCAGTAATTAATGGATAACCTTGAAATGTATAAATCAGAATTTATGGCCGTTCAGAAAAAACATGTTTTTTTTTTTTTTTTTTAAGTTTTTTTTTTTTTAACTTTTATTTTATTTTACATTCTTGTACACTACGACCAAAAATGATTAAACTACATCAGTTTTTTGTTGTCCTATTGTTATAATTATGCCAAGAGATAGGCATCAAAAAAATAAATAATTAATTAATTTTTCAATGAAAAATTTGAAAATATATTTACTCAGTAGGTACGTGAGCCTACCTATTTATACTTATTTTTATTGTGATATACATACATAAACTACCTCATTAGTCATAAGTATAGTGGTCGTAAGCGTGACTACTGAAGTGCGTGCTTGAAGACCTGGACTGCGATTCCCAGGTCGAGGAAAGTGTAATTGAAGTTGAAAATAAAAAAAAACTATAATACCGTCAAAAAGTGTTATAAATGTAAAATATATCTCTGCCTAACCTCTATCACACAAAGATTTGGTTAGGTGGGAGTCGAACCCAAAATACCCGCAACGGTAGTGGCGAGGTAATAATAATAATATAATATTTTAATGGGACATTTTAAACAGCACAATCTAGTCCCAAACTAAGCAGAGCTTGTACTATGGGTACTAGACAATGGATATAATACTTATATACTTTTTTTTTGTAAATACATACTTATAATACATAAGAAACACCCAGACAAACACAAATACTCATGTTTTATCCACACAAATATTTGTGTCCCGTGGGAATCGAACCCATGACCCCATGATCAGCAGTCCGGCACTCGAATCGCTAGACCACAGAGGTCGTCAAAATGGAGTATTTTTGGAAGAATAGATTTAATCCTATATAAAATCTTCTAACGACTTTTTACCACATAAAACCTAAGCCGACTGACAGTCTCGCATTACCAATAAACCATCCTGTATATATCGTATTTCTGCTCTGTCATCGCATCACTTCCACACTTCGGGCACGCGTTGTGCTAAGCCCGTCCCAATCCCACAAAATGCGTGATCTATTTGATGGATCGGACGGATATACGGATATTTGAATGATAAGCGACTGTGAATATTCTAGCCTTATTCAATCTAGCTTCTTGAGAATAAATAAGAATTTATTCAACACGGTAAGGAAATGAGGGAAGACATTTGAAGCCATATAAAGTAATGTAGGTTTTCTGTAATAAAATAGATACCTACCTAAAATTGTGCTAGTCTAGCTCACTGAATATTTTTCTATTGATAAATGATCTTTATTTCTGTAAATTGATCTTTCAAAAACACTTTTACAAGTCAATTTTTAAGCTAGATAGCTCCGGCATTTCCTAACTGACGACTGAGAAGAAACACTGAAACAAACTTGGCGAATCATTGTCTCTTTTAAAGTCTAGATATAGGATATCAGCACATATGACAGTGTAGGGCAATGTCTGAAATGGCCTCCTGAAGAAAGAACCACAGCAGCTTTGAGAACCATGACGGCACATACATACATTACCACATACATTGTGTAACTCAACCATAATTTAGAGAGTTCAACAATCCGTCGCACGATGATATTAAGTACTCATGAATAAAGTCTGTATGAATCTAGCGTTGAGAACAAGACAAATAACACAATTTATTCTTATGACACTTACTAATTATCACAATTTTTCTCTCGGACTTGAGACAATTGTTGTTCTGAGACAACCCAACAAAAAAAAACAAAATGACTTTATCAAATTATTTCGTTCTACTATTTTGCAGTTGAGGGGCAAAAACTATATTTGATACTGTACTAGGTGATATGCATATATTCTTCGAAAGATTCATCATCATCATCATCATCTACCCATATACTGTCACACTGCAGGGCGCGGGTCTCTTCTCATAGAGTATGAGGGATTAGGCTATAGTTCACCACGCTTTCCTAATGCGGGTTTGCAGACTTCACACGCTGTCGAGAAAATCTCTAAGGCATCCAGGTTTCCTCATAATGTTTTCCTTCACTATTTAATTAATTATTAATACGCACATGATATCTAAAAGCATGTTGCATAAAGCATAATAAAGTAGCGTGCTTATTATATATAGCATAAAGCAAATGATATCGCGGTCCGCACTATGCTATAATGCTATAAATCTATTTTGCTTAAACTCTCTCTCTCTATCAACCAACTGTCCTTCGGGCATCGCGTTAACATAACAAGTAAGCATATAAAATAAGCATGCTATAATAAACCATATAAACTCACTTGCTTAAAAAATAAAGCGTATAGCATAAAGAAAGTTATTGTTTTATAGCATCTTTGAACACCACTAGTCCTATGGTCATACCACTAGACAACTTGTCATTTATCAAATTCTCAAATACTCAAAATTTCTAAAAAAATTACATAACATCACGACTGTATTCCCCGAAGGGTTAGGCAGTAGTGTAACAATGTAAAACCATAGTTCGCCGATATTTTGAAGTGCCATGTAATAATAGGTGGCGAGCTCATTGCATCTTTGCCCACTCTAGGTATTATCTCTACTGCTTTCATAACTTATAATATTTGTTTCATTCCATAATGTACATATACAGGTGGTTAGAAAAATTTTGTTTTGATCTATTTGAAAATAAGGATGAATACACTAAACTTCTAAAAGCTAAGACGCTTGCATGACCTACTATATTTTTTTATAATCTAATAAACCATATTTTTTATTATAATATAGTATGTATTTTCTTTGAAATGATATCTAGAATTATATTGAAAATAATTGATATGAAGCAGTAAGTTTTCTATTAATCCCGTTGTAATAATTGTGATCGAATAATTTCAAAACATATTCCAAAGAGCAGACACACCCCTACGACTTAATTCGGGTAAAATTATAATCTCTGACATCCATAGAATTATATTTCTTCAGCCGAATATTTCCTCTACCTCGTTTTCCTTACGCATTCTACCGTGGTAACAAATACCCGTTACTTTTATTCGATATGTTTCATCTTTCCAATTTTCACGGTAGAATAAGCACAGATACGTTTACATTGCTATGGTTGTTAGGTAAACCGAATAACAGTAAAGAGAACTTTTTGATATATTGGGAATTCTTTACATTTTTAGACCATAGACACTTCATTTTCGTCGTATGACTTTGAAAAATGTTCAAATTAAAGACTCATATTATAATGGTTTTCTGTTTCTTTTATTGTTTACTGATTCATGCGTGCTGTTGCTTGGAACTGCTTTATTCAAAGCCGCTATGGGTCTTTCTACAAAAGGCACTCACGTATTTGCTACTAATACTATCTCTGGTCTTTAAAAGAGACTATGATTGGAATAGGAAGTGTTGTAGAATCGTCAGTTAGCAAATTATGGAGCCATCTAGCTTAAAAAAAATTTAAACATTGTCTTGTGATGATCCAACAAATAATTGTTGTACTTAAAAGTATATTACATAGCTTGTGAGAGGAGCCATGGCTATGTTCTGTGTTCTGTGTATGAGTGCCTATTTTTAACTGATCGAGACCCCTCCGTGCCATAAATAGCACGTCAAGCCTTTAGTCCCGATTGTCATGCAAACACCTATGACAATCGTTAGGTAGTCAGAAGCCCAAAAAGCCTGACAACCAGTCTATCCTCAAGATATCGGTATTGCCCTGAAATTGCGTTGCGGAGATCTGATGGCAGTTGCGTTTTGTGTAAAATACTGACATTCAGCCGCATCTGGTTAGACTGAAGCATACCCCAGCATAGTTAGGAAATGGGTCTGAGAACGATGTATATTGTATACGTAGATATAACACCGTTACACTAACAATATCACAATTTTCACTCACAGTCATATTCATTCCACTCGTAAATCTCGATGCTCTTACAATGGCCAAATGATGTACTTTGAAGCTTCTTACACAATGCATCTCCGACATTTTGTTGAAAGTGAAAACCTCTTTAGTTTAACATCCAGTATATATTTTGTGCATATACAAATGACTTATACGAGAGTGCAACATTTCAGTCTCTATACGTATGCCTTTACGTCTTATACTTCTAATAGAGGGGCTCGTGGCTAACCAACCGATCTGCAAGGTTAAGCTGCGCCAGACGCGGTCAGTCTGTGGATGGGTGACCATTCTCAACATATAGAGACCCTCCATGTCTCGGAGAGCACGTAAAGCCGTCGGTCCCGGTTGTCATACAAACACCTATGACAACCGTTAATGGTAGTCAGAACCCCAAAAAGCATTGTCCGGCTTTAACCGATATCCTTGGGACATCGGTTTTACCCAGAAATTGGGTTGCGGAGGTCTGATGGCAGTCACTTCACTTCCCTGTAAAATACTGATGGTAAACCGCATCTGATTAAGTCTAACCAGATACGGCTTACCACGCTTACTTACTTACCTACTTACCATGCTATACTTACTTACTTACTTACCATGCTATACTTACTTACCATACTATACTTACTTACCATACTATACTTACTTACTTACTTACCATGCTAACTTACTTACTTACCATGCTATACTTACTTACCATACTATACTTACTTACCATGCTAACTTACTTACTTACCATGCTATACTTACTAACTTATCATGCTTACTTACTTGGGATCCAACATAGTTGGGAAAAGGCTCGGAAAGAAAAGACCATCACGCCTGTATTCCCCGAAGGGCTAGGCAGAGGTGTACCGATGTACAGTGTACACCCACAGTGCGCCGGTATGTTTAGGTCCTATGTAATAGGGGGCGACTCGCCCCATATTACCATTAACCGGGTAAAAATTCAAACTCCGAGCTGCTACTGAACCAATGTATACAATATAAGGTCTATGTACTTACCTTGAATCACAAATAAACAATTTTGATTTGAGAAGCAAAGTAACTTGCTTTTCAATTCACTGACGTCACCTTAAAGACGTAACTTCAGAATGTGAAGGCAAATTTCGACCTGGCGGGTGGGACTCGCGGTGGCTTTGTTGGTCTAGCGTCTGATATATGGAACCAGAAGACGTAGGTTCGAATCCTGACCGCAGTCGATTTTTTCCTTAGCTAAAATAATTTTGATTTAATATGTAATTTTTTTTTTATTCTACTTAGGTGGCAAACAAGCATACGGCCCACCTGATGTCAAGCGGTTACCGTAGCCTATAGACGCTTGTAACACCAGGAGTATCACTTGCGCGTTGCCGACCCTGTATTGAAAGAGGAATAGTTGGGTTGGCAGTTTATGAGTCAAACCCCCACTGCCAACACAACGTTTCCTCGTGGAGAAAATTGAAATACATAAATGCAATATTTAAATAAATCGATTGCAATATAAAAATTCCTACTAGCAGTTGCATCATCGCAATTCGCTCTCTAATGTGCCGAGTTCGCACTGTAATGTGCCGAGTTCCACAATACTCGACGAAATCGATTTTTAAATCACATGTCTGCGATCCAGTCGGATAACATGTCTGTCTGTTCAAGATTACGAGAACCTAATCGACTACCAGTTCAATACACTCAAATTGGAGCCCGACTGGGAAAGTACCTCTTCCTTGCAGAAAATCGAAGTGAAATAACACTGCTTTGAGCTGTGTTGTGTTCCTTACGGTGAGCAAGGCTATCAATGCTCCACGAGGAAATGTTGTGTTGGCAGATGGGGAACTTTGACAGTCAGGCTGCCAACCAAACTATTCCTCTTTCGTTTTACACGATTAGCAATGCGCAAGTGATACCCCTGGTGTTGCAAGCGTCTATAGGCTACGGTAACAGCTTACCATCAGGTGGGCCGTATGCTTGTTTGTATCCTTAGTGGTTGTTTGCTGATATATTTAGGTCCTATATAATAGACACTGAGCGTATGCCCATTACCTGGGCACTAATCCAAACTCCGAGCTGCTACTGAGAATTTCATAGTTGAACCAACAAAATTCGCTCGAACTCCAGTTTAGTAGTTGCGCTTACGATCACTAAACTAATTAGTTCAAGATATATCATATTATATCAGTGTCTCCACGTTAACCACCTCGGTTTAAGTGCATTACTGTACTTATTTAATGAAATTACGGAGTATTCCTCTTTCTGCACCAATGGTTTGAGCACCTATGAAGTGGAATAGCGTGCTCAAACCATAGGTGTTGAAAAAATTGGTGCCGTAAGAGGAATACTCCGAAATTACCGCCCAAAGGGTGATCAATGAATGCCAATTTAGACCGGATTGGCAAGTATTGGCTTCTCACAAGACTACCCCCAAAATAATAATAGATCATGATGACGTAATGTAATTATGATATCATTAGTCAAAGCATGGTTTAATAGAAATGTCTAATAACTCCCTTTCTTTCTCCGAACCTTTTCCCAACAATATTGGGGTCGGCTTCCAGTCTTACAAGATGCGGCTGACACGAAGCGACTGCCAACAGACCTTCGAAACTCAATTTATAATACCGATACCCTGAGGATAGACTGGTTGTCAGGCTTTTTGGGCTTCTGACTACCACACAGTGGTATACACCTGTTGTCATAGGTGTTCGTATGACAACCGGGACCGACGGCTTTACGTGCTCTCCGAGGCACGGAGCGGTCTCGATGTGTTAATAATGGTCACCCATCCACAGACTGACCGCGACTAGCGCAGCTTAACCGTGCAGATCGGTTAATCAGCTTAGTTATTACTTAGCCACGAGCCCCTCAATGTCTAATAACTCTACAATAAAAAAGTTTAATAATAATAAACAGTTAAAAAAGAACAATATTTCTTCGTTGTTCGTGTTATAAAGAGTTTACTTTTGATTGATGAACTCGCTATTACTGAGCACTAAAAAGTTTGAGTAAAAGCTCAATTTTATCTAAAGCTAAATAATAATAGCGTCTGCTATCTATTAAGATAATACACAAGCCTATATGTATTCTTTGAAAGGTTAAGCAGAGGCGTACCAAAATACAGCCATAGGTTGCCAATATGTTGGGCCTATCTATCTATTGCATGATAGAGGGCGAGCCTATTGCCATTAACTGGACACAAATCCAAACTCCGCGCTGCTACTGAAAATTTCACAGTAAAACCTAATAACTCTTTGCTCGACTTGGGAATCAAAGCCAGTAACAGTCGCGCACGACCACTAGGCTAATGAGACAGTTTCGACAAATAATTATCTTGTATAATTAATTTTGAAGTCCTACAAATAGTAGGTAGATACAATGTTAATTAATTTTGCGGTTATTGTTAATAACAAGGCAACCTAGAATTTTAATTATAAAGTAATACAAGGCAGCTTCGTAGATCGCTAAACTGCCGTACAGAGTCAAACCCACCCCTCGGAGAAAATACAGGTTTGTTAGTTTGGAGAATAGAGTAAATAATTCCCCTATTACAATACAAATAAAATCTAGTTCATTTGTTCTGATAGACGTGTTCTGACCTTATGATTAACGCAAAAAAATATGTTGATTTACTAGTATGACCACTGGACTGCCAAGTCAAAAGTCTCGAGTTCGAATCCAAGGCACGAATCTCTGACTTTTCAAAAACATGTGCGTATTAATAATTTTGTGATGGAAAGTGCCTTAAAAGATTTGTTTCGTCGGTGTGTGAAGACTGCCAACCCGCACTAGGCCAGCGTGATAAACTATATCTTAATCCCTCTCAATCTGAGAGGAGACCCGTGCCCAGCAGTGGAACAATATTAGGGTTAATGATGATCATGATAATAATCATGTTTTGATCTAATGAATTCCACTATTTTTGGCCGGACTGCCATTAGAACCATACAACCACCACTCAACCCAACTTTGATAATATTTAATAAAAAATCTTTCTTTTTTAAACTACTACAAACATCATAACGACGGATTTGATCATCAACCCATATACTGTCCTACAGGCACAGGTCTCCTCTCATATTGAGACGGATTAGGCTATAGTATATATACCTCACACACCATTAAGAAAATCTAGACATGCAGGTTTCCTCACGATGTTTTCCTCCACCGTTAAGCGAGTGTTAATTAATTATTAATATGCACATAGGGTGGTTTAGCCGGTTTGCCGGCCACCTCTGGTTTTCGGCCAGTACGAAGTAATATCGTAGTAATAAGAAAACTATACGCTACTCACTTAAAAAAAGACGCCTACTTAATTTTAAATAATAAATTCTACGACTAATAAAATTTGTAGCATAATAATGTCCTAATTGTCTCGTCAGTGGGCTTCCGAAATTCGAGCTGTGCACTCATGTGTCAAAATAACAAAAAAACTAGTAGGGCAGATATTTTTGAAAGATAAATTGCAAAGTTGTTTCTTCTTTGATAGATACAAATGTTGTTATTGTGTACTGGTTATGACTTTATTTTCTAATAATTTGATTGAAATAGATACAGGATTTGACGTTACTTATTTAAATTTGATGGTCGGGTAACTAGATGCGATTACGGGGGGCCGTCTACTTCTCGGCTGACATGCCGAAAACTAAAAGATGACTTATTAAATTTAATCGATTATTGTACTTTAATTAAGCATTTCTTTGAAAAAAATAATAATTTAGAAACAAAATATGATATCTTCTCATTTGTGCAGTTAGATGTCGGCCGCATATTTAAAGCTAATAAGTGATGAATAACACTTTTAAACTTTTTTGTATTTTGACTGCCGACAATGGGGTTATAATCATTCACTTTTCGGACAAGGCAAAATTTATGTGGCCGAAATATAATAATGTATAAACCGATTCTCGGTCAGAAAAAAAGACGGTACTTAATAATTAAATCAACTAATTTAATCGAAATCTTAGGGCAGACAGACGACATAGACCTAAAGTGACATTTGCAAGACATGTTTTATCAGCCATGCAGAGATTTTAACAAAATATAGGTACAATGGCCGAGAATTAGTACGTCATAGTGGGTCTTCGGCCATTTCCAACAAGGTGGTCGAAAATTAATACATGAAAATTTGGTTTTCACCCGAGTGTAAAGGGATGGCCGATAATCAGGTCATACGCTTTTAGTTATTCGGCCGGTAATATAGGTGCGGCCAAATAATTAGATAATATAAACTTAGTTTTCGACCGTATTCGAAACGGACGGCCTAAAATGAGTTTGTAAAAACGTAGTTTTCGTAAATAAATCCTTAATACTATGAATGTGAATGTTTTATTCAAAAATAGAGCCTACTAGAGAGATAATAGAGCTTATTTTTAAAACTTTAGTAAAGTGGTCGATAACTGACTAAATTTATGGCCGGGGTCTGACCTTGGTGGCCGAAAACAGCCTAAATCGGTACTTTTAGCTATTTGCATTTTTAATAAAATATATGTGACATTGTTAAGAAAATGAGTTTTAAATATCAAAACTACAGTATTTTTCGACTTCAAATAAAAATAAGATACTGACCTGCGACTAAAGTACCGTTAGATAAATCATTTTGCAGACATACATTTGCTTAAATGGCCGAAAACAGGCGAAAAAACCCAAAAATGTATTTGAACTCGAAACCTTCGACTTGGCAGCTATCACTGCTTTTTATAACGAAGAATAATAAAAATATTTTTTGCAAAATTCGATCCCCAAAATCTTAAGCGGAAAGTCAAAAAATTTATAGAGTAACCCGAAAATGGTGACCGTAACATGGCTGGACCTCAATAAATCTGCCCAGGCGAATGAAGAGGCTCTATAAATAACCACAGGTCAAACACTAACCCAACTGTCTGCCTCCATCACTTGATTTATGACACCCTAATATACCCCTTAGATTAACTATAAAATACCATGCCATGGTAAATTTAAGAGGATCAAGGAATTACATGACATCTCAATTAAATCATCCTCAAATAAGAGAAGCAGTGCATAGTGGGAGTAATTTCACTCAAATTGGAGCTGCCCGACTGGGGAAGTACCTCCGCCTTGCAGAAAATCGAAGTAAAATAACACTGCTTTGAGCTGTGTTGTGTTTCTTACGGTGAGCAAGGTTGCCAGTGCTCCACGAGGAAACGTTGTGTTGGCAGTGGGGGGGACTTTGAACTTTATACTGCCAACCCAACTATTCCTTTTTCAATCCAGGGTCAGCAACGCGCAAATGATACTCCTGGTGTTGCAAGCATCTATAGGCTACGGTAACCGCTTTACATCAGATGGCCCGTATGCTTGTTTGCCAACTTAGTAGAATAAAAAAAAAACATTCTACCGTTTTCTCAACTATATTGGGGTCGCTTCCAGTTTAACCAGGTGTGTCTGAGTACCAGTATTTTACACGAAGAGAGTTCGTTGACATCTTTAGATCTGTTATCCAATCTCTGGACAATACCGCTGTCCCATGAATAAACCGATTGTAAGGGTTTTTGAGCTTCTGACACTAACGATTGTAGGTGTTCGTATGATAATTGGGGCCGACGGACGTCTTAAAAGATCTCGATGTTTAAAGAATGGTCACCCATCCACATACTTTTTTATACCACTAAGGTGGCAAACAAGCATACGACCCACCTGATGGAAAGCGGTTACCGTAGCCCCTATTGGAACGAAGTTCCTTATCGCGCGTTGTGTCGTCACGACACTTTTTGCTTGTCAACAATATTTGAATTTCGAATTATTGAGTGAATGACAATATTTGAATTTCGCGCGTTGTGAATTGTTGAGTGTATACAGGTTTTTTTATTTTTAATTATTAAATTTTAATGAAAGGAACTTCGTTCCATCCGGGTGTCCCTTGACACCTCTCAAGTTTTTATTTTATTTATTTATTTAATTCAGGCTACAAGGCCCATATAATATAAAATACTATACAATATAACTTAAACCAATAACAATTAAAATACTATACATAAACAATAAACTAAGCACTAATTCACACTAAGAGACGGCGTCCTGTGTCGCGCGGTGTCCGGTAGCCTATAGACGCTTGTAACACCAGGGGCATCACTTGCGCGTTGACGACCCTGTAAAACGAAAGAGAAATCTTGCTCACCGTAAGGATCACAACACAGCTCAAAGATTTTTTACAAGGTGGTACTTTACCAGTCGGGTAGCTCCAATTTGAGTGGAATTACTCCCATTATGCCCTACCTCTCATAATTAACCACGACAAGCGCAGCTTAGCATTGCAAATCTACTCAAATCTATTTACACCAGGATTCATACGTTTTGATGTCAAATTCGGGATGACGCCAGCCGGTCAACGAGAACAGACCAAATACTATAAAATATTGGGACTAGACTTTGCTAAGCAAATAAACTTTGTCAATACCCATTTATTGGTGTTCCAGTTCAATAAACCTAGTTTTAGTATACAAAAAGAGATTTCACATTTATTTCTTCTATCTTCCGAGCTTTTTCCCAACTATATTGGGGTCGGCTTTCAGTCTAACCAGATGCGGCTGAATATCAGTATTTTACACGAAGCGACTGCCATCAGACCTTCGCAAACTAATTCCTGGCAACACCGATATCCTCAGAATAGACTGGTTGTCACGTTTTTTGAGCTTCTGACTACCACTAACGATTGTTATAGGTGTTCGTATGACAACTGGGATCGACGGCTTAACGTGCTTGTAGGCATGGAGGGGTCTCGAGTGTTAAGAATGGTCACCCATCCACAGATTGACCGCGGTTAGCGTAGCTTAACCTTGCAGATTACTTAGCTACGAATCCCTCCGCATAAAGTTTCCTTAAACAAATTTTAAATTTTATATTTCTTAGCTCTCCGGTACATAGGTGCACGCTCAATCCTGTTCGTTCGACAACTTATGGGACCATGTATGTTCCGAAAGAGAATTTTATTAAACTCTTAATGCTGAGAAGACGTGAGTGCCTCCGTGAATTTCACACGGAGATCACTGAGTAGTCTGGAAGTAATGGATATATGAAAGGTTATTGACTTGAGAGACGAGTGTGGTAAATTACTTTTAAAAGAAAATTTTAAGAGATATAAATATTATCGATGGCAATATTGATTTGTGCTTTTTGCATATACAGGGTGACTTGCAAAACGAATAACCTTCTTGTGTTTTAGGACTTTTAATAATTCGTCAAATTTTACTATCATACAAAGTAAAATATTTATTTTGATCGCTCGAAATGTTAACAACTCTAACGCAGTAGCAAATTAAAAGGTATACTGAACACAGATGTAGAAAGATATAAATTTTTGTGAAAGAAAAATTCGATCTCAGTCTAGGTTTGAACCTGCGTCCCTCCGGTTAAGTACACCAGACACTTTAGCCAACTAAGCTACCGAAACCACTACCTACTTACTTAGTTGCTTATTAACTTCGTTGGCTAAAGCGTTCACGCGGGTTCAAACCCTGCCTAAAATGAAATCTTTCTTTCTCTAAAATGTATAACTTTAAAAATGTTTAGCAGGCATTAATGTCAAATAAAAAAAAAGTTACAGATAGTACAACAACAACTAAAGCCTACTTTCTATTAAATTTATAGGTTTCTAAAAAGTCATAAAACAAAAGTTTTTGTCTATATTGTTACTGATATAGTCCTTCGATGTTATTAATGTTTTACTAGTAACTCTGTATATTAGCGAAGACAATTTTACTAACAAACAAAACTATCTTTCCTCTTCTGTATGAGAATACAGACAATGTGAAATAGTTTTGTTTGTAAAGCCTACCACCAAAAATAAATACTCAATAAGTCAGATTGTGCCTATCTATCATCTTTACCTACACTATGTGATCTGTAATGTCAATGAACTCTAGCGTTTGAGAAAAATATTTCATCTACGAACGAATCTATTTAGTTTTTCAATTATCATTTTGCGCAATGGCTTGGAAAATTAAATAAAATATGAGTACCTGGCTTCAGAAGTCCGTCTGAACCTAACGACTCAACTAACAATAGTGATACAAAATTCGGTACAAGTTAGAATTACTTCATTTCACGACTCATTCTACTGGAAAATTGTTTTGTCCAATGAACACCGAGTTTATACGTACCTAACCATATATTCTAATTGTTTAAAATGATTTTAGTATAGTTTGTGATATGGTAACTCGGAAGTAACGGTTTAAGAGTGATAGGGAATAGTGGGAGTAATTCCTCACTAACCACCTGATGTTAAGCTGTTACCATAGACGCTTGTAACACCAGGGGTATAATTTGCGCGTTGCCGACTCTGTAAAACTAAAACGAAAGAGGAATAGTTGGGTTGGCAGTATAAGGGTCAAAGTCCTTCTTCTGCCAACACAGCGTTTCCTCGCGGAGAACTGGCTACCTTGCTCACTGTAAGGAACTCAACACAGATCAAGTGCTATTTCACTTCGATTTTCTGCAAGGCGAAGGTAATTCCCCAGTCGGGCAGCTCCAATTTGAGTGGAATTAGTCGCACTATGTCCTACCTCTGTTAAAACTCTTGTGACATACACAGTGTTTTGACATAGACATACACAGTGGATAATATCATTTAAGATAGATAATATCACTCCATAATGTCGTTGTATATTGTGAATTGTTATATTATAAGGATGAACCAACAACACGGTACAATTGAAAAACGTATGAAGGAAAATATTTTCTAAGACGCAAAGCATTTTTGGGTATTGAACTTTCGATTCACTTAAGCCAATATTGGAAATAGGTATCTGAATTAATTTAGATAAAATCCTCAGCGAGTTTACTCATAATATCGATATACCTACAGCTGATTACTCAACTAAAAATACTGCTCCCTAATGTCTAGAACGGCAGAGTTCCGTACATGGAATACTAAAAACAAAACACTAAACCGGCTCTGTGTTTTCTATTCCTACCTCGTTAGAGAGCCAGCTTTAATTACGGCGATACCTCTCGACTGACGACGCTGGAACCAACATTGGGACCGTGGTTGGTTGAAAAACTTGGCTGAATCGCATTTACGAAAATGATGGTTTCAATGTTGGTTCCAAGGCTGCAAACATCGTTAGTCTGTGGCATGTTTAATGTTCCATAGAGTTTTCACGTCAAATTCGAATCCCAAACGTTCTGTTAAACTTTCATTCCCGTCCATCCCGATTTGAATTTCGAATGCCGTGTTGTTTTGGAAGTTTAATATTCAAAAGTTTACGATAGACTTTAATATAATTTTGAATATTATTTATCGAGAATAATAATTTAGAAGTTGATAAAAATAGGTGGGTTAAATTTAATGTTGGGGTAGCATAAGATCATAGGGATTTTACGAACATACTATGAATCACACAAAGGTTTGTCTCTGTCTTGAGTGGCAATCGAATCTAAGACATCGGACACAAAGGTGTTAAGGTAACCTTGACCGTGAAGCTAAACGTAAAAGTCAAAGTACCATTAAGTTACTTTCACTTTTCATATCGTATATAATTTGTATATACAAAATTCGATAGTCGAAGTAGGTACCAGGACTTCATAACACCAAAGTATAATATAAAGTTCGTTGTCTTTACATTATGATGTTTACTCATTTTCTTTTGAAAGGGAATAAATATCCTTTTGCAAGTGACACTAGACTCAGATGAAGCTTTCAATTAATTTTGCCTTTAGAAATTATCGCATCTCTCCTCTCTGTAATCTTTATAGCGTTATAGACATCAATCTTGCAAATTTGATGCGAGAGATCGACTACAACAAGACTTGCTTTGCTATTTCTGGAAAATTCCAAATATTACAGTCTAAATTTTTTTACTTAATGGAATTTCTTAAAAAAAATATACTTATTTGTATGTGCCTAGTATTTGATCTAGTTCGATTTTTTCCATATTTTTTTTAACTTCATATCCAAATTTGACCGTATCTTACATTTCTTTAATCTCGAAAATGTTATGAAAGATTTACTAGCACGTAGCTACTTTGGTTACCTAATTCTTTCAATAACACGCCCCAACGGCATAATAAAGCGGTTATGTTAATTTTATGGAACAAACACTTTTAATAAAACATCGCTATGATCTGACCAATCGCGGGCTTTCGTAAAACTTAAACACTTTATATAAACGACACCACCCCATCACATTGTAATTTAAAAATGTTTTCTTACGACATGTGTTCTGTAGACAGTGTTTACTGCATGCGATTATAGCCCATATTTCATATGGAATTACGGGCGGAAATAAATAATCATGGCGACTAGAATTGCACATTCGTACACACGCAATAACGAGGCTTATTGCGGGGATTTTGCAGTTTCACCACAATACAGACATAAAATTTGTAGAAGGTTCTGAACATACACTACGCAAAACGACAATGACACAACTAACAACTCATTTCATACATTAAAAAAAAACTGGGGGCCTACTCCGAAAACCGAAATATGAAGTTTCGTCTGACGAATCGCATCTAGGAAATTGTTCCTACGATACATTCGAGTTTCAAGTTATGAATTTCAACTCTTGTTTTGACCCTGCTCCCAAATATTACTTATTTGGTTTGTTTAACATTAAAGGTACTATAATTAAATTGTAAGGTTTTGTGCATTGTTGTATCTTTACGATCCGAAACTTCGATGTTCGATGTTGGTAGTAGGCCCCTATCGACAAGACATTTGCACATCACTCTGCTACAATAGTTTGTACGCCGTATTTTGTACGAAAGTACGCGTAACTTTCCGCTCATGAATCCGACATAAACAAACACTGTCTCAAACATTTTGTTGGAGGAAAACAGCCAGTGTGGAGCGTAATAAAAATAAAATGGCGGCGGCAGAAATTTGGAGGCTGTTCGCTTCACAGCGACTACGGGCGACGACTATAAATGTGACTAGTTACTTCATCATAAACTGTCTTTCTTTTATTTGTTACTTTTATTTATTGAATCACTCATCGATGTCGATTATAACGGGTTTTAGAAAGTTTTCGAACAGCCTTCACTGATTGAAACCGCCATTTTGTAAAACATGTCGCTTACATTGCCCGTTAGATTTGAGAGACGTTGTCTGTCAAGACATAGTCTGCCAAGACATAGTCTGTCAAGATAATATTGTCCCTATTGCTTTGGGGTGTTTTGTGTTATCGCAACTGTTCGAAAACTTTGCACTGTTTATCTTTTTGTTTGTTGTTTTAGTCTACAAATTCCTCGTAGTTTATAGTTTGTACGATATGTAATTTGATTATAATTATTTTGACACGTAATTATCTCACTAATTTTTGTTATTTACCAAAACTTCGCTTATTGAATAAATCGTTTGGTTTTAATTTAATGTATGCGTTTACATTTTCCTTTAGGTACGTATTCACAATAGTAAGCTACTTGATTGGCGTGTTCATATTCGCCACAATAGTGGGACAAGTTGGCAACGTCATCACCAACAGGAACGCTAACAGACTGGAGTTTGAGAGACTGCTGGACGGTGCCAAAACGTACATGAGACATCATAAGGTAACGTAGTTGTAGTCAAAATTCTCTCTCTCGCTCTCTTTCTGACCTACCTTGTCTCTTTTATGTAAAAAAAATCCTTTTATAGAAAAAGTAACCCGTCAAACGTTACTTAGCTCAAAAGCGGGTGATATATCTCTCGTTGTATCTCATAATAGGGTTGTTATAAATATTAGAAGGCAATAAATAAAGTCTCAAAGTAAGCGGAATCAAGATGAACTTGATATTTGGGATTCAAGGACGAATTGTGTGTGTCGGGTCGTTTTATTCCCTACAACATGGTTGAGTCGAACGACGCCGATACGCACGTCATACTCGTGAACAGGTGCCGTCTGTCGGGGCTGGTCAGCTCTTACTGTCAATGGCAACCTCTTTTTTTTCTGTTTATTATGCTAGATTAATTTAATAGTAAACATCAAACTGCATTGTTCTCATGAACTGCTCAGATTTAGACTGTAATACTGAACACATGTATGTTTTTTATTGTTGAAAAGAGTGTCTATGGAGTTTCTTGCTGGTTCTTCTCCATAAGACCCACTTTTTGGAACCGTGCAACTAGTTTTGACTTTTCAAAAGTGCTATTTTAATGGTCTATTTGAAATAAAATATTTGACTTTGACTTTGAATTGACAAGATCGATACATTTTAAAAAGAAGAAATAGCCAATTTTTTATTCGATTAATTCACAGTTGCAGAATAATATTAATATTACATTTATTAATTTACTAGCTTCTGCCCGCGAGTACGTCCGTGTGGAAAAAATACTTTTAAATTTTCGTTGTAATTTGGCAAATTAACTCAAAATCATTATAAACTATAGCCTATATGTTATTCTGATGTATAAATAATAATACTGTAAAGTTTCATCAAAATCCGTTCAGTAGTTTTAGCGTGAAAGAGTAACAAACATCCAACCATCCATCCTCACAAACTTTCACATTTATAATATTATGTAGAATATGTAGAATGTAGAATGTGGAATAGGAAGTATGATTAGTAGGATAGGATAATATTATACCGGCGTAAATGAAAATACTCCTTAATTATTTACCTTTACGTCGAGGAATGTATCAGCAAAACACGTCCCTTAACTAATTCTACTTCACTGACAAGAATCTCAAAATGATAGAAAAATATTGAATCCTATTGGTGTGATATATTTACCAGGTGCCAGGTGGTATGAAAAGGCGGGTGTTGCGGTGGTACGATTACTCCTGGTCGCGGGGACGCATACAGGGGGGAGGGGACATCAATACAGCGTTGGGACTACTACCAGATAAACTGAAGACAGAGCTCGCCTTGCACGTCAACTTGAGTGTGCTGAAAAAGGTAAACCTACTTATTACAAGTAACAGATCATTTAAATTGTGCATAGTGGGAGTAAATCCACTCAAATTGGTGCTGCCCGACTAGAGAAGTACCTCCGTCTTGCAGAATATCGAAGTAAAATAACACTGCTTTGAGCTGTGTTGTGTTCCTAACGGTGAGCAGTGTTGCCAGTGCTCCGCGAGGAAACGTTGTGTTGGCAGTGAGGGGACTTTCACCCTTATACTGCCAACCCAACTATTCCTCTTTCGTCTTACAGAATCGGCAACGCGCAACAGATACCCCTGGTGTTGCAAGCGTCTATAGGCTACGGTAACCGAGCCGAGAACTTAGTTATATAATGCACTAGTTGTTTCCACTCCAGAATCAAACAAGTACCATGGGGATATCTAATTTTAGACCAAGTTGTTCTGTTATAGTCCATTCGACGGCATGACCTATATTCCTCATTGACTACACAGCATCTGAAGGTCAGAATATCATTCATACTCATTCAACCTTTCTTTTTTCCAATTCACTAAGGAGGAACTTCGGAAAGGTTTCATTACGAAACCATAAAGCTCTACATTGTTTGAGAGATACCTACACTTGTGTTAAGTGGCATCTTGATTATATAAATTATCTCCACGGTTTCAAGCGCATTCAGAATTCTCCCTCCAACGTAAATTACTTAGATAATAGAAGATACTTTGACTTCATTAGGTACCAAATTACTTAATTAAAATACGGAACTAAAAAAATTATAGAAAGATAAAAGTAAGTTTTTACAACAAACCCTGTCCTGTACAGGGTATGTATATGTGATATTTAATCCAATGTTAACCTTTTAGAGTGTTAAAGTACTTTTACGTACGTATGATTAGAAACTGCTATAAGATCAACCCTGAAATATCAGCTGTTTCGTACAAATACATTACTATTTTACGTATTACGTATTTTTATACCGTGTTTAATATTAAAATAATCATGATTAAAATAATGAATAATTTTGAACACAAAATAAAGCAGCTTAACACGGAGTGCCAAGCAAAAATGGACTTATTACTGAAACATTTAATGTCAATTTTACAGGTAACAATTTTCCAAGAGTGCCAACCAGAATTCCTGCACGACCTCGTATTGAAAATGAAAGCATACATATTCACTCCCGGTGATTCCATTTGTAGAAAAGGTAAGATCGTAAAACGGTACACGTGCACGACAAAAGCCATTTGAACGTATTTGTTTTGATGGATAACGATGATGGAAATCAAATAGAACTCGCGGTAGTTTGAAAATGTAATATATTTGTTTAAAAACAATTAGTTTCGGTTGTTAAAATGTCATTAATATCGTCTGGATTTAGGCTTTCATTAAATTCAATACCAATTACCTACAATACCATTCTGAAAGAATAATCGAGTAGGTACCTACAAAATTCTTAATTTTATTAAATTTAAATGTTTCCAATTCTAGTTTCAATTGAAGTAAAACTGAATATTGGAAAATGATGTCTGTACGCCTATCTTCTTTCTTCAGTCTTTTAATTAAATCGTGGATTTATAACATCAAAATAATAATATAAAAAAAAAACATGAAAAAAAAATTTAACTATGACGGAAATTTTCATTAGCTTATAAATCATACTTAACATCAGAATATTGATTTATGATTTAACTACTACTAATTATAACCAAGATTTGCTTAATCCAAATTAGATTTAATTGAAAAATTATAAAAAGTTACAGAACAAAATATAATGGAAATGTGTTCTATTACCGATACAGAAAACCCAAAAAAACGCATTGGTTATTCTGTCTATAGAGTAAAATATTCAAATAAAAACAACTCCATTTACGCCTCAAATTCTATAGACCATGTGTATATTATTATAAACTTTGATTCAGGTGAAGTTGCTCGCGAAATGTTTATAATAGCCGACGGCATACTAGAAGTGATATCGGAGCAAGGCCGCGTACTCACTACCATGAAAGCAGGAGACTTCTTTGGAGAAATCGGGATATTAAACCTTGATGGACTAAACAAGTAAGAGCTGAAAATTCTATTGATTAATTTCATCCTTCATTAATAGTTTCTGTTGTATGTAACCTTCATGTTAGTTCATATAAAAAAGAAGTTTCTATTTTTATGTTTAGGATTATCTATGTTTCTTCGTTCTAGATTATTCTCAATATATAGATCTCATGCTAATTAATTTTAAAATCTAAAACAGTTTCCATTTTTCGGTTTTGATTCCGAAATGCAAAATGTTATTAGGGTTTTCTGTGAAATTCTCAGCAGCTCTGAGTTTGGCTTTGTACTGATAAATGGCAATAGGCTCGCCCTAAACATACTGGCGAACTATATGTATGCAGTACACCTCTGCCTTGCCTTTCGAGCAATACAGGTAAAGGTAATTTTGATTGTGATTATTGTTAAAATCTTGAACAACAATCTCTAATACTTGCCAACCAAAATTCTTAGAATAACAATATAAATATCAACGAGACTGTGGTTTTTGCCTATAAAATTTTAGAGTCAATAAATACAAAATAAGACTATTCAAATAAATTCAAAGCTTTATGAATATGTAGACCTATTTCTGGAAAGATAAACTAAACAATTAATATTATTTAAAATTGGAATAAATAATACTATTTAGAATAAAAACTCTTGTGTTAGTCTTTTTAAAATATTTAACGTACTCTTCAAGACACGGAGAGGCCGTGACGTATTAGGAATGATCACCCATCCATTGACTCACCTCGGCAACTACAACTTAACCTTGTAGATCAATTGATCATCGTAGCTTATAACTACCCACAATCAATTCAAGTAAAAAAGATCACCATCGCTGCTTAGAGCTATGAAAGTATTTTTCATCATTATCATCATGATAGCCACAAGAATTCCACTGCTGAACAAAGGAATCCCAGGCCACCTTTATCAGGTCTATCCATCTCGTTGGGAGGCCGTCCTACGTTTTACATAACGTATTTTTACATACATTTCATTTTTTTAAGGCGTACAGCAGACGTCCGGTCAGTGGGATACTCTGAACTCTTCTCGTTATCTCGTGAAGATGTATTAGCAGCAATGAAAGATTATCCGGAGGCTCAGGAAATACTTCAAACTTTAGGACGAAAGAGACTACAAGAAGCTAAGAATATGTCAAAGAAACACAAAGGTAAGACCTTTTATAATAACAATTTGGGACTTATAGGCCTTAAAAAAATCAGGAAGATAAAAATATCCATAGTTAAATTTATGTCCCATTATTTGATATCCCAAACAATATTTCTCTGTAGGAGGAATCTAAGTTCAAAACAAAAAATCTAATTATACTATCCAATTTGTCAAAATTCTGAATCGAATGTATCAAAATTAAAATAACATAAAGAATTAAATTGGTATGAATATAGTTTGTAAATAAGGAACCTATTAAAAACTTTAGGGAGGAAGCCCCATCAAGAAGCTAAAACAATATCGAAGAAAGTAAAAGGTGAGACCCCGTTTAATAATATTTAGAGAATTTTATTTTGTGACCGATATCGATGAGTTTAATACTCAGAACATACCGGTTAATCACGTTAACAAAAAGGCAAAGAGGAATTTATTAATAACGGTCCCATTCTCTCATGACCCTGATTAATTGCGGGTGGGAGTAAGGCTAAAATAAATAATCTAGATACAAAGGTCACCATTTTTGGATAATAAGCATCCTCCTTTGTGATGTCCCTATAACTAATAAAGGTTCCAAAAATAGCTTAAGATATTAATTTGCCTCAAGTACGTAAGAAATCTAATTCCGATAAATGAAACAAAATGTTAATTAACTGTCTGTTTCTAGGCGAAGTAAGTCCAGACAAGATGTCTGGAGATGACAGTGCATCTAAGAGGATAGTACATAAACTGCGGAGCGACGTTAAGGTAAACATGGCTATTTCAGTTAAAGCAATATCAATTGAAGTAATACAATCGTAATTTAAGTTCAGCACTTGTTTGAGCTGAAATTTCTCTATTCCACTTAATTGAGCAACGGTGATGAATGAACGATATACTAAATTTCAGCGATATTCAGCAGTGCGGTTTGAGTTTCAAATCATTAGAATTTCAATAGCATAATTTAGGTTCAGGAGCAATCATGAAAATTAATATTATATTAATGAACGCCTACATTGAGATATTGTGGTAGTATATTTAAGTTCAATTCACACCATTTCTGTTTATAATTATGTTATTAAGTTACAAGCACGGTACTGGGTTCGATTTCCAGGTCAAGCAAAATGTTTTTGGGGATTTTCTAATTTATGCATGGTTAATGACGCTAATTTTGGCTTCTGTTATTAGGGATTTAAAAACTTAGGTATCGACAAACAGTGGGTTTATATTAGTACCTACATTTAGAGATACAGTATATTATGTTAGTTTTATGACTCGCACACTTTACTTGAAGAAAACTTCATGGGATGAAATTAAAACCTATTAAGCTGTTCAATGTTAGTGAAATGCATGTACTGTTTTTACATGGCAGTGACTGACCTTTTTAGGGCATTCGCAATGCAATCCGCAGTAGATCTCGCGCTGGGCGTAGATCAGGAGAGTCATTAGAGCTTCAAGCCTTAGCGGGTGCAGAACGAGCCGGCACTACTGAAGGGAAGGTGTTAAGAAGAATGCCAAGAGTCGAGAGCGATGATTCTGCTCATCCCCACAATCAAGATGTGAGTACATAAATATCCTAATTACTACCAAAACCTTGCGCAATTCAGAAAAATAAATTCCAAAAAATACTCGTAATTGTAATCGTATAAGAATCATATTTCCGTGACTAGGAAGTATTTTGTTCATATTTATTTCAGGATAATAACGGTGAAACAACATCGGGGAGCAAAGATGGTGAAAAAAGCATATCCCCTATAGGAGCTGGTCTACCACTACTTTCACGATTAAAACTACTTAAAGAGAAACAAGTAGGTCACATTACCTTATCTAACAATATTATTGTACCAATAATATTTTAAATAAATTCTACATTCCCTTATTTCTAGGATCGCGAAGAAAAAGTTGCGAAACAGAGGCACTGCACATCATCAACATTATCTTTAACACCACAGCCGACTCCGTCAACTAGTTCAGCGCCAGAGTTTGAGCCTGAAATCATTGGAGCCGGTCTCCCTCTCATTCAAAGGTTACTCTTACTAAAAGCAAAAGAAGAGCGGGACAAGAACCAACTTACTCCAACAATAAGCAATCAACCTTCCAGTTCTGATACAATCAGTCCCAGTTCAATCAAAAGTCCTTTAAGTCCTACAATAAAAACTCTAAGTCCAATCAGAAAGGGCTCCGAGTCCAGCTCCCCAGGTAAACTTCAAAGCCCAACTACCAAAACATCTAGGAAAAATTCTTCCGGATCAAGTGACGGGACATCTCGTCCAAAAGTTAGTTTCAAAGACAAAATATTACAAGTCCAGAGTGACGGTACTGCAGTATGTCAGCCACTCAACAAAGATATCAGTGAAAAACCTGCAGCAGTGGTCGAACCCACTCCAAAAACTGAAAATAATTTAATTTCTATACCTCATTCTGTTGTCAGCAAAATCAAATCACCAGCAAAAGCTGTAGGTTCAACATTCCGAGATAAATTAAAACTGTTACAAAGTGGACCAAAAGATACAGACACTCCAGCCATAGAAAAAAGTAAACCACCGTCAATTGATAAACCTCCTGTAGAAATAAGCCCTATGCCATCAACTGAAACGAAAGAAGATAATAAAAGTAAAAAGCCTTGGACTAAACTTAAAAAAGCAGCTATTCTAGGAGAATCTAAAAGTCAAAGCAAATCTAGTATAGAAGAGAAGAAAGATTCTGAAAGCATAAGTACGAGCTGCGAGAAAAAAGATGGAGGTATAGCGGAGGTAGTTGTAAATATATGTGTGCCTATAGTTACCACGGCGGAGCTTGTTAAAATAGACAATAATAATGTTGAAGTTGCTAGTGATAATGATAAAGATAAACCAAAGCTTTCCGTAACAAGCCCTTTGGAACCCGTCCAAGAGAAATCATTAGATTTATTAACGTTATCTCCAAAGAAAAATGTCGTGAATGCTACCAAACCAGCTGAAACTAAGATGCATATGACACCAGGGATGCTTTTACCTAGGGTTAAAAAATATAGGTCAATAGATGATTTATCACCGGAATACGGTGGACTACCGTTTGTTAAAAAACTGAAAATTTTGAATGAACGGCAAAAATTAGCCGAACTAGAAAAAGTTGTGAAAATCCGCAGTTCAAGTTTGGATTGCACAAGTTCATCAGAAGATTTACTGTGTGATACGTTAACTAGGAGCCATTCAGAAGGCAGTACTATGGATAAAAGAAAATTCAAACGGAAATCTACAGATTCATGTAGAAGTCATGAATCTAACGAAACTTTGGAAAGAAGAGAATTGAAGTCTATTCTAAAGAAACTGTCTGAAGATGTCACACCCGCTGAAAGTCCTGAGCGAAGTAATGAGCTTAAGAGATTAATTCGTGCCCCCACTTTAGAGGGTTACGCTGCAAGGCATTCAAAATTTTCCAAAAGCGTTACTTTTCACCGTCACACCTTACCTTCACCTCCCGGAAGTGCTCCGGCCGATATCCAAAATGATGACGTTTTTCAAATGCCCGAAAGTAATATCAACTCCATGCTACAAATATCTCCCCAAGCCGGGCCTGAAGTAGAAGTTACTCCTCCTGAATGTCCTAACAACCAAATCGCAAGAGCATCCGACGAGAATGTACCACAAGAGTACGGGTTAAATATAAGAGCAGAGTATGAACTGCAGCAAAACGTTGATCCAATGCTAAACCTAAAATCTCTCAGACCTGAAGAAATAAAAGTGCCTTCAAAGAAACCTAAAATCACTTTAATTTCAGCTGTTGCTACCAAAAACCAAAAAAAATTGCTGCGAGGTAAATATTTAGATATAAATATTAATTTTAATCTGCAGTGACTGTTTCCTTTCATTAATTACTAATGTGTACATTATTTATCAGGCTCTTTAGAAGAACAGGAACATTTTGGGGACGTATTAATAGGTGTCAAACAAATTATTCAAGGACATTATTATGATTTACAAGGGAAATTTCAAGAAAGGTATATAAATTTAACATCTTAAATATGTGGTACTTTTTTGTGTCATGTTGCCATTTTAATATATTATTTAAATAAATATTTTAGGTTTGACAGTTTAGAAAATGAAGTCCGAAAACGGGATGAAATAATAAGCCAACTGCAGAAACGCATTCAAGAGCTAGAAAAATTAGGGCTAGCAGAAATCAGTCCTACCACAAAGCAACTAGGAGAAGAGCTTACGCTATCAGAAGGAACAATAGAAGTCGGTCATTTATCTCGTCAAGCTATGTCTAAAAGCGCTAGCTCGGGCAGTGAAGATGCATCCGGTGCAGAAGAAGGATTCATGGTAAGAGAACGATAGAGATATGACCAATGACAGATAAGATTAATAATAACTATGTTTTAATAAATTAATTAAACTAATAAAACTTGAACAAATTCAATTATTCTTATCTATCTTAATTATAGCAATGCAAACAAAATGCAGAATGATCTTTGTACGGACTTAAATAATATTGATGTTCCAGAGGGGTGACTCACTAGATACAGTATTTGCAACATCTCCACCTACGGCCAGTGCAGATGAAGCAGAAAAAGATGATTCTTCAGAAATTGAAAAGAAAGACGGAAAAGAAGCCCTCTCAACCGTAGATTTTACAGAGGAAAATCTTAGAGAACTGACTGAAGGGATCGAGTTATCCAAGTTGTCATATGCAGAATTACAAAGCCTAGCTGTGTCATTATCAAGAACGGATAAAACTTCTTCGAATAAAGAACAGTGGACTGTTAGCAAATCCAAGAGACTGGATCTGAATCTAGATGGGAAAGCTGGAACGTATTCGAGGAAGCGTGCTGCGAAGCTGAGGCAAAGGAAATCTTGGGAGGACCAAAGTGATCAAGAGAGTATGGAGATGCAAGACTTGACTAGGTAAGGAGATTTTTATAATTTACGTTCGCTCTTTTGTATTAACAACAAATTAGTGTGCTTTTATAATCTGTCCTTGAGAATTTTCCTAATAGATATTTTGTAGAATAAATTATTTGGCTTTTTTCTATTATAATCTAAAAGTAAAGAAGATTGACTTATCAAGACTTCATCGTTTATATTGTCATTTAAAGTACACCCTGATAATCTCCGATCCCTTTTTGAATTAAATAATAAAGAAAAAGGATACCCCTACAGACCCCAGAAGCGTTCCCTCTTTCAGGCCACTGTCTCCCCACACAACATCGGAAGACCGCTCCCTTCTGAGCCCGGAGCAGACTAGCCTCCGCTCCAGTAGAAAACACTTCCACTTCTTCGGCTCACACCTTGATAGCACCAAGTCGAAGATCAAGAAAACTCTCTCAGTGGACACTGGGATGCATCACACTGGAAAAAACGAGAGTGAGTATATAAAGCTATCCGTTACCGTATAGCCCTTTGTTTTGAGTTGACCATGCAGAGCAAAAAATTGTATAGAACAGACGTGTATTATCTTGATATAGCTCAGCCAGTCAAAAACACTTTAAGGTTTATTTTCAATTACATTGGCTACCTTGGCTACAATCTTAATGCGTTTAAACTCACTTCAATGCCATTATACATTTTATTTGATTTAAGATACTTTATCCTATTCACTCTCAGTTATCGTCTGCTGCAATTTCGGTATAAACACAAGGGCTACACGGAAAATCATTAATTTTATCAATATCTCTTTCTTTTATTAAAACTATCGGATACCTGTTTTCCAGATGGCCGTCCGCGTCAGCATCGCAAGTTCAGTTTGGGCTCTCTCTTTCATCGGAGCACGTCTCACAAACCTACGAATAACTGCAATGACGTTGTGCTCGACATGGGCAGTGACTACAGTTGGAGTGATGGGTTAGTTATGGTTTAACTTTTAATTTCGTGATTCAATAATTTTATCAAGTGATTTGGATTTATCATCATCATGTATAATTAATAGATGGTGCAAAATATTTTCTTCTTTTAAATATGTAATAAAAGATCAGCTTTTCATCATAAACCTCTAACCTTATTGACTTCTATTCTTTCAAAAACATCATGAATGTATGTAAGCATACATTCTGGGATTATTTTAATTTGCAAGGATGAAGAAAACCCATAATAAATTAAAAGTAACAAAAACTTAATCTTGTACTTTAACCAATTACTGAAAAACTGAAATATCTACATTGTATTTCTGATTTATATTCTAGAGGTTCAACATCATCTAGCAGTGACTCGGAGTCGTTACCACGCACACCTATGTTTGAAGAATTTGTAGAGAACAACTCACGGAGAGGACGAGCCAGCAGCTCCAGTCACAGCAGCTTCTCTCCGATTAGAGGTGATTTGATAATTTAAAATTCAAACTTTCGTTATATTGTATGTGATATGAGTAATATGTCGACTAAAATACTGGAACTGACTACAATATATTACAGCATTACCTGGGAGTGGAGGTGACTGGGAGGTCATGATGCTAGCCGACGAGTTAGAGAAGAGGGAAAGAGAAAAAGAAAGAGAAGATGCCCGGAGACACGTGTATCCCAGCACTCTTAGAGACTTGGAAGAGGTAAGACTATTATAATTATGTATATCATAATATAACGTGTTACATAAATATAGTATTCCTCGAAGAGTTAGGCATAGATGTACCAATGTACAGCCACAGTTCGCCGGTATGGTTATATCCCATGTAATGGGAGGCGAGCCTAAAGTCCAAACTGAGTAACTACTGAGAATTTCATAGAAAATCGCAATATTACTGTTCGTCCTGGGAATCTAACTGAGGACCTCTAGCATAGCAGTCGCTTAGGACCACTAGACTAACGAAGCAGCTTATCAATATATTGGGCCCTTATTGTACGACCGTGAATTAAGTTTTAATAGAGAGATAGTACCAAGTGATTACCCATTTTCTCCGTGCAATACCAAAATTTAATACCATACTATAGAAATGGAGTATGTAATACCTATATATTATGCATCATCAACATAAACTTAAATCTAATTGGATTATTCAATTATGGCTCTTACATAAACAGTCTTTTAAACTTCACCTTTTTTTCTTCAGGAATCCGACACCCCTCAACGAGATGAAAGTCCCGATGAATTTTCAAATATCGAAGACTCTAATTCCTCCTCGACTACGCACCTTCTGTCCCAGTCTATCAGCGAGACCTCACAACGGTCACTGGAAACCTCGTTCACTGAGCCCACCAGCAGAGTTGGAAGGGAGCCGAGGCAGATGCGCGTTGGATCCGTGGGAGAACCGGTATATACCTATGTCTTCACTGCAAAACCCTCCACGCATTAAGACTCCCAAGTCCCTTTTTAAATTGACACCACAGAAATAGTAGTTAAATTTGCTAGCAATGATTGGTATTTTATTCCATACGTCCATAAAGTCAAGTCAAAGTCAAATGTTTTATTTTAATTAGACCATTAAAATAGCACTTTTTGAAAAGTCAAAACTAGTTGCACGGTTCCAAAAAGTGGGTCTGATGAATAAGAACCGGCAACTTCATAGACACTCCTTTTAAAAAAAAACATGTTAACAGGGTTAATCTTGGTTTTCAATTTTGTTCTGAATAGTTCATAAGAACAATGCAGTTTGATGCGTATAATAATAATTAATCCAGTATGATAAAAACACACAAACTAAAATACCACATTACTATAATTGTAAACAATATCCATTCCAGGTGCGACCAGAATCTTCCCTCCGTCAGTCGCGGGGGCTGATACTCCGTGCCGCGAGTCTGGACCGCGAGACCACTCCCACAACCTCCCAGACCCGACGCTTCGGCTCCCTCAAGAGCACCAGCTCTGATTCACACAAGAGACTCTGATCCGCTTGGCCGAGCGGACCAATAAAGTCCGACGCCTTCCATAGAGGTCCAAACGAAAGATATGTGATACATGAAACGGCTCAAAATTTTCAGGTAAATAATCACGTTAAACGGAATGATTCAGGAAAGGGTAATAATAATCAAATTGGGGGTAAACATAATCGACATGGGGGTAAAAGTGATCAAAGTGAAGATGAACATAGCGTAAGTAAGAATAAAGCTAGTCATGGAACGAATGCGGGGAATGGAGGCCAAAATAATAGAGAGATTAGAAATAAAGATAATAACGAAAGAGAGAACACAGATCCAAACATATTCGATCAACTGTCAGTTAGCGGTCAATTACTGATCGTCATTATGTTTTTCGACGATGAATATGATTATGTAATTTTTATAGTTCTAGAATAAGTAAAATGTGTTGTTTTTTATAGCTGGAAAATTGTATGACTGTGACTTAAACTCTGTTAAAGATAAATTTTGAAAAATATCATTAACTCTATACTCATTATATTGCGGCCACCAACTTTACTAAAAATTAAGTATATTTTATGTCAATGCGATATATTTTTCTTACTAACCTTCAGTTTTAAAACTGTGACAACCACCCAGAAATACATACCGAAGCGTTTGAATGGCTATTTTCAAAATTATGTAACACCGAGTATGTGTACTACTGTTTCTATTTCATCTACTCTTATCGTAGTTCTATCCTATCTATCTAGAAATCTATTATAAATACAGTAGCCCTTAGAATAGTATCTAGTATCTGGCATTGATTTAAGCGAATCTTATAACAGAAAACATTAAAAACTAATTTGTCGCTCAAACGCCCAACTCATGATCGCCGCTTAATCTCCACTCTATTGGGTGACTATGATTTATTCCTTTTAAACTAAGTATGTGAACTGATAACTTTAAACTTATTAAATCGTAAATCTGTTTTCCCGAATTCCCGAATATGGCTAATAGCCATAAGGAGTCAAAAAAGTTTACTAACTAAAATAAGTTTTTTAAGTATGAAGTAATCATTGCCATGTACGATGATGTACAGATGTAAGTATCTTTATACTTAGGTTAAACGGACATTAAAAAAGTCTAGTACCCAGTTGACTAAGGGTCTCATTGGTTTAAAGTGCACAAATAAAATCAATTTAATATTAGACTTACCATAGGAGTTTTCATCGACGTGCTGTAATGCTTCCTGGTCTGGCAAAGAAATGGTCTTTTAACTTATAACATTTATCCAATTTATTTTAACTAACTCGCATCCTCTTTATTTGCAGTTAGAAGTATTTCAAAATTTTGTCAGTTAGTAAAAAAATCTAGGAATACATAAAATAAATTATTATATATTTTTTAAATAATTAGTTGCGATATCTTCAAAATATTTTCTAACTATTGTTATGTTTGTCATCAATATTTATTAAAGTTTTTATGATAGTTAAGTATCTATGAAAAATTAAATATTACGTACCGTTCACCAATTTTACAACCTTTCTTCTTTCAATCGAATTAGGTACGTCTAGGACAATATAAAAACAAAAATAGTATAAATACTTATTTGTTTTTGCATAATTATATTTAATTTAAGATAATGGATGGATTATTATTTTATCATATAAAATAAGTTTATATTTCTGTATGTTGTCTAATAATAAATATAAAAGGGAGTTGTTAAAATATTTCCGTTGCTACCTAACAAAAATTAGCACAATATTAAAATTATTAATGTAATATTAAAATCCTATTAAGTAATTTATGAACAAATTTATACTAAGTAGATAGGTAGATGTATGAAATATTTAATTTCAACAAGGTCCGTTTTTTTAATATTAGTGCCAAATAAATATTTATATGTATTAGAGTCTTTTAAATTAAACAACTGTATCTAAATGTGACAATTATTGTAAATAATTTATTAATCATAACGTTTATTCGAATATTATTGTAAATTAGAATGTTAATATACAACAACTTAGCTATGATAGGTATCAATTATGCTTAACTGGGAGGTGAAGTTAGTTATTAATTATAATAAATAAAATAAAGTATAATTTTTAACCCATAAATGTTTAAGGAACTAGAGAGATTGTTAACTATATCGATACGGAGTAAGTTTGACAACTTTGCAATCTATGACTCAAAAAAAATAGTTATATACCATAGAGTTCGACTCTTTGCCAAAAATAGGCAGAATGTCAATAAATTGTGATTTTATTATCATTTTTGTAGAATAAAATATTATTAAGTATTCGGCGCATTCTCATAAATGTTCTACGTTTATATTTAACCACTAATACCTACTGTTGGGTAAAGTTTAACAAATATTTACGGAAATAATTAAAAATTTTTCTTTTTGTAGATTAATTTTGCAGGAACTATTAAATTACAAATTTTATTTCTGATACTTACCCAACGATTGTCAAATATGTAGAACTTTTAGGGTAACGTTAATCATGATGACTATGAATACCCTAATTACAGACTATTATTAGCGCGTTTGAATTGAGCCCAGTGCCATTGAATAGAAAAATCTAGTCTGATGTTATCTAATAAAAAAGGGATCCTTGTAATTTTATTTTATACCCATACCTAACTACTGGTTAACCTTTTACCTAGACACTAGGCACATAGTAAGATATTTATTTTATCTATGCGTACTTACCAAAAACTTTATTTAGTTTAAAATATATTGTAAAGAAAATGGGATACAAATGATTTATTATTTATTATTATAAAAAAATGTCAAATAACAAATAAAAATATCCAGAATTCGAACCAATAGGTATTAAAAATCCGAATTTCCATATATATAATAATAAAACAGAAAATATAACAACTGGGTAGAATTTTACATTAATCCAGAAATTAACATAATAATTATACATTTTTGGAAAAGAAAAATTCGAATTTGCGTCCTTCCAGTTCAATATACCGATAGGTTCGAATCCTGCATCGAATTTTTCTTTCGCCAAAATTAATATCAGTCTTCGCTTTGATTTTATGTCAAAAAATGACTTATTCATTAAATCTCTACTTGCCTACTGCATAAATGATGCAACTGAAAAGTGCGAGTTTGTATATGCGATTCTAATTAATTGGAAGATCCAAATATTTGTACAGTCAACAAAAAAGTTTGGTATACAGGTAGCGAACGAAATCTGCATCTTTACACAGATTGTGATATAAATAATTACTTGTCAAAGGGTTTGATGTGTAGCAGCTTACAATGCGTTTTGACACATATTGCGTGATACATAATTACACAATCTTTAAAAAAACACGATGTTTAATTATCTGCCTGTATACTTAACTCTTTTGTCGACCGTACGTGAAATAACATACCAATAAATTCAAAAACTAGGTACCTACTTTAAGTAGGTACCTAGTTTTTGAATAGGTAAGAAAGCCTGTGTTTATCCGTGCTTTGGTATTTAAAATTTTACAGCCACTTGAGACTATTTTTTACAAAATAAACAGTAATTAATTACTTACTGTAGACTTACCTAGTTTGTTGGACATGGTTTTCACAACGTTACCTCGATTTGATGAGTTAAAAATACCCGTATACGAATGGTCGTACTTCGTAGAAGGGGATCATTCAGTAATTTCTGGAAAAAACATCCCAAGCAAAATAATTTGAATTTATCCATTGCACACTTTTACAATTTTATTTTTAATTAAGTACCTAACTAGAATCGTTTATACAAATTCTCATTAAATAAAATCACACTAATGACACATAAATATCCAATAAGACGAATGTATATTTTTAATTAAATCATATTAGTTTTAGGTTGTTCATAGGAAGAAAGGAAATAAATTATAAAATATTTAAAACGAACCTGCCTTTTTTTAATCAGTCTCTTTATATAGATACTCGCATAATAGGTAAGTATTTACTTAAATTCACGCTGAGTGTAATATTGCAGGCCCTAAACTGATTGTCATCTGCAGGTGTCTGTAGTACGGTCGACAAAAGAGTGAAGTATACAGGCAGCTAATTAAACATCGTGTTTTGTTAAAGATTGTGAAAAATGTATCACATAATAAATAAAAAATAATAATAATAATAATTTAATATTTTTTTTTGTTTATGTGTTACTTACGATGAAATATTTAAAAATAAAAAAAAATGTATAAATATAAATAAAGGCAATAATAATAAAACACAAAATAAAATAAAATAATATGTGTCAAAACGCAGGTATTGTAAGCCGCTGTAAATCATACCCTATGACGGGTAATTATTTAAATCACAATCTGTGTAAAGATGCAGATTTCGTTCGCTACCTGTATACCAATCTCTTTTGTTGACTGTACTATGTTATGGTCGTAGCGACTGTCACTGGCTGAAATTCGCCAATTTCAGCCAGTGACAGTCGCCAGTGGTCCAATCCAAAAATCCAATGACCATGACTGTATGGCACGTGAAGGCAAGTGCGGATTTAAGTCAATACGAATCCGACATACCCTGCCGCCCAGGTTGCAGCGATCCAAGAGGATTATCCGTAGATACTATAAAAAAGGTGACTAGTACAGAGGCTGATAGAGAAGAAGAAGATAGAGATGATGTGCTGCATCAAGCTACGCCAATCTGTCAAACTTCTTTGTTATATTTTCAACTTTTATCCAAATCAATAAGGTTCATATTCGATTGGGAGAGTTTGACAGTTTTGGATAGCTTGACCTGCTGGCGTCTATACAAAGACAGCCCGATTATAAAGTTGACGAAAACGGCAGGCTCTCGCTGACAGTCTTAGAACCTACCAGTTTTACGTCTGTCTACATGTTTCTCTACGACGCGAAGGGGCAATTTCAATATTTGAATTTGAACTCAAGGTCCGCTAGCATAGGGTGGAAAGCCGTGTAGTAGATAAGAGATCTTCTGTTCTCTCTGCTGAACATTCATATTGGAATCCACACTGAAACAAAAAGTCATCTCATCTTAACGTCTGCGTCTCCAAAATTATAATATTTTAGTATATTTATATCTTTCACGGGCTTGAGCTATGGTATCCTGCATTTAACTGCATTGGAAATCTGAAACACTAACACTGTATAATTATCGTCTTATTTTTAGTTTTATGTAAATAGGTAATTAAATGAAACTATCGAATCAATCGTAGTTGGTATCCTAAATTGAACCGGTAACCTTTAAAACTAATAAACTAATAAACCCTTACCTAAACTAAAAAAAAACAACAAACTAACCTGAATACATAAATTCAACAAAAGTCTATGAACTACATAGAACTAAATAAACATACCATCACCCCTGTATTCCTCGAAGGGATAAGCAGAGATGTACCACAGTTGTATGTATACCCACAGTTCGCCGGTATGTTTAGGCCCCATGTAATAGGAGGGAGGTTAGCTTATTGCCATTAACCGGGCACAACATCAAACTCCCAGCTGCTACTCTGGTCGGTATTCAATAGAAAAACCTAATAACATTGCTCGACCGAATCGAACCCTGGACCCTAAGCGTAGCAGCTGCGCTTACGACCACTGACCTAATGACGCAGAACTAGAACTATAGTATCAATCGCGGTGACTTAGTGGTCATAGCGTCTGGTGTACCTATCTAACCAGAAAACGCAGGTTCGAATCCTGCCTACAGATATTTTATCTGTCGCTAAAATACTTTAAAATCTTAGCATGAAAAAAAAATACAAAAAGATAGTAGGTATCAATTTTATAAAACAACAGATTTTTGTACCATTGACTTTTTTCACTGTTTGTTCGGCATTCTCACGAGAATAGACGAAAGAAGTTTCCTCTGTTTAAGAAGTAAAGCTTCTGAATGTTATATTATCTGTGCTATTCTGACTGTCAAATTGACAGTGTCAATCAACCTCACGGGCGACGACTGGCTGTCATTTTGATGTCATTCATTCCATTCTATTTACGAGAAGAAAGAAAAGTAAACTAATTCAATAGAAATCTTAGACAATAACAAATTATCAAAATAAAGTAGAAATTAGTTTTAATTGATAATGTTTAAAAACTTCTGTTGTTCGTTGTTAATAAACTCAGTTTTCGTTTAATATTTAACAAGTTAACTTGCCAATCATAAGTATTTGCGTAGGGCGTCGAGATGTCGCCCCCTAAACAACCCTGTAGTCTTTTTCAGTTGTGTGTTAAAAATTCCATTAGTCTTATTAATTCAGCTTGTTACATTATTGAAAAAACGCATCCCGAGAATCAATTTCACGAGTGTGAGAAAGAGGCGTTTGATTTAAAATGCCAATTGATGTTAATGCTGCCAGCCAGGTAATGAATGACCTATTCTTTGTTATTATACATAGTACTTAAACATTATCACTAAAACCTTTTACACTTACTCAGACAATGTAAACAATCTAGATGATGGCATAAAATAAAGTTTCTGAGGTTTTCTATTGTTAATTTAGAATTAGAATCTTAATGAACACTAATATTTTTGTGTCTAAATTTGATTAAGTACAAGTAAAATGTATACTACAAAAAAGCTTAACAGTTAAATTGTTATTTCCTTGTTACTTATTGTGCATGCTGGGGCCTACATCCAACAGATGACTGGCTGATTGATTGCTTATTAATTTATTCCTCAAGTGAGGATGCTAGCTTGCTTAATAATATTTTTCTACTAAATAAAATGTAATTAGTTCTAGTAATCTGAAAAATAGATTGTAATACTTTTTTATATATACTTACACCGAATTGAGAAAAGTAAACCAGACTTAATTCATTAAATTATGCATAAAAAATAAGTGGCTTAGAAAAACCTGTAAAATTTTCCTGAAACTTGCATCAATAATGGATACCTGTATCTGTCTCATAAGATAAAGAATTGTAGGTTGGCACATTTCCATATTATCATTCATGACTTTGCATTATTATCTTTAAAAGGTAGTTGACATTTGTGTTTGCATTATTTTGCAGGCTTAATGATAAACTGACAAATTTAATTAGGATATAGACCAGAATTGAGTTACACTTTGGACAGCCTTCTATGATTAGATAAAATATTTATTTTATTAAAATGACAATCCTGCACTATGGAACATATTCTGTGCTGCAGGAGACTTTTCTAACATAATTATAGGACACAGTACACCCAGATCAAACAAATATATCTGGAATACAAAAATATTTGTCACGATTCACAACAACCAAAACAAAGGTAGTGGCAAGGCAACCACCTTAACCACTATGCCAAATGTGCAGTCCACAGTGGGCACCTTTTGACCGCCACGTCAATAACGAAAACCTGTGCAAGTTTTCATTTGACGTCTATACACATCTGTGCCAGTGAAAAGTTTAATAGAAGTATGTGTATATTATTAATGTAATAATAATAAATAATAAAGTGTATTGGATTCAGTCCCAGGTCTCAATTGGTCAGTTTATCATAGAGCATAAATTGTGATTTATGCATTGTAACCTCCCCTAATACCTAGCATACACTGCGGTACACAGTAAGTGGTTAATAGTGGCAAGTAAATGTAGCACAATGTCTTTCCACTGCTGATTTCATGCATTCCTATGCATTTCTGCAGTATACTGCTACAACTACTTACTGCCAAAAGTTATGTATACTAAGCACAATGAGCTGCAGAATGAAGACCAAGTTCAGTACATTCACTAAAAGAGGTCCCGCAGTGGATGAATATGGGCTGATGATGATTGTTACTGTAGACAGTTGTTTAAAAAAAAATGTCACAATACAACAAAATCATTAAGGTTTGATAATATTGATGTCATGATAATGAAATACTTGGAGACAGTTTCTGAACATGAAAATATTCTGAAATAGTGGTTAGCAATAATTACATTAGATACATTATATATACATTTTTACCTAAGTACAATGTAATCATTACTTATACTTAATCATTTAAACTTAATTATCAGACAAATATTTTGTAAATTGCCTGTACAGAAATAATAAAAATAATTTATATTTTCAGGTTATTTGATGTCCTCTGTTCTGAAAGAACATGCTGCCAGTACCGCGGCGACCCTCGCATTCAGTTGGCAGTATTGACACACCCCAACATGACAGTCTTCCGCAAATGCGACTTAGATAACAGCATACCCCAGCGATTCTGGATAGCAACTCTCTCGACCTTCAGCCGCTTAGTTGTTCTCGATCTCAAATTCATTTGCACTGACGAGATTCTCGAGGTCATCGGCGAAAATTGCCCCTCACTCGAAGAAATTAACATTGTCTCTAGAGTAGACATCTGCAAATCCCTTTTTAATGCTTCCGTTTTGATTAGAAATGTCTCTGATGCAGGTCTCTGCTTTATCACGAATTTGAAACAATTGAGGATATTGGCAATGGACCCCCCGAGAAATGAACGGGCAAATCGTATCGGCCGTTGTGTCTCTCAAGCTGGCATCATCATGTTGATCAGCGAGCTGCCTTACTTAGAAGAGCTACGGATCGAGTCCTGCGATATTGGTTCAACGTTAATCGGTAGTGTTATGGACATAGGACCCTTGAGCCTCAGAAAAATTAATTGTCATTTTGCGTCAGCTGATGGTATTAGGAAGCTAATCAAGATATGCCCATTCCTCAGAGAATTATTGGTTACGCATTTATCTGAACACAATAAAGACGCGATTTTAGAACAGATATCTATGAGCGAGTTGAGATTAAACAGGTTGGATCTTTCTTTCTTTTCCTTCACGGATTCAATGCAGCAGCTTCTAATGGTCAAAGGCAGCTACCTCACACATTTCTCTCTGTGGGAAATTGACCACTCGTTAACTCTAGACGCGGTCCTTTCTTTAGGCAAGTGCTGCCCAAACTTAAACACACTATGTATCATGACTCAGTCAAAATGTTTGGTCATACCGAGGTATTTTCGGCGACCGAATAAAATATTCTCAGAACTCAGGAATTTGACGATAGGTAATGAAAATTTTTGTATACACCGAATGTTGACCTTCTTCTTAGAATGCACAGATAATTTGCAAAAACTAGTTTTAAAATATCAAACAAAGGCCAACATTGACGAAACATTGTTACATTTATTAGAGAAAGGACATTTAAAAAATATTAATAATTTATGGTTGGATTGTACATTGGAGGTTTCAAAAAATGTAGTGAAAAGGATAATAGAAATGTGCGAAAGACTTCAAATGTTCACAGTTGACTTTTCAGAAGAAATGGCTGACGTACACAAGTACATAAATGAAAACAATTTGGATTTGAAACTTGGTAGTTATTAGAATTTTACTCTCAATGTATTTATTGTAATTAATTAATTATAAATATATTATTTTTATTACGATCGCTTTGTTTGTTTACTCCTACTTCAAAAAAAAAGCAAATTGTTATTAAAATCATGTGTATTTAGGCATTTTTCCAACATTTACACATTAACAAATGATGCCAAAAATAAAGAAAAGAAATAAAATAATAAGGCATTTCAATAAGTGATTAAGACGCAATCACAACTTGCAGACACAAATTTAAATTAAATATTGTATAAAAATATATAATACTTAAAAGTTATGAATTAACTACCTAAGATGAAGTTTTTCTTATTAATAGCCACATATGAAAACTGGAAATAATAATTATGTTGATTGGCAACACCAATATTTTAACTAAAATTAGGAATGATTTTTGCAGTTTTTTGCTGAAACATAATTATATTTTACCTACACTGTAGGCACCAAATCGTTAAACAATCTGAACTATTCGCTACTTAATTTACATAGTAAACAACTAAAATTATATACCTATTATAGAGAAGAAACTACATCTAAAAATGCTTAATTGAATACATAGGTGTCTATCATTCTGAATAAATAGACAAACTGTAATTAGTACCACTATAAGTTGATGGGACAAAAATAACTATTTCTTTTAGTATACGTCAATACTAACAAATTTCAGGAGAGGCGTAGATTAAAAAAAAACAGATATCTGACCCAAGATGGAAGAGTAAAGGCGCTTGTATAAAATCCTAGCTGAGCAGTTCGTACTAATGAAATATTGAATTGAATTCATCATAACGTTATAGTGCATATTAATTGTAGTCACACAGTATAAAGTAGTCAATACTTAATAGTAAAACCTAATACTATTATCATTGAGATATTTAAAAACAGCATCAACCCTTTTCTTACGACGTCACAACCAAATGGTAAGCATATCGCGTGCCGAAACTGGCTACAGTCGAAATTATATGATGAAAAAATTGTTTTAAATTCATAGAGTTAATAATAACTATTTATTAGTTTAAGCATGAAAAAATGCGTTGAATTTTTTTTAAAACATTGCCACATTAAGATTTTCTATGGTATCACATTGTTAGTTCACCTCTTGATTTACTACAATCTGTCTGCTTTAACTGGGTTGGTGCTAACGTGGTCTGTGTCACATTTTCATTGTTTAGACAGACGGAACGGAACAGGAAGTTTTGGAAATATAATAAAATGCATATGAAAGAGCATATTACACAGGGACGACATGGATGGGACGGGAAGTTGGGCGGGAAAAATATCGTCGCCGACGTGTTTCCGCTACGTTTGCAGTGATGCCTTGATGACACAAGTGTCAAAAATGGACAACGAGCACGTTAGATCCGAGTCACTGTCACGGTTCGTATGCATTAACCGTTCCCGTTTTGTACAAGGCAATCACGTCTCCGTCCCGTTCACGTCCCGAGGTATTATCTCGTTACGTATGCAGCGACCTCAAGGTCGCGTAAAATACCTCAAGACTTGAGTCTTGAAGTATTTTACGCTTTAATCGTCGCGCTTTCTTGTGGTTTTTCATTAATGGCCGACCCAGAGTATTTGGTTGTTGTTTGATCCTTTCTTTATAGAACTTAATATAGCGTATGATTTCCTGCTTCACAGTGGGTATTCGTGTAACAGTTTGTGGGTACAAACATTAAAATGTATGATTTTGAATAAAATGTGTTATTTGAACACGTCATGTTCATTTAAACATTGGTGAAATTCGTTACAGACAACCGCATGAAAAGGGTTAAACCAAAACTTCAAGCCGCAAGTAGTTTAAAAAAATCCACCACAAAGCACTTTAAAATAGTTTTAAATAATTTCACTAACATTCACTCAGTCATACACTCACAGAAACTTCTTTCTGTATCTTCTGTAACCCTTTTCTTGTCAAATGGCCAGCGGGTCAGTCAGGCCATTCGTATGCTATGGCTCCTTGTTTTCGGGCGGCGGCTCCTTTTCATTGTCCTTCTCGTCCTCGAAGAACTCGTTCTTGGGCTCCACCATCTTATCGGATTCCTCTTGACTGATTCTGACATCTGGGTCTGGTTCTTCTTTTATTTTGTACTCCTCGGGGAAGAAGTCGCCTGTAAAAGGAAATTTAATAATTTAGAATAAGTACATAATCTCAATCCTTTAATTTAATAATAAAAAACCACACTTTCCCGTGAAAGAAAATTTGCACTAGAATCTCTGCAGATTCGTGTCATTCCGGGAGTCATCCGAGGCCACAAAAGAGAAACAAGTATTTTCGATCAGCCATTAAGGCCAGCTCCAGCCATTAGCCCTAATGCAATATGTGAATCAAAGTATCATTTTAATTTTTTTGTCAGTTCAATCGACTAACTCCTTTTGATTTCAACACACAATAATTATAACCCAACATGTGGAGATGGTTTAAGAGTCTGCTGCCTTTTCCAAGGTGATCGCGTTTCCATAATGACTTCATATGTTAATTGAGGTGAATTATATTACCTGGCACATGAGTCATCTGTACAGCGGGCGAGTGTTGGCACATCTTCAGATTGTCATACACGTGCTTCGATATCGCCTCCAGGTATTGCTTGCTATTAGCATTGTTTGTACTGCAACAACGAACATTAGGTTATACAGAGAAAACAATAAAAATAAAATAAATCACATGATGTAATACTGTGGTACAGTCAGCGTCAAATAGTTAGTGACACTCAGGGTATTCAAATAAATAGACGCAACCAAAAAGTCAATAATATCGGTACAAACAAAGTTTCCATATTGTTGTCAACATTATAGTCCCTCAAAAGGTCGAGACGTTTAAAACGTCATATAGATAGGTTCAGTCAAACCGTCATAAATATGGTAACAGTCATCCCGCCAATGGTATCCAAGCATTCTAAGTGTTCAAAAATATGGAACACATTAAATATGAAACAAAAATAAACCAGCATGTTATAGAAATAAACGGTTTCCCAAAAATGAAAACCTCTTTAGGCAATGTAGTGTTATTTGCATGTTATTCTATTTATCTATCAGTAATATCAATGTCAAGTGAATCTAAAGCAAGCTAGAAATATGGCTACGCATTAGTGACACCACAAAACATCGAATTATATATTTGAGGGAGGAAGGTGTAACAGATATTTCAAATGAACTGGGAATATCCTTATGTACCTATCGTTTTAGATGTTACGTGTAGTTACCTATCGAATTATTCTCATCTCTCTAGATCCTCATTTCTTCATATTCGCACATATATGTATAAACAAGTACACAGTCCGCCTGATGGTAAGCAGTCGAAAACTAGAGAAAATTGAAAAGATGCAAACGATTATCGACCTTATTTACATTATTTTATTGCTTATTTTTAGTTATTCATCCACTCTATTACCTTGTTTATGTTTAAAATAGCAGTTTTTGAGTAATAGTCAATAAGCTTGAAAACTTTGCACCTCTTTTTTGCAAGCACTATCGAGTCTTGCTTGAGTGGTTGCTTGAAAAAAATTTTTACACAGTTAAGGAATTCATAGCTTGTAAGTGTAACCGATATACATAATAGTTTTTATTTTTTTAGTTTTAACCAATACTGTATTTATTCAATATTTTTATTTAGTGTTTATGTAGCTATATTGTAAATGTTTTTAAGTCTGGTCAGGTGGTATACCCAACATACCCATATTTTATTATAATGTACGTGCAATGATATCTCAGCCTAAGAATATTCGTATGCCTCTTGCAGAGGCGGATGTGTCGGAAAACTAATTGTAACATAACAACTTTTGTACCATATCCTTGGCGAATAAATATCTTTATCTTTATCTAGTTTTGTCGACGTTCATTGTTAATTAAAATAAAATAAAATGATCATGATATTGAATCATATATTTTAATTGTGCACTCTTGCTCTATGAGATATATAGTCATACTCATTATCAATGAGGTTTAGGTACATCTATTTTCAGTCAGCTGTATATTGCTAAGTATCGTAAACGGCTATGCACGAAATTCTTTACAAAACAAAAGACATGTCTATGACGTCATGCTTAAAATGCAAAGGACAGCAGTAGTTTCTATTCCTTTCATTTTTGTGTATAAATGTTTTCACATTAATTGATGTTAGAAAGAATATTTAAAATATATAGTAGTACAGTTCATTTTTCTAATGTGTTCCATATTTTTGACCACTTAGAATGCTTGGATACCATTGACGGGATGACTGTAACCATATTTATGGCGGTTTGACTGAACCTATCTATGTGACATTTTAAACGTCTCGACCTTTTGAGCGACTATATTGTTGACAACAATATGGAAACTTTGTTTGTACCGATATTATTGATTTTTTGGTTGCGTCTATTTATTTGAATACCCTGAGTGTCACTAACTATTTGACGCTGACTGTACTACTGAGTAGATAATCAGGGTAAGACTGATAATGATGACAATAATAATATGGTCAAATTGACAATGACTGTTTGTCAATCCCATATTTTTTATGAATACGGACGATATGGTTAGCACAACAAATAAAGTAAATCAGAAAAAAACGAAGGCCGGAAAGCAGTCCCTTTCTCCTGTTAACTTTGTACCTATTGATTTCCGGGTGCAGTTGGAAGTCGGGCGCGAAAAACTCAAGATACTCAGTATACGGCAGCTCGTTTGATATATTCTCATCTACTAGTAAGGAGGTCTCATATGTCCAGCACCGCGCCACGTTTCTTAATGTGTAACTGTAAATATAAAGAACAGATATTAATATTACAATGCTATTCTCCATCATCATGATGAAATGTTTTTTGAGGATTTAAAATTTGAAAAACGTATTTGGTCATTTACGTAACTTGACAAGTCATGAATAGCACTGGGTACAGCAAATTCAGTGTAACACTGCTATAATTTCTCATAGATGATTAAATACATCATCCATAAGCAATTCAGCCAGACAACAGAACACAAAATATTTGAATACACAAATTATATCTGCTTTTCAAAATAAAATAACATAGAATTAGTTATGACTGGAATTTCAATAAAATTTAAGACAACAAAAATATAAATACAATTTAAAATAAAATAGGTATATACACTTATCTTAGGTTCATGACTTACCCTCCCCCACCAACCACCAAAGTTGGTACATTCAAGTTCTTCACAAACTTGACACACTCTCCGTGTCCTCTCGTGGACAAAGAGAAGCAGCCGAGCCTGTCCCCTGCTAGAGAGTCGGCACCACATTGCAACACAATTGCAGTGGGACGGTAGAATTCCATCACATTGGAAATCACTGGTTTGAACACCTAGAACATAATAAATAATAGAATTATACTAACTTTCGTATTTCGTCGAATTCGTGGGTTTGATTCCCTAGGCTAATATTTGTAGATAAGATATTTATTTCGACTCTGGGTGTACTTTATGTCCGTTAATTTATATGTTTGTAATGTCACCAACACAGGGCTTGTTCCGCAGTGCAAGATTCTTTTAAAAAAAAAACTATACAAATTGCAAATAAACAAACTATAATCTCACCTGCACATAACTCTGGTCATCAATACCTTCTTTTAAAGGTACATTAACTGAGTAATACCTCCCACTTTCAGCTCCAATCTCATACATATCTCCAGTTCCAGGGAAGAAATAGTTTCCATACTTATGAAAACTGACTGTCATTACTCGGTCAGTGAGATAAAAGGCTTCCTGAACTCCGTCACCGTGGTGTACATCTATATCTATATACAACACCCTTGGATGGTACTTTAGCAATTCTAGAATTGCTATTACAATGTCATTTACATAACAGAAACCTGCAAAATACAAACATTAAAGTATTTATGTTTGAAATCGAAAATTAACATAAACACCTGTATACACCATGTGTTCTTTTATTTTTAGATTACTAATTTAAAATTTAAGTAAAACAGAATTATATGAACATCACTCTTTTTATATTGATTTCTGACATTTACACGAATATTGAAAAAAACATTGAAATAAAACTACTTTTTATGGATTTTATCATTTTAATCATTCTTTTTACTTTGTGGTCAATTACAAGAAATATGTTTCTTTGGGGTCTAGTATTTCTCTCCTGACTTCTATGAGAACTATCAATGGCAAAGGTTTTGCCAGCAGGGAAGTCCGAGCCGAAAATGCTTACCTTGACTTACCATTTGGCTAATATTAGACAATAAAACTGACTGTTCAAAAGAAAAGCCAGTAGGGATTGTGTTTGAACTATCCACTGAAAGCTACGCTTTTCAAGAGGCAAAGAACTCGACAAATGTTAGCATATATAAAATAGTAATGTAAAAAAAACTTAGATTAAACTCTCCATACACAGTTCATTATATCAAATTAATAGATAAATCCATATTCCGCCCACCCTGCCTCACATCCCAACTCTTCAGCAGGAAGAAGTGGCATAACTGACTCTTCAGCAAACTAACCTGAAGGCTCAAACTTCTTAGCATGATGTAGACCACCAGACCAATTGATGGCAATATCACAGGAATTGTTGTTGAGCTTCATAGCCCCCTCCAAGGATGCTCCCGTGTACATTGAACAGAAGTCAAACAGACCTTCAAACACTGGACAGTCGTCACCCACATTATAGTGCAGCAAATCTTTAGAGTAGCCTGAAATTAGTTTATTATATGAAAAAAATAAATGGAATCCATGAGGTCAATATTATGGTAGCATCTGTTTTCCAATAAAAAAATCTGATGTTTACTTACTTTGTATATTCTGTGGAGTTACATTTTGCAAGAACTCTATATAATCTTCACTGTGGAACCGACACATATCATGCGCGCTGGCTCTATAAGGTTTGTATATCTGCATCTTTTTATGAAGCCCATAATTCAAGACCAAACTGTGTGTAACAGACAGCCTGTGAGGCTTCATAGGATGCCCTGGGCCATAGTGGAAGTTTCCCACATCAGCATTGTAAAAATATGCAACTTTATGTTGAGTCATAATGGATAAACAAATACGTATTCCTTCAAAATCAAAATAACGCCAAGAGCCACAGCAATAACTAACAAGCGCTTGGTCAATTCGATATCACTAAGCAACATTTTATCCAGATTAATTCATGTCGTTATCCAGATTAATAGATTAAAATGTTAAACTAATGTAACACTTTCTACACTGTAATCACCACAAATATTAAAGCAGGGAAACCGAAAAACAAAATATAAACAAATTCTAAGCTGCTACTGCTTTTCATCCGCCGTGAAATGGATTTGGTTTGAGAAATGACATTGACAGATAAGCACTGTACTTGTCAAAAAATGACAGTGACAAACAGTTGCGGTCTTGTTTGCTGAATGCAGCTGGCACTGGCTGGCAGCGACTGGATGAGGAAAGCCGAAGATCGGCCTCTGTGGCCCTGTGCATAGACTAATATATAATGCCCTGTGGCGTTCACCAGGAGAGGCCTACATGCAGCAGTGGATGAATACGGGCTGATGATGATGTTTAAACAAGTGGTATTGGCACGAGACGTGTGTTACAAAACAGACTTTGAACTTTTTTAAATATAAAATAGCGTTTCACCAGTCTCACCTGATGGCTGATTGTAAGTAACAATGTGGTCAATTGTGGTCTAAGATGTAGCACGCTTACCTAAAAGATTTTTAGAAGATTCACTCGTGACTTGAAGACTCCCAAATTGATTCACCCTCTGCATAACGATAGGTTGATCTCTCCAATTCGTTCTCAATCTCAATCATCGATTCAGTGCAGTAGAAATAATAATATTTTTTACAATGAACGACACTAGCTAAAAGACTCTTATATTCTATGTACGACTCACTAGAATAACTGAATAACCATCATCAACCTATATACTATCTCACGTTTGGGCACGGGTCTCCTCTCAGAATGAAAGGAATTAGCCTAGGTACCAGTTCTTATCGCTGACATGCCGGTTAGCAGTCTCCAACAAGATTTCAAAGATCATCATCTACAACTACCTACATCTTAACAGCTACAGGAGATCCACGGCTGAAAAAAGACCTCCCTCATAGAATTATTCTCTTAGTTTTTGTGATCCTATATTTTTTTCCTATTTTTTTCCCCATTTATCCCTTATCTTTTTCTTTTATGTTGCCTTTTCGTGTTCCATAGACAGCTGAGCAAAGGTCTCCGCTTCGGTCCAGGATTTTATATCCTGGTTTTCTTCATCCGCCTTCTATGGCAAAAACCCGTTGAAACCAGCTCGCAACGTCTCTTGACTCCCGTGCAATAAAGATGAATTAAAAAAATTGCAAAATAAGCATTGTTCCCTTTTTTATGATAAACAAAATGGATATGATGAATGAGCATCCATCATCAAAAAAAAAAAAAAACCTGACCACAAATAATCTCAGAATTACGACTCGATTTTGAGAATCGACTAGAGACCAAGAAACTAAGTTGTGTCAGTCATGTCACTGACGGATCCTGACATCACAAATTAATAATAATAATAATTTTATTTCAGACAATAAATCAGTCCATATTTTTCTAAAGATACCTACAATTAAATTAAAATTAAATAATATAAATAGTAAATAACGAAATTAAGTAGTAAATGAATTAAATCATGTCAGAATCATTTAATTCATTTACTACCTGCCCCAAGCTTGATATATGGGTGCATGTAAGGCCTGCCAGTGCTGCATGAACGGCCCGTCCAACCTGCTGGCAATAACTGAAAGGAGACCGTTGCCGCTGCCCCGCACTCTACTCGCTATCGAGGTGGCCCTCTTGCGCATACTGGCATAAAAACAGTCAATGCGGACGCTCGAATTAAATCTGCTCTCTGCTGCAAATGCAAAGAAAAACTCCGCCATCTGAATAAGTCGTCTTTTAAGGGTTTATTAATTTATAATGTATATAGAATAATGTTCAATGGGTTCAATGAAAGGTTCAATCATTCTGTTCAAAGAAAAACTGTCAATGTCAAAAAAGTCTGAGTCTGAGTGAGAGATCGAGAGAGTTCTGTCAAGTGTCAATTCTGTCTGAGAGATAAAGTTTTGTCGGCGTTTCTGAATTAAACTTTGCTTTAGTGATTTACATTTTACAACACGTTTTCTGATTTTTTTGAAAAGCCTAGGTAAGATGTGCACCCAATATATTATGTGACATTATTTTCCAATCGGAAGAGCACAAAGTTCAATAACGATTGTAATCACCGCGTTATCTCCTGCCGGCTAGTGCCAGCTGCCAGGGAATGGAATGCGTATTTCAATGTTTTTTTATTATGTTACGTAATATACAACACATGTGTGATAATCACAGATATCGCATTGAATTCAGAATGTTCTGGAAAAAGTTCAGTAAGTCGTACAATAAGATGTAGGTAGGTACCGTAGTTTTTTTTTAATAAATTATCACCAACCAATTTTTCAACTATGAGATTGACTAGCTATTTTAAATTGTTTATTGAAAAAGAACATAGTGACAATCAAAATATAACAAGCAATAGACAGGACATCACAAACAAATTAATATAATCTACTATCTACTTGTTTTCATTTGGTAACAAATTACTCGTAGGGGTACCTGACAAAGACAAAAATCAAATCAGAATTGAAATTTCCCTATATTTGCTCTTTAAGTAATAATAATAAGTAAAATAAAAATACATAGGATGAATTTTTATAGACCAAACTTTTTTGCCTTATTGTGCTAGAGGTCCTGGGTTCGATTTCCAGGTCAAGCAAAGTGTTAATAATGAGGTTTTCAATGTAATTCTCAGTTACAGTAGCACCCCAGGGTTTGTATTTGTGCCTGGTTAATGGCAATAGGCTCGCTCCCAAGTGTGCATTACCGTACGCCTCTGTCTAACCCTTTGTGGAATATGGCATGATGGTATGTTATATTATGTAAACTTTCTTGTTTTGTGGGGTATGAAATACCTCAATCCCCCACCATAAAAAATAATTGATAGTAAATAAATAGGTATAATAGTAATAAATATTAGAGTAATTAATTCAATTTAGGTTTATTATCAGCTTGCATCATCATCATTAACCCCTATACTGTCCCACTGTTGGGCACAGGTGTCTCAGATTGAGAGGTATTAGGCTATAGTCCAACATACTGGCTTAGTGTGAGTTGACAGACAATTTTAGAACACATTTTAATAAAAATAATCACTACAGAGATAAAAATTCACAGAATATGTAAGTAGGTACTTAATTAAAAGTTATTTTCATTATCATTAACAGTTTGCTAACCTCAACAATTACCAAGTGTTTCAGGCAATGTATGTAATAAAATTATTAAAAAAAGGTAGCATTTGAAAATGTTTACCTCATTGGATTTATAAAGTAACAGAGAATTAATAACAGAGTGTCACCTGTTAGTGAAATGAGAGTGAACACTTAGTGCCTATGTTGTATTCAGAGAACTGTATGACAATGATGTTGATGTGAAGAGGAGTGACAAACTCACTGCTAACTGTAATTACCTGTGTTTGTTAACTGCAGTACAGTTAGTAACAAAAGTGTTATATTTGAAAATGTATTATTTTTTCTGATGATCTCACATATTTGATAATTGTATTTTATTTATAAAGGTATTATTTGAAATACTATTTACTAACTTATTTACATAGCAGTTACTTTTCTTATTACTTAACTTAGCTAAATTAATAAAAATGTAGTTTGATTTAAATTGGAACAAATATTAGTGCCTGTATAGTTAGTATAATTATAGAATTTCAATTGAGTACATAATACTCTCCGAAAGTATCTATGCTGATCCCAGTAATTAGCGCCTTGTCTAATTAGAAAATTTACGAGTAATATTTAATATGCTGGATGGGAAGAAAGAAGTATATTAAAAGAAATCCTCAAGATTCACATTGTACACAACTGTATTCCAACATCATTATTAAAACAGCGGCAGTTACACTTTATATAACCACCTCACGGCAGAGGCCAGTCACTCACCGCACGCCACCTACGACCGTCGCCACCTTACAATTAAAAAAAATACAATATTTGTTTGTGATTGTCCGTCCGTCATTAAGATGGCGATGGCGCGAATATTGAGATGTGCAATTGTTTTGTTAATAGCAGACAGCACTATGGTCAATTTTAGGGTGTTTGCGAGAGCGATGTCGACCGTAGCGAAGACATTTGGGGCGGAACTCGTGGTGCCAGACGTCGTGTCGACAGCACCTGCTGCTTTGGCCCAAGTAAGTAAAAACTTACCTTTATCTTAGTTTAATCAAAAATATTTTAGTCAGCGCCGTTTCGAAAAAAACATCATTATGCTGTTCAGATAGAGTTGAAATCTTTGGGAAACATCGAATTTATCTTATGATAGATAACAGGTTATTTCTAACTAAATTGAGGTAGGTTATTTAACCAACTTATTTTAATAAAGTAGTTTTTTAATTACATTATAACTTACGCAGGCTCGAATCCTGCCAGAGATCGAATGTTTCTTTTGCTATAATTTATATCTTAACAAGTGCTAAGTGCTTTAAAATCTGAAAAAAAAATGTATATATATAATATGAGTATAATATGAGTTACAAAGCGGAGATCAATTTGAGAAAGTTTCTTTGACAGCTGTCATCTAATAGGTATGGCCTAGTTTAAGTTGTTTGCGGAACCGTTTGGAGAATTTCTGCAATCCACATACATAAATTTAATATCTACTGTATGAACGTATAAAAGGACACAGAAATTACTTATAGTGCTAATTATGAGTAATGTTATATATCTATGCTTTAGTAATCTGTTACATTAAATTGGAGTGCGATGTTAATAATCGCCTCGTCTCCAAAATCTACTACTAAGCTTTATTTTTTTATTGTAAGAGTATGACAAAGAAGCATACGGCCTGTCTAATGGTATGCGGAAAACGCAGTAGACGCCAGTAACACCAGTGGTATGTGGTTGTGTGTGTGGTTGTCATCTTGAGACCCGTTGTTAAGTCTTATAGGTATACCCAGTAATTTCACTGGCCCTTAAAATCTGAACACAGTAATATTAGCGCACTATGCATCGGCTAGCGGCTAATATGCAGAAACAATTCTAAGCATTAACTTACGCTTCTATGCCACATTTGCATTGAAATTTGAAATGGAAGAGTAGTTAGTTTCGACACGTACTTCGCGGTTTTTTTTACTGTACCTACCTATATAAATTTTGTACGATATATTCATGGTCGATTCACATCGCAATATACCGTTAATTTGCCGACCAGTGAGCTGTATGCGTACACTGTAATTTTGCCATTGCGATAATGATCTCGCTCAACTCGTTAAATGTTACTTATGTAAGTAGTTCCAATGTGGTCTCTCTAACCCAGTCGGTAATGACATCAGCCGTAGCAGGACAACCGAGGTGTTACGAAAAAGTACCCTTTATCGATATTCAAATTGATAAATGACTGTTTTGCGATTGTCTACTGTTTAATCTACATCTGAAAATGGATACAGCCGAGTACTTTCGTACGTGTAGGCCTATATATAATCCTAGCGCTAAGGAAACACCGTTGAGTCCCGTCATCATTCCAAACCTTTAACCTACAAAACACTATTATAGGTACTTAAACCTATAATTGAGGTGCTGTGATGAATGAGAGGTGAAGTATTAGGTAAAGTTATCATGTCATCCTTACCCGCTTTATCCACTTCTAGTCGGGCTTATTAGGTATGAGTAATATGTAATCCACGTTATAATTCAAGGCTTAAAAAAATAAACATCATGTTCATGCATGCATGCATCTTATAGATGCGTGCATGCTTGAAACATAGAATTGTTTAAGTGCAAGATAATTGCTACAAAACTGCCTTCATGGATCATTCTAAATACTACTCTTGTTTTTCAATATGCATGCGTTCCTAGTCTTCCGTTTTAAAGGTTCGCAACTGAGTAAAAAGTTGATTTACACCGTTTCTTACAAAAATGCTAATGGAATAAAGTGAAATAACACATAATATTATTGCGAAATTTTAATTTATAAGTTTCTTTAAAAAAATCTTAATTATAATTACGTACGCGTTTAATCCAGCTGGGATTCCTTCCAATCCCTACTATAAATACGAAAGTAAGTACTCTGTCTGTCCATCTATTACACTAAACCGATTTCGATGAAATATGTTACAGAGATCTGCTTAATATATTTAATACCGGAACATTTGAATAGAACATTTCAAAGTTTAAATTGTTTATTTAAAAGTAATAATTATCACGTCCAAGCGTCAAAGTATTCCTCCACATCGCTGGTCTGGTAACGTCTGGTAACGTTCCCGCATTTCGTTGGCCGCATTGCCACGTTGAATGGCAATGCTAATTCGTTGACCCAAGAATTAACCAGCCCTCTAGTCGCACGAAGCGTCGATAAGTTTTTTGGTAATTTCTTTAAAAAGCGTTTCGACCCCAAACGGCTCAAAATTATAGCTCCCGTTGAGGTTACTATATTTGCGCCGCTTAAGGGTCGCCGCGGCCGCAGCAGCAGCCCCGGCACAGCCAGCTGAGCTTGGAAGATGAGATGGAGCAAGTTGCATCCCCCACCAAAGGCCTACCCAACTTCCAAAGCACTAATGACATACCGTCTGGTCTCTTCCCATCGTCACGTGCCAAACCATTTGGCTCTAAGAGATAGATTAGACCTTGGAGAAGGTATAGGCTACCTTTTGTCTCAAAAAGCCCATAGGGATGCAGATGAAAGTGCGGACTAGTAATACAATGTGTTTGGAGAATTATTCCATAGCCTCAACACTTAACTTTACAATAAAGTCATTTGCAACGCTGTAGGTCGGGTGGACCACCTGCTAAGTGGAGTTATCAAATACTCAAGGCCACTAATTTAACACTCCAAATGGCAATCCACTCTGCGGGTGGCCGGGCCGGTTGGAGAGCATGCTGTCGTTCTAAAAGACATAGTGGTCACAGGTCCCTGAATTTGAACAGAACTGATGTTCCATACAATTCTATCCCAACCAAATGGCGACGATACGAAGGTTTTGTTCAAATTCATGGCCCACATTCTGTGAAAGTGTAATTGTTTAGGATACGATGGGACTGACATACGCTATGCGTAAAAGCCCTAATAAATAAATAAAGAAAAAAAAAGAAAATAGTGGTCACGATCCTCAGCATTCTCAGAAGAGATCTCTTAACAATCTAAGAGATGTCCATCCATCTCGTCAGTCCCTAAAGATATCAGCATTTTATTGAACGTTTTAAAACGTGTTTAAACCAATAAAACCATTTGCGGGCGTTGGGTTAGGAGTATATAATATAAAAATGAAAGTGCCTTTGTCGATAAAAATTAGTATTTAATATACCCTTAAAGTATCGGTAACCGTTCTCCAAACACATTGATATTATTTTCCGGACTGTCTCGTTGCAGGGCAAAGGACTCTACCCTCCTACCACTCAATAAAATACTTATTGACTTTTTTGACGGAGTATAAAAACATGACATTACCTATGGCATTCAGTTTCATGTTTCAAGTATTTATGTCGTGTCTGTCTGAAACCAGTTATATCAATGTCAGTACCTATGTCCAGCGTCGCTTTTGTTGCTAGGATATTGTTGACAAACTAGATCAAGTTAAACTGTAGATGCACTAAAGCAAGTTAAACAACATTTTGCTTGAAGTTGTAAAACCAGTCTCAAATTCGTCACAGAAATGAAGATCTCCACTCCTTGTATCACCTAAACATAGTTTTTAGGTGGTAATACTGGTAATGATTAATAAGTTCAGTGAATAGGAGTAATTAAACGTTAACATTTTATAAATATTTTAGAAAAATAAAAACTGATTACCTACAACTTCCGCCTCAGACGTAGGTAGTGGTCGATGCCACAGACAGAACGCAGAAAACTTACTTCTGATATCAACGAATTATTCGTATTATTATTACTTTCTTAGATTTCTACATCTTATTCCTAGATCTTCTGTATCGTGGATAGGTAAGTTTACAAACAAAACAATTCACATACACAAACAGCTAAACCCGGAACAAATGCTTGTAGTCAATACAATACATATTTAATATATGTATACTTACATATATACACATAATAGTATACCTACATAAATTATATAAGTAGGTAGGTACATATAATATTTTGGGAACATTGAGCGAGGGGATTGAGGGCGGATCAGCCATTATGAGAACTAATACAATTTGTATCTCGGAAGTCCATCAAATTAGGCATTCGGATCGCGAGGGCATCATGCGGAACCACCTGGCAGTAACCGTTGCAAACTGGCTGGACGATTGACGGACAGCAGTTTCAATTAGGGTTGACACGTCAGGACAGGATGAAACCGTATTGTTGACCCTGCTTATATTCCTGTTAAGGCAATTACATTAGAATCTGGAAGAATCAAATTTCAATGACTTTTGAGCTAGGTATATCTTTTTATTCGCACTGATTATAGTTTGAGACGCAGTAGATAGTGTAGTGATAATACCTACTTGTCAGCCATAGGTATCGAGTTCGGTTAAGTTTAAAATCTAATGAGAAAATTTGACAGTTTGTGGTAACTTGATGTGCGGTTGAATGTACCTACCTACCTAGACATTTAATTATGGATTCGATCTAGTTAATATCTTAGATTTGATTTGATTCGCAAGGCATTCCTTTTTCAAATGTAATAAAAAATAACGGATAACGTGGATAACCAAATTACAGGCATATCTTACAGATGGGCAACATTTTTTTTTATATTAGCAATTTTATTAATTACTTAGGTATTTTAGTAATAAGCAAACTCAAAGCTCGTTATTTGGGTTTACCTAAAATAATTTATATGATAGCATAAGTACAAAAGTTTTTCCTTAGATGATTATTTTATTTTATTTGGCTTGACAAAAACCTGTTCCCGATATAATCAGATTGAAAAGGCATAGTAATGATGATTGTTGGACAGGAAACCGACTACTTAGTAGTACATATCTAAGGTAATATTAGCTAGATAATGATGACACGCTAACACTATTATTACGTTAACACCAGAGACGTTATTTATCTCGTTAGTTTGAATGTGACAAATTGAATGTTATTACGTGCGATCGCGATGCGAGGTGAATCGTGATCATAACAAGACGATCTGCTATGGCAGGTGGTATATAATAGCCAGGTTGTATTAATTCGTACCTAAACTGTTTGACTGTTTGGGCTCAGAATGAGAGGGGTTAGAGTTTCGTACTACGTCCGATCCGAATTCGATCAGAATCCGTAAAAATACGGTCCGGAGTAGTCGTAGAACTATTTGTATGGTAGTTTACAGATCCGATCACAGATACGGATTGGATTCGTATCGGACGTTGTGTGAAACCCTTCTTAGGGTAATAACCTTGTCCACCACAACTTCTCGACCATGGTTAGCAAGCTTTATTCAGTCATGACATGCATTTCATCACGATGTAGTCTTTCCTTTTTTACGTACCTAGGTGGAAGCTTGCCTGGTGTTGCTAGCATCCACAGCCTACGGTTACCTTACCAGAAGCCGGCCCGTATGCTTATTTACCATGTGGTTTACGAAACATATCATTTATAGAGATCTAATTCTGTTTCAGGTGAAGTACCCCAGTGGGGTGGAAGTGAACCAGGGCAATGTGCTGACTCCAAGGCAGGTGAAGGACATCCCAACTATCTCGTGGGATGCCAGCCCCGATCAGTTCTACACTGTCGCCATGACTGGTGAGATCTATGAATATACCTAATTAATATTCCAAAAGATTTTTTGCTTTGAAAAAGTAGTTATAGCAGTGATACTTATGACTATTGGACTGCCATGTCAAAGGTCTCGAATTTGGACCCGAGGCACCTCTGACTTTTTAAAATGACGTGCTTACTAATGTAATAATTAATTTTATCTCGCTTAAACGGTGAAGTAAAACAGAAACAACAGAAGCCATAGAAAAAAATTTTTGAACATCTTAAATGCAATTTTAATGATCTTTAAAATATATAATAATTATGGGTATTTATTCACCTAGTATTGGTCAAGAAAGTTTCTACCCTGTCAAGAAACTCCTGTATCTAAGAACTTTTTCCGTTCTTTTTTAAACGTTGTTTATAAAACTTATGGATAAAATTTTACTGGCGGAACACAAATTTGCACTAACACCCAGACCCAGAACAACCCGAGTTCGGGGATCGAGCTCGCGACCCGAAAATCCTATTATTTCAGCAATAAATTAAGTTATTTAGAAAAGGAAAAATACGACCGCGGGCAGGATCCTTTTCTAAATAACTTTAAAATCTTAGCATGGAAAATGCCAAAAATATACAAAAAGATAATAAATTAAGTTTTAACGAAAATTACAATACTTTGACTTATGAACGAAAACGCTGGTGGGCGTCATTGCTTCCACTGTGACGTCACTCCTAGGCAAACATTGCAGTGTCTATGCTCAACGAGTCCAGATAACATAGAGTACCTCGGTGGTGATAGATATTTACTTAGGCGTGACGTCATTAGCTGAGATTGCTTTTTCAGTTAAGATGGCCGATAGCAGTATTTAATACTTATATTGTATTAATAATCGTATCAATTTAAATTTATACATATAATTATATTAAAACTGGGTCATTTTTAGAATCCTTTCAACATAAGTATATTTTATTAATTAAAATCATTTTTATGCTTTGATTCTTTAATACTGTCATCATATATAATTTTCTCGTGCACTGCGCCCCTCGATCCGTCATTTGCACCATAAAACGTCATCTAGGATTCTAGGCCCACCAAAGCATGGAGAAAGTGCATTTTGTTTTAAACACTTTCCTATTCATGTTATGGTAAAAATTGCTTCATTAGCTATGGTTAGAATTGTTAAACATAATATTTTAATTTCTTATGATACCCATATTCGTGCGTTATCGCTTCTAGTTTCAATTATGCACACATACCATAAACAAAGAATACCTAGTAACTATTACCATGAAGGTGATTGACGTTAATACTTAACGTAATCAATTTTAAAAATAAAGCGAAATTAATCCTTCAATCAATCAATCAAATCAGCCTATCGCAGTCCACTGCTGGATATTTCCAGCAGTGGACTGCGATACCGCTGTCACGGTTTTTTGTCTTCCGCATTAAGCGAAATTAATAATGGTTTTTAAATTAATTCGAGACATTTTACACATCACCATCAAGTCCAAAAATAAGTAGAGCTTGTATAGTCGAGCATAAAATTTCTTTACTACTTAGAGTGAATGTTAAAAATAAAATAGTGATTGACTTTAAATACTCATTGCACTACACAACACTCACTAATGTATATACTATATGGTATCTTGTGTGTTAATTGATAATAAGTTGTCCCTAAACCAACATGTGGAAAAAATTGTGATTAAAGCATTTAAGATGTATGGTTTTGTTATGAGATCGTCCACTGAGTTCAAACGTGTCTCCACATACGAGTACCTTTACCTATATAAGACACTTGTACGATCACAATTAGAATATGCCGTCCCTATCTGGAACCCGTTTTACCAGAAATACATAGACGCGATAGAAAAGGTCCAGTATAGGTTTCTACGAACCATGCATTACAGATTTTGTCATACTCACAACTACTAAATGAATATAGGCAGGTCAACCTAGAATCTAGACGTAAGTATCTAGAGGCTTCTGTACTGTATGGTATTGTTCATGGTGATTTTGATTGTATTGATCTCACGAGCAAACTATGTTATGTGGTTCCACACACTGTCAATATACGTAGTATCCGAGCAGGTACTCTATTTTCTGTCAATACCTGTCGTACTAATTCTGGTTTGCGCTGCCCTATCCGTAGAATGGTTGAATCTTAAAATTGTAATTTTGTTAATATCGATATTTTTGTATGCTCTAAACCAAAATTTTAATGTGATGTTATGAAAACTATTATTAACCAATAATGTTATTAGGAATGTAAGCTAGCCTACATCTTGTTATTTCTTTCTTTTTTTGTGTTAATTATTACTCTGTTGCCAAGCAATCGATCAATTGGAATTAGAATACTATTTTGCATGATGTAATTAATCAATTATTATTAATAATATGATCTGCCTAATTATTTTCTATTACCTATCAAGTGGCACTCTTTATAATATTTTCTTATGTTGATATGAGGATAATGTAGTGGGCTGCAATATTGTTAATATTTTGTATTGTCTCTTCTCTGCTCCAACACATATTTTAGCTGTTTATTGTCCCTGAATAAATAAAATAAATAAAATGTTGTTTGCATATTACAAAACAACAAAGTCTAATTTTGCTTACAGGTCCAAGTGACAATGACATAATGAGCCTTAGTGCAATTTAACTTGGATGGAAGTTTTTGTCCAAAGTAGTAAAGCAATTTTATGGTCACCAATACTTATTGTATTTAAAACAACGATAATATTTCGAAATCAAGCATCACCAATATGATCATACTCTTACGTTCGAGTTTCCGCAACCCAATTTATGAGCAATACCGAGAAGATGGACTGGTTTTCAGGCTTTTTAAGCTTCTGACTAACACGATTGTCATAGGTGTTTCTAGACAACAACCAAGACCGACGGCATTACGTGCTCTGCGAGACAGTGACTGGTCTCGACGTGTTCGTGGTCACCCATCCACAGAATGACTGCGGCTAGCGCAGCTTAACATTGCAGATCGGTTGATCAGCGTAGTTTTATCAAGGCCACGAGCCCCTCTTTATTCTTCTCTGCCTACAAAGTGAATAATCTAATTACAGACCCTGACGCGCCTTCCCGCAAGGAGCCAAAGTTCCGCGAGTGGCACCACTGGTTGGTTGGAAACGTGCCCGGCAACAACATCAGCGGCGGGGAAACCCTCTCGGAATACGTCGGCTCTGGACCCCCCGAAGGCACCGGCCTACACAGATACGTTTTCCTGATCTACAAACAACCTGGCAAGATTAACTTTGACGAGCCCAGACTTACTAACAGGTTAGTAAGTACACTCCACAACAGAGATATAGGTACAGGCAGCTAACGACATCTGTTTTGACAAATATGTAGTAACTATCTTCTGCCCGAGACTCCGTCCGCGTGGAAAAGTTACTTTTAATAATTATCGTTGTAATTTGGCTAATTAACTCAACATCGTTATAAATCACCAAGAACCAAGATCAAATAAAAATGGAAAAAATGGATTTGATAAATATATAGCCTATATTTTATTTTGATGTATAAATAATAATACTGTAAAGTTTCATCAAAATCTGTTCAGTAGTTTTAGCTTGAGAGTAACAAACATCCATCCATCCATCCTCACAGACTTTCACATTTATAATATTAGTAGGATGTATCATGCAATTTTTTTAGGTAGTAAATCTGCTCATGTTGCATAGTTGTAACACGCATTGCCAAAATATTCTGCTGTCAAGCAATAATGTGCTTACATTATTGTATTACGGTTTCAAGAGAAATTTTGCCAGTGAAATTACTGGACATATATGAGACTTAACAACTGAGGTCTCAAGATCACAAGGCGCGAGTGAGTGAGTTGCTGCCGTCTATAAGCTGCGGTTGCCGCTTACTGTCAGGCGGCTTGTATGCTTTTTAGTGATGTTACAATAAAATAATGCAATATGTGTCAAAACACAGGTGTTGCTAGGTACCTACCACACCAAACTCTTTGGTGGATAATTATTTAAACGCAGTCTATGTCAAGACGCAGGTGTCATTCGAATTATACCTATTTTATATATCCACTGCTTTTCTTAAGTCCCGGTAAGCCCTAAACAGTGCCTATATACCTATTTATTTTGTGGACTGTACATATATTAATATACGACGACCCTATTGCAATTTAACGGGCACATATTCAAACTCCGAGCTGCGACTCAGAACAACTTCATCCAGGACCTCTAGCGTAGCAGTCGAAACCATTAATTTAAAACCAGTGGTTATTGAAATAAAACTACTTTTTACGGATTTTATCGCGTTATATTGATACTATGAATCCCGACGTTTCTGAACCCTTACATCGTCCATGGCCATGGGTAGACCAATTTTTTTTTTAAATATAAATTATAATAAAATTTGTCTCTTCCAGGTCGGGCGACAACCGTGGAATGTTCTCCATTGCTAAATTCGCCAAGAAGTACAACCTAGGGGACCCTATTGCGGGTAATTTCTACCAGGCTGAATTCGACGACTATGTGCCCATCCTGTACAAACAACTTGGCGCTTAAGTGAACAAGCAGTGCTAAAACAAAATAATTTAGTACGAAAATACCTTACGTCATTCAATTATCATTCGTAATTCTACGAGAATAAGTTTTATAATCAGTGCTATCGATTTAGTGTGGGAAGTTTTCATTGAGACCAGATAGCATTACTTACCTATAATTTAAAATTATAATGCTTTTAAATTATAAAAATTCTGTTATGTTGATACTCTAATCCACGAAGGAATTGTATATATGCGTATATTAATTTCTGCAAACGTCCCAACAATTTCCTATTATATTCCGATTATGATATTTTGAAAAAAAAAAGATACTTCGTGCGGTTAGTTGTCTTTATTTGAAGTGTCGTCACCAACCAGTTCTGTATGGAACTATCTTGCAAACACCCAAAAAGTACCTATATGTCTAAACAGACGAATATAAAACATTCTTTTTTTAAATATTGCACCATTTATTTCAACATGGAAGAAATGTCTTTAAGATTTCTTTCATTCATCAAGTACTACTACGTACGTATGACTCCAGTTATTTGTATTAGATTTTATAAGAAAGTCTCATTCTGCCGATGCTGGGAACGATCTGTGCATTGGTATTTCGTATGTAAGTGAAAGTTTTGTTAGCTGGATGATTCTAAATTGTCTTCTAATGGTTATTATTAAAGTCGTTTGCATTGATTCTATTGTTTTATTTATTCATCAAATATACATATTTTAAGTAATAACAGATATAATAACACAACAGAAGCAGAGATAGCCTAGTATATAGTAGTGAAGTGTGAAGTCTGCCAACCCGCACTAGGCCAGCATAGTAGACTATAGCATAATCAACAGTAGATACAGTGGGAATGGGTTAATGATGAATAACATACCATAACGCCTGTATTCCCTGAAGGAGAGAAGTGCTCAAGCAGAGATGTACTAATGTATACTCACAGTTTTACGTCCCATGTTCTAGTGGGCGAGCCATTAACCGTGCATAAAACCGAACTGATACTCAGAATTTCATAGACTCCTTGTAGGGCTCCGTAGTTTATCAAGGAACCCTTCTCATTACCACGTTTTTTCATAGGAAGTCTTCTCATTACCACGTTTTTTTCATAGGAACACTTTTCATTACCACGTTCTTTCATAGGAACCCTTCTCATTACCACGTTTTTTCGGTTCGCGCATAGGTGGTCTATATTATCCCTACTGGGCACTTCACAATCGTCATGGAGTCATCGGCGAACGCTGTCGAAAGCGATGATCACATACCTATTTCTCTGGATCGCTGACCGTGAATTCGTTTCGATCTTATCTAATCGTTAGCTATAATATTCTACTGGTGCCTAAACGAGCACATATTCAGCCTAAGGCTGAACACACGAACCTGCCGGCATTGTGAGGAAGTTGATGAAACGCCGCTTCTCCTGGAGGAATGCGGATCGCTAATACACAAGCGTATTTCTCATTTAGGGAAACGTATCGTAAGCCCGGACCAAATCAGAGCTCACCCCTAAGCAAATCCAGCAGTTTATGCGGTAACTTCTATATAATTCAACAATTGGCGACCACAATAGACCGACTACGGTCGCAGTGATTATAGCCGCAAATAAATAATAAAAAACGATGTTCTTTCTAATAATATAGTGTCATATATTGGGGTAATTCCTGCGAGGTTCAGTCCACATTCGTACTTCAAAAGAAATGCCTACGCGTTATCTACAACATGCAAAACACTGAATCGTTGAGATCCATCTTTTGTGGAAAGGGTTTCCTCACTCTAACTGGTATATATATTTTAGAGCTGTGTTTATTTGTCAAGCATAATATTCACTCCTTTAGTCCTAAGTGCATATCTAAACCCAATGTACGTAATAAATACAAATATGATTTAAATTTGCCAAATATACATAATATGATTTATTATAAAAGTACATATATCACAGCCATACGAGTATATAACCACTTACCTGTAGATTTAAAAAAACTAAATGGTAAATTATTCAAGAGAGTTTTAAAAAAGTGGTTAATTAAAAATGTATTTTATAATATGCATGAATATTTTGCCAAAAAATAATTATTGTTATTGTCTTCAAAATTGTTACCACAGACACCTTTGTTTATTAGATTTTAATATTTTTATATTGCTACACCCGACTGGGTAGACTGTTGAAACCTACCAAAAATTGTTAAACACCCATATGTACACAGTTTTAAGCAATAAATATCTTTGACTTTGACTTTGACTTTGACTTAACGACAGTTAGTGTTTACAAGACACTCATACTCTCATTCTAATTATTTGGAAAAAAAAAACATATTATGTTATGTAACACAGCTTTACTTATAAAAAAGAACAATAAATATTTACATGTTACTACTGAGTATACTGAAATACATCAGTCTAAGCGCCGAGACTCTTGTAGAGCAACGGTACGTAGTCGTCGAACTGCGCGCGGTAGAAGTTGCCAGCCACAGGCGCTCCCAGATTGTACTTCTCTGCGAACTTCTTGGTGGAGAAGGCGGCGCGGCCATCAACGGATCTGGTAAAACGAATGCAAGTGAAATAACTAGCGTGGGAGCTAGATTGCATAGCTATACTCTTCCGCAAAGTATTAGTTCCGGTGTTGAAATTGAAAGAAACCAATGTAATTACTGCGCAAATAATCTTTTTTTTATTGTTTTAAGATGACAAGCATACGGGCCGTCTGATGGTATGACGCAGCCGTAGCTTAGAGATGCCAACAACATCAGTCTCTAGCGTGTTGTTATCTTGAGACCTCAATGTTTAAGTCTCATAATATGCTGCCCAGTACCTAATTTCATTATCTACATAGCCCTTCGAACTGGAACAAAATAGTTCTAGCACATTATTGCGTAGCGATAGGATAGGTATTTGGCAAAACGGTTATATCACCCCATACAAATTCAGCAGCATGAGTAGAGCCTACCATTTAAAAAACAACGGCAAAGTACAAGAGATTGTCAATTATTTGTCATAAATTCCAACAAAAAAAAAAGTTTATATACCTGTTAGTCAGCCTCTTTTCATCGAACTCAAGCTTGCCAGGTTGCTTGTAGACAATGTAAACGTATCTGTGGATGCCGGTGCCCTCTGGCGGGCCTGAGCCGATGTACCCTGAGAGCACTTCTCCCCTCCTGACGTCACCGCCGGGGATGTTCACCACCAGCCAGTGGTGCCACTCGCGGTATACTGGCTCGGGGCCGTCATAATTGTCGGGGTCTAAAGAATACAAAAAAAAAACTAAGAATTTTTACCTACATAACACAATCGGTGTGAAGGATGCAAGATTGAAAATAAGATTGAAACATTAAGCTGCACTTGCTACGGTTCGTCTGTGGATGGGTTACTTACTACTGAAAGCTCTCTGTGCTTCAAAGAGCACGTTTTACATCAGTCGCAACCGCTGTCATTAGGACAGGGACGAGTATTCTAATGACATAATTATATTCGTATCTGACAGTTACTTTATTAATATTTTTGGGTTAATTAGGCTACAAGCCTATGAATAACTGATCACCCTCCTCAGATTTCCCTTTTCGTAATCCAATAACCATGCTTGTGTAGCACCTTTAGTAGAATAATGAAACGAATTGAGTATTGAATGATGTCGAGGCAAATGAGACTCAATTGACATTAAACTTATCATCTTCTAAAAATATAAGAACGCCGTTGGTATAGTCTGGCCCAGCCGTAGTCACAATTTCTTATCTTCTATCAACATAATTATAAATAGGTATTAAAATAAAACTATATATTAAGTAGATAGGTAGGTACATATAGGTATATATCACAAGTAAACACATTACTGACCAGTGAAGATGAGTGTGTAGAAAGCTTTCGGGTCAGCGTTGAAGGATACGCTGGGCTGGTCCTTCACCTGCGTGGGGGTTAGCTCATTGCCCTGGGAGGCGATTGCTCCACTGGGGTACTTCAACTGAAAATTTAATCCCAATATTAGGGCGTTTAAGCGCTCTGGCCACTTTATCAAATGATAAAGGTGGCAAAATATCAAAAGCTCCCCTGTACCGGACAATCCGCATTGTCAAGTTCATGACTTCGGATATATTTTCGTACGGTCTGCGTGAATTCGTAAAGATATATAAATGTAGCAAGTTACAAATAAGTTTTACAAATTGTAATGTGTAAGTGATTAATGTAAGACTTATAATCTTGTGCATAAATTACTTAGGTACTCAAAATAAAAACTTCTTTTTTCCAACAGTTGTCGGTAAATAACGTATCTCTTATAAATAATAAATAATAGGACCCAAATTTTGGACACCTACAGTTTTTAGGTTTAGTTTATGAAGCTGCTTGTTACCTCAATGTTGAGTGTGGGTGGTGTCGGAATGACATCAGGCACGATCTCGCTCGCCTCAAACGCTTGCGCTACCAGAGACATGACTACTAAAAAAATATCAATAGTTAGTACCCAGAATTAATAACATCTCTATTGAAGTTATAAAGGAAAAATTCGACCGCGGGCAAGATTCGAACCTGCGTCTTCTGGTTAGGTACACCAGACGAGTTGGTCTTTATAATCCTTCTTAAACATTTTCGGCACGCCTGTACACAAATTTGAAAATATACAATAGAGTTTTGCGTAATTTAAAAGTAGGATCAGTTGCCTAAAGAAAAATAATAAATAAAGTCAATTGGTCAACTCATCCCGCGGGATGAGATAAGAGCGGGATGAGCTTACCAAAGAGCCCTATGACCACTAAGCCACCGCGACACCTACCCGTCATGTCGAATTTTGCCTTCGCATTGTGAATTTACGTCTATAAGGTGACGTCAGTGACACCTATTGAAAAGGTGCTTGCTTAATAACTTTAAAATCTTAGCATGGAAATGCCAAAAAAAAATACAAAAAGATAGTTATCTCTATTGAAATTTGCGCTGGAAGAAAGACTGTATTAATCAAGTTAACTGTATGTATGAAATGTAGGTATGATGTATAGTCGACCACAATTTTATGGTCGACTATACATCATACCTTTACCATATTTGACAAAAATTTCTATTCAAATTAAATTTCATTAAGACTCATTATGACATTGTCACTTGGCAAAAATAGGCCTTGTTGTTATTATGATATGCAAACAACATGCACTCTAAGGTTTGTAAAGCAATTTTGTGGTCGACTATACCGTAACTATTACGCGTGGAGTACCTAGTGTGGGGAACACAATAGATCGTAATTCATGTCGACTCAATGTAAAAGAAAAGATTCTTTAGCGCGACTGCCACGCTAGAGGTCCTGGATTCGATTCCAAGGTCGAGCAAAGTGTTATTGGGGTTTTCTATGGAATTCTCAGTAGCAGCTTGGAGTTCGAATATATTGTACCCAGTTTATGCCAATAGGCTCGCCCTCTATAAAATAGCGGGGAAGTGTGGTTGTACATTAGTACCTACACCTCTGCCTGACCCTTCGGTGAACACAGGCGTGATACCTATGTTATGTTATGTAATATTAGATTAAAGTTCCTATCTCGATCTACTTACATACCTAATTATGTTCAAATTGCTATCAGGTACATTTACATACGAGTATTCTTACCATTGCTAACTCATTCTTACTCACCTAGGTACTATTAAATCAAGAAACTATTTTCTATGAATTGAGAAAACAAAGAAAAATATAAGTATGATTTTAGTTGTCGGTACCTACAATCAAAACATTTTATTACGGTTATAAACCAAAACAATACTTATTCCAATCACTATTTAATTAGATATTTTTAATTGTGTACTTTTATCTAAGTAAGTATTTTTGGTGCCTACCTACTTTTAATTGTGTACTAATAATTAAGTATTACCTATAGAATTATTCTTTCTAAGAAACAAAGTCTGTAAATAACTGCGAATAAAATATACTCATACCCAATTTCGAAAGGTTTCTATTAAACTATTTTCTATATAACTTTTCTTCTTGTAAACACACGTTTGCGATTAAAATTGTAGACAAATAATAATAAATGATTGCCGACTGTATGATAAATTCAAGATTAGATTCAACACAATATCCTACCTTTTTGTACGACTGCTTCAACAACACTGAATAAAGCACCTCATGAAATTTACATAACACAATTTATGATTTTATACACAATCGAAATGCACGTGAACCATTTACTGGCCATCTCTTTTTTATCACCGCATTAGAAAGGGACAAACTTACAGAGCAACAAAACATCACTCAATTCAAATTATAAGACCCTCTGTTATTTAAGATTAATTACTATTCATGATAAAATTATGATAACCCTGACATTGTCCTCGAAATTTCTGATAGTAGTCGGTAAAAATAATTATTGTAGGTAACGATTTGCAATCAACAATCATATCACTGTTTACATTAAATATATTTATTTGCAATTAAAATAATATGTTATCATGCATATTTTTATGATAATACCTATACTCTGCCAAAATATTATGAAGGTATTTCTGACAAGGTATGCTTATCAGGAATCCCATGGCTACCGGCTACCTGGTCGCCTTTTTTTTATAGTACGGAAAATTCTCATGGATCGTCGCCACCAGGGTAATATCGGACTCGTACCGAATAAAAACCACACTTGCCTTCACCTGCCCTATAGCCATGGCCATGGGATCCGTGAAATTCTCCAGGACCACGGCAGGTTGTGGTCGCTGGACCTCTTCGAGGCCCTGCCTCGCATCCTAATTGAAGGCATAAAGCGCCTACCGGGGCCATTATCTGGTCGGACGGTGGAACCCCCAATTCAACCACCCGCAGTGCACAGCTCGTGGAGGCCGGCGTTTCTTCTCAGAGGTCGTCAGCTAGGAAATGCCGGCTCCATCTAGTTTTAATTAATAATTAGTAATAAATGTCATTGATCATGTAACAATAAAAAATGTAGGGTAGCTGTCTAAATGTAATTATATTATCAAGACGCCCACCACCTCAGTCTACCCGTGACCATGGACGCTATAATGGGTCCAAAACGTCGGGATTCATAATATCAATATACGCGATAAAATCCGTAAAAAGTAGTTTTATTTCAAAATACAAAACTAGTCATTCTTGCTTGTTTAAACAACAAACCATTATGCAGGACGCTATTATTTTGTAAAATGTTATAAAATAATAATAAAAAGTCAACATTTATAGATAATAACTTACAAAGGCAGGACAACTCTGTGGTGTCGACTGTCGAGCTAACCACAACTATATCTGTGGTAAAAACAGATCATAAATCTCAAAACAAGTGACGCATAACATACCTACATACACTCTTTTCCCCGAGGGGTATGCAGAAACTAAAGAACGCCACTTGCTACGGTTCTTGCATAATTCTTTTGCTTCGTCCACATTCAAACATCTTGTCATAAATACACGCCGGTTGCAAGTACTACGCCCCTGACCTATTTACTGATGTATTTACCTATGTAATGCATATGTACTCCTTATGTACTCCTTATGTACTCCTTATGTACTGCTTATGTACTCCTTATGTACTCCTTATGTACTCCTTATGTACTCCTTATGTACTCCTTATGTACTCCTTATGTACTCCTTATGTACTACTCATATACTCCTTATGTACTCCTTATGTACTCCTTATGTACTCCTTATGTACTCCTTATGTGCTCCTTATGTACTCCTTATGTACTCCTCATGTACTCCTCATGTACTCCTTATGTACTCCTTATGTACTCCTTATGTACTCCTTATGTACTCCTTATGTACTCCTTATGTACTCATTATGTACTACTCATGTACTCCTTAGAATAGAATAGAATAGAATAGAATAGAATAGCTTTATTTCTCAGTATATGGTACATTGAGGTCTTACATTTAACATTGATTCACATATACTACCATTGCTGGTGTAGAAATATTAAATAAACTATGCATGCAAATCATAATCACTTACATTATAAAAACAGATTACAATGTTATTAATTTATTATACTAAAATTGAGCACTTGATTATTTATGATTGCAATAAAATAATAAAATAACAATGTCAAAAAAAAAAAAAAAAAAAAAAAAATAACCTAAAAATGCAATGTCAAAATTAACGATTACAATTACAATTTAGTTTATCAATATCAAAATTTTTGATTCAGAAATTCGTTCACTGAATAAAAACACTTGTCTAAGAGCCAAGAATAAATGTTACTTTTCAATTTATCAATTGGTAACATTCTGAGATCCGGTGGCAATTTATTATAAATTTTAATTGCCATACAGTAGACATTTCTTGTATATAAATGTAATCGTTGGGCCGGTACAAGCAATCTGCCTGGATTTTTGTTTTGCAGTCTAACTGAGATTTGTTCATTTACTGGAAACAAATGAGGGTATTTTTTAACAAATAAACAAATTTCAAATATATATAGGCAAGGGAGTGGAAGTATTTTTAATTCTTTAAATAATGGTCTGCAATGGTCGAGATATTCTGCTCCGCTTATGGCCCTGATACATTTTTTTTGTACAATGAATGCTCTTTCCACATCTACTGAATTACCCCATATAACTAGACCATAACGCAATACTGATGAAACATACCCATGATAAGCACTTAGGACTGTTTTTTTGCTGGATACCAGTCTTAGTTTTCTAAGGGCGTACACGAATTTATCAAGCTTGGTGCAAACTCTGTCTACATGTTCTTTCCAGTCCAGTTTGTTGTCAATTACTATACCCAAAAATAAAGCAGATTGTCCTGGTTCTAGAATTGAATTATTATGTCGTATTGTTACAGGTATCACTGTCGAATTACATGTTTGAAATTGAATTAATTTTGTTTTTTCAATATTAACATGAAGATTATTATCTCCTAGCCATTTCATTGCATTAATTAACTCATTGTTAGTGTCAGTTTCTACGTCGGCTTTATTTAAACATTTTATTGTCAATGTAGTATCGTCAGCAAATTGTATACATTCTTGTTTTAGAGATTTACTTATGTCATTTATGTATAATATAAATAGCTGCGGTCCCAACACACTTCCCTGTGGGACGCCAGAATTGTTATTTTTTAGTTCTGAACTATATGTCATCTTAACATTATTTACTATTTTAGAAATAACAGTTTTCTGTTGACGATTAGACAAATAGCTTTTAAGCCAATCATGCGCCTTTCCCCTTATTCCATATCTTTCTAGTTTGTAGAGCAGTCGTTTGTGTGAGACAAAATCGAATGCTTTGCTCATGTCTAAAAATACTGATAGAGCAGACATTTTGCTATTCAGTGCTTCTGTTATTAATTTTACCAAAGAAAAACAAGCTAGTGCCGTTGAACTGTTTTTCCTAAAACCAAACTGACTTTCATTAATTATATTATGTTTATTTATGAAACTACTTATTTTACCATGCATTGCCTTTTCAAATATTTTTGCAAAGATTGGTATCAATGTAATAGGTCTATAATTACCCATATCAGTATGGTTACCTTTTTTGAATAATGGTTTAATTATAGATTCTTTTAGCCTATTTGGGAAAATACCTTCTTCAAATGAGAGATTAATTAGGTAGCTAAGTGGAGTTGCTATGATATTCGCACTTAATTTAATTATCTTTGTGGTTACTTCGTCATATCCGGTAGAATTTGTGTTATTTAAAGAATTAATAATTTTTATAATGTCTGTTTCACTCACTGGAGTCAAGAATAAAGTATTTATATTATTATCAATGTCAATATTATTATATATGTCATGATTATTGTTGAAATTCTTTTTACGTGTCAGTTCAATGAAATATGTATTAAATTGGTTGCATATTGTTTTGGGATCATCAACTATTTTGTCATTAATTATTAATTCTTTAATGTCATTTTTGTTAATATGATTGCTTATGTTATTTTTTATGATGGACCATGTCGCTTTACATTTATTTTTAGAATTATTAAAAAAGTTGTTGTTGTTTATTTGTTGCGATTTTGATATGCATTTTTTTAAGATTTTAGTGTAATTATGGTACTTTCTCCTGTGATAACCTTTACTTATAGCATTATGTTGGTATTCGTAAAATAACATTCTCTTTTTTATGCATGATATTTTTATGCCTTTACTGAGCCATTTATTTTTTATTGGTTTAGTATTTTTTTTAACACGTATTTCAGGAAAACATAGTTTGTAAAACAGCGTGTAAAGGTCATGGAATATATTGAAAGCCTTATTGGAGTCTTTTTCATCGTATATTTCACTAAAACTTAAGGCTGTTAAACATTCTATAAATTTTTGTATGTTGCTCTCATTGTAATCTCTCTTTGTGTCATACCAGAACTTTATGTTTGACTTATTATTAATTTTATGAAGGTAGAATGTTAATGATTGGCCGGTGTCATGATCGGAGAGAGCTAAATTATGTATATTGATTTTCCAATCAATCATAGGAATATTACTGGCTATTTGGTCTATGCTAGTATTTTTCCTAGTAGCCATTTTAACATGAGGTAAAAGGTTAAAATTATTTAGAAGAGATATTAATTCCTTGGAATATTTATTGTCTTTTAATACATCTATATTCCAATCACCGCACAAAATGATATTTTTTCTACCTTTGTGAGTTACTATACGTAATAACATTTCAAGCTTTAGAAAAAATATAGTTATATCGGAACCCGGAGTTCTATATATGCAGACCACAATTAAATTATGGTTTATCACTTCTATGCCACAGTATTCGAAACAGAAATCAACAGCTAGTTTATTACCTAGATGCAAAGGACTAAAAATTAAACCTTCTTTGACTAAAATACAAGTACCACCCCGTTTCTTCCCATTTCTTGTGTAACTGGCAGCTAAACGGTAGTTTGTTAGTACTAAATTACTTTCATGGCCCGATTTTATGAAAGTTTCACACAAACAAATAAAATCTATATCACCAATTTGGTTTGACAAGTCAGTAATTGTGATTTCGAATAGATCAATTTTGTTTAATATTCCGGCTATGTTTTGGTTAAAGAGTATAAATTTTTGTTTTTCTGTATTACTTTCAATTACCTTTTTACGTAACGGTACGAAAAAAATTTGTTTCGGGTTTTTTTGAATTTGGTGAATCATACGGAATTGGGAAGGTTTTCATATCAAATAGAAGGCGATGGTAAATACTTTCGTAAACACGTTTTAAGCCAAGTTTGTTTATTTTGCCCGTCTTATATGAGAATGTTTCATTTGATAAGTCACGGTTACTGTCGAAAAAATAAGCATAATTTTGATTTTCTATGTCCATGCAAAGTAAACTATTAAACATCTCTACCTTATAATTATGTATCAAAGCCCCTTGGATATAAGTGGGACAGCATATAATAACATTAGTATGAGTTATATTTGTAAAAGTTTTCCTAATAAGCCTGATAATTTCAATAGATTGTTCACTGCCTTTTAAATCTTCTTCCCCGATCATAACAATACAATAGTCATTTAAAGTATAATGCTGCACTTTAGTCATCACATTTGATAAAATATTTTTTAAACTACTGTTGCGTGATAGGTAATGACAGTACTCGAAGTGTTGGCCGAAGGTGTTTCCTAATATTTCTAGGGTACCGTCGTCGTGGTTGCAATTACTGAGAATGCATAGTTTTCTTGTGGGTCTTTTCTCTTTTCTTATTATTCGTTGGTCTAATTGTGTTCTCTTGTGAGTATCAACTTCTTTTCTAGTGTAGTTTTTACTTCCAGTAGACCTTTCAAATGTGTCGGTTTGTGTTTGTTTATCCTGTTTTTGATTGTTTAATGTTACAGTTTTTTCTGATAATTTACTATATATTGAACTACAACTAACTTGTTTGGATAAGTTATTATTCTTAGGCGGTAAACCATCGTTCAGTAATCGTTGATTGTAATACTCAGGTCCATCAGATTCGGGTAAATTGGTGTCCGACGTCATGCTATCATTAATATTTATTTGCGATTTATCCGAAGAAGGCGATTCGGATAGTACACATGGATCATGTTCTTCTTGGCCTAATGATAAAACACGTAGATTGTCTGTAATAGAGCGCCTAACTCGTTTTCTTGCCGACAATAATTGCAATCTTTGTGACTTAACAGGGCTGGTACAAAGATCTTTTAGTGTATTAATTTGAAGTTGCTGTCGCACTACTGTTTCGTTAAGTTTGTTATTTTCACATATAATATTCTCCAATTCATTTCGAGTAATTTCAAGTTGTTCTTTTAATTGTAATATTTCTACCTTCATTTCTTCCAAGTCATTATTGCTTATACCCATTGATTGGTCAAGACTTCTTGTGTTCAAGTCAGAGTTTGTTTTATCCAATGATGAGTCATTACTCAGTGAATCTATTGACTTCGATCTAAACAACTGCTTTCGTCGTCGCAATGTTACGTTGTGGTTTTTTTCAGTAGACATCGTTTTATTACTCAGTAAATTATTAAACAACATTCAAAAAGAATCTCAGATCGCTGGGATCGAACTTGAACAACGTCGTTCGTTATGCTAATCCAGTGCGTTGTAGACAGGACTATTTGCACAGTTGATGTACCAGTTGAATTTATGCACCTTAATGTAGATGCAAAATTTTTGAAATGTTCAGTGGCGGTTAGTATGATTCATGCATTAGGAATTTTTTGCACCGTCTCACGTTATTTTGTATTTTGTTTTTATGCACTTAGTTTGATAAAAGCACTATTTTTCACTTAATTAAATACGTTTGTCCATTTTTACGGATTGTTTAAGGTTATTTTTCACTTTTTTATCATAATTCACTTGTTTGTTGTCACTGTTTATAACATCATAACTTTATAAGTTTTAACTTTTTTTTTCCAGGTATCTAATATTGTCCACGTATAATTTGCACTTAACTTTAGGCTTTAGTAAATAGTCAACTTCAAAAAGAGTAATATAACTATTTTTAAAATATTTTTTTATACAGAACGTCACAGGGATCGAGCTCACAGCTAAGCGCGTGCTATTTATGTTTTATGTATTCTTTCTATCCTTATGTACTCTTTATGTACTCTTTATGTACTCCTTATGTACTCCTTATGTACTCCTTATGTACTCCTTATGTACTCCTTATGAACTCCTTATGTGCTCCTTATGTACTCCTTATGAACTCCTTATGTACTCCTTATGTACTCCTCATATTTTCCTTATGTACTCCTTATGTACTCCTTATGTACTCCTAATAGAATCTTTATGTACTCCTTATGTACTTCATATTTACTACTAATGTACTCCTTATGTACTACTCATGTACTCCTTATGTACTACTCATGTACTCCTTATGTACTCTTTATGTACTCCTTATGTACTCCTTATGTACTACTCATGTACTCCTTATGTACTCCTTATGTACTCCTTATGTACTCCTTATGTACTCCTTATGTACTCCTCATGTTTTCCTTATGTACTCCTTATGGACTCCTAATGGAATCTTTATGTACTCCTTATGTACTCCTTATGTACTACTCATGTTCTCCTTATGTACTCCTTATGAACTCCTTATGTACTCCTTATGTACTCCTCATGTATTCCTCATGTACTCCTCATGGACTCCTAATGGAATCTTTATGTACTCCTTATGTACTCCTTATGTACTCCTTATGAACTCCTTATGTGCTCCTTATGTACTCCTTATGAACTCCTTATGTACTCCTTATGTACTCCTCATATTTTCCTTATGTACTCCTTATGTACTCCTAATAGAATCTTTATGTACTCCTTATGTACTTCATATTTACTACTAATGTACTCCTTATGTACTACTCATGTACTCCTTATGTACTACTCATGTACTCCTTATGTACTCTTTATGTACTCCTTATGTACTCCTTATGTACTACTCATGTACTCCTTATGTACTCCTTATGTACTCCTTATGTACTCCTCATGTTTTCCTCATGTACTCCTTATGGACTCCTAATGGAATCTTTATGTACTCCTTATGTACTCCTTATGTACTCCTTATGAACTCCTTATGTGCTCCTTATGTACTCCTTATGAACTCCTTATGTACTCCTTATGTACTCCTCATATTTTCCTTATGTACTCCTTATGTACTCCTAATAGAATCTTTATGTACTCCTTATGTACTTCATATTTACTACTAATGTACTCCTTATGTACTACTCATGTACTCCTTATGTACTACTCATGTACTCCTTATGTACTCTTTATGTACTCCTTATGTACTCCTTATGTACTACTCATGTACTCCTTATGTACTCCTTATGTACTCCTTATGTACTCCTCATGTTTTCCTTATGTACTCCTTATGGACTCCTAATGGAATCTTTATGTACTCCTTATGTACTCCTTATGTACTCATCATGTACTACTCATGTACTCCTTATGTACTCTTTATGTACTCCTTATGTACTCCTTATGTACTACTCATGTACTACCTATGTACAACCTGTGTACTCTTTGTGTACTACTTCTGTAATTCTTATGTACTCCCTATGTACTCCTTATGAACTCCTTACGTACTCCTTATGTACTCCTTATGTACTCCTCATGTTTTCCTTATGTACTCCTAATGGAATCTTTATGTATTCCTTATGTACTTCTTATTTACTACTTATGTACTCCTTATGTACTACTCATGTACTCCTTGTGTACTCTTTATGTACTCCTTATGTACTCCTTATGTACTCCTTATGTACTACTCATGTACTCCTTATGTACTCTTTATGTACTCCTTATGTACTCCTTATGTACTACACATGTACTACCTATGTACAACATGTGTTTTCTTTGTGTACTACTTCTGTAATTCTTATGTACTCCCTATGTACTCCTTATGTACTCCTTATGTACACCTTATGTACTCCTTATGTACTCCTTATGTACTCCTTATGTACTCCTTATGTACTCCTTATGTACTCCTCATGTACTCCTTATGAACTCATTATGTATTCCTTATGTACTCCTTATGTACTCCTTATGTACTCCTTATGTACTACTCATGTACTCCTTATGTACTCCTTATGTACTACTCATGTACTCCTTATGTACTCTTTATGTACTCTTTATGTACTCCTTATGTACTACTCATGTACTCCTTATGTACTCCTTATGTACTCCTTATGTACTCCTTATGTACAACTCATGTACTCCTTATGTACTCCTTATGTACTCCTTATGTACTCCTTATGTACTCCTTATGTACTCATCATGTACTACTCATGTACTCCTTATGTACTCTTTATGTACTCCTTATGTACTACTCATGTGCTACCTACGTACAACCTGTTTACTACTTCTGTAATACTTATGTACTCCTTATGTGCTCCTTATGTACTCCTTATGTACTCCTTATGTACTCCTTATGTACTCCTCATATTTTCCTTATGTACTCCTAATAGAATCTTTATGTACTCCTTATGTACTTCATATTTACTCCTTATGTACTCCTTATGTACTCCTTATGTACTCCTTATGTACTCATCATGTACTACTCATGTATTCCTTATGTACTCCTTATGTACTCCTTATGTACTCCTTATGTACTACTCATGTACTCCTTATGTACTCTTTATGTACTCCTTATGTACTCCTTATGTACTCCTTATGTACTACACATGTACTACATAGGTACATGTACATAGGTACAACCTGTGTTTTCTTTGTGTACTACTTCTGTAATTCTTATGTACTCCTTATGTACTCCTTATGTACTCCTTTTGTACTCCTTATGTACACCTTATGTACTCCTTATGTACTCCTTATATACTCCTTATGTACTCCTTATGTACTCCTTACGTACTCCTTATGTACTCCTTATGTACTACTCATGTACTCCTTATGTACTCTTTATGTACTCCTTATGTACTCCTTATGTACTACTTATGTACTACCTATGTACAACCTGTGTACTCTTTGTGTACTACTTCTGTAATTCTTATGTACTCCTTATGTACTCCTCATGTACTCCTTATGTACTACTTATGTTCTCCTTATGTACTCCTTATGTACTCCTTATGTACTCCTTATGTACTCTTTATGTACTCCTTATGTACTACTCATGTACTCCTTATGTACTCCTTATGTACTCCTTATGTTCTCCTTATGTACTCCTTATGTACTCCTTATGTACTCCTTATGTACTCATTATATATTCCTTATGTACTCCTTATGTACTCCTTATGTACTACTCATGTACTCCTTATGTACTCTTTATGTACTCTTTATGTACTCCTTATGTACTACTCATGTACTCCTTATGTACTCCTTATGTACTCCTTATGTACTCCTTATGTACTCCTTATGTACTCCTTATGTACTCCTTATGTACTCCTTATGTACTCCTTATGTACTCCTTACGTACTCCTTATGTACTCCTTATGTACTACTCATGTACTCCTTATGTACTCTTTATGTACTCCTTATGTACTCCTTATGTACTCCTCATGTTTTCCTTATGTACTCCTAATGGAATCTTTATGTATTCCTTATGTACTTCTTATTTACTACTTATGTACTCATTATGTACTCCTTACGTACTCCTTATGTACTCCTTATATACTACTCATGTACTCCTTATGTACTCCTTATGAACTTCTTATGTACTCCTTATGTACTCCTCATGTTTTCCTTATGTACTCCTTATGGACTCCTTATGTACTCCTTATGGACTCCTAATGGAATCTTTGTGTACTCCTTATGTTCTTCTTATTTACTACTTATGTACTCCTTACGTACTACTCATGTGCTACCTACGTACAACCTGTTTACTACTTCTGTAATACTTATGTACTCCTTATGTGCTCCTTATGTACTCCTTATGTACTCATTATGTACTCCTCATGTTTTCCTTATGTACTCCTTATGGACTCCTTATGTACTACTCATGTACTCCTTATGTACTCTTTATGTACTCCTTATGTACTCCTTATGTACTACTCATGTACTCCTTATGTACTACTCATGTACTCCTTATGTACTCCTTATGTACTCCTTATGTACTCCTCATGTACTCCTTATGTACTCCTTATGTACTCCTTATGTACTCCTTATGTACTCCTTATGTACTACTCATGTACTCCTTATGTACTCCTTATGTACTCCTTATGTACTCCTTATGTACTCCTTATGTACTACTCATGTACTCCTTATGTACTCCTTATGTACTCCTTATGTACTCCTTATGTACTTCTTATGTACTCCTTATGTACTCCTTATGTACTCCTTATGTACTCCTCATGTACTCCTTATGTACTCCTTATGTACTCCTTATGTACTCCTTATGTACTCCTTATGTACTACTCATGTACTCCTTATGTACTACTCATGTACTCCTTATGTACTCCTTATGTACTCCTTATGTACTCCTTATGTACTCCTTATGTACTCCTTATGTACTTCTTATGTACTCCTTATGTACTCCTTATGTACTCCTTATGTACTCCTCATGTACTCCTTATGTACTCATTATGTATTCCTTATGTACTCCTTATGTACTTCTTATGTACTCCTTATGTACTCCTTATGTACTCCTTATGTACTCCTCATGTACTCCTTATGTACTCCTTATGTACTCCTTATGTACTCCTTATGTACTCCTTACGTACTCCTTATGTACTCCTTATGTACTACTCATGTACTCCTTATGTACTCTTTATGTACTCTTTATGTACTCCTTATGTACTCCTTATGTACTCCTTATGTACTCCTTATGTACTCCTTATGTACTCCTTATGTACTCCTTATGTACTCCTTATGTACTCCTTATGTACTACTCATGTACTCCTTATGTACTCCTTATGTACTCCTTATGTTCTCCTTATGTACTCCTTATGTACTCCTTATGTATTCCTTATGTACTACTCATGTACTCCTTATGTACTCCTTATGTACTCCTTATGTACTCCTTATGTACTCCTTATGTACTCCTTATGTACTCCTTATGTACTCCTTATGTAATCCTTATGTACTACTCATGTACTCCTTATGTACTCCTTATGTACTCCTTATGTACTACTCATGTACTCCTTATGTACTCTTTATGTACTCCTTATGTACTCCTTATGTACTACTCATGTACTCCTTATGTACTCCTTATGTACTCCTTATGTACTACTCATGTACTCCTTATGTACTCCTTATGTACTACTCATGTACTCCTTATGTACTCCTTATGTACTTCTTATGTACTCCTTATGTACTCCTTATGTACTCCTTATGTACTCCTTATGTACTCCTTATGTACTCCTTATGTACTCCTTATGTACTACTCATGTACTCCTTATGTACTCCTTATGTACTCCTTATGTTCTCCTTATGTACTCCTTATGTACTCCTTATGTATTCCTTATGTACTACTCATGTACTCCTTATGTACTCCTTATGTACTCCTTATGTACTCCTTATGTACTCCTTATGTAATCCTTATGTACTACTCATGTACTCCTTATGTACTCCTTATGTACTCCTTATGTACTACTCATGTACTCCTTATGTACTCTTTATGTACTCCTTATGTACTCCTTATGTACTACTCATGTACTCCTTATGTACTCCTTATGTACTCCTTATGTACTACTCATGTACTCCTTATGTACTCCTTATGTACTACTCATGTACTCCTTATGTACTCCTTATGAACTCCTTATGTACTCCTTATGTACTCCTCATGTTTTCCTTATGTACTCCTTATGTACTACTCATGTACTCCTTATGTACTCCTTATGTACTCCTCATGTACTCCTTATGTACTCATTATGTACTCCTTATGTACTCCTTATGTACTCCTTATATACTACTCATGTACTCCTTATGTACTCCTTATGAACTTCTTATGTACTCCTTATGTACTCCTCATGTTTTCCTTATGTACTCCTTATGGACTCCTTATGTACTCCTTATGGACTCCTAATGGAATCTTTGTGTACTCCTTATGTTCTTCTTATTTACTACTTATGTACTCCTTACGTACTACTCATGTGCTACCTACGTACAACCTGTTTACTACTTCTGTAATACTTATGTACTCCTTATGTGCTCCTTATGTACTCCTTATGTACTCATTATGTACTCCTCATGTTTTCCTTATGTACTCCTTATGGACTCCTTATGTACTACTCATGTACTCCTTATGTACTCTTTATGTACTCCTTATGTACTCCTTATGTACTACTCATGTACTACCTATGTACAACCTGTGTACTCTTTGTGTACTTCTTCTGTAATTCTTATGTACTCCTTATGTACTCCTTATGTACTCCTTATGTACTCCTTATGTACTCCTTATGTACTCCTTATGTACTCCTTATGTACTCCTTATGTACTACTCATGTACTCCTTATTTACTACTCATGTACTCCTTATGTATTCCTTATGTACTCCTTATGTACTCCTTATGTACTCCTTATGTACTTCTTATGTACTCCTTATGTACTCCTTATGTACTCCTTATGTACTCCTCATGTACTCCTTATGTACTCATTATGTATTCCTTATGTACTCCTTATGTACTCCTTATGTACTCCTTATGTACTCCTCATGTACTCCTTATGTACTCCTTATGTTCTCCTTATGTACTCCTTATGTACTCCTTATGTACTCCTTATGTACTACTCATGTACTCCTTATTTACTACTCATGTACTCCTTATGTATTCCTTATGTACTCCTTATGTAATCCTTATGTACTACTCATGTACTCCTTATGTACTCCTTATGTAATCCTTATGTACTACTCATGTACTCCTTATGTACTCCTTATGTACTCCTTATGTACTACTCATGTACTCCTTATGTACTCCTGATGTACTACTCATGTACTCCTTATGTACTTCTTATGTACTCCTTATGTACTCCTCATGTTTTATTTATTTATTTATTTATTTATGTTAGGGAAACAAACAGCTTATAAATATCTTAATAATAAGTTACAAAATATAAAACTTAAGCCTATAGTTTCCACCTATAAACACAAAGGAAACACTAAAGTATATAATAAGAAAAAGCAAATAAAAAACAAAAAGATGTAATATAGTAAATAAAATTAAAAAAAAAATATATATATATATATATTATGTGTCACGGATTGAGAATTTAATTGAAAAACTCATTCGATATAAGTCGTCGGAACTGATGGGCATTGGTTTCAAAAATGTCAATACGATAATCTTGTATAGCCTTGTTCACGTTTTTGACTATCCGAGGAAAATAGGCATTGGAGCGATAGTTTGTGTCAACGGTTGCAGTGGCTAAACAAGAATGGGTTCTTAGGCGTCTGCTAGGAACAAGTAAGTTAATTTTGCTCAAAAGATCGGGTGAGTCTATATTGCAGTGGGTGATGTCAAGTAAGAAAGTTACATCTGCTGTTTTCCTACGCATATAAAGAGGAAGAATATGATGCCTTCTGCAGCGAGCAGTATAACAATCGTCATGTATTTTTGTTTTAAATTCTAAATATCTTAAAAACCTTTTCTGTATGGATTCGATTTTGGAAGTATACACGTCATATTGGGGATTCCACACCTGACATGCATATTCCAGTATACTCCTGACAAACGAGCAATACAAAATTTTGAGGGTTTTTATATTTTTGAAATTTGTACCAGACCTAATGACGAAACCGAGTGCCCTTGAAGCTTTCTTAACAATGGATTCAACGTGGTCATCAAATAATAATTTGGAATCGTGAATTACTCCGAGATCTCTTATATGATTCACTTTTGACAAATTCTTCTGTTTGAGCATGTAATTAAAAACAATTGGATTGCGTTTCCTAGTGAAAGTGATTGAGGAACATTTTGAAACATTGAGGTCCAATTTATTGCATTCACAATATTGTTCCAGTCTGGTGAGGTCTTCTTGTAGCAATAAGCAGTCGTTTAAACTATTTATTTGTTTTAATACTTTCATGTCATCAGCATATAAAAGAAAATTAGAATGTCGAAAGCAGTTCTTGATATCATTAATAAAAATAATAAATAACAGAGGACCAGTAAGAGAGCCTTGAGGTACCCCAGATGGAATGGAAACCCATTCAGATTGAAATCCATTTATAGCAACAGCCTGGGTGCGATTGTTTAAGTACGACTCAAACCATTTAAGTAGGTTTCCGTACACTCCTACTAGTTGCAATTTGGAGAGAAGGATTTCATGATGTATGCAATCGAAAGCCTTGCTGTAATCTGTAAATATTACATCAACTTGCCCACCAGCGTCCATACCTGAAGAAATAAAGTCATTGGACAAAATGAGATTAGTAACTGTGGATCGTTTCTTAAGAAAACCATGCTGTTCGTTTAAAAATGAATGAGAAAGTACTGCATAACATTGCTTATGTATAATTTTTTCGAATATTTTCACAAAGATACACAATTTGGAGATTGGTATAGTTTGATATCTCATTATGGTCACCCTTTTTAAATATGGGTGTTACAAAAGCTGACTTCCAAATATTTGGAACTATACCTTCCGCGATAGAGCGTTTATAGAGGATACTGAGCGGGGCAACGAGTCCATGAGCACATTTGACGATAAACGCTGGTGGGAGTCCGTCGGGTCCAGCACCTTTACTAAGATCCAATGACGTAAGTAACTTTAACAACTCTTCGCCGTTTATTTCAACACTGGATATATAATTATTTGAGCCGATTGGGTAAGACGTGTTTATGCTATTGACCACAGATTCCGCGGATAAATATGTGGACTGAAAATAGGTTGCAAACAAGTTACATACTGTCTGCCCACTGTCTGCGGTAGCATTACCATAATGCATAATGGAAGAGAATTGACTTTTTCCACCGCGCGTTGACTTAATGAAAGACCAAAAAGCCCTCGGATTGTTTTCGGAAATACTTTTTTCAATTTTGTTAACATAAGTAAGATAACATTCCTTATCTAACTCTTTTGCCCTGGCTCTTAGCAAAGAATAAGTTCGGTAGTCTTCAAGATTGCCGTATACTTTATATTTATCAAAAAATTTTCGTTTCTCATTTAAAACTTTCTTGAGTGCTAAACTGTACCAAGGAGGGGACTTATTTTTATCTGATACGAACTTCTCCCTTAATTCAAACAAAGTGTTATAAAAAATATCAATGGCAGTCTCCAGCGGGCAATTCTGTAGCTTCTGCAACCACGCAGTACTATCGAGCTCCTTACATATTGCACTGTAATTTCCACGAGCAAAATAATATTTAAGTCTCCGTTTGGATTCCAAATGAGTATATGTACAAGAATGGATATTAATTAATAAGGCCCTGTGATGAGCGTCCTCTGGAACCAATGGGTCATCACTATGTAAGACTTCTACACTCTCAGTAGCAAAAATAAGGTCTAAGAGTCTGTCATTTAGGTTTAGGACGTGATTATATTGTAGCAAATTGCACTGAGTAATAATATCAAAAAATAGTTGTTGTCCTGCTCCTTGAATAATTGTAGGCATCAAATACGATGAACTATCATTATTGGCAGTCCAGACCACGTTGTTTAAATTAAAATCACCCGTAATTAAGAATTTGTCGTTTGGGTGGTTCATAAATATGTCATTTAATTTGTTGGAGAAGTTTATAAGCTGTTGAGTGAAAGTATTGCCTTGATTTTGTGAAACTAAATATAATATACAAATATGAATTTTATAGGAATTCCGTGTTTTATTGTTGATTGTGATAGTAATCCAAAGATCTTCTGCTGATGAGCTCCAGTCTGGCTTGGTAGAAACGGGAAAACTATTGTTTACTGCCACTAGGACGCCTCCACGTGTCTGATCCGTGGATTCGTAATCCCTGTCACGTCTGAAGACAAAATACCTATCATCAAACAGTTCACGGTTGTTAATTCCCTCGAGTAACCACGTTTCGGTTATTAGTATAATGTCAAAAGAATGCGAATATACATTCATTTTAAATAAGTGTGTCTTGCTTCGCAGTCCTCTAGCATTTTGATAATATGCTTGCAACGTCATCAATCAAATAATTCTATTAATTTAATACGCGTGTATAAATAATAATAAAAAATAAAAACAATAATGGTTAATTAATAATGTGTATAAAATATTAAAATAATTATGAACTAGTAGGTGTATAAGGCCGCTATTTATTGAGTTTATAATTAATTTATTAATTAGATTAATATAGGGCTGTGAAAAGGCGTAAAATAAACAAAACTCATAAAAAATGAACCCAAAAGCAACAGAAACAGCGTTAACAAATAATATCGATCCCATAAAAAAATAAAAAACGTGATTTCGTAATACTAAGTGATTAATTACTGTAAAAAATAAGATTAAAGTACTATACGAAACAAATATAAGACATGCTTGAAGAATTATTTCGCAGTTGACACAAACTATCGAATAATGCAGATCCGTATCTGAAATACCTGAACACTCCGACATAATAAGTATACAATAAAGCTCGTTATAAGCAGGACTTCTCAATCCGTGGTGTTTACAAGTTAAACAAAATGAAGTGAAACAATATGTAAAATTAAAATAGGAGAATGTTAACATATTTTTAAAAGATCTTTTTCCGTTTGAATTACGAATGTTTTGGATGTTGAAGATTTTCTTGCTAAGATCTTGCAATGCTTGACCCATAAAAACTGGAAGTTACTGTCCTTTGCCAACGATTTAGCTTTGGCTAGTAAATTCTTATAGTAGAGCGTCAGGTGATCATTGACATAAACAGTGCCGTCTGTGGGATAGCCAAGTAACTGTAATGTTACACTTTTGAAATTCCGTGAAGCCGCAATAAAATCCTCTTTAGTGTATCGATTGACAAAAGAAACAATAATTGACTTCATGGAGTTAGGTTGAGGTTGACGAGAAGCAACTCTTGTGATGAAGTTTATGTCTTCCTTTTTTATAGGGAAATTTACGACTGATCCTATTTTAAGAACAATATCATATAAGTTTTCCCTATGCCTAATCGGTATTCCTTTAATCTCTACGTTGTTGGAACGAGCTCGCTGTTCATTCTCCCGACAATTCTCTGAGATTGCAGATATGTCCGTTTGCAAGGTGGGTATGATAGCTGAAATTTCTTCAATTGCCTTAACGCGCTCTTGCAAACAATTTACGGTATCAGAAAATTTTGCAATAGTATCATTAGCTATAGCGAATGAGGACTGCAAGTTATATAGCTCCGTTTTTATGGTCTTGACGTCTTCCACTAAAGATGATAACGGTGCCAGTTGGTCTTTAATTACTTTTAGTGTTTCTTGGACACTCTCAAGCGTAAGAGTATTTTTGGCAGTTGGAATCGCTAGCGTAAGTGACGGTTTGGGCGACGCAACAGTACTCTTACACTCCGGGCAACGCCATGTCAACTTCCGATCACCCAGTTTACGATAACCATTTTCGGTAATTCCCGAACATGAGAAGTCAAACTGACGCTTGCAAACACTGCAAGTAGCTCCATCTGAGAACGCATCATTACACCTTGCGCAGGTAAACATTGTAATGGTTCACAATAAAGCTTGAGTTCCCTTAGTCGTGTGTCAAAGCTAGTTATATGTAGGTACGAGCGGCAGCAACACACACGGTGATATCAGCGACAGCGAGAAGCAGCAGCAGTGCGTATGTGTGCGTACAAGCGGGCGAGTTGCGGGTTGCCCTAGGTCATGGACCACTGGTCAACGGTCGAAAGTTATTAATTTTACAAATTGTTTTGGATAAATTGTTTTAGATTTTCCTTATGTACTCCTTATGTACTGCTTATGTACTACTCATGTACTCCTTATGTACTCTTTATGTACTCCTTATGTACTACTCATGTACTACCTATGTACAACCTGTGTACTCTTTGTTTACTACTTCTGTAATTCTTATGTACTCCCTGTGTACTCCTTATGTACTCCTTATGTACTCCTCATGTACTCCTTATGTACTCCTTATGTACTCCTTATGTACTCCTTATGTACTCCTTATGTACTCCTTATGTACTCTTTGTGTACTACTTCTGTAATTCTTATGTACTCCCTATGTACTCCTTATGTACTCCTTATGTACTCCTTATGTACTCCTTATGTACTCCTTATGTACTCCTTATGTACTCCTCATGTACTCCTTATGTACTCCTTATGTACTCCTTATGTACTCCTTATGTACTCCTTATGTACTCCTTATGTACTCCTCATGTACTCCTTATGTACTCCTTATGTACTCCTTATGTACTTCTTATGTACTCCTTATGTACTCCTTATGTACTCCTTATGTACTCCTTATGTACTCCTTATGTACTCCTTATGTACTCCTTATGTACTCCTTATGTACTCCTTATGTACTCCTTATGTACTCCTTATGTACTCCTTATGTACTCCTTATGTACTCCTTATGTACTCCTTATGTACTCCTTATGTACTACTCATGTACTCCTTATGTACTACTCATGTACTCCTTATGTACTCTTTATGTACTCCTTATGTACTCCTTATGTACTCCTTATGTACTCCTTATGTACTTCTTATGTACTACTTATGTACTCCTTATGTACTCCTTATGTACTCCTTATGTACTCCTTATGTACTCCTTATGTACTCCTTATGTACTCCTTATGTACTCCTTATGTACTTCTTATGTACTACTTATGTACTCCTTATGTACTCCTTATGTACTCCTTATGTACTCCTTATGTACTCCTTATGTACTCCTTATGTACTACTCATGTACTACCTATGTACAACCTGTGTACTCTTTGTGTACTACTTCTGTAATTCTTATGTACTCTTTATGTACTACTCATGTACTACCTATGTACAACCTGTGTACTCTTTGTGTTCTACTTCTGTAATTCTTATGTACTCCTTACGTACTACTCATGTACTACTTATGTACAACCTGTGTACTCTTTGTGTACTACTTCTGTAATTCTTATGTACTCCTTATGTACTCCTTATGTACTCCTAATAGAATCTTTATGTACTCCTTATGTACTCCTTATGTACTCCTTATGTACTCCTTATGTACTCCTTATGTACTCCTCATGTACTCCTCATGTACTCCTTATGTACTCCTTATGTACTCCTTATGTACTCCTTATGTACTCCTTATGTACTCTTCATGTACTCTTTATGTACTTCTTATGTACTCCTTATGTACTCCTTATGTACTCCTTATGTACTCCTTATGTACTCCTTATGTACTCCTTATGTACTCCTTATGTACTCCTTATGTACTCCTTATGTACTTCTTATGTACTCCTTATGTACTCCTTATGTACTCCTTATGTACTCCTTATGTACTCCTTATGTACTCCTTATGTACTCCTTATGTACTTCTTATGTACTACTTATGTACTCCTTATGTACTCCTTATGTACTCCTTATGTACTCCTTATGTACTCCTTATGTACTCCTTATGTACTCCTTATGTACTCCTTATGTACTCCTTATGTACTCCTTATGTACTCCTTATGTACTCCTTATGTACTCCTTATGTACTCCTTATGTACTCCTTATGTACTCCTTATGTACTACTCATGTACTACCTATGTACAACCTGTGTACTCTTTGTGTACTACTTCTGTAATTCTTATGTACTCTTTATGTACTACTCATGTACTACCTATGTACAACCTGTGTACTCTTTGTGTTCTACTTCTGTAATTCTTATGTACTCCTTACGTACTACTCATGTACTACTTATGTACAACCTGTGTACTCTTTGTGTACTACTTCTGTAATTCTTATGTACTCCTTATGTACTCCTAATAGAATCTTTATGTACTCCTTATGTACTCCTTATGTACTCCTTATGTACTCCTTATGTACTCCTTATGTACTCCTTATGTACTCCTTATGTACTCCTTATGTACTCCTTATGTACTCCTTATGTACTCCTTATGTACTCCTTATGTACTCCTTATGTACTCCTTATGTACTCCTCATGTACTCCTCATGTACTCCTTATGTACTCCTTATGTACTCCTTATGTACTCCTTATGTACTCCTTATGTACTCTTCATGTACTCTTTATGTACTCCTTATGTACTCCTTATGTACTCCTTATGTACTCCTTATGTACTCCTTATGTACTCCTTATGTACTCCTTATGTACTCCTTATGTACTCCTTATGTACTCCTTATGTACTCCTTATGTACTCCTTATGTACTCCTTATGTACTCCTTATGTACTCCTTATGTACTCCTTATGTACTCCTTATGTACTCCTTATGTACTCCTTATGTACTCCTTATGTACTCCTTATGTACTCCTTATGTACTCCTTATGTACTCCTTATGTACTCCTTATGTACTCCTTATGTACTCCTTATGTACTCCTTATGTACTCCTTATGTACTCCTTATGTACTCCTTATGTACTCCTTATGTACTCCTTATGTACTCCTTATGTACTCCTTATGTACTCCTTATGTACTCCTTATGTACTCCTTATGTACTCCTTATGTACTCCTTATGTACTCCTTATGTACTACTTAGGTACTCCTTATGTACTCCTTATGTACTCCCTATGTAAATACTGATGACGATGTTTATGTCACAAAAGCGCAACGAACTGTGGGTCTGTCTCTTATCAGTTCGTCTGCATCTACACCTTTGCCAACTGTTCCGGGAATACAGTATGTGAAGATATTGCATCAAAACATAAGCAGCCATTAAAGACATTATAATCGCCTAACATGTAGGAATTTACCACATAAACAACAGGCGCATGTTACGCCATCATCATACAGGCAAACCGCTGACGAAGCCTGCTCCCAATAATTTCTAATAAACATGTTAAGTGCGTCATTCGCGACACGAGGCAAGTTTAGCCGAATATCCAAAATTGCACAAGACCATTGCGCCATGCTATGCAGGCAGACACTTCTGATACATCATCGATCGGGACAATAGGTTTACTTAGATTTTAATTTCATTATTGTAATAAATTCACTTAAAAATAAATCAGTTTAAAAATAAAATTGGTTTTTTTAAGTTCTCCGGCCGCAGCCTTCGTAATTCGCATATAAATAAAAAACAAAAATATTTTTGATAAACAAATATTTTATTATTTTTCAAAACAAAATCTGAATGGAAACAAGTAGTAACAACAAAAATAAATCAAACAGCGTTATTAATTAATGCACACTCAATAATTAATGCAAACAAAACTTATTCGAAATGTAAATCTAGGCGAATAATTATTATGCCAAACTAATTATGACTTTTATTCAAATAATAATACTTACTGTAATTACAATTTTACAAGTATGAATTATAATTATAACAAACTATTCTAACTAAGTATGTACCTAATAGAAGAAATATAAAAAAAGTTACACTCTTACATTTGTAATTATCCATTATAATTATTTTATGCACAAAAGATTATAAAACTACTAGGTACCTAATAACCTATGAAGAGTTTGACAGATATGCTTTTTTTCTATTCGTATAGGTACCTTATTAAGTCAAACCACACAAAGAGTATAATTAGTAATTTAAGGGAAGTCCAGCATTTTTTTAAAATAAAATGCATAAATCAAAAACCAATATTAGAAAGTTTGAAGAATTTACAAAAATTTTGACGACTAGGATTCCACATTAATTTTATTTTTCAATATCAACATTTGGTGAAGAAGAAATTTATTTTAATAGGTTACAATTTGGAATATGAAAGGTAATTGATATGTTTGGAATTATTCAATATAATATTATAGTAGATAAAAGTAGGTACTTGACAGATAAAGAAAATTCTGCACGTGATTAATGCCAGTAATCAGTCAAATGTATATTGAATATTATATAAACATACGTATGTACTGTTTCATATGCAACGATAACGAACGTAAAAAGAATTCAAGCTTATAACTACTAAAAATAATTTTCAACTTATAAGGACAAATAAAAAAATACATTATTAGATACAATATACAGGTAATATGGAAACTGAGCTTTATAAAATCTTTACATATTTAAAGAAGCAAAAAATTTAAATATAGAAATAAGTACCAACTCGAACAAAACACGTTTAAAATACTGCAACTATATTATTGCCCTTACACACTGTCTATAATATATATTCGTAAAGAATAAATAAATAACAATAAATATTTATTTCGAACATCCATGATTTCTCTGAAACTGACCGACAGCAATCTCTCACACAAAGATTGGTGGCATTTCATAATATAAGCGCAATAAGGGATCGTGTTGCGAATTATAAGCCCACAATACTTCAAGGCTACGTCTCACACTTGTCAAATCACGACAAAATTGCAAGATCATTTTAAAATTATTAATTCGATTATGTGTGCTCGCATAATAACAGTGTGATCAAAATTCATCAACATAAAATTACAAAAAACTTTATGATCGATGGCGACCTCATTTAATTTTGCGAAACTTGTTGACATTAATATCTATAAAACTTACAACTTTTGTCAATTTTGTCGTAATCGAAAATGTATGCATAGGTTTGGATAAAACTTTCTTGACTGTCAGATCAGATTCAAATATTTAAAGAATTTTAACGGGTGAATCTCATTAATTATTGTTGGGATACTTACAGATTCAGTATTGAAAACTACGAAGAGAATACACAGAATCTGAGGACAATCAATCTTCAAAGACCATAAAATATTAAGGATGACACTCGTAATTAAAACTAAACGTTAAATTACGCGTTCATGACTACGGACGCAATTTTAAAATATATTTACACAGAATTCCCGGCCTGACCTCCTCGTTGTAGTTAAACTTTACAAATAAACGTTGACCGATCATATCTACAATCTATTGCTACATTGGATAATATTCTTATAATCAGTCAGTCCATGGATTAATAATGTTAGATACAAACAATTGCACAGGTCTGATCTCACTAATCTATGATACCTGAAAATGTGAATTTATTATTAAATATTAATTTTGAAGTGCCAGCACCAATGGAGACAATACTATATACCCACGAAACGACAGCATTCAAATTGATACTATAGTAGTTAACAAATCTTGAATACCTGTTCACTAGGGAAATCAGACTAGTGTTTACTAAAATCAATATCCAAAATAACATCTATACAACTTGAACGGTAGCAAATGCACTGAATGTTACTTTCTTTGGTGGTTCTGCACTACAGGTCCTCACAACTGACCTTTTTGAGCCATCCTGGCCGTTCATTTTCAACACTGGCTTTAGATTCGCAACGTCACCGTGAGACTGGGCTTTAAATCTACCGATTGTGTTGCTGGGGTTACCTAAATCTCTTAATTTGTTCGTCAAGCCGGTTATTCTGTGTGAAATATTTGTGTAATTGTTCTTCTTAGGATCGATCTGTTGTTTTCTTGGTTCGCTTAACTTCTTAGGTATTTCTAGGCTCTGTAAGGAAGTAAATTTCCTGTGATCGTTATTTAGCAGGTTCCTCTTCATGTCAGTGTTAGGTCGCGGTAGCCGCGGCGGTCGCTGGAGGAAGTTGTTCGGTCTAAATGGCATTGGTGTTAGTTTTGGCTTCTGTTCACTCGGCAGTCGGTAATATTGGGGTACTGGCTCCAATCTTTGGGGTTTCCGCAGCGTCAGCGCCATCGCCATTTTGGTTGGTCTGGCGAGACTGTCGAAGGCCGTCGTTGAGAACTGGGATCGGCTGCTTTTCCACTCTTCACGGTCAGACTCGTAGCCGGTTACTGAAATCGAGAAACGACAATGTTTTTAAAAGAAATCATTATTATTGTTACATGATCGTGTAAGCATACAATATTCAGTAGAATAACATCAATATTATTATAGACTTCCGACGGTAGGGAAATAACAGGATTTCAATACATTCTGTACTATGTAATATTGTTAAACAGATATATAATCTGTTTATCAATATAAATGTAGATTATAGCTCATAAAAATAAATCGTGTTAAAGTGTAGGTCACATTATTGCAAGATGAACCTTCACTTCCTGTCCTTATAATGAAAAATATTTAATAACTATTAACAGATTTTGTTATAAAACGAATGACAGTTTAAGTACATTATTTTGGTGATTGAAGTGATTCCTTGTTATGTAAATTCAACCGAATTGGATGCACGACACGAGTTATATCAGATGTTGGTTCAAATTCGGAACACGCGGTCGCTTCCGTGCCTCTGCGCATACAAATTGGTATCTAACGAGTTTCAAGACATGACAGATGGAGATGACCTAGCCGATCAAACTGCAAGGATGTCGGCTGTTTACAGGAAAATAATCTTTACGTTAATTGAATAAAGTAATTCTTATCAGGATAGTAAAATACCCTATGTTGTTACGACAACTTTTACTTATTATCTAAATACACTTAGGTACTATATTGTTTTTAGGACATTTTGTACACTTCTTAGCTTCTTTCTCTCCTGTCTTCTTTCTCTTCTGATGGTGCATTAGGCATGCGGCCCGTTCAGTCAATAATTAAAAATTCTATCGAGGCCTTAGTGGATTACTGTTTATTTATTTTTCAGGGATTATTTTAGCTGAAGGGTAATTCTGATACTTAAAAAATGTTCAAAGCATAATTCCAAGATAGGTCCAAGAATGGTTTAATTAGAAGTTAAAACTATGGTCGAAAAATGCCTCGAAAGTGATATTTTTGACATGTATGCCACTGAAACTGTACCGAAATTATATTTTGAACATTTTATGTAATAATACCCGTCTGATCGTTGATCAGGCCAATTCCGTCAGTCGCTATATAATGTTTGACCCAGTATAGATTTAGGAAGGAATAATGTGTAATATTAATTATATTAAATGCCTTTTTTTATGTGTAAAAAGAAAGATTTGCTATTCTTTGTTATTTTTCTTCACAATGCTAAATTAATAATCTTGAATATATTATGAATAATATAATATAATAATTATTTTCTTACTCTTGTACTAGCATTAAAACCCTTATCGTTCGATATTATCAAACAAAATCATTGATCAGAGAAATGTACATGCGATTTAAAAGTTCTCATCAGAGATAAGATCTGTGTTTAAAATGGCAAGGTAAAAATATTGTTTCAGTATTAATAACATCAATGTTGAAATATCAGAATGAGTATAGATTAAGAATAGGATCGCCCCCTATTACATGGGATCTAAACATACCGGCGAACTGTGGGTGTACATTAGTACACCTCTGCATGTACGTAAAGATAAAGGAAGGGTTTTTACTTTGTTTTATTATTATATTAATCGGCAAAGACAAAAGAAGTACCAAATTCTCTTCAGTTTGTGAACCAATTGATAGCTTTAATGTTCTCAATAAACATTTAAAAAAAAAAGTTGTTTTTTTAAGAAATTTCGATCCCTGGAGCAGACATACATCAGTCTAAACATGTCATTCATGCGAGTATATTGTATACATAATACAGACTACAATCAGTACCGCATCACCGTTTTCTCTACGGGCTTTGTATAGGTGTACCTCAGGGAACTATACTAGGTCCGCATTCGTTGACCTTCGGTACATCTCAGATACACTTAGCATGTAATTATAATATCTAAAGATCATTTATTTCGCAAGTTTGCCTTCTGAACTCGACCGGCTCACAATTTAACCTTCATATTAACGAGTGAATTTCAATATGGAAGTCGCGATGTGTTCGGAAATTAAATAAGCTTACTACAACTTATATAAGTATAAAGCCTTGATATTTATACTGTCTAGAATTTTTGGTTTATATTAAAGTTTTAGGTATTCTAACATAATATTACATACCATCATGCTTGTATTTAAGAGCAAAATTGTGCCCAATTTTTTTTTTAAATACTACTTATGTGGCAAACAATCATACGGCCCACCTGATGGCAAGCGGTTACCGTAGCCTATAGACGCTTGCAAAACCAGGGGTGTCACTTGCGCGTTGCCGATCCTGTAAAACGAAAGAGGAATAGTTGGGTTGGCAGTATAGGGGTCAAAGTCCCCTCACTGCCAACACAACGTTTCCTCGTGGAACACATCATTCCGGTACCCCCGAACGAACGATTGAGGATTGGAGATTAAGAAGCAGAATCATAAGATCAGTTAGGTAGAGGTGTACCAATACATACCCACCACAGGTATGTTTAGGTCCCATGTAATATGGGGCGAGCTTATCGCCATTAACAGGGCACAAATCCAAACTCTAAGCTGCTATTGAGAATTTTATTGTAAAACACAATAACACTGCTCGACCTGCGAATCGAACGCAGGAACGAATGAGGCAGTACTCGTTTTTTGCAGTTTCTACATACTAATATAAGAGAGGTAGGGCATAGTGGAGTAATTCCACTCAAATTGGAGCTGCCCGACTGTGGAAGTACCTCCGCCTTGCAGAAAATCGAAGTGAAATAACACTGCTTTGAGCTGTGTTGTGTTCCTTACGGTGAGCAAGGTTGCCAGTGCTCCGCGAGGAAACGTTGTATTGGCAGTGGGAGGACTTTGACCCTTATACTGCCAACCCAACTATTCCTATTTCTTTTTACAAGGTCGGCCACGCGCCAGTGATACCCCTGGTGTGGCGAGCTTCTATAGGCTAAGGTAACCGCTTAACATCAGGTAGAGCTTGTTTGCCACCTTATTGGTTTAACATACATATTTGCGGGTTCGCGAATCATAGATTATAAATGTTATATATAATCAATGTTGTATTTGTGTGCAAAAACTATTAGCGTTACATGCAATAAGATATCATGTAGATGCAGGGTTACAGTAATCGTATATGTTACATTATCCAACCATGAAGGGCAGGTTCGATTCCCGCGCGTGTCACTTTACTGCTCGCGCCCGTAACTGACAACTGTTGCATGACATTTGTGTTACTAGGATTTTATTTGCTAACTATATTAATATACTGCAATAAATATATTAATTAATTTTAAGTCAATCTCATTAAGAACTAGCGACCTGCTGGCTTCGGACTTCGGGAAGGAATTATCTTAATGATTGTATCGAAATCCATTGCGTAGTTTAAAAGATCTCAGCATACAGAGGGACAGACAGCGGGATGCGACTTTGTTTTATACATATATTATATATAGATTATGTAGGATCTTATTTATGTAATTTTCTTGCAAATCAGGCTTCTTTACACCAATATTTCGGTTTTTACTCAATTTCAATCTTATTCACTTTTAATTTTAAACTTAAGTCCGCCATCTTGATGCACTGTGAGACAAATAAGTGTTCTGACACAAATTTATTTTTAATTATTCCGTCAAGCTGCATTTGCCGCGGTCAATTTATGGATGGGTAAACATTTTTATTACACTGAGACCTCTATGCTTCAAAAGAGCCGTCGCTCTTGTGGTACCAAACAAGAGCGACGGCTCTTTTGAAGCAAGGTATACGAACATTTATGAAAATCGTTAGCGGTATCTAAAGTCCAAAAAGCAAGTATTGTTAGTTCGTTTGCTTATGGCAGTTGCTGTGTTTAAAATATTGATATTTAGCAGCATCTGATGTGACTTGAAGCTGAAACTTATTTAAGAAACATTTAAGATGATGATGAAGATTAAAGAAAGAGCAATCGTAGCAAAAAAAAATTGAAGATTTACGAACATATTTGGATATTTATTACTCAATAAAACTTTATTGTTATTTCGCCTATTTGTACTAAAATCCTCTTTACTATTATTGCTTCAATTAACTGCAGAAATTCACCAGAAACAAGAACTTTATGTTGTAAGCAATAGAGACTATGATTCTACCTACACCTTTGACATTTTAAGTACCATTTGCCCATTATAGTCGTATGGACTATGGACTAATCGTGTTTCTTTGTACGTAGATTTATTTCTTTGACAACATATTGTATATAAGGTGGATATGTTCAGATATTTAATGAAAATACAACGTCTGCTAATGTAAAGAAACACTATAAAATAGAAAATAGTAGGTACATATATTTACGATATCGAATCGTATCTCGAGCTGTTCGATTCTAAGTCTGATCAAGATCAAACGATCTGTTGTCGTGGTCAGTCTTCGTGCCTCGGAGTGCAGGTAAAGCCTCTATGTTGTCATGCGAACATCTGTGACAATCGTTGGTGGTAGTCGGAAGCCCAAAAAGCCTAACAACCGGTCTCTAATTGGGTTATCGGTATTGCCCATTAATTGCGGAGGTCTGATGTCGCTTCGTGTAAAATACTGCTATTCAGCCGTATTTGGTTAGACTGGGATCTGGTCTAGCCAGATGCCAACTATTTGGGTCAGAGGATGCTTAATTAGGATTTTTTGTTTTACCATAAAAAAGTAACTTTCCACATATTTTCCGAAATCACGTAAAGGCGAGAATGTACGCAGGCGATCCCTTTTAGTACCTACCTAGGTACCGACGTAAGTAATTGAATTTAGAACTTCTTCCATATGGACTTTTTGGTATAAGCTGAGTACATTTTTTATCTCAGTCTTTCTCCTTAATTTAGTATTGGAACGAAACTGGACAAAACAGTGCCTCGGTGTGTCTTATTAGTAATGCTGTTCTAAAGATTCATCATTTTCATTCGCATGTACAGTCAACAGTACATCAATTTACCACAAATTGTCAAATTTTCTCATTCGATTTTGAACTTAACCATCAACATTTTAAAGTTTAAAATCATTTGGAGAAATTTGACAGTTTTGTGTAACCTGTAAAGTTGTTGACTGTACGTCTGTGTTAACGCAATATGTTTTTACGAGGCTGTCTTACTCTGGGTTACACAAACGTCTGCATCCATGGTTGACACGGATGCGCGTCAGTTACGACTGTTTGCGGTTGTTTCATATACTGTGGGGACCTACTTGGTTATTTTGCACTAGTTCAGGGGTCGGCAACCTTTTGACACGGAAGAGCCAAAGTTTATAATTTACAAGATATCCCAGTTTTAAAAAGCCACTAAAAAAATTCGTTTTCATATTATAAGTAGTATTTGATTGTGTATAGTATTGGATTCTTAGACTTAGTATTTAATATAATTATTATTAGAGATAATAAAACAACTTTAAAATTGTTGCGTACCTATGGCATTTGAGAGTCTCAACTTTACATCGAAAGAGCCTCAGGTTGCCGACCCCTGCACTAGTTGCAACATAGCAAACCTAAGTCTTTTTTCTCCGACCAAAATCTATTCCAAAAGCAAGCATCTGGGTGATCAAGGGTCCCGTCTTACGAGAACAAACGTTTTTCTATCTGTATTTTTTTTATACTACTAAGGTGGCAAACAAGAATACGGATCACGTGATAGTAAGCGGTTACCGTAGCCTATAGATGCTTGCTGTAAAACGAAAGAGGAATAGTTGGGTTGGCAGTTTATGCGTCAAAATCCCATCACTGCCAACATAACGTTTCCTCGTGGAGCACTGGCAACCTTGCTCACCGTAAGGACACAACACAGCTCAAAGCTGTGTTATTTCACTTCGATTTTCTGCAAGGTGGAGGTACTTCGCCAGTCGGGCAGCTCCAATTTGAATGAAATTACTCCCACCATGCCCTACCTCTCTTAAATTAAGTGAGGAAACCTACATGCCTAAGAAATTTTCTATATAATCTACATTTTTTCTTCTGGCGTTTACCTACTTGATATACCCAAATTAGTCCGAATATATCTACCGCACGCGATCAAATTTCATTTTCACCGAATCACTCGCACGAATAAATTAATAATTAACTTAAATCAATTTACAATGTTAATTGAGGCCATACAAATATTAGTTTCAAGTAGGTAGGTACCCTTTTATGAATATTGGCTTAATATGAATAAAGCTAATAGACTAGCGACTGACCTTAGACAAATACGCTGCGGAGTGGTTTTACATACAAATAAATTGCTTAATTTCACTAGTAGATAATCTTTTGAGAACGTACGTGGTTACTGTACAGATTAACACTAAAAATAATAATTTAAGTATTATCTCTATCTTCTCTATAATCCTCGGAAACGGCTTGACCGATTTTTATGAAATTACATAATGTATATTCGGTAGGTCTGAGAATCGGTCGTAATCTATTTTTCATACCCTAAGTGATAAGGGTTGTCCAATCCAAACATTTTTTATTTAATTTTTTTTAAACCCTTCTACCACCAACCCCAATTTTTTATAGTTATATTATATGGCAAAACGTTTGCTGGGTCAGCTAGTATAACATAATAATTTATACCGGCTATTTAGAATTTCATAGAAAAACCCAATAACACTTTGCTCGACCTGGGAATCGAACCTAGGACCTCAAGCGTAGCAGTGGCATTGCGATCATTAGTGTAATGAGGCAAAAATAAAGGAATTCAAACTAATTTGCAATAGACGTACGTATAGAAGACAACAATCTAGGTCCTTAAGCAAATTACTGAGGATGAAATAAAGCACGACTCGTTTCCCCGCAGCTGCGCGGGCGCAGGTTCGTGTCGTCTTTCTCTCATTGTTAACATTCAACTATTCATTATTGCCGAAGACGCGCCATTTGCAAGCAGTTGCAATGAATAATCAAATAGAGTGATTCCATGACGAAAGACAGAATTTTCGACCGAAATGTTAAGATAAAAATTAAGTACTTGTCGTTGTTGACGACATCTGTGGTCTAGTGGTTCAAGTTTTGGATTGCTGATCATGAGGTGATGGGTTCAATTCCCACAGTACACAATTAATATTTATGAGTTTGTGTTTGTCTGGGTGTATCTTATGTATTATATGTATGTAAGATTTACAAAAAAAGGTATACAAGTAAATATCCAATGTCTATTACCCCTTTTTTTAATCGGGTGGAGAAATGCTCCTTATGCATGCCGCCCCGCTCGGGGATGCGGGACGGTTATGTCGGGCTCTCAGGCCAGGTGGCCAGCATACCGACTAAAACCACCACCACTACCACCTTCCGCATAGTGGTGGGACCACGGGAATCGCTCTCGCATGATCCGCGATCCTACCGCGGACGTCCATTGATGGACCCTCCCGGAGGGCAAGTGCAATGGGCGACTGACGAGATGTCTAGTACCCCTAGTACAAGCTTTGCTTAGTTTGGGACTAGATGGTGCTGTGTAAAATGTCCAAATGAAAATTATTTAGTAGTGTAATAGTTTTGTTAATAGCTAGCAACTCGCAGGTACTTCTAATATAGGTACATATTTATATGTTGTATTTATGTGAGGAAGGTTTACCTTCCTCTTGAATCACTCTAATCTATTAAAAAAAACCGCGTATTTTTAAAGATCTAAGCATACATAGGGACAGACAGACAGCGGGAAACGATTTTGTTTTATACTATGTAGTGAAGATTGACCTACCAGTTAATAGGATTCATATTTACGTTACACAACTCTTTAATAAAATCGACTGATTGGCGTATCTGAAGTTAATTTAATTAAACGAAATACCACGAAATATGATGATACAACAATTTTTATGCAACATTTCTGCCTCATTCTAGTGAACGCAAGCGCTGCTGAACTGAACTTGAGAACCTATATCAATTTCCCGGTCGGGAAAAATATCATGTTTAGTTAGTTTAGTGTTGCCCTAAATTACATAAGAACTAAACATACCGACGAAATGTACAGCGGCCAGCATATCAAGCTACCCCAATCTGTCAAATTTTTTTGATAGATTTTCAACTTTAATACAAAAAAATAAGGTATATTCGATTGAAAAAGTTTGACTGTTTTGGATAGCTTAACCAGCGGGCGTCTGTACAAGAAGTATACCTTTGCCTATCTGGCACTGGACTTTAAAAGAGAAGTTATAATTCTCTGAGTTTATTTCGATGTTTCTTCTAAAATGCCGGAGCCATCCAGCTTAAAAAAAAACATATAAAATATTGACTTGTAAAAGTGTCTAAGTGTCTAGTTTTATTATTTATAACTTTTAGGCAAGGCAAGTTTGTGCTTTCACATGGGGCTTACTGAACTGAGTTAAACATACTGGTGAACTGAGGATATACGTAATTATGTACAGTTACGAGCATTAATATGTATACATTTACTAAAAGTCAAATGCGTTTTTTTCGTGAAATGACAATTGCAACTTTGAGATAAGACTAACATATTTACACCATACAATATCAGTAATCAATTTCAATACCTTATGAGAAAATTGCTTTAGAATTTCACTAAGTGATATAGTGACATAATCGTGATATGATGTTCGTGACTGTATATTATCATCAACCCAAATACTGTCCCACTGCTGGGCACGGGTCTCCTCTCAGATTGAAACGGATTAGGCTATAGACCACCACGCTGGCCTAATGCGGGTTGGCAGACTTCACACACCCCGTCGAGAAAAATCTCTAAGAAATGCAGGTTTCTACACGATTTTTTCCTTCACTGTTTAAGCGAGTGATAATTTATTATGAATCCGAAAAGTCAGAGGCCTTGGATTGGAACTCGACCTTTGACTTGGCAGTGCAATGGTCACATCACCAGGCTATCACTGCTTTTATAACTTATTTTTTATAATATTGCTGAATACTTTGAGTAAAAACCCTCTATTTTGAGACAAAAAAAAAAGTTATCCATGTATTTAATACATGTGTACATAGTGATCGCAAACTTTTTTTGATGAAACCAGCTTAAGCTGATATATTTTTTTAAATAAAATTGAACTTTATCAAGAAAAAAACTTTGTTGTGTGTTTTCTTTAAACTGTTTGAAAGAATCCAAAAAGAAGAAGAAATTATAATATAATCTACTGTAACAAAAAAGATTTAGATTTTTCAAAGTGATCACAAACTTTTTTTGATGTGTGTATGTATAGAAAGACGTCTATACATCGTGTGCTATTTTTAGTTTACTGAAGATAAATTTACTCACTGTGCAATACCGGTACCCAGCCAAAGATCTATCAAGTATCGTGACACTACGTAACACCGTATATGGAAATTTAGAATACACAATTAGCACTGTGTCGTCCGACGTGGTGTCGCAATAGTGACGTCATAACATCTTGATAAATTGGTTCCGCCAATCACGAAGCTTCGGCTTGATTTACCCTTCGTGAGTAATTTTAACCTAACGCAACGTGTACTAAGGTTATCTTATGTAACATTTTGAGAGACTCATTCATTACTGAGGGATGTTGTCTGTAATGGGGATGGTAATGACAATGGTGTACTGTATAATCTAAAGGTAAGATCGTAAGTTAGGATATCTAATATATAAAATTCTCGTGTCACAGTTTTCGTTGCCATACTCCTCCGAAACGGCTTGACCGATTTTGATGAAATTTTTTGTGCTTATCGGGGAGGTCTGAGAATAAGCCAACATCTATTTTTCATACCCCTAAATTTTTTTTTTATGGCAAAACAACGTTTGCGGGGTCAGCTAGTATTATATAGTTTGAATAATAGATAATCCTTCCTACTAATATTATAAATGTGAAAGTTTGTGAGGATGGATGGATGTTTGTTTGTTACTCTTTCACGCTAAAACTACTGAACGGATTTTGATGAAACTTTACAGTATTATTATTTATACATCAGAATAACATATCCTATCCTACAAATATTATAAATGTGAAAAAAAAGCTAGTAATAAATAAATTTCTTGAGACAATTTAACACAACACCATCTAGTCCCAAACTAAGCAGAGCTTGTACTATGGGTACTAGACTATGGATATAATACTAATATTTTTTTTGTAAATAATTAAGTACTTATCATATATTAGAAACACCTAGACAAACAAACACTTATGTTTATTAGGTACATAAATATTTGTTTCCTGTGGGAATCGAACCCACGACCTCATGATCAACAGTCCGATACTCGAACTGAACGAAAGTAAGAATTTAATAACACTGCTCGACCTAGTAATCAAATCCAAGACCTCTAACGTAGCACTTGCCATTGCTACCACTAGACTAATGACACAGCTACACATCCGATTCTAAAGATCGTATGATATTTTTCGCTCACGAATCGTTTTAATTACACATGAATGTGAGATTTAAATCTTTAAGTACATCCACGAAACCGGAAAACACTACTTAAATTTTTAAAAAACATATTTGCACAACCTATATAATTATACTTTTTTTTAAAACAAAAGGATCTTCGTGTGCTGAGATATTTAATTTGCATAAATTCTGTGATTTGGAAATCAAAGAACGTACAAAGAAAATTGATTTTCCTTAAAGATTACGATCTTGAATAAATCATGTTGATGAAGCAAGCAGTATTCGCGTTTCGTTGTTCCATCTGATCTTCACGTTGGTACCATGATTGGAAATCGATGAATCTTTAATGGCTATCTCTTTAACCTTTTGAACTATGATGTCAATAATGAAAATCCGTGTTCTCTACGCCAAGCGACAAATTCTAGTATTTAATAATAGGTAAAAAAAACAACAAATTTTTGTATAGGTATGTATTTTGAACTAAAAAAAGTGGTATTTTTGACATGCCATGCCGTCTTTGGCGTCGTGAGCAAGTTTTCATTTGACATCTATACACGTCCGTGGCGGTTAAAAGGTTAAATAGACACCAGAATCTTCCATCATCGTCGCTTTCCCCAACTAGTTCAATCGGGATCGGTTTCCAGTCTAACAAGGTGATGCTCAATATCGATATTTTACACGAATCGTCTACTAAAACAAAAGTTGCCGACGTAGTTGAAAGCCTTAGTAAGCTTAAGTGGTAATGGGCGGGGCATATAGCTCGTAGAACTGATGGCCACTGGGGCAAAAAGGTTCTCGAGCGGAGACTATGCACCGGAAAGCGCAGCGTGGGACGGCCTCCAACGAGATGGATGGATGACCTGGTAAAGGTCGCTGGAAGTCGGTGGATGCGGGCGGCTTATAACCGGTCTTTGTGGAAGTCTATGTGGGAGGCCTACCATCATACCTCAACAACCCAATTTTGGGCAATACTATATCCTAAGGAGTAAGTCTTTTCGGACTTCTGACTACCACAAACAATTGTCATAGAGCGACCGAGGCACGGAAGCTCGATGTGCTAAGACGGCCACCCATCCAGGATCTACCGTGGTAGGCACAGATTAACCTTAAAAAACAGCGGAAAATAAATAAATAAAACTAAATATTCGGAACTTTTGCACACAGTCCCAAACTAAGCAGAGCTTGTACTATGGGTGCTACCTAGATGATGATTACTTATATTATGCTTTTTTTGTATATACTTATAATATCTACATAAGAAACATTCAGACAAACACAAACATGAATGTTCAACACATAAATATAGGTATGTGTCCTGTGGGAATCGAACCCACGACCTCGTAATCAGCAGTCCGACACTGGAACTACTAGAAATCTGCCAAGAAAGAGTCATTAAATTGTAATATTAAATCTCATTAAAAGTTATATACCTACGATTAAGAGTTTACGACCTTTGAACTACCGCTATTAGTTGTTATCGACGCACTCACTGGGTCGATCGTGATGGGGCTTCTAAATAATGTTACGTGAGACATAACGTTGTCCATACGAATAGTGCAACGTAATGACTGAAGCAGGGTCCATACAAAATAGTGAACATATCAGCACGTAGTACATAGAGATTGCAACTAGGATACGTGCCACGAAAGATGACATCATTCTATAGTTTCACCACAAAACGAAACGAAACGAAAAAGGTTTTAATATTAAGCTTTACATCAGAAATGTTTGAACATAGAAGATAGGTGATTCCAACAAAATTGGGAAATGTAATGGAGAAGAACTTATACATAGTTAGCATTCTACAACTTGTTTATTAGTGATCTTGATAATCGATTATTGATAATGGGATCGAAACAGGCAGAATTATCTTAATTATCTCAAAGGTATACTCACATATGTATATCTCACTCAAATAATCAATAATCATGAATGAACGAAACTAAAGATTTATTTACCTTTGCTTCCTGTCATCTCAATGCTGTGATGTTGATAATCGATTATTAATAATAGATTATCAACATCACTATTTTTTATTGAATGAAAGACAGTTTATCCCTCTCATTATGTGAGGAGTCCCGTGCCCAGCAGTGGAACAGTATATGGGTTGATGATGATGAAAGATAAATCTAATTAATTTTGTTCTGCATCATAATTTCAAAAGCTAAATAAATAAAAATAGCTTACTACCCTTTCTTTAACTCTAAAACACCAACTATTTCGTTATTACTTGATTACATGTTTAAAAGATGAACAGTGTGTTACTTTGTCCATACAAATGGTTTACCACAGTGACACAGTGGAAGATGTAACTTCGAAGTGAATGACCGTTACGCAAACACGATGGGCAGAAGTGGCCTTGGCTTGTTTACGTTGTAGCACTGCACAATATCGATTTCTGTGAGACAAGCTACTAAAAGTAATCGAAACAGCTGATACTTTAAAAATATTGTACAGTTTTCATTAGAATTTGTTTGATGTCAAACAGCTCAATTTCCGACAGTGAATCTAAGTTTATCCTACGTTGATTACCTAACAAATTTTCTGTCACCGAGGCTTTGTTTCTTTTCCTCTTCTTTCTCCGAGCCTTTTCTCAAGTGTATTGGGGTCGGCTTCCAGTCTAACCAGATGCGGCTGAATATCAGCATTTTACACGAACCAATTGCCATCAGACCTTCGCAACCCAATTTTTGAGCTTCTGACTACCACTAACGATTGTCATAGGTATTCGTAAGACAACCGGGACCGAAGGCTTTACGTGCTCTCCAAGGCACGGAGGGGTCTCGATGTGTTAAGAATGGTTACACATCCACAGCCTGACTGCGACTAGCGCAGCTTAACCTTGCAGATTGGTTGATCAGCTTAGTTATTAATTAGCCACGAGCCCCTCTCTTTGCTTCTTTTCATGTCAATGGTAAATATGATGCAAGCACAACTTGGCGAAAAGGGGGATCATAGATCCCACCGTCACCGAGTGGGTGTGTGGTATATCTGACCATGCTACACTTACTGGAGTGCCCAAAATGCCTACACCTACAACTTTGAGGACCTAAAGAACAAGAACAAGTAATATAAATAGCATATTTACCATCACCGAGGGTGAGAAAGAAGTTGGTAGGAAGTCATATACAAAATCTTGTTTTAATCAACATGTTCACAACGTAAAAGGAAGATATTTTTAACTGAGCTGACGAAGGTTTTCAACAAGGCGAATTCAAAATAAGGAAAGAAACATACGAAGAATATTCTTAATTTACGTAATCAGGAAATGATTGTGTCAAACAACAGGTATCTACTCGGAGAGGTGACAATTATTTGGACACCACATTACTTCAGTGGTAGATGAACTAATCATAGAGGCTGTTAGCTCATTAGGTGTTATAATAAATGTAACTTTGAATGATGGAAATCTCAAATGATAAAATTCTCGCACGTAACTACTGACATCAACATTTCCTAGTTATGTAACATTATTGGCTACACTGTGTTTAGTATTGGTTCCTGTATGATGATGACATGAACTATGGTATTTTCAGCATTCATTTTATGTGGCAACCATTATGATAGGAATACGAATGTGTGGAACGGAACTACATTAAATAATAAATGATATTTATTTTTGTAAATAGATCTTTTACAGACACTTTTACAAGTAAATATTTAATTAATACTAGATGGCGCCGGCATTTCCCAGCTGATGACCTCTGAGAAGAATCGCCGAAACAAACTGAGTGTCATGGTCTCTTTTAAAGTCCAGACAGTAACAGTATTCAAATTAGATGTGTTTGAGTGAAACAATGTAGACAAATCTGACCTGGCCCTTTTGAAGAAAGAGCCATAGCATTTTTGAGTTGACTAGTACTTCCTGACGGCACGCATACATCAGTCATCGTGTAGCTCAACCATTATTTAGAGAACTCAATGGTATAAGGACAAGGGGTGACATTGGTATAAGGACTATGTCATCCGAAAGATAACGTTGACCTAGTTTTAATATTATCTATACTTAATAGATGTTTAACCCTTCAAAGAGGAACAGGTGGTTAATTCATCTCCAGGATATACTTTATTATATTTTAAAGTTTAGTATATTTGTGCATAACATTTTATGTATTTCAACCCCAAGTATATTTATGAAATTTTTTTGGTTTATCAGAAACAATCAATCAGAAAGTGTTATAGATACAAGCAGCTCGAGTCGAGCCTCATATTGGGCAACTGAGGATAAATTAATGTTTTTATTATAATCACATTTATATTATAATCAACTCACCTTTATTACTAGCTGGCCAGATGTTATTCGAGTTCTTTTTATTTGTTTTGTTATCTCTGAATATGAGAATGTCCGGTACCTTGTTCAATTTATTATCCTTCGGTATTATGTCCGGCGCTCGATCGACATTTACTCTTACGAATTCACCTTTCAACACTTTAGGTTGATTATCTTTTAAAACTGGAGGCTGGGGGGCTTTGGGTTTCTTATGAAACAATCTCTTCCTGTCTGGTTTTGATGGGATTTCTATATCAGTATATATAATACTGTCTATCTCGCCTGCGTCATTCATATCGTTCCTTATACCAATCAGGCTCATTGGTTGATCATATCGACTATTTAAATTCTTCTGCTGAACCGATATATGTGTCATACCATCGTTATCCGTCGTTTGCATCAAATCATATTCATTGCGTCCCTTGTCAAATAAACTGTAGTCATCCATACTATTCTTTCTGCTCTTGAAAATTTCATAAGTTTTCTTTTTAGAAAACAAATTTTCACTGCTTGAATAGTTGTTAGTGTTTTTCGTTAGCCGGTTCCGCATTTTGAAGTATTTGTATGTGAAGTAAATCCTCTTGAAGTCTTGTTCGTTTTCAAATCTGAGCGCGATAGCTTCTTTAATCATGTTTTTGGTTATATAAAAGACTAGAGTATTGTCACAATTTGGATAGTTCTCGATATTTACACAATTTGTGATGTCATCTATTGAAATGTTTTCACATTTGGTAGGTTTAAGTTCTGTGTAGTCTTTAATTAGCTTTTTGTCTTCATCTGTTATATCTTCTTTAGTAAGTAGTTGTAGTTGGTCTTTTTCGTTGAATCCAACGACGATGTTGTAAGATTGTTGGGAAATCGGTTTGTTGATGGCGAGGATGTCCAGCTGTTGGCTGGTATTGTGCATCTTCTGGCGTGCAACCATGGCCGCGAAGCCGCCGGTCCGGGCTGTTTTTTTTACAGTCATTGTTCTGAAACAAATGAAAGGGAATCTGTTAATATCATAAGGTATCATATTTGTTTAAAAGAAACTTGAAAAAATAAATTGTAATAGAACCACACAGTTTAGTTTTATATCGGATCCAGCTCCGATTTATGTTGACCTACTGATTTTTTAAAGTTAATTGAACTAGACGATATTCACAATGAATTTATTACATCAATATAAATTTCAGAAATACAATTAGAAAGTTTTTAAATACCAATTAGCTGAAAAATCTAGCGTCCGTAATTGTTATTTTTTTTATACAACAATCTAAGATACTGGATTGGTAAAAAATCGTGAATGCTTCGAATCAAATCGATGTTCAAATAATTGCGATCAATCACAAACTACACGATATGTCTATCGATTCCAATTCGATTCTCATGTTAAACGATTGGCAATCTATTTCGAATTGATTTTAACTACCAATATTGTTCAAATATCTTAACGTTTTAAATCTAAAAGCAAACGTAACTATGACTTTAGCACATTTGCTTTCACTTACTTTCTTTCAATACATGTGTTCTAAAATATTATAACTACAAATAGTGATGTAGCCTGTACTAAGCTGTGGGCAAAATGTACTTAAAATCATTTCAGAATCACAGTTCAATTCAACCTCTTTGGTCTAATTGCCATCATAGTACATATTAAGCTATCATTGTTTTTTTAATTACCTACCTCTTCAGCCGTTTACATAACACAATTTATCTTACCAAAGTTCTAGTAAAAATCTCAAATGAAACAAGCTCTACGTGTAAGAGAAAGCGTAATAAAAAACATATAAAAGACAATAGTTTGTCGTAAGCGTGCGACATTTTGAGCAAAAACTACTTCCTAGAGATGAGCAATGAATTAGAGAACATAATTATGATATGGTACAAGATATAGGCGAAGTTATTCAACTAGTCGGTGCGAAAATATGAGTTTGTTATGTAAAATGTTTCCAAATATGCCTATGTGTTAAAGCAAGGATCATATTACGTACGAGACGTTGCCTACTTTCCTTATTTGACAAATGTCTTTATGTTGTTTGTAAATAATGGCCTTTTAAGATATTTCACAATATTTTGCCTTGAATCAATATACGTGTAGATTAGCTAATAGTCGTTTTGCTTATAGTGAGGATCGAACATAGACTGCGTCGTTCTAGGAAAAAATATTAATGAAATGACAATCAAATGCTGCTTTTCCCATTAAATTTTGCAATAAATAAAAAGATGTTTTTTTTTGTCCGCCAAAAAGCGGACAGAGTAGCCTGGAAAGAAGGATAGGAGGCCTTTGCCCATATGTAGGACAAACCGGGCTAGAAAAAAAATATTTTGGGACATTTTACACGGCAGGAGCTAGTCCCAAATAATGCAGAGCTTGTACTATGCGTACCACACAATGGATACAATATTTACTTGAAAACTTGTTTTTTCGGTAATACTTATATTCATCACATGAATATTTACGTCCTGTGCGAATTGAACCCATGACCTAGTGATCAGCAGTCTGACACTCGAAACACTAGACCACAGACTTGAAAGTCAAAGTTGCATAAATGAATTTTCTTTTTCCTTCTATTTATCCCAAAACTTGAAAGAATTCAATTCGAATCCATCGAACTCTTTCAAGTTCAACACAGAAAACGTAGGCGATTATGAATGTTGAGCAACTAACACCGTAATTATCTCGCTAATGCCTGTACCTCGCGCCACACCAGATGTTTCCTCAACAATAGTACCTTAGCTTTCGTGAGAGATCATTTTACATAATATGTAGTGCATTTCCGACCCAGATGAATTCCAGTTCATAAGAAACTGGGTGAAGTGTTGTAATTTGAACATCAGATTTATCTGATGACCGACGTATTGTTGGTCACAATACTAATTATGAATTATCATCACCAACGAAGCTTACTTAATTGAATTGTTATTGCGAAAATTTCCTGGTATTAGGTGGTTTAGTGATGAAATGTATGGCGTTACGTGTGATTCCGCGAGTTTGGTAAACGCGTTCTGTTTTTTTGATTTATTGACGTGGGAGTTCGTTAGAAATAAAAAAAGGCATTTTATTCCATAATGTGTTATTATTAATTTAAGTTGAAATATGGACCCCTTTATGGGTAAAGGCTTCCTCCAGCTAAAGCAGTAAAATATCGTTAGAAGTAAAATACCCTATTTTAATGTTAATTATATTAAACAGGTGTTTTATATTATTAAGTATTATCCCATAATTTCATGATCGATTACTTATCTAATATTTAAAGAACTCTAGTGTTTCTCAATAATCAAATAAGTGAATTATCGTATTCTGTTTTGATAAATATGTAGATGTTTTAAACCATAAACCGTTATTTATTTACTTACATATTGTATTATAAAATGATAATGGTATTTTTTTTTTGCTGACTCTGAAATTTACCCTGAGCCCAAGTAATTTGGGATAGAGTTAGGAATGATGAAGAGTTAAAAAGGGCTGTTCAAACATCAAGAATCAATTAAGAAGCGTATGAATAAAAAAAAATATTGCGTAATCAGACGAGCTTTTAATTGAATAAATAAAAAAAAAGCAAATTAAGGTGGCCCAATCAATATTTAAGTACTTTAATAGACGTATTTATATTTCCAGGGAAATATATGTATTATCTATAGTTTTTGCGGCGAACAAATATGAACATTCGGTGTTAAATTTATGGCCTATTTTACATAATAATGATTTCCTTATTTTAATGTGACAACATAATGATATGGTGCTTATTAATTTGTAGGTTATGGAGACTAGTAAGGATCCTCATTAAACTATACAATACTATTAATAAGTCCCACTTCTTACACAGTGCTCCAACTTCTAATATAATCGGAATGTCTGTTCGTCTTAAAACTATGTCGTATTTTAATGTTTATTTACTCATTCAAGGCACATCAACAATATGAACACAAACAATGATAGGTTAGAAGCAAGAGAAATATAGATTAGTGTTTGCATCAATTATGAAAATGCATATATGTAGATAAAATTGTAATGGACACACAGAATTCACAATTATAAAGCTTCACAATATAATTAAATTTGCGGAAACAATTTTGAACATATATACCTAAATAGTTTGAGAGAGGTAGGGCATAGTGTGATTAATTCCACTCATATTGGAGGTGCCCAACTGGGGAAGCACCTCCGCCTACCAGAAAATCGAAATGAACTAACACTTGAACTGTATTGTGTTCCTTACGGTGAGCAGGGTTGCCAGTGCACCCACTTTGGCCATTATACTGCCAACCCAATTATCGTAACTATTTCTCTTTGGTTTTACAGGGTCGGCAATGCGAAAGTGATATCCCTGGTGTTATAAGCATATATAGGCTACGGTAACCGCTTACCATCCAGATGGGCCGTATGCTTGTTTGCCATCTTAGTGGAATAAAACAAGTGTTTTTATTAATTCAATATTTTATAATGTTATGTAATATATTATTAATAATACCATCTTAATTGAGTTAGTACTAATTTAATTTAATGTAACCCGATTATTTCGATAGTTTAGTTTTTTTAGTGATTAGCGATGATTTTTAATGATCATTTTTTTCCCATTTTCGTAGAGAATCTCCCTAAAGCTCTCTACCAAATTTTTAGTTTATGGGCTTTATAGATTCTGAAATTTTCAGTGAGAGTATTTTGCTTATACCATACTTAACTTACTTAACCATTTCTTGAAATCGCGTTCATGTTTATTTTAATAGATAATAATATATATCACTAATAATAATAAAAATTTGGGACGTTTTTACACAGCACCATCTAGTCCCAAACTAAGCAGATAACAGAGATTATACTATGAGTACTAGACAATCGATATGATACTTATATCCTTTTTTTTGTAAATATACTTATAATACATGCGAAACACCCTGACAAGCACAAACATTTATGTTCATCACATACATATTATTTGTGTCCTATGGGAATCGAACCCACGACCACGTGATCAGCAGTCCGCAGTACTTGAACCAAACAAGAAAAAAACATTTTTCTAATTTCTAGGAATATAAAATTAATTGTAATAATCATGAAGACACGGAAACAATTTTCACAAAGTATTGTCATAATCACAGGAGGTTCTCATGTACACACATTGTACAATTTTCACTGCGACAATGCCTTTTCACATAATTATACATTTGATATCACGTCACTATTAAAATACAGAAAGCACCTGTGTTTGTTTGTCCCAAGCCATTATAAATAATCACTTGTATAATGTAGGCGGTAATTCAAAACAAAAGGTACATTTCTTTTATGAAAGTGCAACACTATTTCCAGAAAAAAGTTTTCAAATTCTACGCTCTGAGGCTTCGAAATTCAAAATATATCCAACTTAGTTTTGTTTTTTAAATGTATTCGGCCGAGACCGCCGTGCCATTGACAGTAACATCATTAATTGGATCTCTTTGGATTACTAAACTGGGGCAGATATTCTCGGTATTGTCGTTACACGGCCATTTAAGGTGAAACTATAAATAGCCCGTCCTTTATACTAGGTCAATGACTATAATAGCCCCAACGTATGTGGAAGTAGCTCTTATCCTTATACATCTCTTCCGAGATATAAAAGGGTATACGAAGTGGTAGACCTTGTCTGAAAGAGCTGGAGTGACCCCTATGCTGTAGGGTTACTAATATTATATGGATAAATAAAACAGTTGAATGCCTTGACTTCGAAATCAGAAATGGATCTAATGAAACTATTGAATCACTAAGAAATGTTATTATTGCTATGCTGTTGGTCTATGGCCTAAGATTCAATAAGCCACGTGGATATCTATGGTAGGATAGAAAACTAAATATGGATTTGTATAGATCGATGTATAATTTTTTTCGCTTGATTTACATGTTACGTAACCTTTTCTTTTCTTTAGTGGTGCATGATCGGTATTAACCTGTTTTACGTGTCCTTTTATGGCTACAACTTTATATATAATAGCGTGCCATGGTAAAAACATTTGTCAATCTTTGTGTATGTCTATAATACAATAGTATAAAACATGACGTAGGCAGAGGTAAGACAGTGATATACATACACCCACAGTTCGCCAGTATATTTAGGTCTCATATGGGTGCGAGCCGAATGGCAATCCATTAAGAGTATACAATTAAGAGTATACAGTCTCATAAAACATGACTTATATAAAAAACTTAATCATAAAAATACCTACATCTAAAATGCACGGAATGTCCCGTTTTCATTCAACCATAAATATTTTTCCGTCTATGTTGATTAAATTCCCAATCACAATAGAAGGTACAAACCTAATGTAATTACTTATCTAATCAACAAATCAACAAAAAATCCACTTTAAATCTTCGATTTATCCAACCGTTACTAACTACAGTTTAACAAAAAGTTTATTATACTGTACAAAAAGTATCCGCTAGTGACAGCCCTGCATGGTGCAAGGACGAGGACAGGTCATGCGGAAGCGATAGAGTTGCCGCTCGCAAAGAACTGTGAAATTTGAAAATTCACAGCTGCTACTGAACCGGTATGTGATTAAGTATTCAGTGCGTTTTTGAAGATGATTGGATATTCATCGCAAATTGAGTGTGAATTGAACATCCTTTGAGTGAACATATCCAGTTTCGTTGAAAAAATTTGTCGCTGATATTGAGTAATGATGTAATGAGTTACTTATTATCAGTTCAGCGAACTATGTTTTGAACTATATATACTGTACAAATCATAAAACATTTATCATCATCCTTCTGTCCTTATCACAACTTATTTGGATCCCAAGTAAATTGTGATAAGGACAGCTTGTCCGTTTTTATTTATCATAATACGTGTCCATCATCCGTCAGAGTAATTATATGAAAACAAAATATTATGCCCAGGCATAATATTATTTTTATTATTCGAATAGCTGGCTATTTGAATAATAAAAATAATGTTATTAGTTGAAATAAAACTACTTTTTAAGGATTTTATCGCGTATCAGTCTACCCGTGACCATGGACGCTGTAAAGGGTCCGAAACGTCGGGATTAATAATATCAATATACGCGATAAAATCCGTAAAAAGTAGTTTTATTTCAATGTATAATATTCGCGTAAATGTCAGAAATCAAAATGTTATTAGTTATTAATAAATAGTATAAATACTAAATAATATTACATTATGTTCTTGCTGAGATTCATAGACCTTCACATTTAATAAAATATGATTCGCGAATTCTCATAAAGTTCTAAATCATACCCAGTTATTGTGTCCCTACACTAGCAACTTTTTTAATCACGTCTTCGGGGAAATGGCGTTATTCTCTAAAATCAAAGTCATCAAAAATGTACAGCCACATCAATTTAAATGATTTCTTAGTTCTAAACTTTCGTCACCAATTTTTAAATTAAGAACACTGACAGTCACAACATCCTTTAAGTATTTTCATTGCTAATGAGAATCCATTACTATTCAAAAATATGCGACGCCGCTGGCGCCGCCTCTTAATTGTACATACCTACATGGTACAATTTATTTACAATCTGATGCGGAAGCCAATCTCTTAAGCAATTTGAAGCTAATTGTGTCTACTACAATTAACTAGACAACCAACATCTGCATCTGAAATCTCCACAAGAAAGGCGACTTTCTCGATCTTCTCTGGAAACTGCGATATCTCCCTGGGAATAACACACAATACCCTTATTGTATAACTTACCAAATTATTTCTGTGATTATAGCGAATTACTTGAACTTTATGGTGTTAGAAATAAGGCTGGTTTTATAAAACGTTAAGTGTAGTTGTAAGTTGGCCTATCTGCTATGTTTGGTGTCAAATCGTTAGAACAATTCTCGTACGTGACACTTATAAGGTTTAATTGTGGTTAAATATAGAATTTGTCACAATAATGACTTATAATTGTTCTGTTTGTATTTAATTAAAATTAATTACTCTAAGTTTACAAAGGACAACAAGAACAACACTAATTACGTTCTTAATAAATCTAAACTGTTTTTTCTAACTAGTTTAGCATCTTTATGTAGAAACTTTATGTAGAAACTCCTTTACTTTGAGTTTATCTAATATTCTCTTATAAAAATATTTATGATTGGCTGTAGGATCTAATGATCCGTCAAAGACAAATACCAAACAATTTTACAGTCTGGTTTACAGTATATACTTGAATTGCGTGCTCCACCTTACTCTGTGTGTGCATTTTATTAGGCAAAACCAGGGTCAACAGAAAAAAAAGACGAGAGCGCACACTTTTATGGCTGCCAACCTCTTTTCTGTGACCTATTTCATCTCTCCAGGAATTTGACAGTTAACTACAAAAAACTTAGTTTTTTTAAGGTGTATCAAAGAACATTATACCGAGCGATTATAATGTATGTAGATGGATTCATCAAAAGTGAAAACTTTACCCGCGCCCGCGCACTGCACCCGGCGAGTCTCTCATTATACAGATAAGAGGTTATATCTCGTATTTTCTTTCTTATGAGCGTGTTATGATTACATTTCTAAGAAAGGCACATCACTACCATTTTCTATACAAATGACTGGAGCCCTCGATTCCTAGTTCTATTCGAATGATCTAAAAAGCGCAGGAGTGACTACGGCAATGTCGATGTACTTTTTATGTTAGAATTTATTCACAAAGTATAATTTTAGTTTAGATTTATTGCGATGTAAGATAAATAAATAAATATTTGGGATATTTACATTTCAACACGATCTAGTTCCAAACAAAGCAGAGCTTGTACTGTGGATAACTTGTATATGTACTAGTCAATGCATATAATACTATTTATAAATACATATCTACATATAAAGATATTCAAATAAAGCTATTACTTGACCAGGGATGCTGTAAAGGACCCTAAACATTGGAACTGAACATCAATAGAACTTAATAATACCCGTGAAAAATACCTAGTTTTATTTCGCCGAATTAGTCAAGGTACTAGGTATATTATGTCCTACATTTAAACAAATGCCGACGACCTTTTATCAGCTATGTCGAGAAACTGACATAAATGTTGCAAAATGACAAAATACAGATGCATGCCTAACATGCCTTCATACCTATGTATATAATAATAGCAACTGTAAGCAGGTCGCCAGAAGGTGTCTTAGATAAATACCATGGCTATGAGCTATTAAACTAGGTTAAACACCTGTTGACAATAGGTACGTACTCGGTTTGATATATTAATTTATCAAGAAACCTCTTTGAACTATAAAAAATATAATTAAAAAATTATGACGATGATGGTCTAGTTGTTCGAGTATCGATCGGTCTGCTGATTACGAGGTCATGGGTTCGATTCCCACAGGGCACAAATATTTATGTTATGAACAAAGGTGTTTGTTTTTGTCTGTGTGTTTCTTTCCTATGTATTATAAGAATATATTTACAAAAAAGTATATATTATTATACCTATTCCATTGTCTAATATCCAGAATACAAGCTCTGCTTCGTTTGGGACTAGATCGTGCAGTGTTAAATGTCCCAAAATATTTATTTATAATTTATATGTATAGATAAAAGGAATACCTAAACCGTTTAGAGATCTGAAGGGCTTAGCTTTTGATGAATCGTATTGGGTACGATTCGTATTAAGCAAACTGGATCTACGATAAGTTTTAATTTTTTTCCTAAACTTGTGAAATTAAGTAGATAGATGATACTAAAAAGTGATTGTTATTAATTAAAAGAAAATTACATTTTATATAATTGATAATGCATATTTTTCAATAATATTCTAGTTTTTAAGTTATTTTGCTGCGCCCTAACAAGGTCATGTATTCCTAGTTTAAGCCAAGCTTGTTACTTTGTATACATTGTGCAATAATAAACAAACAAACAAACAAATTATAAATGAATTTCAGCGGCAGTCCGCTGAAATCGCTCATATTGGCTTTTTTAACCTTCCAGATTTTTATAACGGTGGCCATTATCTTGCGAAGTAGGTACCGGATTTAAAACCTCTAATATTTTACTTTAATTAAAGATAAAAGTAATTAAGGATTTATTGAATGTTTTGACATATTCAAAAACATTAGAAATCAATAGAAAGTGCTAAGCCACCTCCGCCTGCCGCACATAATTTGGAGATAATTAGCCAATCTCGTTTTAACGCGTTACACACAGTTGCGCATGCGCATTCCGACTGATTAACGCTAAGATGGACGCTCACACCGTGGAATAACGCTGAAATTAAGTTTAATTCATTCATTTAGACACGGCACTCGTAAACTTTAAACACAGCAGTGATAGCCTAGTGGTATGACCATTGGACTGCCAAGTCGAAAGTCTCGAGTTAGAATCCAAGGCTGATTCTGACTTTTCGAAATTATGTGCGTATTAATAATTAATTTATCACTCGCTTAAACGGTGAAGGAAAACATCGTAAGGAAACCTGCATGCATGCCTTGAAGATTTTCTCGACGTCGTGTGAAGTCTGCTAACCCGCACTAGGCCAGCGTGGTGGAATATAGCCTTATCCCTCTCATTCCTTGAGAGGAGACCCGTGCCCAGCAGTGGGGTTTAAGAGTTGATGACTCGTAAACTCGGGTTGCTAGCTTCTGGGATTTTTTACGAAAACGCAATACCACTTTGGTTGCCCTGGATATCTCTGGTCTAGCGGTGGCAGGCGCAACTACTGAGCAACTACTGAAACCGGGACCTCACGTCCCGGTTTCGATTGCCAGGTGGAGCATATTATTAGGATTTTCTATGAAAGTCTCAGCTGCAGTTCGAAGTTTGGATTTGCGCCCTGTTTGGATTCGCGCGAACCTGTTACATGGGACGTAAAACATACCAGCGACCATTAGTGCTCCTCTGCCCAATCCATATATCCGTATCTCTGAAGTTTCTAAAGAAACTCTCCGTAATTTTAATTTTTATGGTAAAAAAAAACTAGCTTGTTGTAGCAACATTGATATATTGGACAATATATCAATAATAAGTATGATAAATTGATAACACACGTAAAATTACGCCACGGTGTGATAGACGGCGGCGCAAGCGTCACAGACGCGGCAAGTTCTTCTACTTTTACTTTATTTCATGTCGAGAAAGTAGTGGGTGATAAACGTTCACGCGGCACCCATGTTTCATACGTCGGCATCACACATACTTGCAACTCTATGTTTATAATGAATAAAGATCAAAATCATACATCAAAAGTACCGGTCAATCTGATATCCCTTATAATTACGATTATAATAGATATTCGGTCGGTATTTTCTTGGTAGATTAATGGATACGAAAATTGATGGCAATGCAGGAAGCTGGACTTTTTTTATTATGTAAGTATCTAATAAGCAAATAGGTGCACAGTTTCTAACCACTACTTAACCACCAGTTGCCTATTTATTTAAATTTATTTGTGGTGTAAAACTCACTGTAAAATAAGGTTACTATTCAAATAGTATTCTCAGTTTCCTTATGCCACAGATTATAAATAAAATGCGCGTTTCTCGAATTAAATAATATAAAGTTTATTGTTTAATAAACAACGCTACCAGGTAACCAGGAAGCCGGTCGTACAATAGCAATAATGCTGACTAGCCACTTGCGTGAGATTGCGCGCGCAAGCGCTCCCACGGACACCAGATGCCCGCGTCCGATGTTACACGATTATTTACGATGCAACCCGAAAGGAATGCACTTGCTTGTTTATTGGCAGATTTGAATTTAGAATTCTATTTAATCGTTAAGTTCAAACGGTCAGAAGCTGAAAACTAGGGATTGCAGAACTATATACAGGGCGGCAATTAATTAATTAAATCTGTATTCGTAATCAAAGGAACTTAGGACTGGTACTTATTTTCAGATTTTATTATTTATTTTATGTTTCTCTAATAAAACTATAAAGTATAAATCTAAGTACCGACGCCAGCAGACAAATTATCCCAATTGAATATGAACCTTACACTTATTGGAAAAAATACCCTGTATTACGCTGGTTAAAACTCTAGTCATACTTTTATTTTTATGCTCACTAGGGGATGAGAAAAAATAACTTTAAATTTGAAAAATCGCACGCCATTTTAGCACACTTGTATCAGTTTCATAGTGTATAAAGTAAAAACTGTCAACTTGATAGCTGTCAGTGTCAGTTTTGGAATATCAAACGCACACCATTTTGGCACATTATGACATTATGTTTGTATTATACCTTATATGATTGCTTCAGAATTAACGCTTCAGCACATCTGTTGGCCAGGACTTAGGCCGGCTCCTAGCCACAACCGGTTCCCGGAGTAGCTACGGACCTCCCTTGGCACATTATTATCAGTTTCATAGTGATTTCATAGTAAAAACTGTCAACTTGACAGCTGTCATGTACCTCAGGTACAAATTTGGTCTGAGTTGTATGGACTTTTGATGACCTCCTTTGGCAGATGGTGATAGCTTGATGTGTACAAGTAGTGAAATGAAATAACTTTTTAGGAAAAGAAAACCGACTTAAAGCATAACAAATACTTTTCTGCAAACCGCATCAAACGCGAGATATCCTCCTTTTTTAAAGTCGGTTAACTATTTTTTACGGATTTTATCATGTTATATTAATATTACCTTATTCGAACCTTTACAGCGTCCATTTTCAGGACCACGTTATTTCTCGGTATTTTCAGGATCAAGATTCCCCAACATTAGAGAGAATAGATTAAAATTATCCAACATTGTAAATAATTGTAAGGATGTGTAAATCTTCAGTGTACCTACCTAACTATACTGATATCGAATACGATAAAAATTTAGAATTCTAAAATTGAAATGCATGCAATGCACATACCTATTATAAACAGGAATCAAATATTGCCCTTAAAAATAAGTACACATTTAAGTATGTACAAATGTCTGCTAACCCGCACTAGGCCAGCGTGGTGGACTGTAGCCTAATCCCTCTCAATATGGGAGGAGACCCGTGCCCAGCAGTGGGACATTATATGGATTGATGACAGGAAGTAAATTACACAGTAAACATTTACAATTACTTAATAAAATGAAATTAACATTAAATAAAATAAATCTTTATTACCGTTAAATAACATAAGCGATAAAACAATTATTTAAGATTAATAATTTTATTTGACGACACGTTTGGCGTAGCGGCTGAACGATCGGCTTTTGCGCCACGCGTTGTGGGTTCGATCACCAAACGGAACAAATGTTTACATGTAGTTATTCCGGGTCTGGGTATTTGTGTTTGTAAACGCACCCACGAAACAGGAGAAAATCCTAGTGTAGGCAACATAAAAAAAAAAGTAAGATAAATAATTCATTCCAAATTCAAACACAATTTAGGACTAAGTGGACAGACATGTTATGTAACTATGTCTGAGATGCAGACGATGTTACGTATTGAGTAAGTCGTTTCAATCAGTAATCAATTATGACAAATTATAATTTTGATATTTTCTCATTAAGCAATTAGCCTGGCCTGTAACTTAATAGCGGGATATTATAATTTTATAATCTAGCTCGAGTCACGCGACAGGTTATAATGTATCACCCAAAATATATTTTGTAAAATATAAGAACATGGATATACAGCGCTAAATGCTACAAAATCTACAGTAGGTCTAACTTTTTCAACTTTCATAGTTTTCTAGGCATAAGGTCGCCACAACTCTATGTATATCTAAGTATTACATAAATTAGCTGCAATGAGCAAATATATCTTGTTAGATTACAAAAAACCGGCCAAGTGCGAGTCGGACTCGCGCACGAAGGGTTCTGTACCAATATTTGCGAACAAAAACGGCAAAAAAATCACGTTTGTTGTATGGGAGCCCCTCTTAAATATTTATTTTATAGTTATTTAGAAAAGGGAAAAATTCGACCGCGAGCAGGATTCCACCTATGACCCACGCTATGACCACTGAGCTTAGTGGTCATAGCGTCTGGTGTACCTAACCAGAAGACGCAGGTTCGAATCCTGCCCGCGGTCGAATTTTTCCTTTTCTAAATAACTTTAAAATCTTAGCATAGAAAATGCCAAAAAGAATACAAAAAAAAAGATATTTATTTTATTCTGTTTTTAGTATTTGTTGTTATAGGAGCAACAGAAATATGTACTTACATCATTTCATGTTACATCAGTTCATGAGACACGGACGGACGGACGGACAGCGGAGTCTTAGTAATAGGGTCCCGTTTTTACCCTTTGGGTACGGAACCCGAAATATGGAAAGAAACGCGACACTTCTATGCAAATTCGCGATAAGTGAGCAATTTTTTCATAATAAACAGAAAGCATAAATTAGAAAATAAAACCGGCAGACAGGTGCTAACATTAATTTCAATTCCAAAGGATGTGATATGTCTGAAATTTTGAGTAAATAAAAATAATTACTTTGTTCTACTTTTATCGACTAGCCCATGTAGTAGGTAAGTACATACCTACTTCTTCTACTTGTCGATTATTAAGTAGGTAATCCAGTTTGTATGTATGTACTAACAAAAATGTTGTGCCACCAATTATGGTTTTGGTCTGATCTCATCTGATGGACAACCAACGGTCCTCTTGCCATTATCGATGATTTCTACACCTCCATTTTAATATGTCACTGATCAATACAATATGACTGTAGGGATGCAGCGAGCTTCCTTTGCCAGCGCATTATATCATCATCATCATATCAGCCTATTGCCGTCCACTGCTGAACGTAGGCCTCCCCCAAAGAGCGCCAACCATCCCGGTCTTGGGCAGCCCGCATCCATCCGCTGATAGGTGGCTGGCAGCGGATGGATGCAGGCTTCTTCAAATCCTCTGTCCATCGTGTCGCAGGACGTCCCACACTACGCTTGCTACTACGCAGCGCATTACATAGTATAATTAAGTTATTATAACCGCTTGTATACGACGCCAGCTGTCAAATTTTTCCAATTGAACATGAACCTTATTATATTTGTATTAAAATTGAAAATCTATCAAAGAAATTTGACAGATTCCAGACTACAAAAAATCTAGTTCCCTCCTCCCTACCTACGAACCAAAAATTCAATTTCAAATATAGATTACTTATAATTATCATTATTAATAATTCCTACTTTTCTATTAATATAATAAATGTGGTAGTTACTTTGTCTGTCATGCACGCCTAAACCGATTTTGATGAGATTTTGTAGAGATAGATTAGACCTTGGAGGAGGATATAGGTTACCTTTTATCTCAAAAAGCACTTTTGGACGCGGGCGAAACCGTGGAAAACAGTTAAATGATAAATGATGATATGATGATAAATGATGATAAATGATATTTATTTCTGTAAATAGATCTTTTAAAGACACTTTTACAAGTCAATAATAAACATTTTTTTTTAAAGCTAGATGGCTCCGGCATTTCCTAGCTGACGACCTCTGAGAAGAAACGCCGAAACAAACTCAGAGAATCATAGTCTCTTTTAAAGTCCAGACATAGAGTAGTGGTAACAAATATGTGTCTTACAATGTAGGGCAACGTCTGAGATGGCCTTTTGAAGAAAGAGCCATAGCGGCTTTGAGTAGACCAGTCCCAACTGACGGCACGCATGCATCAGTCATTGTGTAGCTCAACCATAATTTAGGGAGCTCAACAATCTTTATACAGTTATTTATCTATAAGTGTGTGGCAGTATTGATAACACGGCGATCATAAATTAACATTGGCAATTATATGACCACGAACGTGTAAGTATCGGAACGCATCACGACACGGCAACATTAGCAACACTGCAATAGCAATGACTTCATGGATGAATACTAATAATTGTGAATATCACTAAACTTACGCTATAAGTACCTACATTTGTTGTTTTTGGCGACGGCGACCAATATGATGATTTACATTTGGAACTTATATCAGTTTTAAAAGCTAAACACGCCATCACTTCGTCAAAGGCTTCAAAAGACCAATAGAAATCAAGCAACATTGTAATAAATAAGTATATACAGAGGCCCGCACATCAAGCTACCCTAATCGGTCAAATTTCTTTGATAGATTTTCAACTTTAAGAAAAATAACCTTATTATTATCTTTTTGTATATTTTTGGCATTTTCCATGCTAAGATTTTAAAGTTATTTAGAAAAGGAAAAATACGACCGCGGGCAGGATTCGAACCTGCGTCTTCTGGTTGGTACAACCGCGTTGGTACAATCGCGGTGGCTTAGTGGTCATAGCGTCTGGTGTACCAACCAGAAGACGCAGGTTCGAATCCTGCCCGCGGTCGTATTTTTCCTTTTCTAAATAACTATAACCTTATTATTTTCATGTTCAAATCGGAAAATTTGTCAGTTTTGGATAGCTTGACCTGCTGGCGTCTGTACATTACATCATCAACTTGTCTGTCATATACTGTATGTACTGTGAGAGGGATTACGCTATAGTCCACCACGCTGGCCTAATGCGAGCTAGCAGACTTTACTCGAGACTTTTGACTTGGCAGTACAACAGTTATTTAATTAGGCTATCATCATCAACCTATATACTATCCCACTGCTGGACGCGGGTCTCCTCTCACAGAATGAGAGGGATTAGGCTATAGTTCTATGTATGTACTTATTAAATATCACAATTTATGAGACTATGTCACAGTAAAGTCGAAATTCAATGTCAATCAGTCTCAGCTTCTGATTTAATTAGTATGGGTACTATTGCGTTTATTACAACATCTTCCGTCCTTTGCCGACCCCATCAAGAAAATAAGGACACGCATAATGTGGTAATGAATTGTAATGAAAATTCATTAGGTGCTTTATTCATTCAGACGAACCAAAGATTAATAATAAAACTCATATGCGATGCAATTTGCCTACCGCCAATGTCCAAGAGACCGTGACCAATGGTGGCGATGAAGCGACCAATAAATCACTTGGCATCTCAAAATGTAAATAAACGGAAGGCGATTACTCCGCTGTCCAGTCTCCCGCTACACGATAACAGTAAGTGAATGATAGATACGGTCGAGGAAGTGTCAAGGGAGGCGCAAATGAGGAGAAATAAGTAGAAAATGGCGCCTACGTGTGGTCCGCAAGGTGACCGCTAATGCAGTGATAAGCCACGTTTTTGTAGGCAAATGCGCAGGAGTCACTGATGTTACGTAATGCGAAGATGATTTTGGTCTTTCACGGCGATAGGGAAGTACGGTTTAACTGATTGTCTATAAACTTGGGAATGTTGGAGGGAATGCCAAGTCGCTTCTTATGGCCCTACGCGTAATAGTAGCTATAAATTGGACACCCTTAAAGTCCAGTGTACTGCGAATTGCGATGTTTTAGTACTAACGGGAAAATATGGTCGAGGAAATGTGATCTATGCTGGTATATCTATGTATATCCAACTTTTTTTTTAAATTGCTCAAGGAGCCCAAAAATCAATAGACAATATTTACGGTTTCTGGAAAGTGATTTTATCTTGTGACAAGCATTGTGTATCCTGTAGAAAATTTAAATTCCTAAAGTTCAGTTTATGTGCAATCGCAGAGATTTTGATAGCAAATAATGTAATACACTTTCAGAAACTAATTAAATAGGTAATGAATGTTATTTCCGAATGTTCCAACTTACATAATACAAATACGAGTGATTCTACAAATTGCATAACTAATTTGAGATATGAGGCGTGTAATTGAGCATAGCGATAAACAAAAAAGTGTAATTTCCTTGACGAGGCAAGGCGATCCGTCCGACGCCAATATTACGCAATAGTGCATAAGCTTAATGAAAGAAAAAGTTAGAACTATAAATCCTGTGACGCAACAGCTGTAATTTAACTGGGGCACTAAAATGTACGGCTATGTAGAGGGGCGCGTGGCTAAGTAATAGCCATCGAGGCCCCTCCGTGCCTCGCAGAGCACGTAAACCCGTCGGTCCCGGTTGTTATACGAACACCTACGACAATCGTTAGTGATAGTCAGAAGCCCAATAAGCTTGACAACCAGTTTAGTCTCAGGGTATCGGTATTACCCAAAAATTGGGATGCGAAGGTCAGATGGCAGTCGCTTCGTGTAAAATACTGATATTCAGCCCCATCTGGTTAGACTGGAAGCCGACCCCAACATAGTTGGGAAAGGCTCGGAGAAAGAAAGACTAAAATGTATGGCTAGTCTTAAGTCATAGAGAATGATGGCATGAATGGCAACGTCTGATCGATTGTGTTTTAATCGCATTCATCGGTTTGATTACTAGATCTGTTCTGAACATGTACAGCTACGAGAGTAAATAAGCGAATTTTCAAAAGCGATTTTTGCGCGAAATGACGTTGCACATTTGACACAAAATTGAGATGTCTCAATGTTGCACATTTGACACAAAATTAAGATATCTCAATGTTGCACATTTGACACAAAATTGAGATATCTTTATGTTGCACATTTGACACAACATCGAGATATCTCAATGTTGTAAATTTGACACAACACAGCACAGCTTTGTGCCTATGAACTTACCCACACAAGCAGCTGCAATAATTGCCAGAGGTTCATTTTGAGATTTTCAGAGGGTCTAACGTTATATACCTATATCGCTAAGTCTCTAATATTTGATGCGCGAATCAGGAAGAGAAGATCAAGCGAAGTAGATACGTGGGAATCGTGGTATAGTTGTAAATTCCGAAGCAGGAATTTTGGAGCTGCCCGACTGGGGAAATACCTCCGCCTTGCAGCAAATCAAAGTAAAATAACACTGCATTGAGTTATGTTGTATTTCTTACGTTGAGAAAGGTTGCCAGTGCTCCAAGAGGAAAGGCTGTGTTGGCAGTGGGGGTACTTTGACCCTTATACTGCAAACCCAACTATTCCTCTTTCGTTTTACAGGGTTGGCAACGAGCAAGTGATGCTCCTGGTGTTGCAAGCGTCTATAGGCTACGGTAACCGCTTACCATCAGGTGGACGCACATCATTGTCAATATCAAGGCTATTCTTCCAATGCGAAGAATAAATTAGGTATAGAAGGGAACGTAATTCTTCTTCAATGCATACCGGACCTCCTTTTGATGTGATCAATGGATAATGCCATTGAATGAGCCTAGTTCGCGCTAAATAAGCCATGGCGAATTAATGATGCAACCAATTAAAACGTCAAGTGTCACGAATCGCGTATAATCAGGCAATGTCTTAAAGTTTCTCACCGCTCGCTCCTTAGTCTATGTTTTCAACATCCATGTCTAGGAAGTAATTGGAACGTACAATGGCCACTTAACTATCAATATTTTGTTTGCAATCATGTCCACTTCAATCATTGCTTTCCACAACAAATCGGGCAGTGACCGTTGCAAAAGATGTTTACATTCTGATAGCAACAATAGAACGATGCTATGACAAAAAGTTCTTCATTGTTTACGGATGGGAATGTTATCAACGTTACAAGTAAGTTGCCACATGAAGTTGGGTCAAGGCGTTTGAGCAGACACGAAAACGTACACGTTTTGTAAGTCTTCTATTTTCAAAATCGATTGCCTGTCCAGTAATGTAAGACTGCTAAAGAATAATCGCTTTCAAGTAAAAAAGTAAATGAAATATCAAAATGAACGTTTTAGAAATGTCGAAAAAATATTAAAATATTTTCAACAGGTACGCAAAACTGGTCGTTAAAAAGAAACAAAACAAACATTTGAAAATAGAATTGTTTAGCAGCAATCAGCAAGCACGCGCTTTGCTTTGGCACAATGGACTGATTTCTTTGCTTCTTTTTCACGTTCCCGCGCACAGATGATAAAGATTACTTTTTTAACGGTACTACTACTATGGCGCGTACAATAAGATGAAAATGAAAGTTTCGATTAGTTTTTGTTATAGTTCACTTTCGTTGGGTGCCATAAACATAATAGACAGCTGATAATGAGATGGGGGTACTGTTATTATGATGGCCCGGCTCGTGATATATCGAGGGCCTAGTTTGATGAGTCATTGAAATTGGATGTTGACTTACAGCCTCGGAGAAAACGTAGAAATTATGATAGGTAAGTCACGTCGACAGAATTTTCATTAGCAGTAACACGCGTTTATAATGAAAGCCATTGTTGGCTAAGTTATTTCAATAACTCAGCTGATGCCAATTGGTCAGTTTACTATACAACCTTTTTGAAGATAAAAATCTGTTATAACGTCCAAGGCCGCAAAACATGTATCTACATAATATTTGTCATAAAGTATTAAATTAATTTGAAATAAGAACAGGCACAGATAATTATTATTCAACCTATCAAACTAGGAATTTACCTTGATATTTTTGATGCAAGAAACGTCAGTGTAGATTATTTTAAGAACCTGTCTTCTAGCAGATGCAACTGACCCAAACAAGTCTAAACAATGGACCACAGGCCGTCAGTACGGGACAATTTGCTATAAAACAGAATGATTCACTTCGCATTGTCTATGCATGATGCGTAACAGCAATTCAAGGGCACGCTGACAACATGTTCGTATACAATATGTTTAAACTATAATAGTAAACATATAATTTTGTCATAAATATAAATTGGTGTAAAATAAGAGGTTGTAGCTATAAAATTGTGACATTATGCGGTAATACAATAAAGAGTTGAATTGTTCAGTTAGGTACCTACTCGATTGTTTGGAAATCCTTTACAATATTATGAAAAATATATAAATTATGATTTACAAGCGCTATATTTCACTGTGACACGATGAGCAGACGATTTGAAGAAGATGGCTGGCAGCGGATGGATGCGGACTGCCCAAGACCGGGGTGGTTGGCGCTCTTTGGGGGAAGCCTACGTTTAGAAGTGGACGGCAATAGGCTGATATTATGATGATTATGATATTTTATTCTTTCTTCGTAAATTGCACCTAGACTCGACATTTCATAAGTGCCTGTATATTGTTTATATGAAAATAAAACTATTTTGATTTTGAATTATCTATGCATTTGTGTAAATTTACACAACAGTTAGAATTTAAAAAACAGTTGAAGTTAGCTATCTATTTCAGATTCCATGTAATAGACGATGAGATGACCTTATTGTCCTCACACTGCTACTAAATATTTCTAGGAATAATCCAATAACAATTTGCTGGAGCTGGGAATCAACCCCACGACTCAAGATCAATGACGTAGTCTATAATTAGATTTATAAAATCAAAAGTAACTCTACGTACTTACTGTACCTAAATTTAAATGTAATGCATATTTTAATCACCTCATGTAGAATCCCTAATGATTTTGCCTTGAATAGTAAAACTTGAGATAAAAAACATTTAAACATTTTGTTTTGCTAGATGTAGACGAAAGTGAAGTAGAAAGAGTTATTTTAAGTTTGAAAAACAACCGAGCAGCTGGGTGGGATAACATCAGCAATACAATCTTGAAAAGATTTAGACACATCTTAGTCCCTCCTTTAACTCACATTTTTCAAATCTGTCTCCGTGAGGGAATTTTTCCTACATATCTGAAAAAGGCTGTTGTAATTCCCATTCATAAATCTGGTAAAAAGGATCTCGTTACTAACTATAGGCCTATTTCCTTATTGCCTTCAGTCTCTAAAGTATTGGAAAAAATTGTTAATAACAGACTAGTGTCATATCTTGAAAAGCATTCTCTCTTCTCCCCTTCCCAATTTGGTTTTAGATCTAAGTTATCAACAGCAGACGCGGTACACCATTTAACCGATTATGTCAGTGAGGAACTTGGGAAAGGTAAACGAGTAACAGGGATTTTCCTCGACCTGGCCAAAGCTTTTGATACAGTGTCTATTTCCATACTTCTAAATAAGCTCGAGGCAATAGGGATAAGAGGCACTCAGCTTAAACTCTTTGTAGACTATCTACAGGATCGATCTCAATGTGTTAAAATAGGCAACATCACTAGTGCAGATATGAAAAACCCACCTTTTGGAATTCCGCAAGGAAGTATTATTGGGCCTACACTATTCCTGGTATATATAAATGACCTCTGTAGGCTTAATATTGACCACGGAAAAATAATTTCGTACGCAGACGACACTGCTCTAATCTTTTCCGCTGACTCGAGCTCAGAAGTTCATGATTATGCTCAACTAGGCTTTAATATAGTAAATAATTGGCTAAAACGTAACTTACTAACACTGAACACCGAAAAAACTACATTTATTAATTTCTGCATGCGTCAGCCTCATAACCTCCCTAGTATTAATCACTTATATGCACATAACTGTCATGATCCCCGGGTAGTAGCTTGCACTTGTCCTATTATTAATAACACTACCTTTGTTAAGTACCTAGGCATTATAATCGATAACAATCTGTCTTTTAAAAAACATATTGCAACTTTAGTAAATAGAATACGTAAGCTAATTTTTGTATTCAAAAAACTTCGCTATATTGCAGACTACAAATTAATTAAGCAGATATATCAAGCACTGTGTGAGTCTATTATTAAATACTGTATTACCTCTTGGGGAGGTGCCCCAAAGACAGTAATGCTGGCCATAGAACGAGCTCAACGAGCTATCTTGAAAGTAGCCACTTCCCGACCATTCCTTTTCCCCACTCGCTTATTGTATGAATGTTGTAATGTACTAACTGTCCGCCAACTTTTCATAATGCACATTGTGGTTAAACAACACGCCGACCTACCATATAATGAATACATTACTAACACGAAGAGACGGAAAGATATTGTGTGTACCTCACTTTCAGAGTCAAGGTTTGTTTTCACAAATAGGTTTTATTCATTCTTAGGCCCTTTCCTGTATAATAGACTTAATAAGAATTTATCCATGTATGCCCTTAATTATCATAATACTAAATCATTAGTGTACAAATATTTACAATCCTTGACTTATGATGAGACCGAAGCCCTAATTAGTATTATAACTTAAGATATCAAATAAATAATTTATCCTTTTATTATTTTTAATCATTATTTTTTTCTAATTTATGTTACTTACTGTTTGGTTTATTAGTTCTTACAAATTGTAATATTTTACTTAGTTATCGGATCAGCACTTGCCGCCTGTGACACAGGTTTACCTAGTACAGGCACCTAACACTGTAATACCTCTTAATTATTTTATAAGTTATCTCTGTATTATATTTTACCTTTGTAATTATGAATAAATATTATTATTATTATTATTATTATTTAAGGCCAAAATTAGTAGGTAGCTGAATTTCCCAGATTCAAGATAAAGTCTTAATAATGTTTCGCCAAGAAAACAATATGACGTTAGTTGATTTAATTACAAGAGTTTAAATGGAAGAAAGTGTGAGACGTTAATTTACAATTTAATATCATTACCGTAAACGTATCGTGTGAACCGGCTCTTACAATGCAACTAAACTTTTTAAATGTCAGCTTGTGTTTTACAGCTATTCATTATCGTCACGATACTCGATAATAAATCATTCAACGATGCTCAGCACTTACGTAATAAGCCAACATTTTAGATTGAGATTTTAAAAATAAAGATTAGAAGCAATACCGACCACTCGACCAGTAATGAGTTAGAGTGGGATGGCGCTATTTAACCTGTAGAGCATCTCTCTCACATTTAAGAAGATCACAATAAAAACTTTGAAAATTGCAAACAAACAACCAATTCATTGAATTCGCATTCGAAGTTTAAAGTAGATTAGCGTTGTTTGATTGTAATGATTGTGTTGGTAACACTTCACGGCAGACAAATTGTTGGGTCGCGGTAATTGAGTGCAATTAGAACATTGGAATAATCGAATGATAGTGGCAGCACTAGCGCTAGTACCCATACTGTTTGCCGTGAGTGATGCATTGCGTGTTGCACGAAATAAACAAGTTCCTATAATCGCAATTTCACACAAATATTTTAATCAATCGCTAAAACTTTAAATTAAGTAGATATCGTTGCTACCGCTAAACGACTAGGTATGTAATCTGAGATCACGACAGCTCCTTGAAAAAATTAACACTAAAAATACGTCATTATTAATCCAACGTTGCTAATTGAGTATAAACGTATAGGTTAGTACATTTACACTACAAGGCAAACTTACAACAATCACTTCGTAAATTCTCGTCTCCATTTATTAATTTACAAAACAAAATGCATTTCACAATTTTTCACATTCACTTTGGCCGTTTTGTAATAGGCCGAATACATAGCGACCTTGCGGCGATTAAAAAAAAATATCTGTCAAAACAGAACGTGCATTCGGATATCCTGATCGAATAATTACTGTATCGATTTTACTAATCGATGAAAGACGTGATGATAAGATACTGAATGGTCATCACGCACGATTGAGGAATAATGTTGGCAATCGTAAAAGTGTATTATTTCTTAATGGCCATTGTGTGTTGTTAATAGGTATGTAATGTACATACGACGACATATTACCAAGCCACATAGTTTGCCATTTGAACTACCTGTGTTCCATCGCAATAAGGGTGATTTTTGTAGTGCAGCTGTATAGTTTGACGTGGTTATGTACGTTAAATCGCTCGTGACCCGCCACGAGGGTGCAAGTTATTGCAATACTGTAATTTGTGTATAATTGTCCGTACCCATTATTATGCACAAATAATAATTTCAAGCGGGTTAATGGAGAATAATATTCCTCTTAAACGTTTAGATTGTGAAATTGTCCATTAGCATTTTTTTTTATAGAATAAATGTGTTGTCACCCTATTGGTATTGTTCGAGTACGAAGACAAATATATTTTTTTAGTATAAAATCATAAAATAATTTCAAAATGATTAATGAACTATAATATTCTTAAAAAAACTATTTCAACATTTAGTAGATAATAGCAATAAAACTCAACAAAACACCGTCTTCAACGGATTTTTTAAAGAAAATATACGTAACAGGAAAACTGTCATAAATTAACAGTTCATTTTTAATATCAATTTGGATTGAACATAAAACTTTAAAGAGTTTATATACATATTATTATAATGTTAGTGAATACTTTCTCGCACAAAACAGAATTATATTTTGTTTGCAATAACAACAAAAAAACTTCTGTGTAGTAAAACAACACCACATACCGCGTGTCGTGTTATGTAGGTAGTGTCGCAGTCACAACGCTAAATCAGTATGATCTTAAAATCTCTAGAAACTTCTATGTTTTAACAAAAAGGTTCTAAAAAAGCAGTACTTATGTATCGTGTAAAGTAACCGCCTTATTAGTCTAGTGGTCATAAGCACGATTGTTATAGCTCCCGAGGTCGATTCCCTGGTCCAGCAATGATAATGGGTTTTTCTATAGCAGCTCGGAGTTTGGATTTTTACCCGGTACCTATTATGAGTTACAGAAACAATTAAAAAATTGATTTATTTTATAATAGTATTATTTGATGATTTTTCATTTCACATGGTGGTAGAGAGCTACAGATAGGTTTCAATATTTTTATTTTTTATGTAAGTATTGAATAGTTTTGTTTAATACCACTAAGGTGGCAAACAAGCATAGGGTACCGTAACCTATAAACCCTTGCAACACTAGGGGTATCACTTGCGAGTAATTTTACAAAGACTACAAAAGAAAGTACATTGGAAGCTAGCTTATTCATTATAATTACTGATCGATCAGTGACTTTTAATAGGTGAAATTAAATCACTGAGTGTTGCCAAATTCATTGTCACTAATACATAGTTGGCAACCTTTATCAAACTGTTTGAAAGACTGGCTTCTAGTCAATAATAGTTTATTTGTAACGTTAATTACATGTCATTTTTTTTGTTTTTTTGGATAGTTTAATAGTATTGAATACAAACATGTCACATGAAAATTGTAAATTACAGTAATTTAAATAGTCAATTTTATTTAAAACAGGCAATACAATATTAAAATAGAAGACCTATCTATGTTTTCTATTTCATGAATTAGTCATAATAATAATTGTAGAACGCATGCTCTATCAGCCAGAGCGCCTTGACGAGTTTTAAAAATCGCAGGAGTTGAGGCACTAGAATTATTATTTATTATAAGCCTTCTTCAAATCGTGTCGCAGGGCGTTCCACACTACGCTTGCCCAAACGTAGTCTCCACTCTAACACTCGTCTGCTCCACCGATCGTCTGGGATCGATGGTGGCTGGCAGCGGATGGATGCGGGCTGCCCAAGACCGGGATGGTTGGCGCTCCTTGGGGGAGGTCTACGTGCAGCAGTGGACGGCAATAGGCAGATATGATTATTACAAGCCTGTAGTGTCCCACTGCAGGACAAAGGCCTCCCCACTCTTCTCCCACTTCTCTCTGTGCGTTGCTACCAAGGACCAGTCTTCTAGAACAAGTCCAGCTCATCCCGCCATATCCGAATAGAAACTAATCACGTTTATATTTTTTATATAAGTTAACATAATACATAGGATCACGCATATTTACCCCGAAAGGTTAGGTAAGACCGTTCGCCGGTATGTTTAGGTCACATGTGACCCTTTTTTTTTCTACCGGTCTACGGGGGTTAGACGGGGGCATGTGGGATTCTTACCCACTAAAACCACCCCGGTGGCCACCATCAGCACATGGAGGTGTCCTCCACACCCAGACCACCCCAGAACCCCCCTATGCACCGCCTATTAAAGCACATACCTGGGGAGACTGTAAACGGGTCTCCTCTGAATCTGTCCCTGGCACGGCAGCACGTGACCACTGTGCTACCGTCTTCTCTGGGATCGCATGATGATGGGCGAACAGAGTCCCCTTTCTGAAAGCCCGCGACCCCAAAGGCCCGCCTGCCTTAGATTGTGCAGGCGGGGTGGCGACAATAGCCTGGCCCCAGTAAGCGGCACCCTTGTGGCGAATGCGCGTGCTTTCAATCAGTATGAGAGAAAAGGCCTCGCTAGTTGGTAGGGTCCAGCGACCGCAGCCTGTCATGGTCGTGACGAATTTCACGGATCCCATGGCCATGACTATGGGGCAGGTGAAGGCAAGTGCGGTCTTTAGTCGTTAAGAGTCCGACTTACCTTGCCACCTCCCCGGGTGGCGGAGGATCCATGAGGATTTTCCGTAGGTACAGAGGCCAGCACATCAAGCTACCACAATCTGTCACATATCTTTGATTGATTTTCAACTTTAATACAAAATATTAAGGTTCACATTCAATTGGGAAAATTTGACAGTTTTGGATAGGTTGACCTGCTGGCGTCTGTACTATAAAAAAAGGGAGCGAACCTGGCAAATCCAAACTCCGAGCCTTTATCAGTAGAACCTCAGAGTTTTTGAATAAATATGTTTTTCATTGAGGTTTTCGATTAAACCTCAATGACAATCTCTTTCAAAGTTTTGTGTCGATTCATGTGAGGTCGTCCAGATCAGTGTCATTGAGGTTAAATCGAAAACCTCAATGACACTGATCTGGACGTCGGACCCAGGACATCTAGCGTAGCAATCGCGTTTAGGACTAGACTAACGAGGCAGTTTTATGTTTTTATTTCACCTATAAAGCAGGTTTCAAAATAAATTAAGTACCTAAGTACTTACCTAAGTTCAACACAATTTATTGTGTGTTCGTCTTTAATACAATTGGTTTCGTTCTGTAGTAATAGAAACATTATATTTTTAAAAATTATGAAGCATCACAGCATTCGTTCGTCTATTGTCATCTATAGAATGCGAAGATGTAGCAGCTTCAATAAAAAAAAGCTTCAAAATAAAATATTTATGCAAATGCAATAATTATTTATAGTAAGTAAAACGTCATCATCAGATTTTTAGGTTGTGAGAAAGGGATGGCGCTATTTAATTTATAGAGCGACATCCCTCTCTCTCAATCGGAAAACGATCGCAATAATAGGTGGTGGCTTAAAATGAAGTAAAATGTATGATCAGCAATACACTGTACATACATTCAATATCGTTAAACGGGATGAATAGAGATGCAGGGGTGAATCGACACAAAACTTTGAAAGAGATTTTCAGCTCTAATTATTATAGTTTGTTAGAAAAGGGACTGTAATATTGTTGCTAAATTATAATAAATCATTAGAAGATCTTGTTGGCATCAAACTATAAATAATTAAAGTTGAAATTCCCTTTCAAAGCATTTTGTCTCGATTCATCCCTGCTTCCGTATTCACCCCGTTAGCACATAAGGCGGACATGAATGAATATTAGGACTGCTATCAGGCTTGCTATAGTACGGAAAATCCTCATGGATCCTCCGCCCTTAACTTGCCCTATACTTCGCCACGACCATGACAGGATTCTGTCACTCCCCGTTGTGCATTAACCTGGTAAATTCCTTTCCTACTCAGAAATATCAAGTTTTATTAGACATTGAAATAAAACTCGACGTTCTCGACGTTTCAGTCTACCCGCGACCATAGACGCTGTAAAGGGGCCGAAAGGTCGGGATTAATAATGTCAATATAACGCGATAAAATTCGTAAAAAGTAGTTTTATTTAAAAAAAAAAAATATTGGACAATTTTACACAGCACCATCTAGTCCCAAACTAAGCAGAGCTTGTACTATGGGAACTAGACAATGGATATAATACTTATATTCTTTTTTTTTTTGTAAATACACACACACCATCACGTCTGTATTCCCCGAAGGGTTAGGAAGAGGTGTACTAATGTACACCCACATTTCGCCGGTATGTTTTAGGTCCCATGTAATAGGGGGCGAGCCTATTGCCATTAACCGGGCACAAATCCAGACTACGAGCTGCTACTGAGAATTTCATAGAAAAACCCAATAACACTTTGCTCGACCTGGGGATCGAACCCAGGACCTCTAGCGTAGCAGTCGCGCTTAGGACCACTAGACTAATGAGGCAGTCATAATGTAAATACATACATATAATACATAGGAAACACTCAGCCCAACACAAACACTTATGTTCATCACATAAATATTTGTTGTTTGTAGGAATCGAACCCACGACCTCGTGATCAGCAGTCCGACACGCGAACCACTAGACCACAGACGTCGTCAAATTCGTTTCAATGTTTAATATTCGCGTAAGTGTCAGAAATAAATATGAGTTTCATTAGATTATCCCGATTTGTTATTAACAACGACATACACACTGGTCGACTGTAAGCTTGATTCATGTTTACGATCATTACGAAATAGGTTTCTGTCCATAATATTATTATCAACGGTTCTTTTACGAGTACACGCGGGTGACTAGGACATGCTGGCTTTTATTACCATTTTAGTACTAAGGAATCATTAAAATATTAAGAAGATAAGGAACTGTGATTCATATACTATATTATTTGGTGAAAGCAGAAAGTAGCAGCAACTATTATAGCTAGTTGAGTAAACACGCTCTTCTCTAGGGTGTAAATTCTACTTCGTGCACTTTTAGCACGAAACGTAATGAGAAACCATTCCGAAATTGTGTTGTGTACCGAGTGTAATTAAATTTTAAGAAGAAAAAAACGGAACTAGATCTTTGCAAAAAGATAATTATAATCATTGGAAAGGAAGCCCAGTTAATGACTTGTCTAAGTCTTGGGTGCACTCACAAGACCAAATTTTATTGACTTATGCGGTCAATTAATTACAACCGATACTAGAGATAATTATGGTGATTAAAAATTGTGAAATATTAAGTATGTCATCCAGCAACCTACAGTAGACACACGTGAGGGTTTAGGGCATATCCCTCAGAGACCCTGTCTCTAATAGGCGGATCCTAAAGTGGATTTCCAATGTAAAGATGATTTGGTAATCGATTTGAGACTTTATGTGACCATAAACAAAAGGAAATGCATAAATACAAATTTCAATGACCTTCGCCGTGTTCATCTGTAACAAAAAAAATAAAAAAAATATATATATGTTATTCTCATTAAAGGTAGCCTACATAATCTATGGTCCACCAAATCACAGACTAAAAAAATCAACTAACGACCACGTTCTCGTTTTTATAGCACACATTTGATTATAGAACAGTTATATCACAGATTATATAACACCAAGCGCATATCAGATGTGTTCGAACTTGGAACAAACAACGGAAACTGTTTGCCGAAGTTGTTACTGTTTCATTCCCACAATATATTATCAAGCGGCAGTGAAAGTGCGATCTCAGATAATGATTGATGATACGATTATTAAATTGTATTATTATTGTCTTGTGTGACAGTTCAGTTAATTTGTACTGTCACTTTATCATTTGTATCGCTGATTGATAAGACTTTTTTAAGAGTCATCGAAACTAGTTAGATCTGGTCAGTGCATATTTAATGTCGACATTTTTCCTCCTTCCAAGTTTTCTCATATAAATAAAATCAGAACTGTCAAGGAATACAAAATGTTACTATTAAATTCCAGGAATAGCTATAAGAGCTGTTCCATGCAAACAATCAGCATTTTATATACCATTGTCTCGCCTCTGTACTCTATTTTATTGTCTTGTACCTGAGTAATTCCTTCTATATTTACGACTGGTATTTCCCTCATTTTCATTCTTCACTTGAAAAAACATAAAACCACAGCGAATTCGCAATATAAATTCTTTACAGATTTAAAAGTAAAAAATCATGACTGTTTCATCAATAGAATGCTAACAAGTAAATCTAATTCGCACATCGCACTTTCATACGACGCGACGACGTGTCTGTGACGTCACACGTCACAAGGAAGAGCTCTCCCGTCAGGCTGCGCTGGCGCGTGACAACACGATTTCTATGATACATCGTGTCTTTGTATGCGAATCGTATGCATTCAACAACATATCACATATTATAATGTAAACCCCATTTCTCTGACGTAGAGAGTACGGTAATGTCATTCTGCATTGAGAATGCTGTATAAACGTGGCTTCGTTAACAATTCATATTGTGATAGACTAATGGTAGTATTAGGCCTTTCGTCAATATACGTACATAAGCATAGAAAGCTTTTAACATGACTAGGATAAGCAACCTTTCCTTAATTACATTAAGAACAAACTCTCCTTTATGACAAAGGAGAGTTTGTTCTTATTCTTCCTTTTTTAATAAGAATGGTTCTTTAACGGAACATACAAACAACTACGATAAACAATATCAACCATTGGAACGAAGTTCCTTATCGCGCGTTGTGAAAGGGGGCTAGACGGAAAAAATTCTTACGAAAAGTTGTCACGACACTTTTTGCTTGTCAACAATATTTGAATTTCGAATTATTGAGTGAATGACAATATTTGAATTTCGCGCGTTGTGAATTGTTGAGTGTATACAGGTTTTTTTATTTTTAATTATTAAATTTTAATGAAAGGAACTTCGTTCCATCCGAGTGTCCCTTGACACCTCTCAAGTTTTATTGATCCTTATAGGGAAAAAATCTTGTCTTTTTACATCCTATCCTACAAATAACATTATAAATGGGAAAGTTGGATGGATGTTTGTTACTCTTTCCCGCTAAAACTACTGAACGGTTTTGATTTCAGTATTGCTATTTATACATCAGAATAATATATAGGCTATAATTTATAACGATTTTGAGTTCAATACAGTCCCACTGCTGGGCACGGCTAATGAAAAAAAAAACAATACCTATATAATTTTAGAACAATTAAATTTTAAATTGTAGACTAACGCGTGGAAATCAGCCAGCATTTCCCTGTTGTTTCCGTTTCATTTCACAGAACAACTTCCTGAGTTGATCGCCCAGTTATTAGAGTTAGAAATTTTACTAACATTTATAATAAAGTACTATGAAACTAAGATGGTACAAACAAAAAGCTCTAGTGTCCAAAGAACTAGTGTCAAATCTATTCTAAACTAAACTTACCGTATAATATCCCTTTTGACCAATTTAAAAATAAGGCGGAAAGAGGGAGGTTTTCAAGGACAAAGGAGGTTTTCAATTTATCTGATATTAATTTCGTGTGTATCTTTCCATTGCCCATTATCTAAAAGAATATTATTCCGATATAAAGGGTCCGAAACGTCGAAACGTGGGGATGAATAATATCAATGTAACGCGATAAAATCCGTAAAAAGTAGTTTTATTTTAATATTCGCGTAAATGTCAGAAATCAACATGGTATCATTTTTGTGAAACGTTTATTAACAGAAACTGTAATTAATAACACTGTAATTGAAAGTAGTGAATGTGTACCTTGTATAGGTATAGCAAGCATCATACTCATAATATACCAATAAATTTTAAAAAAACTCTTAAATTTGCCACACAGCAATGCGAAAGTAGTTTCAAATTACATTAGTTTTAGTTTACAAATTATGTAATACATACGACACACCCCGACAGAGCACACGAAGGAGGCGGAACTGACACAGATTATAATCACTTTAACAAAAAAAGCTAAAACTTCTAGTACATAGGAATTTTACTGTCCCGCTACTGGGCACGACACACAGTTCTCTTCACAGAATGACAGTCAGACGATAAAACCATTGTTAATGATGAGGATGTAAGTCAGTCAAAATAATTCTTTCAAGATAGAATACTAGCCTTAACCATGTCACTTATTCATCGTAGTTCATTCGCTCCTCTTGCTGTTTATAATTTTATATATGTATATATTATAGATGTTATATATTATGTTTATAATTATTATTATAATAAGTATATTTTAAGTCTTTCTAAATTTCTGCACCATAGTAAACCCCATTTCTAGTTCTGTTCCGATATGTCCATCCAAAGGTTGCCTGGAAGAAATCGCTGTTTGCGATAAGGCCGCCCATTGTATATTATGTTATAAATTAAGTTGTGTCCTCATATAATGTATTTTAACGGTGTACAATAAAGTATATATAAATAAATAAACAATAAATACTAGGTAGTAGGTACTTTTTGACCGCCTTTTATTTGAGACACACCAAAACGTCGACCCTTCACTCTAACTCCTAGTGTTTTAGCTAGGAAGAATAACTTAACTCCCAAGCAACACATTTCTGTCTGTAAATTTTTTATAGCATTAAAAATATATAAACCAACATACCTATTAATAAGTTCATTGCTATTGTCAGCCAGTGCACATAATATAATGTTTTGGCATCGAAAGTTAATACTCGAGCATCATTATAATATAATACGCATGTAGCACGTAGATAAACATTTAACTTAGTAGCATGTAGATACAGACATATCTTAGTAGCATGTATTATAAAGACATCTTATTTCTGCTGAATCTATATCCCTTCTTCACCCTTGAATAGGATATTATTCGCTTTTTTATTTAATTCAATCTTTTATTTTATCGTGTCAAGAAAATAATCATTGTTGTAGACATTTATTTTGATTTATTGTCTTAACTAATTGGAAGTAGCACAAAAACTACTTGATTGTTACCGTGAAATTAGATGTTCAGAAGAAAGCGGTAACCGTTTATAAATAGTCTTTTATTTAAACTTTTAATAGGAAAAAAGTTAACTGGCAGAGAATAAAATGGTATTTACCTTTTGAAGATATAAATAAAAACTTAATATTAACAGAATTATAGTTGTAATATAAAATATTTTACAGCTATTCTTGCAAACAATTAACACGTTTATTCAGCAACTAAAAATGGAAATGAATGACGAAAATATTTCACGGAATCTCGCCATCCACCCTTCCAAACGCAATCGTAAGGCGTTTTATATAACACATAATTATCGATTACTTTCACATTGAAAGTTCTCCAAAGGCGAGAACCATAAAGTATTGAAAAAACAAACGGGCAATTATTCTTAAAGTGTCGATAATCGATTATGAGCTTTATATCCTTTCCGTATCGAGTACTCGTTTCGATTGGGAAGGCTTCAGTAATGTAATGTGTAGGGGCGTTGAATGACGTGAACGAAAGCTGCTGCCGCCGACCACCAGCGGTGTCGGATCTGCGAAAACCATTCTGTATAGATTCAGGTTGTAAATGATATACAACAGACCGACCAGATATTTTACATTGATCCGTGAAATGACGGAAAAGCCACAATATTTTTTATATCCGTCGAGTACAAAGCTGTACAGCTTATTCATTCCAAGGATAGACTAATAATCGTTAAACATCATATAATACAATTCTACAAAATCGAATAGTTCCTTTATTGACATCCTTGATGCTAAGTTTTGTTTAATTTAATTATAAAGCTATCTAGGTATATGTTTCATTATGTAAGCAAAGTCAATAAAAATAAAAACATACTTAATACGCTGCCTTATTTGGTACAGTAATTAACGAACCGTATCAGCCCATACAATGACACTAAATTGGTTCCGATTGCATAATAAAATACATAAAAGCTGCCATGTTTTGGCGTCATTAACAGGCTCAATAGCCCCACTACATTCCAATTTTAAATTCGGTAAGTAAACAAATTGTAACCGGCTAGTGTTGTGCGCAGTTCCGTGTGGAGCGGAAGCGGCGGGCGGCGACGTTGGGTGCGATTCTACGTGCATCAGCTTTCATTTCTCCGAAGAGCCGCGGGCCGCAAAAAGTTGCGGAACAACCGTCCGTCGTCGTGGCGGGTCGACCCGCCTTGGGGAGCTTGCCCAGTGTGAAGTCTATATACGATACGAAAGTTTTATGTTCTCTTGGTTCAATGCCCGAGATCTGGAATAAATTCTTAAAATAATGCCTACGATAACTCTTTGCTATCCAAAAAATAGCCGTAGTGTTAATCAATATCCGTTCTTATTACTAGGTCATGGAAAAAAATAGCAACGTAAGCTTTTTAATTGCTATGGCGTCAAACAAAGAGGCATGCCATGTATTATTTGCTACAGAAACAATAACATAAAGTTAACATCATTAAAATTAATCGTCCTATATTACGTAGCATGGTTGTTTTGATAGACATCAAAATAGAGTTTGATTATCATTAATCTTTTTTCTGACCTCCTCTTAAATACGTAATGCCATGGTCAGGTCATCCCGGCTTGGGCATTCATTAAAATGAATTTAATATTTGATGTCGTGAAACAATGGAGTCGCACTGCGGGAAAGTGAAAGGGCAAAGATTCACCGGTGGAGTGGTTATAGCATCGCCGGCGAGGCCTTTGATCGTAGACGCACGCGCACACCGTGCGAACCAACCTCTTTGGGTCACTACTAGTACAAAGTTAATTTGACACCTGTCAAAAAGACAAGGATGAACGTTATAATTACCTGTACGTGGTCGACCTCATCACGAGTCGATGAGGCTCCGAGATCCATCAGGTGACACACAACTGTTTGAAGCGATTATATGTTATATTATATTATATTACGTTACTCTATTATGAGCCCCTTGCCTTACTTTTCTGAATAATTACGGTATTCAAAAATCAATAGTTTCCAGTGTTAGATTCTCAATTTGGCTTTCTAATTGTTGAACATTACTGTCAGCTAATCAAGTGAATAGTGAGTAAGAAATATATTCAATTGGATTTAAAACACAATTCTAGGGTGGCAGCTTCAAAACGTCAAAGCCATGAGAGTTTAAAATATTGTCTATATTATAGTTGTTTGGCGGTTTGTGCCTTTTTGTTAACTCGCAGAGTTCCGGATTTGATACTACTGCTTATAAATATATCATAAAGTTTTAAAATTTCAAAAGAAGAAAATTAATTTTCTTTGCAAGCTGTACTTTTTTGTCAGATCGCGGTCATTCGAGGTCATTGACGTTCCTATTCTTATTTGAAACGCATTGTACTACTTACTAACAACTTCGTGAAAAGTTATACAATATAATCGTATGCGATACCGCTTGTCATTGCTAATTAGTGACTTATTACATTAACATTAATTGTAATGACGATGTAGTGACGAGAATTGAGAAGAATATGCTGAGATGGTTTGGGCATGTCGAGAGAATGGATGAAAGGCGACTAACAAAAAGAATTTATATGGCGAATGTCAGTGGAACCGCCGAGAGGGGACGCCCTAGGAAAACTTATACCGACCTTATTGGTGAGGTTCTTCAAAAAGGTCAGGTGCGTAGTACTCGCAACCGGCGTGTATGTATGACAAGATGTATGAATGTGGTCGAAGCGAAAGAAGTATGCAAGAATCGTAGCAAGTGGCGTTCTTTAGTTTCTGCCTACCCCTATGGGAAAAAGGCGTGAGTGTATGTATGTAATAAATTCTTCATCATCAACCGATATAGTCCCACTGCTGGGCAGGGGTCTCTTCTCAGAATTAAACAGATTAGGCTGTAGTCAACCTCGCTGGCCTAGTGCGGGTTGGCAGACTTCACACACTGCACCGTCGAGAAAATCTCTAAGGCGTGCAGGTTTCCTCACGATGATTTCCTTCACCTTTTAAGGTAGTGATAATTACGCACATGAACTCGAGACCTTTGGCAGTCCAATGGTCATACCACTAAGCTACCACTGCTATTATATCAAATAAATACTTACTAAACGGATAACAAATGTTATTTAAAAAAAATCTTATATATTCTAATGAAGCGCTTTTACGAGTACTTAAGTGTTTACCTCTCCCATTATGAATATATCACCAGCGAACTAGGGGTGTACAGCAATTACACCTCTTTGATGAATGGTGATTATAATGTAAATTGACAAAAAAAAAACCACAACCTTTGTTGCCAAACGATGTATAACTTAATTAAAACCGCATGAACTTTACACCGTAGAAAAATAGAATTACCTTCAATTTACAGAAGCAGCCTTGACAATTTGAGATGTAATTTTGGAACGGTTAAGGAAATTAAAATAACTAAGTTTTTGTTACAATACACCGCTTAAATTGAGGATACGGTTTAGGATTTAATGTGTGAAGAGTTTAATAATCTTCTTTGTTAGGAATCGTTGCTGTCAGTAGTTGTAATTATTAATTACAATAACATTTTGAAGTTGGTAATAAAAAGCTGGCTTCTGTATTGGGAGAGTTCATGAGTTGAAATTGGATGTGAATCTACTCAGAATATAATTAGACCATATAAGAAATTTTTCGACGTTTCCCTTAGTTCATTACATCTTTGTGTATAGCAACTAGTTTAAGGATGCTATCCATCGAGATGGGATTTCTAACAATAATAACAGGTACTAACTACGTCAAAAATAATACAAACACCGGAAAAATATGTAAGCTGTCCGTTTTAGGGTTAAGTCAAAGTAAAGTTCTGTGGGAATGTACAGAGCCAGCAGATCAACTGTCAAATTTTCCAAATTGAATATGAACCTTATTGTATTGTGTTAAAGTTGAAAATCTATCAAAGAAATTTGACAGATTGGGGTAGCTTGATGTGCTGACTGACCTCTCTACATTTATTATTTGATTATTGTTTCAAGCTACTTTACTTAGGTTAAAATGTTTATTTATCGACTCAGGACCTAAACGACGAGGTCCATTATGAACAACAAAAGCTACGAAAATCTTGGCTTCCTGATCTACCAGGCAAACATAGATGCTAGCGACCATTTCCTAATGATGCGAGCAAACGTGCGCCCACGTACTTATCAGTTTGTCGTGTACGAAGCAATAAAGTTATTGTACGGAATATAACCGAGGTTGCCACGACAGTACAAGGATGTATTTACGTACTTTCCAAAATGTCTATTTTTTTGTACTTTATCAGTAAATGGAAGTAGGTGGCGATACAATATCATATCACCACTAAGCCACCGCGAGTCCCGCCCGCCAGGTCGAAATTTGCCTTCACATTCTGAATTTACGTTTTTATAGTGACGTCAGTTACATTTGAATATATTAAAACAAAAAATTGACTCAGCCATCAGAATCAGCTCACGAGACACTATAGTCACAGTACGTATATTTATATATTTCTCTGCTATTATGTAGTGTTGGATACAAAAGATTGACATCATTAGTCATCAGTCATGTGTCGTAGAGTTACTTAACCAATTAGCATCAATTTTATATACCTGTCGTCTGGTCTTCAACGCTAGTTAATTGTGATGTTATAAAATACATTATTTCGCTTTATCTTCCATATCTTTGACATCATTATACTTATATCAGCAGTCAGATTGTTTTGGTCTTGGCATTAGACATAATTTATTGGTTTTGCTAAGTGATCAAAAAATATATTTAGAAAAACAATGAATACATGGAATAATAGATGCGTTCTTGTTTTCAACCAATGAAACAAAAAACGGAGGAGGTTCTCAAGTGGACGCGTATATTTTTTTTAAAGTATGTATCATAATCATAACATGCCATCACGCCTGTATTCCCCGAAGGGTTAGGCAGAGGTGTACCAATGTACACCCACATTCGCCGGTATGTGTAGGTCCCATGTTTGCCAATCAAAATTCCGATCTGTTTCTGAGAATTTCATAGAAAACCCTATAACATTTTGCTCGACCTGGGATTCGTAGCCAGGACCTCTAGCGTAGCATCACTCTTGGGACTTTTTATATCTATCTATCAGCCACGGACGTCCACTGCTGAACATAGGCCTCCCCTAATGATCGCCACAAAAATCGGTCTTGCGCAGACCGCATCCACCGACTCCCTGCGACCCTCACAAGGTCGTCCGTCCACCTAGTCGGGAGGCCGTCCTACGCTGCGCTTTCCTTACCGCGTGGTCGCCACTCCAGGACTTTCTTTCCCCAAAAATGTATTTCTCCCTTGGGACCTTATTGAATAATAAATCAATTTTCTTGCTTAATGAACCTTTAGATTACAAATTACAGACAGTGTAAAATCTATTGTTGCCCAGGAGGCTTTATGAATTGCTGAATAAGATTCGAAAGATTCTCAAAAGAATAGACAAAGAAAATGTTGGTACGAAACGTTGCAATAACAAAGTACAAAGTAGATAATCTATTTTTTGCAAATCACGTTTTTATTCCTTAGCCATTAGAGTTTTAACAATGATTAACCTTCACTGAAGTCTCGATCATACTCGTAGGTATATTGAGTTTTTTTTTTCAGTAACAATTATTATTTTTTCTGCTACCTACTAATCTAAATGAACTTCATGACCAGGAATGAGGAAACCTATGTTATTCCACAATGAGGTTATGTGTATGACTTCATAATTGTATGGAATAATAATATCATGTATCCTACAAATATTATACAGAGGTAAAGTTTTAGAGTTTGTGAGGTTGTAGGGGGTAATCTCTGGATCAATGAAACCGATTTTGAAAATTCTTTAACCAATAGAAAGCCACATTATTTGTATTCGCGTATAATATAAGCATGTTATTAGGCAGAACATTGTAATAATTATTCTATAACTGTACTGCCTCGATTTTCTAATGGCCCTGAGCGCAACTGCTACGCTAGAGTTCCTAGGTTCCATTCCCGGATCAAGCAGTGTTATTGGTTTTATACAAAATTCTCAGTAGCAACTCGGAGTTTAGATATAAGCTCGCTTAATGACAATAGGCTCCCTATTACAAGGAACCTAAATATACCGGCGAAACGAGGTTATAAATATTGGTACATCTTTATCCAACCCTTCGAGAAATAGTCGTTATAGTTTGTATGATGGCTTAGTAGGCGATTCGGCGGTATAGCAAAATATATTTAAAAAAATATTTTTCATACACTTCAATTTGAGCTGCTAAGTAAAAGTTGGAAGAGATTGAACGAAAGATTAGAAATGCTAAATGGAATTTTTTATTCAAATTTATGTAAAATATGTACTCAACGATAGTTGCAACGATGACGACGAGTCAGTAGAAAAACTACAAAAATAAAATTAATACAATGTTGACATTTAAAGAAAAAAGTATTTTTTAGTGTTGCCATGAGAATAATATTTAGGTACCGGTTAAATACCACTAGATACGTCAACACTGATTTAAATGTTCAAATATGAAAGTGGAAATTGCATTTACTGCAATCACGGAATAGATAAATAAGCATGCAATGCATGAGAACTCTTTGCAGTTCATATGAATGAAATGAACCTAAAAAACCAGTCTATCGTTGGGATATCGGTATTCGTCTGAAGCAGTAACTTCGTGTAAAACCCTGATATTAATTTATATTAAGTCCGCCTCATGTGTAGCGTTTTACAGAAAAGTATAAATATTGAATGTAGTGTATTCATTTTGCTTTGGTTGTCTGAAAGAAATCGCATAAGTGATAAGGTCATTGTACAGACGCCAGCAGGTCAACCTATCCAAAATTGTCAAATTTTCCCAATTGAATACGAAGCTTATCACTTTGTGTTAAAGTTGAAAATCAATCAAAGAAATTTGACAGATTGTGGTAGCTTGATGTGCTGGCCTCTGTACATTTTTTGTTTTTGTTTTTCTGTAGGTACAATCAGCAACGAAAGTCGCTGAATATATTGCCATCTTCGATATGATTTTTAATAAGTATGAAGTTACTGAACTGTGTAGGTTATGCGAAATTATTGGATAGATGACCAAAAATGAAAAAAACTACTGAAAAGCTTGTGATTGTTTTCAAAATTTTGCTGTGTTCAGCGACTTTCGCTGCTAACCGTACATTAAAAATAAAATAAATAAATAAATATTCAACCATAAGTATCTGGTTGAGGAAACAGATCCCAACATAGGGAAAAGGTTAAAAAGACGAGACATGAGTTGCTAAGTTTTGCAATAAATACTACTTTAGTGTTAGAAATTTAGAATTGTTAAGGAAACGATTCACATTTGTGTTATTTGCTATAGTAGGTACGTGAATTATGTTATTACCCAGTATCGTGTATAGTGAAGGTGCCCCAGTTCTAGCTAGTTTGAACTGCAAAATTAGTCAGGTAATGCCTAATCTAAAGTTGCAAAGTACTGTCTTGAAGTACGTGTCGCACCGCAAAACGACAGAATTGAGACTTGAGTACACTAAAAGCTACGCTTTATCTGAAGATATTGGTGCTCATAAATTATATATAATATAATTCATGGATTTATCTTTAGCTATTGGGTAATTATGGGATGTCTTAAAATGTAATTATAAAAAAAAAAAAATTACTATATCAAGACAATCTTTTGGAATCAGCCGTCGGTTATCGACAAGGTGACCCTCTGGGGCCAGTCATTTTTAGCTTGGCAATTAATCCCATTATCATGGAACTAAATTCGAAATTCAACGTATGGTACTTATATGACGTAACGTATGTATATTATGTAAATATGTAAGCATTATTTAAGTTTTAATAGTATTTATAATAATTAAACAAAAGGAAAGATTTTAAGGAAATAATTCATAGGCTAATTTAATCCTTTTTTGGGGTGTGGTGTGTTTACCACAATCGTGCCTTAAATTAGGATGCGATGCGAGACCTCGTTAATTGAAGGGTTCCAGCACCTGTTATTGTCGTGGTGATTTCCACGGATCCCATGGCCAAGACTAAAATAACTGAAGGCAAGTGCGATTTTTAGTCGGTACGACTACGACATACCCTACCGCTTGGACCCATGAGGATATTCAGCATCACAAAAAAAGGTATATCTAACTTCTACCGGCTAAAACCCGTACTTGCTTTCCCTATATTCACGGCCATGGGATTCGTGGGACCTGCCAATGACGATCATAGGCTATTTTATCGCAAGCAGTATCTAACAAACTTAACGTTAATTTACGTAGGAATGAGCAAACTCAGGTATAAACCGTTTAAATTTTCGACATCGCGTGTGTATGGGTAGGCACTCGACAGCGTTTAAGCGCAATTCATATTCATAGGGGATAATCTTAGCTAATCCAAAACAAACTATTATTAGTCATATGTTATCTAGGAAGCAGGATTTAAAAAATAATAAGTAAAATCACGACATGAGTAAAAAAACATAAATTAGTAGTAGTATTATAAAAATAAGCTGGAAGCGAAAAGCCGAGGACAGGGTGAAATGGCGCACATTCAAAGTCAAGTCAAAGTCAAATATTTTATTTCAATTAGACCATTAAAATAGCACTTTTGAAAAGTCAAACTAGTTGCACGGTTCCAAAAAGTGGGTCTTATGGAGAAGAACCGGCAAGAAACTCCATAGACAGTCTTTTCAAAAAAAAAAAAAACATGATTACAGTGTTCAGTATTACAGTCTAAATCTGAAGGGGAGGCCTACGTCCAGCAGGGGACTAATACAAGCTGATGATGATGATAATGATGATGATTATAATAATCGAACACTGAAAATTAAAACTTTCAAATGTTGTGTCAATAATGTCCAATGTGTTATGACAAAAAAGTATTTAACAAGGATCATAAAAACATAAACTCCGTGCTTATACTAGCACCTTGTAAGTTTCCCGCAAACTTTCCTTGAAGTATCAAAACTGCGTCAAAACTTCTTTCAAGAAAACTTGACATTGAAGTTAAAGTTGCCACAGGATCGCGTGACAACTAGCCATAATAGAAGCCGGAGTGCTATGTGTTATGAGATGCTAGAGGGCGTGAACCATCACCTTGACTCCTGACATACACAATAATTCGGTTATGTAACTGACGGGACATACCACCTCAAAATAAAAATACTTTTTATTGCTGCTGCTGTCAAATTTTCGCAGTTTTTTTGATTTAGTAACCCTACGTAATTTCATGAAGACAAAATTGTTCATTTATTAATATAAGTACTGATGGATACTTCGAATACTTACTATGTAGTACAAAATAACCAATCATATTGTTAAGTTGAAAGGCCTTAAATAAAATAATGTGAATCCAAAAGTAAAATGGACAACTCATTATGTGTACGTAAGTATAGTATTACCTTTATCTTTACACAGGCTTATTTAGGAGAAATATTTAAGTTCAACAAAACTTAGAGTTCTTTTTATATGAGTTTTTACAATTTGTTACCATCAGTGTTGTTATAGTCATTTTAACTCCAATTTCAATTGTCTGCTACATGAGGCCAACATTGGGTCTTTATAACCTCATAATAACCTAACAGGTGGTGTCAAGGCGAATGTCGGCACCCACCCTTATCTGATACTGCACGCGATAGTCTATGGTCTAAATAACATCTTTAACTATTATATCATTATGCGAATGAGTTTCTGTTATTTTATCTATGGTTGCGTTATTCTAAATTTATTGACTCAACTATTTATGTCAAAACAAGGTCGAGATTGGTTCGGATGCACGTCGAAAGATACCTTTTTCCAAAATATGACTGTAGTTTGTAAAAAATTTCATCATCATCATCTTCCTGCCCTTGTCCCAATTTATTTGGGGTCAGCGCAGTACCTATGTCCTTTTCTTCCATTCATCTCAGTTTCTTATGTTAGTTAGTGATGTTATGTGAAAAATTCGGCAGGAAATATGACTAAAATAAACCAAGAACAATTGAGGAAATTCTTCAAGAGACCAGGAAATTACATTTTTCTAATTGCCAACTGTTGCGTGTATTTTAGTTTTAACTATAAAAATTAGGATATTTAGTTAGTTATTGCTCTGGTATTTGTCATTACGTCATCATTATGAACCCATATTTGGACCATATCCAAAGTTGGACGTAAGCCATGTTTACACTTCCTAAGAGAAATATCAGCAGTGATACCGTAGTCATAATAATATGACCGTTGGACTTCCAACTTTCCAAGTCAAAGGTCTCGAGTTCGAATCCAAGACATGCACTTGTGACTTTTACTCTGACTTTTCACATTTATTCGCATACTAATAATTAATGATCACTCGCTTAAACGGTGAAGGAAAACATCGTGAGGAAAGCTGCACGCCTTAGAAATTTCTCGACAGTGTATGAAGTCTGCCAATCCGCACTAGGCCAGCGTGGTGAACTATAGCCTAATACCTCTAAATCTGAGAAGAGACCCGTGCCCAGCAGTGGGACAGTATATGGGTCGTTGATGATGATGAAGAAAAATATTTATGTCCAGCTTGCAAGCTGTCTATCTCCAGCTTTGTGACTATTACTTATCCAAAAGGGTAAAAACGGGACCCCATTACTAAGACTCCGCTGTCCATCCGTCCGTCCGTCCATCCGTCTGTCACCAGGCTATATCTCATGAACCGTGATAGCTAGACAGTTGAAATTTTCAGGAATGATGTATTTCTGTATATGTATCCCTATAACAACAAATACTAAATAACAGAATAAAAGGGGAAATGAAGGGGGGCTCCCATACAACAAACGTGATTTTTTTGTCGTTTCGCTCGATATTAATATTGCATGTTTTGCCAAATATTGGTACGGAACCCTTCGTGCGCGAGTCCGACTTGCACTTGGCCGGTTTTTATAAAAGAACCTCAATAACATTCTAAGTTAAAAAGGTCGCATTAATACCACCGTGGGACCACTACTAATAATATCCCGAGGCTTTTCGGATCTTTTGCAGCATCCATGGTATTGGGTAGATTTATTTAATTTTAGTACGGGTCCTTGTGAAATTCTATGGGGGACGCCTTTGCTCAGCACTGGACTTCCTTTGGCTGATATCAAAATCTTAAACTCATATACTACCGACGTCAGTAGTCTAGTGGTGCGCGTGTCAGACTGCTGATCACGAGGTCGTGGGTTCGATTCTCACATGACACAAATATTTATGTGATGATGTGTTTGTTATGTAATTTAAGTATGTATTTACAACAAAAAAAGTATTATATGTAAGTATTATATTATCCATTGTCTAGTACCTACCCATAGTATAAGCTCTGCTTAGTTTGGGACTACCCGGTGTTGTGTAATATTGTAAAAAAAAAATACTGTCCCGTTGCTCCTCTCTGAAAGAGACAGACCCGCGGCTGATATGATGATGAAATAGGTAGTTAGTAATATCAATATTATTTATTACGTTATACTTAATCCGTAAAAGTATTTTTATTTCATCCATTTTGAGTTCTTAGCTGTAATTAATTACGTAATTTTTTGTTTATATAAAATCAATGATAATCCTCATTATGAAAAATAATGCTAATACATAATACAAACATGATTACATGACGTAACCCTGGCTGAATGAGATCAACGAACCACATCGAGGTACCGGATGCGACAGAACAGCCTCCTCACCATTATCATAATAAAATAATTAATATACAAATAGATTAATAAAATAATTAGGAACAATGGATACACGGGTCACAGACTTAGCGCGAAATTTAAAAAGAATTTAACGAACGCCTTTTAAACCAGAGCCCTTTGTCTCTACATGACTTGCTTAAAAAAACTAGTAGGTATAGCTATGTCAGGACATCTAATTGAAGTATAATAATTATGTTATTATTATTTTTGATATAAAACCGTTACTGAATGAAGCCTCGCGGAGTCATTCCTACATATTGTAAAACCTCAATGCATTGCCATTAGACAGATCAATGACATCAAAGTTCTTTTTTCAAATAGAGTGTCTCATGTGACAGGGTATTACCTGTATTTGATAGGTGTCAACTGAAATAAAAACATATTGAAATATTGCCAGACATTCTTTCAAAAAGTATAGCATTGCCATAGATAGAGATGGGTGTGGGTATCTAAAGATTATTTAGTTAATTACGTGTTACAGAAGTAAATAATTATGTTGCTACTAATAGATTATAGTCATAAAGATTATTCGGAGCGACATTTTCAAGTCAATATTATTCACTGGTTTAAAAAAAATAGGTGATATGTATTTCTGAACACACTTCGCCGGTATGTTTAGGTCCCATGTAATAGGGGGCGAGCCTAGCCTAACCGGACACAAAAATAAACGCCGCGCCGAGCTGCTATCAGTGGCTCGGAGTTTTTAGGTTTTGGTTTTTAGGGTTTTCAATGAAATTCCTGATAATTTCATTGAAAACCCCAATAGTATTCCTCAACCTGGAAATCGAACCAAGGACCTCTGGCATAGCAGTTGCGATTAGGACTAGACTAACGAGGCACACGTTATTATAATACATAAATTTTACATGACTTACTGAGGAGCTTAACTTTGTAAACACTATACATACTCGAGGAAACGTTGTGTTGGCAGTGGGGGGACTACCCAACTATTCCTCTTTCGTTTTACTGGTTCGACAACGCGCAATGATAACCCGATGTTACAAGCGTCTACAGGCTACGGTAACCGCTTACCATCAGGTGGGCCGTATGCTTGTTTGCCACTTTCGTAATATAAAAAAAAAAAACATTCCAGATTTAGTTTTAACTTGGAAGAATTAGCTAATTGTATTCATGGCTGCACATAGCAGTGCCGCTGCCGACTGTTTCTTACTAAGATTTTTTTAGCAGCCCAATAATTACTTTACCCTTTTTGTAAAGGAATCGTTGCCGGAAACACTTGCTTCGCTTGACTTGAACAAAAAAATGATTATTTTTACCAATTGAAAAAGAGAAAATAATGCCACCATTTAAAATATTCAATAGCATCGCTTGTACTGTGGTTACTGAATTGTGTTTTGCAGGGCTCTCTATCCACTTTTTGTGGCGGCCATGTCTTGAGATCGTTTTATTGTTTCTAGAACTTTCGTGGTCGCATTGCATAACAATTTATCGACAAATATCTCGCCAGAAATAAAAGTTCTAGACAAAGGATAAATTATTATTCGTGAGTCGATATTTTTAATAAAAAATGAGGCCAAATATTATGTTGCTAGTTTTAAAAATTTTTCAACACAATATGAGTAAGTAACAGTACGATAGTTATTGCACAAAATAGAGTAATTATAAGTAATTACCTATTAGTAAGTAAATATTAACAGTTATTTTTTTGTTAATCTGTAATTAACTATAATAATATAACAGTAACGTAACATCCGGTGTATGTCATATATCGTAAACAATACTTTTTACAGTTAGTTTCAAATAAAAGTATAAAAATATAATAGAAAAAGGTATACAGACAAGTTTAGTAGACGTGCTTCGCGTAATTAAGTAATAAAAAATAAAAATACTGTTAAATAAGTCAAACCTCCTTCAATTAATGAATGGGTGACTGAACTTGCAAAAATAGTGATTATTTTTTGCAGTATTCCCACATAGTCGAATTAACGTTACTTATATTACAATTACGGTTTTCTGTATGTGAACCTGGCATACAAGGCCTTTGACCCTCACGAATTAACATAATATGTCATTGACTGGTATTTATTGTAGTACCTACATTTTTTTTATAATTATTTACTACTAAGGTGGCAAACAAGCATACGGCCCACCTGATGGTCAGTTACCGTAGCCTATCGACACTTGCAACACCAACCAGGGCTATCACTTGCTGACCCTCACGAATGAACATATTAAGTCATTGACTGGTATTTATTGTAGGTAAGTACCTACATTTTTTTATATGTACTACTAAGGTGGCAAACAAGCATACGGCCCAACTGATGGTAATCGATTACCGTAGCCTATCGATTGCAACACCAACCAGGGGTATCACTTGCGCGTTGCCGACCCTTTAAAACTACGATTATCACAGATGTTCGCATGACACGACGGTTTGCTGGCTCTCCGAGGTCATAAATACATATACCTCCCTATTAAAAAAAAATTTCGTTCTCTGTCTTAATCAAGGAAAGCGATGGTGGTCCTATGAGCAATCTCCACATATTATATGTTCATTAAAGAAGCTTTTCCCAACTTATAGTTCTGAAAGTACCAAAGGATGCATCTAATCCATTCTACTTTTATCGTTGTATATGTTTTTACAATATAATTCATAGCATACATCGTAAACCTTCGTTAACGACTGGCCAACACTCAGCAAATAAAATAAATCAATAAAAAGTGAAAAAAAACAAACGCTATCGCTTTCTCTCCAGTTTAGAATAAAACCTGTTTAGACGATACCGTTTATGGATTATGGGCTGTTGTGATAGGTTATGTATTGGAACAAAACTGTAAAACTATTGCCTGTATGGTAGAGCAGTGACAGCTAGTCTAGTAATATGATCACAGACTGTCAAACCATAAATGTCAAATTCGAATTCAAGGAAAGCTGTGACATTTCGTGATCATGTGTCAATGTCAATAAATTTTATCATTCGTTTGAACGGTGAAAGACGCGACCTTATTGGTGGGGTTCTTCATAAAGGTCAGGTGCGTAGTACTCGCAACTGGCGGCGTGTATGTATGACAAGATATATGAATGTGGACGAAGCGAAGGAAGTATGCAAGAATTGTAGCAAGTGGCGTTCTTTAGTTTCTGCATACCCCCATGGGAAAAAGGCGTGAGTGTATGTATGAACGATGAACCTAAGAGATTTTGTTGACGGCGACTTGTGAAGTCTGTCAATCCGCATCGAGCTCACGAGGACTAATAGTCTCTTGTCCTCAAGGAGAACAAGTGCCCCATCAAGTTTTTGGGACATTTTACACAGTAGTGGGACAGTAAATAATAATAATAAGGACTGCTGGACACGGCTCGTATTGTTAAGAGGTTCCTTCCTCTCTCTGGAGCCCTGACCGCCAGTAGCTTGGACCCTGTTCCCGATACCGGTGGGCCTCTATTTTTAAATGTTTTTGTTTTTATAAAATATTTAAAAATGTAAATTATAAGAAAAGTGATGAATAAAGGAAATAATTATAATATAAGATTATTGGGACATTTTACACATCACCATCTAGTCCCAAACTAAGCAGATCTTGTACTATGGGTACTAGACAATGGATATATTAAAATACTTATATACTTTTTTTTTGTAAATACATACAATATAATGGATTCATGATGAGGTGTTTATGGGGTCAAATTAACCGAGTACCTGAAGACGAGACGAAGAAGTCTCTTAGCGCGGAATAAAATACTAAGTAGGGAAATCATTGTAGTTTTTCAGAGGTCATTGACACTTGAAATGTATTGTCTAGCCAGTAAAAAAAGAAAAGAGAAGTCGTAGTATGAAGGTCGAATTTCATACGGTCGTCTCGCCGGAACAATATTGGAAGTTCTATTTTAGTCGAATTTACCGCTGAAGGCAAGCGACGCTTATCCATGTAGGTCATACTAGATTACACATAGACACGAGTACCTACATTTAAATCTAAGGTTAGGCTAGATTAACGAGTGGGTTCCAAATGGCTTATATATTTTGTTTTGAAGTGGTTTGAATATAGGTACTAATTTCGTAAGCAGCATCAAAAATATCTGTTTAGTTTTTCTTTTTTTAAATACAAGAAAGAACAAAGCTACAATACCTACATTCGAAACGAAACATCTGTGAATATCCAATTCAAATTCAAATAACATTTATTTAAATCCCTTTTTAGATCATATATTATTAATATAATATGATCAATATTTGTCTCGGTATGGTAATCGAATCAACAATACTCGGTGCAACGGTGCTTGCGAGGTGACTATCCACCATATACTTATTAACCACATCACTAAACACGCAGCCAAAAAAAAAATCACTGAAAGAACTATTATCGAAAGCAGACATTTTAGCAAGTCATTTACATGTGGTGATGTTGACCTCGTGTCAAGAGATGCTCAATTGATATTTCAATTTAGGTATTTCTAATATACTTAATAGACTTCTATTAACTATAATATTATAAAGAGGTAAAGTTTGTGAGGTTCTAGGGGGTAATCTCTGGATCAACTGAACCGATTTTGAAAATTATTTTACCAACAGAAAGCTACATTATTTGCGAGTGTCGTAGGCCATATTTATGTATAATAGATACATGTTAGATAGTACATGACATAGCACCTGTACGAAGTAGGGGCGGGTCGCTAGTTTTAGCATGAAGTAGGCTATATTATATATATTTTTTATATTTTTGGGACATTTTACACAACACCATCTAGTCCCAAACTAAGCAGAGCTTGTACTATGGGTACTAGACAATGGATATAATACATAATATACTTTCTATTTTTTTGTAAATACATACTTATAATACATTGGAAACACCCAGACAAACACAAATACTCATGTTTTATCCACACAAATATTTGTAGGCTAGCTTATTTTACAGCAAAACAAGACTATGATGCTAGTCGATAAGTGAATGAAGTTAGGTATAGTGGCGAAACATGTAAGGCCAATTTATAAAACCTAATAATATCTTACATTGCAACTCCTAACTGTAATGTACACTCATGTTTTCACAAATAAACTATCTTTATAGTTAGCTAGTTACCTACCTAATTCCACAGTGTCACCTTACTTGGCCTTTGTAAAAGTCGCGGAGACTGATCGAGAACTTTTCTGACAACACCTATGTTGATATAAACATGTGTTCACGTTTCACGACATTCTGGGGCTTTTGTAAAATAAATGGTTAGGTACAGGCGCCAGCAGGTCAAGATATCCAAAACTGACAAATTTTCCCAATTGAATATGAACCTTATGTATTTGCATTAAAGTTGAAAATCAATCAAAGAAATTTGACAGATTGTGGTAGCTTGATGTGCTGGCCTGTGTACACCAGACGCTAGAAACAGTGATAGCTTAGTGGTATGACCATTGGAATGCCAAGTCGAAGGTCTCGAGTTCGAACCCAAGCGCGCACCTCTGACTTTTCGAATTCATGTGCATATTAATAATTAATTATCACTCGCTTAAACGGTGAAGGAAAACATCGTGAGGAAACCTGCATACATTAGCGATTTTTTCGACGGTTTGTGAAGTCTACCAACCCGCACTAGGCCAGCGTGGTGGACTATGGCCTAATCCCTCTCAATATGAGAGAAGACCCGTGCCCAGCAGTGGGACAATATATGGGTTGATGATGACACCATACGCTATGACCACTAAGCCACCGCGCTCACACCCGCCATGTCGAAATTTGCCTTCACATTCTGAATTTACGTCTTTATGGTGACGTCAGTAACACCTGGCGGTAGGGACTCACGCTGGTCATAGCGTCTGGCGTACCTAACCAGGAGACGCAGGCTCGAATCCTGCCTGCAGTCGATAATTTCCTTCGCTAAAATAACTTTTAAATCAGCATGGAAAATGTCAAAAAAAATACAAAAGATAACTTGAGTAGAATTAGGAATCGATTACAATATCAAAACTAAAAACTAAAAGACCATAAAAAAGTCTAAAGAATGAGGTAATAAAGACTAGTGAATTAAATTTCATAAAATACCTAAGTACGCTTTTCTAAAGTTCAACCCATCCAATTCTAATCAATTTCCATTTCATATTTCAATTCACTTTATCGTTATTAGCTAACTTTAAAACAGAAAAGAAGTTATGATTTGTGAGTTCATTTGGGTCAATGACCTGTGATTTACCCCTGATGGGGTGAATGTAAATGATAGCTCTGTGAATATAGACACATACCAACACCTAACGATAATCTATTAGGTATTCCATTAGATTGTTTCAAACTTATACGACATTTTGACACGAACATTACACATTTGAATACCGTTTTTTTTTCAGGTGGGGAAATGCGCCTTATGCATGTCGCCTCGCTCGGGGACTCCAGACTGTTATGTCGGGCTCTTCGGCCAGGCATACTGACTAAAACCACCACCATTTCCACCTTCCGCATAGTGGTGGGATCACGGGAATCTCGCATTATCCGCGAACACATTTGAATGCGTACCGATAGAGAAAATAATGTTACCACAATAGGGTAGAAAATAGCAATACTACCATTCATTTTTTACCCCTAAAGGACTGGAACAAGTACTTATAGTATATAACTTCCTTCGTACTTCTTTTCGGAAGAAACCCGTATTATAAACTATAACTTGCTGCAAGCTGCAGTATCACAACCGTATCATGTGGCCTAGCGGTTCGTTTTTTTTATTTCGCGATCATTTATGCGATGAACAAGTTTGTGTTTATCTGGGTGTTTCATAAGTATTATAAAAACCAAGGCCTGGGATGACAAATTAAAGAAACACCTATATGTAATTACTGTGTTTAACTAGCACGTGGTTCGGTTACACAATGTACGTATTCATAATAATTTACAGAACGAAGAAAACTTCATGCGGAATTGCCTTTCTCGCGGCGTCATTCTGACAAGTGTGATTATACCTTTATATGGATGGGAGGTGGAAAGCAATTACTGCCTGTCCATCATCGGAGTGTGAGTCAGCGGTCTTGTTTGAAAGAAGATAATACACGATAATTTTAGCCCATTGTCAGGAAAAATTGGTTGTAGGAAAGTCATTACTATCATTCAACGAAGCTAGCGTAAACACGTTTGTTTACATGAGTAGGTATCGTTTACAAATTATGTATAGTGTAATGTATAAATATATTTTTTTATATAAAATTATAGCTAATAAAATATAAAATACTATTTTATTTATTTAGCATAATGAAAGAAAGGATTTATTTCTGCACGTAAATTTACTTAAGTATACTAAAACAAAAATATGTCCGCGCCGAAATATATTATCCTGATTATCTCGGCATATTACTGTGCACATAGGACTTTTTTTACTGACCAAAAAACGCACTTGCCTTCCCTTGCCCGTGCCACGGGATTTGTGACATAAGAATTTTATATTGTTTACAGTCACAGGCCTGAGTTCTTCACAGTCATGTTGGAAAAAAATGATTGTAATCATCTCAACATAGAGTTCATATTAGGATATTACACAATACTAGTAGAATAGCTAAAATACATACAGACGCCAGTAGGTCAAGCTATCCAAAACTGTCAAAATTTCCCAATTGAACATAAACCTTCTGCTTTTGTATTAAAGTTGAAAATCAATCAAAGAAATTTGACAGATTGTATTAGCTTGATGTGATGGCTTGATGTACATAACATATAGTAAAACTACAAACTGTTACCGTGGATATTTATTTAACAAAGAATACTGAGAGTTTTTTTTTTTTTCATTTAAATTTAAAAATGAATAATTTTCGCATTTCTTATACTTAAGTCTAACACAATATGTATTTTTAAAGAAGTTAGTTGAATGTGGCCGTCTAAAATTCTCAAGTGCATATTATTATTTCAACATGCCTAGGTATTTCGTAACAGCTTATTGCAGACATTAAGATGACAATAAAAAATCGAAGGTTGGGATTGGTCGTGTTAATAAGAATGTAATAATATAAGTTTTGAGAGGTGATTTGCTTTCAACTTGTTAAGCATACATAAATGGTTGTAGCTGGATTTTAATTCCAAGAGAGTATTCTTTTTTTAAGAATAATTAATGAGGATTTCTGCATCGTCTCGTCTGTTTGTTATTACTACATTTTTTAAAACATCTCTATAATCTAGCTACTCTCGAAAATAGTAAACAAACATAATTTGTTAAATTTAACAATTCACGCTTTGCAAAAACTGCATTGATCGGTTTTAATTAACATATTAAATCATTTAAAATGTGAAAGTGATAAGAAATTTGGATAGGTGATTTGAGTGTGTCTAAGTACACATAAGATTTTGGAAAAGAACACGTTTTCTTTTTAGATAAATTAAATGCCAATTATTAATTGTTTAAAAGCATATTTAACGACTGTATTTTTAATACAATGAAAACTTAATGCGTAGCAAGGAAACCAGATCAGTATTTGCTTCGCGAAGGGCAAAGCAAATATTCGGCACAAAAATCGCATTTTCTTGCTTCACAATTGATCATGAATTCATGACCAATATAATACATACGTCTCTTTAGTTTCGTAATGGAGAAGGTTTAAAACAAACTAAAAATAATTGGTGTTACTGTGAACCCCTAGAAAACAGAACGTTTCTCTAAACAAAGCTTATATTTATAGAGTATTGTATGAACACGTCCCAGCTGTTTATATCTTCTGCGAACGCATCGGCTTTCTCCCTGTTCACACGGCACAATGCTGGAAACACTGTGCAGAAATATAACGAAGATCCACTTTGAACGATATCGACATAGGTAATGACTGAGTACTGCTGATCAGCAGATGTAAAATGGAATAGTTTCAAGTCATTGCAGTACGGATTCGCAGTATCCTATAGAATGAGTATTAAGTAGACTGAAGGTTTTGTTATTGGTATTTGAAACTAGAATAGTATATTATATGCAATGTATTGATTTCTGACATTTACGCGAATATTATACATTGAAATAAAATTACTTTTTACGGATTTTATCTCTTTTTAGCCTACCCGTGACCATGGACGCTGTAAAGGGTCCGAAACGTCAGGATTAATAATATCAATATAACGCGATAAAATCCGTAAAAATTAGTTTTATACCATGCAATAGACAAGGACTATGTCAACGAAAAGCTTGTCAAAATGCATGTATGCGTGATATTATGCAAATGCATAATACCACGAGATGAGATATGAGAAGAGACCGATCTAGTCGCAATAATTATAAATACATTTTGATTAACTAACCTAACCTAACCTAACTTGCACTGACTGGCTTTCTAGTGAGCCTTCTGACTGTTTTATTTTGCGGTGCAAACGTGACACTTAGCTCGCGCACCCGCCGTCTGAGACGTGAAGCGATTAATTAATAAAATTATTTTACGAGTCAGTGGAATCGTTGCTAATTAATTAGTTTAGATATAATTGGGAGGCGTTTGTATGACAAGATTTGGAAAAGTTGGTTTGTACTGTTGATATTCCCTTGCTGATAAGAAGATAATTTATTTTCTTATAATAAATTGAGAGTACGTTTCATTAAAAACTTCATGTCATTAGCTAGTGGTTATGCTGTAGTCTCTTATAACCATTACAAATAGAACTTTAACAAACCTTTCTTTTGGAATGGTTCAGGCACTTAGTGCAAATAATTATATTTAATTAAGCTGTGGCATGATAACACTAGCATCCCAAAGGATATTTTGAGACAAAAGGTAGTTTATGTCCTTTTCCAAGGTCTAATCTATATCTGTACCAAATTTCATCAAAATCGGTTTAGGCGACAAAGCGTAACAGACAAACAGTCAGAATTACTTAGGTATTGAATATAAATATATTTAAATACCTATCAATCATCACAGTATGAGAATATTTTACTCCAATACCCACCGAATTTGGGATACCTACTTACATCAATTTCAAAAATACAAACTGAGCACTTTCCTATTCTATAAAAAATCAATAAGAAATCACCTACCAATATTACTTATCACTTTCACATTTTAAATGGTTTAATATGTTAATCAAAACGGATCAATGCAATTTTTGCAAAGCGTGAATTCTTAAATCTAATCTCAAAGTACAAAAATACATTTTCAATAAAGGAAAATGATCATTGTATAGGTAATTTCTATTATATTGGAACTAGTAATAATGAATCTATCCTCACTAGATATAGATAGCTAAAGATGAAAGCGAAGATATCAAACCAAATCTAATAATATACCTAATCTAATCTCTACAATAAGAAGATAAAATAACCTCACCAATAAAAACGTGAAAATACATCGACTTTTCACGTACTGTAATTGATAAAAACGCTTTTTACAATTCGTCAAAATAAAACGCAGTTTATATAAAAACTATATTATAAGTTACACTATTTACTTCGCTTATTATTTGAACGCAAAAACTACACGCGATTCAGAACGACATCTGACGATCATTCGATGACGGACAAAAAAACTAGCTACCTATGTAAAAGAAAGGTTGAAAGCTAGCCTTGAATACTCGTACATTGGAGGTGAAGGCTTTTGAATCTATTGTTAAGATTTGTAAACAAACATACCTTGAAAACCTGATCGATTATTACTTGTTTCCCTAAAAATACATTAAATTCTGTCTTACTCGATAATCTAACTTATTCAGAGTTTGTAATTAGTACCGACTAAGTCAGTGAGCTATTGATGTTTCGCTTACATTGACATATTCAGTACTATGCTACTACTGTCCTGTTGTAAAGTCCAGACTTTAAAACAGACTATGATTCTCTGATTTTGTTTCCGCGAAGTTTCTTTAAGAGATTTACAGAAATAACTATAATTAGCAATAACATTTAGTAAGTATTTATACAGAAGATTGTAATCTTATACATTATTATAAAGCACTCTGCTGTGTGTGTGGCTTTTGGATCTTACCAATGAGGAGGTCTGTTTTAGTACACTAAACTATATGCTCGTCAAATTTTGAAATATTAGTAGGTATATCAGTTATGGTTCGCTTTGGACGTTAGGTTTAATGGCTCTATTTGCTTTTTCGACCTACGCAAGGCCTAATTGACGTTCCCCTTTACTAGTAAAAATGTTTAAATGCTCGTTGTTTAATACAAAGGAATAGCCCTTTAGCGACTTGCAGCTATGAACTCGATGCTAGATCAATCGATTGATTAATCGTTTAATCAGAACTTTTTATATTAAAACTAATCGCCGCCCCAAGCTTTGTTCGACACGAACCTTACTTATAACGTGACGCGTATTGTTGCATGTTTCATATTGTGTTGACAAGTGAGGTCACTGTCACACTTCGCTACGCTACTGATGTAAGGTTAAGGCCCTATACGAAGGTATGACAATGTCACAATAAAAAAAAATTGTGCGTTTTACTTTCATTTCAGTGGATTGATCTAGAATTTTGGGATCCCGAGAACTGTTTCTCGGATATTGGCCGTCCAGTAACAATACATTTCATAATGTTGTGTTTTCTTTTTCATACTAAGATTATAAAAAAATCGACTGCGGGCATGATTCAAACCTGCGTCTTTTGGTTCAATACACCAGCGCTATGACCACTAAGCCACCGCGAGTCCCACCCGCCAGGTGAAGACCTCGCCAGACGAAGTTTGAGTCTTCACACATGTATTATCCAACGGGTTAGGCAGATGTAGACCAATGTACCTAAACCCACGGTTCGATGGTATATTTAGGTCCCATATAATAGGGAGCAAGCCTATTGCTATTAACCGGGCACAAATCCCAACTCTGAGCGGCAACTGAGAATTTCATAGAAAAGCCTACTTAATAACACTTTGCTCGACCTGGGAACCTAACCGAGGACCTCTTGCGTAGCAGGCGCGCTTAGGACCACTAGACGAACGAGACAGTTCTAAATAAACTAGGTATAAAGTTAACTAAACTAAAAAGAAACTAGGATAATTACTAAAAAGGTATGATAGTTAATTGTTACAGTTATAATAATTATAATTAATCTTGTCTACTTAATTTAATACGCGCCTGCTGACGAAATTGAGTCTATACAAATTGTGTGCAGCAAATAATATAAATAAGGAACTCTACAAAACAAATGGATATTTCTATGATGTGTCAAACAGTAGAGTAGTGCAACTGTGCAATGAAGTAATAAATATACTGAACCCCTCAAAAACTTTTATAAAAACTGTGTTCTGAAGAAAAGTATTGGTGACTCCTAGGATCATAGTTTAAGGTTTCATGCTACGCTGTAAGTCTATTATCTTACTTTCTCATAACCTTCTATACCTGGGGATGACCATGTTCTTTGGTGCTTTTTATAATATTTAAATAGGTTCAGAGGCCAGCAGGTCAAGGTATACAAAACTGTCAAATTTTCCCAATTGAATACGAAGCTTATCACTTTGTGTTAAAGTTCAAAATCAGTCAAAGAAATTTGACAGATTGTGGTAACTTGATGTACTGGCCTCTGTACTTATAAAATTATTTTGTGGATAACGGTGCTGGTTGCGTAATTACCTAAAACTCTTGTGTTTCTTGTGTCTGTATTATGCATTATTCCGTAATTGTTTGTTATCCTGAAGAAATAAAAAAAAATACAATAAAAATAAAACGCATATTTCTGCTACACGTATTTCTGTGTGTTTCTTATGTATTATAAGTATGTATTTACAAAAAAAAAGTATATAAGTATTATATCCATTGTCTGGTACCCATAGTACAAGCTCTGCTTAGTTTGGGAATAGATGGTGCTGTGTAAAATTGTCCAAGAATATTAATTAATTAATTTTATTTACAAATCATCCAAAGTAATAAACACACACCCTTCTCATTTCCTAATGCACAGGATTGCACACAAATAATGTGCAGTGCAGTGCAGTAAAAGGAGTGCACAACATTCGGCGCGAGCGACTGGCGTCGGACGCATGCGCGGAATGCGGTCAGCCGGTGTAAACATTTCGCTTGGATTGCCGTCGGTGAGACCTTTAGTTTCGTAGCTATGAGGTAAAAGGTATTATGTCCACTTTTTTTAAATAGATTTTTTAATGGATTTTGATTTCTAAATGTGCATTTACAAAGCCAACTCCGATTAAAACCAATTTTAACAAAAATGAACATATTATTACCCTTTACCTCTCAGTTAGAGTTTGCTCTGTGTGCAATAGGGTAGGCGTTAGGAACCTGTGTTGGTCATTATGGATTAAACTTGTATTACTTATACATGTATCTGTAATTCTATGATAAAGGTCTGTATTCTAGGCGAAGATTACGTACGTTACCTGTTACTTATAAGACAACTATTTTAACTAACGTATTTGTATGAAATGTCAGTGTTGAAATGGGCCTAATGAAACACAACTGCTTGGAACCATTTCTAAATTAAGCTCAATTTCACAAAAGTTTACAAAAACACTAGTTCACAGTTGACCTTTTTATGAATTAAGTACACATTGAAACGCAGGATACGTAACGAATAACATTGCATATATTATATTGTCTGAAATCTGAATAATAGTATTAAATTAATATTAATATTGTTTTCATACTTGTGCACATAATTATATTGATACTGATGATTCATAATACGCTTAATAAAAATCAAAACATTGACTTGTAAAGTGTCTTTAAAAGACATATTTACAGAAAATAAATATCATTACTTACTCGTATCATTTCATTTCATCATTATTTAAAATATGATGATTAGTAACTTGCTCGTACACATTAATTGAAAAAATAGTTTTAATTTTATTGAAATGGAACTAGATAGTTGATAATAACGTTAAAAGATTCGTAATTCGAACAGCTGAACCAAATTTGATACAGGAAGTGTCAAGCGATTTCTCTCAGCGTGTCGAGTTCTAAATGTAAAAAATTAAACAGTCAATGCGGATGACCATTGGTAAAAGCTTACATCTAAGTTCGTAATTCTCTGAGTCTTGAGACTCCTTTTTGTTTGACATATAAGGTATTATTGCCATTTAATAAATGAACGTATTTGGTGAGATATTCTTTACGATTCTATCCTTTATTGGCAATAAAATATAACTTATTAGAGAAATAGTTCTTAAGAGGTGTGTAGATGGATTTACGAGTGGGATTGTAGGTTCAAATAAAATCTATAAAAGTTTTTTTTTATGATAACTTGTATCATAAAATGTATTATAAAATGACATGATTTTTTAAATTTATATTTGCAAGCATAAATATTTTCAAAGCTAACAATAAAAACAATACCTACCTACCTAATAGTTTCATAATTTAAAAAGCAGATTTGAATTCACATAGAAATTTTGTCAGTTAGCAGTTTTTTATAGCTTCTTATTACCTCCTTCTATAGTTCCTCTGTGATGTGTCCGCCGACAATGTAGAATTAATAGAAAGAATGTGTTACCTGTAACAAAATAAAATAAAAATTATTATAACATATATATTTACAAAACCCATGAATATGCATTTTCTTAAATGTTTTTTTTTTCAATGATAGCTAAAGTTCGACTGTTTGATCTTTTAGGAATACGTACAGATATATAAAAAAATAATTAATACTAAACGCACTTTAATACAAAGTATGAAGGTTCATGTTCAATTGGGAAAATTTGTCAGTTTTTAATAGCTTGACCTGCTTGCGTTTGTACATTAGTACACCTCTAAACCTTTCGGGGAATACAGGCATAATTATGATATGTTATGTAAATAGAAAAATAGGAAATATCAAACCAATATTAACAAAATATCTAAACGTTCCTAGCAACTGTGTCAGTGACCCTTTACCGCCAACTTGCATCCGTTTACTCGTATATGCAAGTGTTCACCTACTTTACTTTACACCTAAGTGATTAGTCAGAGATCGGAAAATCCTAATTAGGAATGCGCTATGTTAATCCAGGTGCATTCTTTGCACTTCTCTACTGTTATACGCAAATGAATGTAAAAATAGCTTGAAACACTGGAGAAGGTTAAAGGATTTGACATGTCATTTACCAATTTGTTTGTATTTTATTAAGTTATGCTATAAACACTTGTAACACTAGGGGTATCACTTGCGCGTTGCCGACCCTGTAAAAGGTAAGAGGAATAGTTGGGTTGTTAGTATAAGGGTCAAAATCCCCCCACTACCAACACAACGTTTCCTCACGGAGCACTGGCAACCTTACTCACCGTAAGGAACACAACACACATCAGAGCAGTGTTGTTTGACTTCGATTTTCTGCAAGGCTACTTCCCCAGTCGGGCAGATGAATTTGAGGCGACATCTCCCACTATGCCCTACCTCTTTTAAACTTGGTCATATCGCTAGGCTATTACTGCTATATACACTTCCTCTGAATTAATTCTTGGTCGAGTGTCTTAGTAACTGTCTTTGACCTCTAATTAACAGTAAAGGCAAGCAGCTTTACAATCTTACAACGCCAAGCTTCGCCCTACAATTGAGTTACGTCGTTCTACATTGCAGTGTCCAATCTCACCGTAAAATAACCGCAGCCGATTCGATAACAACAATACAATTGATCATAAAGGCGCAGTGAGAGTCTCCTTGTAAAGATAAAGCAAAGAATTTACGGAAATCATCGTTGCATAAACATAAAAAAAGTAAGTGTCGATATTTGTATGGGAAAATGGGCATGGGTCTTCTCAACTTCAGAACTAGAGGGATTATAGTCTATAGTCCACTACGCTGGCCTATGCTAGTGCGGATCGGCAGACTTCACACATCATCAAATATAGGTACTGTCCCACTGCTGGGATTGGGTCTCCTCTCAGATTGAGAAGGATTAGGCTATTGTCCACTACACTGGCCTAGTGTGGGTTGGCAGACTTCACACGCCGACGAGAAAATCTCTCAGGCATGCAGGTTTCCTCACGATGTTTTCCTTCACCATTTAAACGAGTGATACATTCGTATTAATACGCACATGATTTTAAAAAGTCAGAGGTGCGTGCCTTGGATTTACAACTTGAGAACTTTGACTTGGCAGTCTAACGGTCATATTAGGCTATTGCCATCAACCGGGCATAAATCCAAACTTCGAGCTGCTACTGAGAATATCATAGAAAAACCCAATAACATGTCGCTCGACCTGGGTAACGTACAGAGGCCAGCACATCAAGCTACCACAATCTGTCAAATTTCTTTGATTGATTTTCAACTTTAATACAAAGTAATAATGTTCATATTCAATTGAGAAAATTTGACAGTTTCAAATACCTTGACCTGCTGGCGTCAGTATCTAAGACCTCAAGCGTAGCAGTTGCGTTGACGAACGCTAGGATGATGAAGCAGTTAGTTATTCGTAAGACAAATATCTATGTAGATTGAAATAAAACTACTTTTTACGGATTTTATCGCGTATATTGATATTATTAATCCCGACGTTTCGGACCCTTTACAGCGTCCATGGTCACGGGTAGACTCTACCCGTGAACATGGACGCTGTAAAGGGTCTAGGTAAATAATATCAATATACCTACGCGATAAAATCCGTAAAAAGTAATTTTATTTCAATGTATAATATTCGCGTAAATGTCAGAAATCAATATATCTATGTAGAATAAAATATGGATGCCAAAGGGTTGAAAAACGTATTGCAATCAAATGTATATTGCACTTAGGATGAAATGAATGTCCTAGACAGTGACGCAAGTAATGATCCTGGGGGATAATGCCATAATCTCCTGTCAGCAAGCACGCGAGACGCATCTTAGATTGCAGCAGGATAAGGTATCCGTGATATTTATAATCGCATGATTACCTATTTCTTATAGGGCCGAAGAAACTTATACAGGAACTCCAAAGACATTCCATTTTTTTTTTCATCCACAGGTCTCTTATCCAGGAAGGTTAGGCACTAGAGGTACAGTCAGCAACGAAAGTCACTCAACGTGATGCAATGTTTAAAACGCTTTAACATTTTTTATGATCTAGAAGTTACTGACCCGAGGAGGTAGCACGAGTTCTTTGTCTATAAGATAATTACAAGCTTAACTAAAAATGTAATTAAAAGTTTTGGTGTAGTGATGTTTTCAAAATTTGGTTGTGTTGAGCGACTTTCGTTGGTGACCGTACCTACAATAGAGGTGTAACTGTAATAACTTTTTTGTGTCCCGGTAGACCTACTTATTGCTATAATTATAGATATAATAGAAAATTCTACACAAAAAAGGAAATATATATGTATATTCTAAGCTGGTACTAAACACTTTCCATCATAAATAATAGGTATATGATATTTATTACTAAAATAGATTTTAATGACACTTTTAAAAGTCATAAATACAGTAATAGGTACTTGGCATGACCAGGCTATCAAACTTACAAGCTACGACCGTTAAAAACATAAGCCCAATGAAAGAGGTCTGAAAGCATGGATTATATACTTCGGTATAAGTATTCGGAAACATCAGAAAACCCTAGGAATAAATTAGTATTAAAAGCTTTCATTGAACCCTAACGTATGCTATATCACAAACGCCGATGCGCATTATACGCAGTTCACACGTTGTGCAACGCGTTTGTGCATAAATTACGCAAAAAACAAGAAGCTTATGCGCGTAACATCACTATCTGGACGTCATTTGCCATAAAAGTTATATTTGTAAGCTATTTGAGGCGGCATAAAGGGTACACATTTTCATACAAATCCTTGTGAGGCATGTAGTAGTTGCACTTAGTTTCTAAATGAGTGTAAATCAGTAGGAACGTTTAACTACGGTTAATAATATGGGTATGCCATTGACCGATGACTTTTAAAGTTCTTCAAACTATGCAAACTTGAAGAACGATGTTCTTATAAATATTAAGCAGCTATTTATAACTAACCGAGGTAAATTTAATACGTGAAGCACCAATAGATCTACGAGTACTACGTCATTCCCGCCCGCTCCACGATTTTGTTTCCAAGCGCTCCAAAACTAAAATTAATTATTAAATGTGGCTTTATTTATTATTTTAATATTAAAATCCTTGGAGCTCCTGTTAATGAATTTATGGAAAAAATAATTTTAGAAAACAATAGATTTGGAGCGGGCGGAATAAGTCATTCTTACACATAATGTATAGACATTAGACAAAATACCAAATTTTCAAGCGTCGAGATTCCATCTGTACCTACCACAGTTTATGCAAATAAAGAAATTATTATTATTATTTGTATCTCCTTTTTGGATATCTCGGCATATCTCCCGTGAGGAAGACATCCGGTCCTTTGGCAGGCTTGCGCGAGGACACAGGTCCAACGCGTAGAGGCCCCTTGGAGAGCTTTTATCTAAATATGGGATAGGGCACCAACCCGGGTCACTCCACACTTGCACTATAAAAGTACAGCCATGGAGTGTGGAGGGCGGGTGCAGGACTATTGTAGAATATGGAACTATAAATTACTGGGATTATGGATGTGGGGGTTTGGTGGACTGATAACCTCTACTGCCGGAGGAAAACGACGTCTGCCTTACGCCTCGAACATACATCCTTAGGGATGGCAGACGGTGACATTTTTTACATTCGACATTTATTTATTTACAATTATTATTATTACTTATTGTTATTTTATACATTTAATGTTAAAGTAGGCAATTTTATGGCCAAGCACGAGCCGTTAGACGATCCATGAAGATTTTCCGCCCTCTAAAAAAAGGTATTTAACTGTAAGTACCGTTTTTTGGAGTAGTACTTACGCAATGAAAATTGACGTCAAAGTTATCTTTTACTGGCAAACTGTCATTAATAATAATAATAATATTTTTGGGACATAACGCTAGACCACAGAGGTCGTCAAATGTCATTGTTTATAAGAAAATCGATTTGATTGTGACAAAAATACATTGAACAGAACACGCCTCAGTATTATTGTAGGTACCTTTGTACTGAGTCTAGCTTTAACAAAGAAAGAAATGTGAATAAATAAAATTGCGATATTGAAGCCATATTAAATACTAGCTTTTGACCACGTTTTCACTCGCATCGCAAAGGAAATATTGAGACAATAGCTAGCCTATGTCCTTCTCCAAGGTCTAATCTATCTCTGTACAAAATTTCATCAAAATCAGTTCAGCGGTTTAGGCGTCAACGCGTAACAGATGAACAGTCAGAGTAACTTTCGCATTTATAATATCAGTTGGGATAGTAAGGATTGGGGTGTGTTCGAATCCCAAATCGAAACCAAGACCTCCCGCTAAGTTGCCGCGGGAGTAGTCACTAGACCAAAAAAGAAGAAATTCAATTCATTATTTTTGACATAAGTTATTTTTTTTTATATTTTCCATGCTAAGATTTAAAGTTATTTTAGCGAAGGAAAAATTAAAATATCTCAATGAACAAAACAAACTAGTATTGCTTAACCAATGCACGATCATCTTTATCTGTGCCATCATTCAATTAATCTGCTCCTTAGTTATTTGCCGTAGCAACACTTCCAAGATATTGCCAGTAATATGCAAAATAGACATAATTTACGAGACATTTAAAGCAGTTGCCACACAGTCAGAAATGCTCTTAGCTTCCTGCGTCCCGTATTCCGAAGCAGACCTAGATTGCGAAGGTATGCACTGGTTTAGGTATTTTCTATCTAGATAATTAAATGTGAACGATACTTCCTATAGAATTTGTTATAATTATATGCTATCGGTTGTAACTACATACCATCTTAGTTTTGATGTGTCACACGGTGTGATTTCCGTTTGCGCCATAATCGGCATCGTGATGAACTTATTTCTATATGTATATATTTTTTGTATACTACGAATGTGGAAAACAAGCCTACGGCCCACCTGATGGTAAGCGGTTGCCGTAGCCTATAGACCCTTGCAACACCAGGAGGTATCACTTGCGCGTCGCCGACCCTGTAAAACGAAAGAGCAATAGTTGGGTGGGCAGTTTAAGGCCAACACAACGTTTCCCCGTAGAGAAAATTTGAGCCGGACTCATATTTACCCATAGTATAATTAAGCATGTACCATGTAAGTACACCGTCAACTGCCTATTTATGTTTTCTTTCATAATCCATAATATCCATCCAATAGTTGTCTATGAGAAATTGATTTTAGCGATTGTATTTACTACTTTAAGTTATGTAGAATATCGATTCTATTTAAAATCAGATATTTTTTGACAAATCGAGATGATGAATCTGCCAGACCCATCCTGGAAGTATGTTGCATCCTGATTTCAGTTGGAAGAACCTTTCATAAAAAGATTGACTGGGCAAAAAATGTGGAATAAACAAAGTCTGAGCGGTGAGAGAGACATTGAAGAAGACGATTATTTGTAGATCGCAAATATTTGAATTGAGTATTTAGATAAGAAGGGAAATTGGAAGAGAAAAGCATAATCAGTACCCGCATGTGCCTACGTTGCCATTTAATCATAAAACGATACTCAGCCTCATGATCATATTTATGAAGGCAAAGACAAATCGAATTCAATTATAAAGAAGGAGACGAGGGAGACACTGTCAGTTTTTCCGGATCGAATATTCATTTTCCGACGGATTTTTTAATAATATGCGACCAGACTTCGTTTGTTTGTATTTAGAACTGCTTTTTAAGATCTTTAAATTATTTGAAACCTTGTCAGCGCTAGCTTTCATTTAATTTCATATTTTTTTTAATAATTATCAAACGCGCCCTTGAAATCAATAGTAGTAATAACAAAAATAAAATGAACACTTAGTTCATCAACCTCCCGAGTCTTTTCCCAATTGTATTGGGGTCAGCTTCCAATCTAACTAGATGCGGCTGAATATCAGTATTTTACACGAAGCGACTGCCATTAGACTTCCGCAACCCAATTTCTGAGTACCTAATACCGATATCCTAGGTCCTAGCAGAATACCAGCGCCGCATCATTTACCAAGATGAAGTGGCAAATGCTGAGTTAGGGTCCTTTTTTGTCCTCACGAAACAACTTTTTAATAGATATTTAAATATATTTTTTTATTTAGTTTTTTTTTTACGTAGTTTATTGTTGTTTTTTAATAATTTATTCATTTATTTCAAGTAAATAAACTACGATCAATGAACATCTGTGTCTGAACTAGATAACTGAATATCTGTACTTCAGACAGCAGCGCTCTTCCTACTAGAAATGATATTTATAATGAAAAGCTTAGACTTAAACACTCGTTGTATAGCAATATATTAAAATTTGTTACATATATATTTAATTTTGTCTTAAAGAATTTATGAAGTTGGTATTGTGGTGTGGAGTGTGCAATATGAAAGCCTCCTTGTGTGTAGTATTGTTTATTTGTTGTCTGTGAGGATGAAATAAATATGTTTCTTTCTTTTTTCTTTTATATTCTGAGGATAGATTGGTTGTCAGGTTTTTTGGGATTTGACTTTTTTTTTTTTTTTATGTGATAGGGTGGGCAAACGAGCAGACGGATCACCTGATGGTAAGCGATTACCGCCGCCCATGGACACCAGCAACACCAGAGGAGTTTCAGGTGCGTTGCCGCCCTTTTAAGGGGTTTGGGCGTCCGGTATCCTCACTCACTCGACGAAACACAACGAAAACTTTATTTCACGCCGGTTTTCTGTGAGGCCGTGGTATCAAGTCCGGTCGAGCCGGCCCATTCGTGCCGAAGCATGGCTCTCCCACGGTAAAACTACCTACTACTACCATAAACGATTGTCATAGGTGTGCGTATGACGACCTGGACCGGCGGCTTTATGTGCTCTCCGAGGCATGGAGGAGTCTCGATGTGTTAAGAATGATCACCACTCCACAGATTGACCGCTGGTAGCGCAGCTTAACTTTGTAGGTCAGTTGATAGGCATAGTTGTTATAGTATATCTTAGTTCTTGTATTTATTTATACAATGTTGATTGAAATATTCATAACAATATAAGAAAATATGGGTAGTAAACATTAATATGCGTGAAAATATTGCACCATAATTTTAACTTGAAATTGTTTTAGATTCCACAATATTTATAAAAAAAAAACAGTTCAAAAATACGCAAATCGTTGTTTTTTTTTTTAATAACAATAGTCATCAATTATAATTATTTTGTACCGTCGACTGTTAATTTCATCATTGTTTTAATTAAAAACATGGACGGTGTGACGTCATGTGTTTGATATACACAAAATATAGTTTGAACAGATGGACAAATATTGCAAGAGTAACTACGTAGGTACTCATACTTTGTCCGTAACTGTGTAAATTTACTATTTTCAACAAAGCTGTACAATGTTTGTGAAGATAAATTATATAGACCCTCCAACCTACATACTTCATACTTTCATTTAATTACTTTACTGTTAATTAAATAAATCTTACTTTCTTTCTAATGCACCTATGATCGCAAGCAAAACTTAGATTTGATTTAACAAAGTGTCATAGAGATTTTTGTGTTAGGGATTTTTCAATAAAAGCTCACAGCTACATATGACCATTACCTGGCGTAGCGACGGCGACGGTTCGATATTCGTTGGTATATTTCATAATATCAATATTAGGTAATTATTTTTAGATTAGATTATCAGACCCGAAAGACATTGTCCTGCATGATCCAGCCGCTTAGTTGCAGTATAGATAAAAAACCTATATACCGACTGCAGCGCCATCTGCGGGGCTGATCTGATTTGTAAATCTAAACCAAATTCATTCAAATCGGTCCAGCCGTTTAGGAAGAGTTCAGTGACATACACACGTAAACTAGAAATATATAATATGTAAAATTGTAAAGATAGATTAGATTTCAACTCTTTGTAAACGATTTGCGTCTTGTTTCCTTATTGAAGGAAAATCCAACGACAAAGAATATGACGATAGGAAAATTGACGTAACTATCGAATTGTTTTCCTGAAACATAATGCTGACGGAAGGAAATGGATTCCTCTAGGTATAATGGTTGTTGAACAAAGGGCTGTAAATAGTCACGATTACTTACGATACGGAAGCAGTCCGTGCTACTGCTGAATCTACTAACGAAACAGAAAGTAGTTTTGCTGAACTGCCTTCTGGATAGATTCTTAGTCCTCATAAAGATTGCATAGTGTTTGGGAATGTTCTTTTCAATATTTCTATTAATACAGTGCCTTGTCTTGCGAGAGAGAAGAGATTTTTAGAAATGTACATTTTTTTTACGTAGGTATGTATGTATGTTCCCTGCGAAGTATGTGCGGTGTAACTCGGAATGACAGATTGAGAAATAGTGTGATAAGAGAACGTTGCGGCTTAAAAGACGATGTATTGACGAGAATTGAGAAGAATATGCTGAGATGGTTTGGGCATCTTGAGAGAATGGATAAAAGGCGACTAACAAAAAGGATTTATATGGCGAATGTCAGAGGAACCGCCGAGAGGGGACGTCCTAGAAAAACTTATACCGACCTTCTTGGTGAGGTTCTTCAAAAAGGTCAGGTGCGTGGTACTCGCAACCGGCGTGTATGTATGAATGTGGTCGAAGCGAAAGAAGTATGCAAGAATCGTAGCAAGTGGCGATCTTTAGTTTCTGCCTACCCCTATGGGAGAAAGGCGTGAGTGTATGTATGTATGTATGTATATGCAGCAGTGATAGCCTAGTGATATGACCATTGGACTGCCAAGTCAGAGGTCTTGAGTTCGAATTCAAGGCACGAGATTTTCTCGATGGCGTGTGTAGTCTGACAACCCGGATTAGGCCAGGCGTGGTGGCCTAACCTCTCTCAATCTAAGAGGAGACCCGTGCCCAGCAGTGGGACAATATATGGGTTGACGATGTATGTATATCAAATCAAATCTTTTATTTGCTGAATATAAGTCCTTAAGGTCTAAATTAGGTATATTATCAGTTCCATTATATTCTACCACAGCATGGCATGCAAATGTTATATTACGATAGACACACGTTACAATATTGTATATAATAAAATTAATTGAATGTCATGCTAGTAAATTAATGTCAAATTGTGAGTCAATCAATTAATTTAAGATCATTACGTAAACGATCTAAAAATTAAAACTGGGAGGAGCATTTAAGGAATATTGAGCCGTTACAGACACACTATAATATTTATACGCACAATAGTAAATCGTTAATTCAAAATATAAAAACTTAAGAGGTGTCAAGGGACACCCGGATGGAACGAAGTTCCTTTCATTAAAATTTAATCAACAACTTTTCGTAAGATTTTTTTCCGTCTAGCCCCCTTTCACAACGCGCGATAAGGAACTTCGTTCCAATAATATATATAATAATAATAATTTATTGACAAAAACTATTACAAAATAATGTTAAAACCCTGACTCCAGAGCTAGGTTAGGATACCTGTGTTTCAGGAGTCAGTGACTTCTTCCAATACCTATTTTTTCAATTTTACAAGTTTTTGCAACAAAGATTACTTTTAATTAAGTTAAAGACACAATATTAAAATAGTGCTATAGTATTATGAAATTATGATGTTTTTACAAACGAGTTTAATATTATGATTTTTTGCGCATTATTTAATACTGGCTGTTTCCCGCGGTTTCACTCACATACCAAAGAAATTTTGAAATAAAAGATCACAAACTAATTCGTTTTTAAACTAATTTCAGTCCGTATTCTGATGAACCCCAAAATAACAATTGATACAAAGTTGATGACACATTTGTCAATTTGTCAATAATATGTGTAATAACAATGTACGATTTCTGAAAAGTGTCAAATTAAATGGAAGCAACATGACATTATATAGGGGGTTAGCAATACTATCATCAAATTTCACCGCACAAGCATTGTGTTGTGACGCAATTTGTTTCGACTACCAAGTGCAATGTAATTTATTGCGTCATAGATTATTTTGTTGCAGTGCGTGCAGGGTTGGCCAAGATACATTTAACTTTACAAACGTTTACGTTTTGTCAAAACATCTGTCAAATTACTTTTGGTACTTATTTACAGTGGTAAGTAAAATGAAAGACAAGGTCAAACAATAAGCCGATCCCTACTTTAATATTATAAATGCGAAAGTAACTTTGTCTTGTTAAGTTTCTTCATGCCTAAACTACTCAACCGATTTTGTTGAAATTTGGTACAGAAATAGTTTAGACCTTTGAGAAGGACATAAGCTACCTTTTGTCTTAAAAAGTCCTTTGAGATCCGAGTGAAACCGCAGGCAAAAGCTAGTAAGTAATAATACATATAAATAAATACAGACACAATGAAAACTCATTGATCGTTGTTTAATATTTTAAATATATCAATACTGAAAAAAAAAATAGAAAATATATAGACGAAGGAGGATATATTATAAAGGGTACATAAAGACAGATGTAGTGAGGTCAGTGAGATAAACAAAGATTAAACGCCGCTATGAGAAAATATTTTTGTAAGCATAGAAAATGTCATTAGTGTCAGTTTGATTTGACGTAACCCTTGTTTATGGTTCCCTTAGTACGGCAGTTTGCCCTTTCCCAACTTGCTATTAGAATTATATTGAGATACCGATTCCATTGAAAGGTACTTATCATTACATTAACCAACCCTACTGCACCAAAGTTTATTGTAAATAAGAGTCACGCCTTTACACAGTACGACACAAACATGTAGCGAACGACATGATATTGTATTTTTTGACAATTGAAGCAATCGTTCAAATTCAGGCCATCGTGATTAAATTTTAGTTTTCTTTGTTGCTTGGCTTGTTTGTTTAGTTGAGAGCTTGACTGAAGAACTTGACGGTTGTTTTGAATAGTAATGGAAGTAGTTCGATTTACAATACCTTGTAACAATAGTAACTTCAATTGTCAGTTTATTTAGTGTCAAAATAGGAGAAAATCGGGGGGGAAATTGCTCAAATGTCTACTTTTACATTATCTATGCTAATCTTAGACTGTGGAATTGATTTATGATAAACATACGTAGGAGGATTAAACTGTGTAGTTTAGGCCACATTGACCGATTCCCCTGGAAATTTTCTAATGTAAAATATATTATGATTAAAGTGTTCGTTTGAGTGTTTTATATCTAAACTATTAAAGCAGAATAGTTTGTTTGTTTGAACGCGCTAATTTCTGTAACGAACAGTCGGCTACGGTAACCGCTTGCCATCAGGTGGGCCGTATGCTTGTTTGGCGCCTTAGTGGTATAAAAAACAACACCAGATTAGTAATAGGAGAAGCTGTTTATTGTGTAACATTCAAAGCGGAAGACACTATCTCCTGTGACAGTTTTTAACAAGAACAGGAAACCGGTGATCGTTTCCACAAATTTCTAATAACCGTATTGCATAAGTTCTCAAATAAAGTGTGTAGAGTTGAGAAACAAAAAATATTATTATTATTTTAAACTCAAAATAAATATTAAAAAAAAAAACTGTTGTGCATCCTGCGATAATCTCGTTTAAAAAAATTCAAAGAACTCCAATGCAAAGTGTCATGCTCCTAGACCAAAGACAAGCTAGACCCACAGTTTTCTGTCAGTTTTAGTTTTAAATAGATTTTCTTATTACTTTCTTTAACTTAACCTTTTTTTAACCTTCTCTTATTATGTTTTGCGTGTGACTATCAAGATAGTCACTTTGGAGACACAATTTCCAATTTTCTATTATGTTACAAAACGCAATTCAATCGCACGTTATTTATTGCAGACGATATCACTGTTATGTAAATCAATAGTTATAATAATCACGTTATACGGGTAATGATATGCTTAGTAACATACTTTTGAAATTATTTAATGGTACACATCCACGACAAATGTGTCACGTATTATTTTAACATCGCCTTGTATTATGAAATGGCTTTTATTTTGTAATGACGGTAGATATTTTAGAATTTACCAAACGCTACTTTTTAAAGTAGTACGTAAATTATTAGTATGTGTTGTATGTTTTAATATATCTCCAAAGACATTAGACTCGGCCCCTATTACATGGGACCTAAAATAGGTGACAAATTTAATTCTACTGTCTACTATTGTAATATATCAGCCTAACAAAGAAAGTAATCAAATAGGGATCAAAGTGTTGTATGAAAACTATAACATTTTTTAATCTCTTTATAATTATAATTATCTCTCTCTATATTTTTAGTCAGGGATTGATGATTTTAAACAATTCCGGTAATCAGCGATCCATATATTAATATTATAATACTTTTGCTATATCTTGTGCAGACTCGATCACTTACGTCTTGCAGTAGGTAGGATTTTTTATTTGATGTGGCGTAATTATGTTTTTTTTTTATTATTATTAATGGTAGACAGCGACACTGATTGTATTTCCTCTATTATATAATGTATGATCAATTAAACATTAGCTAATATCCAAAACCTTTCACAATTAACAATTGCCATGACGTTTCTTTTCATTATTTCTTTTTTAGTGAACGTATTTGAAATTTACGTAACTAATTTCATAGCTCTTAGTTAAACAATAAATTAGGAAAAAGTATGTATTGGCTATGGTCGTTTGCGTAGGTAATTATTTAGCGTCCCAATAACTTAGTGAATGTTTTGTGCGCACGCGACGCTCTCAAAAATGGCGGATAGCCGCATACCAATCACTGTTAGTGAGTGATGTACTAAATAATAATTCAGAAAATTGTAGAAGTGAACTTTGAACTTATACAGCCACAGTTTGCCGCATTGTGTAATAAGTGACGAGACTATTGCCACCGAACTTTGAGCTACTAACAATTTCATAGAATAACACTGCTCGCTCTAAAAATGAAACACAATCTCAACAGCCAAGCTTGTGAGGAATAAAAACCATTGATGCACAACACACAATAAAAACAACTGATGCTATGTCTATTTTAAGGCCTATTCTCTCTAAATGACATACGTACGTAACCGTCAAGCCTGTTAGCCTCACACAGTCGGCCTTCAATTTAATAAAACAATTCTATTACTCCACATAAGATTAGGTTGCTAATCAAAATTGAACACTAGATGTTACCGGCTTTCCCTTACGTCATATTGTGATGATACCTTACATAATGTAAGAACACATAGCATTTTCTCGGTCTATCATGCGTACAGTCAAACGACTTGACGTTGGAACATGCTACAGGCGTTGTTTTAGGCAGCATGTTGCGTAACGCGGAAGAGCATCTTCATGTGAGGTGATGAATTGAATGATTCCGTTACTGTAATAGGTGCTTGGTGTTTCGAGGACCATTAAAAGTGGAGTAACGCGATTTTTCATAACATTTTGTGGGTTAAGATTTTTCTGAGAACTAACGCAATAAACACTTACCAGTTGGTTAGTTTGTAGTTTAACTCCGGTTCATAAAATTTCTAATATTCTGTTCAAATGATAGCGAACATACTTGATCACTTGAACCAAATCATATAATACAATACTTAAAAGTATATTTATACTGTTGCCCGCGGATTTACCCGCATTCTGAAAAGCTTTTTGAAACAAAAGGTAGCCTGTCCTTCTCCTAGGTCTAATCTATCTCTGTACCAAATTTCATCAAAATCATTCAGCGGTTTAGGCGTGAAAGCGTTACAGATAGGCAGAGTAACTTTCTCATTAATAATTATGTATTACTAGCGACCCGCCCCCGCTTCGCACGGGTGCAATGTACTAATAACATACATGTATTATACATATAAAACTTCTTCTTGATTCACTCTATCTATTAAAAAAAACCGCATCAAAATCCGTTGCATAGTTTTAAAGATTTAAGCATACATAGGGATGTAGGGACAGAGAAAGCGACTTTGTTTCATACTATGTAGTGATAGTGATTAAGGATGAATAATCGCTATGGATGCACATTTCCTTAAAACATTAGGTATCAACATAAGTAAGCACATACTTAATAAACACCACTACGATGTGTAATTAAATTGCAATAACTTTAATGTTTTCGTGCTCCAAAGTACAGCCATTACGAAAGATATTGGAAACATTTTATATTTTGTTAGATATTATTTTCAATAATATTAATGGCATAACGTTTTTATGGAATGTTAAAATCAAAACAATGAATAGCTGTATAAAAATATAAATTTTCTCCTCGGCGTGTAAAGTCTAGGCAGACTTTAGGTACACGCCAACCCAAACTAGGCCAGCGTAGTAAACTATATCCTAATCCGTCTCATTCTGTGAGAGGAGACCCGTACCCAGCAGTGGGACAGAATATGGGTTGATAATGATGACGATGTGCAATTATTTGTTGAAATTGTACTATTATTTATGTGACCAAATATTTGAAAAAAGAATGTACGTACAAAATTTTGCTGACAAACCTGACAATCGGGTAACAATAAACATGGCGGAATGTTAAAGAGCATCTGCAATAGCAAATAGAACGCGTTCTACGGTTCTGCGCATACCGCGACGCATCGCGTGTCAACGCTTAATTATTTGCAGAACGCGGCTTTTTAAATTACAGCAATGTGCATTTCATTGGTGTAAGTGTCAGCTTTGAGATTAAATATTATATGGTTTTATAATTAAAGCGCTTAATTAACTTTGTAATTGCTAAAGAGAACCTAACGCTTGTGTAGGGTTATATAAATGCGACATCGGTGCATAAAGCAGAAAAGTCCTTTTCCATTTTAATTCTGACATTTAAATATTACTAGCGATTGTGACGGAACATCACGAGCAAAACCGTGATAAATCTTCTATTTTCCAATTAGAAACAATTATCTGACATAATAAATATGTCAGCCTAAAAAACTGCACTTGCCCTATATAATAGTTATGGCCATGGGATCCGTAAAATTGACCTGACATAGAGAGAAAATAAATCAAATCGAGATTGAAATTTTAGTGTGAAAATGAGGGTTTTAACTAATCTTTGGGTGGTAGTCTGATTTAGCGCCAATCAATATAATGCAGGTATTATCATCACGTTATATATGTTAAAAAGTATACGTAGAGCAGGTAAAAACTTAGAACAAAAACCTCTTACAACACGAAGTTTCTAACTGATAATATCGCTTCTAGTAGTTCGCGTTTACACACGTGCGTTTTCGATAAAATTACGTAGTTATCCACCAGTTCAGACTAATTTAACCGATAGTATGTGTTTTTTTGCTAATCGTCGTTTAATGCTACACTCCAGTTAGCGGCACACGCCCCCAAATTATTCCAGCCCACTTTCACTGAGACGAACCAGACATGTCGCTTCGTATTCAATAAAACGACCAAGATTTGACAGTTTCATATCTATCTGTCATATTAATTTCGTAACGTTTCAAGTTACAAATAATAAGGAAGAACTCATTACGTGATTTAAGAATAGAAAAGAGATTACTCGAAATATTTATATAGCAACTTTAGATAGGATTTTAATTTTCAGATCTTCAGATCGTATACGTAACTTATACTGCGTTACGTTCAATCTCTGAATGACAGAAGGAGTTTTACCAGTGTTCAATAATAGAAACTGGTAGTCACAGTGGGTTCTTTATTAGAATACCAATTATCGCTAAAATAAAATTTATGCATATAAATATGTACTTCATTTATTTTGATATTATTTTTGGTATTGCAGCCGGGATTGTTAACAAGTATTCATATTGATCAGCAAACCGTATATTTCTACATCATCATCCACACCAACTACTTATGTTGGGATAAGAACAATCGGATGCGGCTGAATATCAGTAAATTTTATTTTACAGCGACTGCCCTCAGACCTCCAACCAATTCCCGGGTACCTAATACCTATATCCTGACGATACACTGGTAAACTAACAAACGGCCTAAAATATTAGGTACTTACTAGCCTAATTTTTCTCAAGAAAAGTAAAACGGCTTTATTTTCCTTGAAACGCAGTGGCCATGGGTAAGTTAATTAACCCATGTATGTTCTTGATATGTTTCTGGTCTAATTTCCGCGGTGATCTAGAAATGGACAAGAAGTGAGAGTGGCTTCGCTGCTCATCATCCCGTGCAGGCTGTAAGAGTTAATTGAGGGAGACGGGTATAAAAAAACTGTTACAACCTAGTGGTTACCGGAGCACGTATCTTTACATATATCAAAAGTTATTGTCACTTGTATTAAAAGTAAAAGAAAACATCGATATGCACGAATCTATGTGGACTCTACAAAAAGGTTTCATGTCAAAGTCAAGCTATCCAAAACTGTCAAACTTTCCCAATTTAACATGAACCTTTTTGTATTAAATTTAAAAATCTTTTGTAAATATTGATTTCTGACATTTACGCGAATATTTGAATTGAAATAAAACTACTTTTTACGGATTTTATCTGTAAAGGGTCCGAAACGTCGGGATTAATAATATCAATATACGCGATAAAATCGGTAAAAAAGTAGTTTTATTTCAATCTTTTGTAAAATTGTACATTTTGTAAAATTTTGTAAAAGCCTGCTGAGTCGGACTAAACCAGCGTGGTGGACTAAAGCTTCATTCATGTAATTCTGTGATCCCGAGCACGTGTACACCAGAGAGACAGGTGTGTTGAATATGGGGCTAATTATGATACGGTTGTTCGGACAAAATTTTTCTATTGGTCTTTTTACTGCCTCCAAATTATATTCGATATATTGCGCTCTGAATAGAACAAGACAGTTAGCTTGCAATACCACGCACCACAATATTTTAGTGAGTAATTTCTAACATAAATGCAAACATATCATTAAATTTTGTGCGGAAGTTTTTATATATTCATCACGTGCCTACCTATTGTATCTTCCATCCGTAGTAAAATATTTTTTAACGCATCGTCTTTTCATTGTCTTAATTGTTTACTGTGCATATTTTGCGTTTTCCTATGTATTTAAGTTTTCCTATTACGTGTCAGACAGTAATTTATGATGGCAAACCAGTCATGTGCTCGATGATGCGCTAACGCATTTATACTCATGGGAAAATTCTTAAAGAAACGCAATATTATAAATTCACGGCGTCCATTGTTACGTTACTAACATTTCCATGTTTATTCATGTCTGAATAATTAATGAGTCAATTATTCGTTTATTATTTGAGACGCAATCGGCCGATGCGTTCCCAATGCGTCGTTGCGTTGCGTGCAATAGATTGATTCTTTGATTAAGTACGTTACGTAGTGCAGCAATACTTTGCGTTGTGTGTCTAATTGTTATGTTTACACTTTACTGATTTATATAAAAGTTTACGTGTGAAGTAATTCGTTCCATTGAGCTCCCATTTCTCAATATCAGTAGATGGGTATCGTTGTACAAAAGAATTGTGCATGCCTAGTTGTCTGACGGGGTTATGACTTTCTTGACAAAAATTATGTCTTGCGTTATAATGTCCTGACAAGTCTTTTGAAATTCAGCCTCATTCTTTCACATTCACTAGAACTTTGAACTTAATATAAAAATATTAAAAACTTAAAATATTTAAAAAATAGCAAATATTTTAAATAGGACCAGAAACATCTTAAAAAGAAAATGAATCTTTAGACAGGTACTTGCATTAATTTTATTGTCTAAAATAACTGAAACTGTTTATTGTAATGCGAGTACCAAGATGACAGAAAATGTAAGCAGGTTGAATTTAATTCGGATATTTTGTTCTCTTTGTACAGTGACGTAGGTATGTCTAATAGCTTCGTTACAATTTTTCCATTCGGTTAGGATAAATGTATAAAAATCTAGATTCTAGGAAATCGCAAGAACGAATTAGTCTGATTTTATTACTTACTTTAATTTATAGCGTAATTTACAACTAGACTCGTTACTTGGCGTATTAGTATTTAGAACTAGAAATGCTTTCATCAACAGACCATACAGGTTTTATTCACCCATTTTGAAACTCATTGAAATAAGTGCAATTAGGAGTGCAGAAACAGTGAGGGATCTCATTTGACATTGACGTAAAATGGCGAGGAGAGATATTTTTTTATCGTGTTGCAAACGTAATTATATAATAGACTTCCTCTGTCCTACAATTGCGATACGAGAGGTTGTTCTACGTTTGAATGAAAAAAAAAACATTTAATGTAGGTAATTAGCCATTTTCCATCTAATATTACCTACAGTCTTGTAAAAACCTCCTTAACCTATTGGCTAAACTAGGTGGAAATAACAAACATCCTCTGTTAAATAAAAACCACAGCTCAACTAACACTGGTCGATGTTTTGTTCTATTTGTAAAGTCATCGTTTTGTCGTCTACCATCACATTGTAGGAATCCATTCAAAATGCTACGGACGTCAATACTTCACTATCATCGATAACGATTCAATGTAATCGATAATCGATTCTGCAATTGAATTCAAGGGCGTGTCATCGGTTCCCATAATGAATTTCGACAACGTTTCCGGTTGATCGGACTTCCGTTTTTTAGAATATAAGTAAACACAAGTTTGCCATGTTTACAAACTTGTATTCAAAAAAATTCAACCAGCTACCTACCAAGCGGGTAATTTAAACTAGATACCTACCCACCTTCATGTAAGTACGGTCGAAAAAAGAGTTAAGTATACAGGCCGCTAATTAAACATTTTTAAAGATTGTGTAATTATGTATCACGCAATATGTCTCAAAACGCAGGTATTGTAAGCTGCTACACATCAAACCCTTTGACGGGTAATTATTTAAATCACAATCTGTGTAAAGATGCAGATTTCGTTCGCTACCTGTATACCAAACTCTTTTGTTGACTGTACCTAATTACTGTTTATTATATGCGGAAACGCAATCAATGATTTCCTCTGTAGTTTTATTAACACCCTCATTGGTCTGGTGATCGCAAGCGTGGCTACTGAACGTGAAGTCCTGTTCACTTCCCAGGTCGGACATAGTGTAATTGAGTTTCTTACTAATAGTAGAGTTTGGATTTGTCCCCGGTTGCTGTCAACCGGGGACAAATCCAAACTCTACTTCTAATAGGCTCGCCCCCTGTTACAAAAAAATATACTGAGGAACTGGGTGTGTATACTTCGAGGAATATGTACGGGCGTGATGATATGTCATTAGTAAGAAGTTATTATTTAACATGAAAAATAGCCAAAGACATTAAAAAAAATTGCCCCACACTACGATTTTGTGTCCCTATCGTGTAACCTGTATCTATCGTGGATGCGTTTATACAAACTTTCACATACACAGACACCCAAACCCGGAATAATATACCTAGGCCATAAAGGTGTTTTCAAAATGAGAATAAAATTGTTCTTTTTCGAATACACCTGACATAATGCCTAAATGCAAAGTCCTTCTAGTTGACCATCAATAAAACAGCATTACCTACTTAAAATTTTAAATCAGATTGACATTGATTAGACACTAATATAGCCACATGTTTTTTTCATTTTGCCAAGCAATATTGACCTTTATTTAATAGTAATAAAACTTAAACGCGATAAACAGCAAACTCCAAAATATTGTGTGATTAGTGTGGTTAACAAGTGTTAGGTAGGTACTTATTAAAAATAAATAACGGATTATAAATCTTATACGCAGGTAATAAGGGTGAAAAGTTATTTGTAATGCCAATGATTACAGTCATTTAAAGATATTATGTCACCATTGATGGTCACACCTTTGATGATGTTTCATTTAAAAATAGACGATAAAATAATATTATACATAATTACGCCTTCGTATTACAAAACCCAGACTAAAATATATCCATCTCTTTCAAATATCATAAGTACAAAAAGAGATGGGGTTATTTTTAAAACTAAGTGTTCATGGACCATCTTTAATCTTAGATAATTTTTAAAGGAGGGATTTTTGGAATGGGATTTTAATTCGAAATTTAATTTTATATGCGCGGGTAAAAACTGTGGTCAACTGACAAATAGTAATGTTAATATTAGTTGTAATTATTATGTTAAGCAGTTGACTGCTTAACATAGTCACATGGTTTTAATTGTCACTGATATTTGTATTGATACAAATATCAGTGAAAATTAAAACCAGTTTTTAAAAATCTCATTCACGACGACTAAGAATTTGCGCGCCAAAATTTGACACAAACCAATCAACAGCTGCGCAGTTTTTTTTTTACTCGGGCTTAGGATATTGAATTCGATTTTAATTTATGACAACAAATATTCGGTCATATTTTTTTTTTTTTTGTAAATAAATGTTGAATGTCTATTTAGACAAGATAGTGAAATGATGATATTTATTTCTGCAAATAGATCTTAAGACATTTTTACAAGACAAAGGTTTACATTTTCATTGGCATTTAATTTTCATAACTGACGACCTCTGAGAAGAAAAACCGAAACAAACTCAGATAATCAAGACAAAGGATAGTAGTAAAAATGTGATGTGTACAATGAAAACTACTAATATTCAAATAATACTTAATATAATAATTGTATGGTCCGAACAACTACATAATATTATGTGTCAGCGAAATTCCAAAGTGGCTGTTTATTTTATAAATGCCACTCTAAGGTCAAATAACTAAACATTGGCGATCACTTGCAATACGAATATATTAATATTTTACCAAACAAGTTTTAGATATCATACATAAATGTATATTATGTAGGTGGCTGGAGCTTACTTTTAGATTATAAAGTATAAACCAAGATTTACAATGATAGAAACGTTAACGTATTTAAAACCCGCCGATTTTTATGAATATACCTACTTATGTAGTTACCAAAATCTTTATCCAGCAAATACATATGGTTCAACAGCTGAATTGTTTGTCTTATAGATTTCTAATTAACAAATAGTCAAACAGTGCAATGCTCCAATGCTAATGGATAAGGCAAAAAAAATAATTTTATGATATTTTTATGTTTTTTTAACCTGTCAATAGAAAAACTATTATTCGACTTTCTGGAGAGTTACCGTACTTGAATTAATTAAAGAGTTTCTGTGTCGTTTAAAAAACTTTTACGAAGTACTAATCTAACCTACAAATAAACGAACCTACAAGGCACTTACAAACGAGTCTCGCGTTTAATATTTTCACAAGTTTTAAATTGTCCAGCTGTGAGATTTACGCAGCAAATATGTAATGGATTGGATGAACATAAAGGTACCTTAACCAACATAACACTCGTGGACACATCATTTCATATTCAAACTTGGTTTATTTTCAGCTGTGACATAATCAGGTGCTATTGGTTATCATCGCTTACTAATACAGCTCCCTACGTCAATAAGATGGTACGTTTTTGGAGTTGTGACATAATCAAATGCCATCGATCGCCATTACATTACTATCTGCCCGCATAAACCCTACAAATCGTAAATTCTTCTCTATGTGATTTTTGATTTATAAAAAAAAAACAATTTTGAGAAGTTTACCTATGGCTTTTTTGCATTAATTGCAAGATTTTATCATCAAATCATTAGAACTTATTTGGAAGGTTGACTTTGTACTTTGATTTACAATAATAGTGGCATAGACATCATTTTAACAAATACATTTCCAAATAAATGGCACGTAGGTGCGGATCTGTCAGGTTTGTCCAGTATTAACACTATAGTGTGAAGTACTATCATGCAGGTAGCCATGAAGAGTTCGCTTAACTTCAGTTACAAGGACTCTTTGAAACTTGACAGGTGGAATGCGGGTTTGAAACTATTTATATTGTACACATACAATAAAAAATAGTGATGTGAACTCGTTTGTTTAAATTGACCTGCAATTTACGCATATCTCTATATTTACACACAATTTAGATTTCCGGTATGTTCCGTAAAAAAATAAAGAAAACTTTTTAATGTTATTATAAATTTTAGCAAAGAGGCTAATTACTCGTCTGATGGAAAATGCTATATTACTTAAGATGGGCATGATCCGAAATGAGTTAAATGGTGCTCTATGAAAGACGTCTATATAAGGCCCACCTGCAGCAGCACAGCATTTTTTTTAATAATCTGCTGCTGCAGGTGGTGTTCTGCAACACCATGAAGATATCCGATGTGTTGACGATCTTGGAGGCTACAGTCTGTAATTTACCTAGGTGATAAACCATCCTTTCCATTTATTTATTTCGGAAACAATTCTTACTACCTATCGTAAAACCTAGGTACGTGTCTGCACCTACTTATATTTCATTTGATTGGTGACTTTATTATGATTTGATTGAGTCAATATTTATTGAGTTAATTATGGTATAGTTTTGCCCAGTTAATGGCAATAGGTTCGCGTTCTATTACATTGGACCTAAACATACCGGCGAACTGTGAGTATAACAAGCAAGTACATTAGTCACATTCTGCCTAGCCCTTCGGGGATTACAGGCGTGATGGTATGTTACGACTCAATATTTTTTTCAATCATAAAACTTGAATATACAGCAGAAATAAATAATAAAGCGCTTACATAGGGATAGAATGATAGTTTCAATCATACTATATTTTTATTATCATAGTAGGTACATCCGTAGGCCCCATTTGTGGCCACATTATATACGAGTATTAATACTTTAAATCATAAATTATTCCACTAATGGCACCTGCGAAAAATATCGATAAGTACCTCACGGGAGTGCCCAATGTGAAATACGTCACATCTACTAACGATACTTACAAGAACATTACTCTATTATTTCCTTATTAGCACTAAGTTGCACATTAACGGTCCACTATAATGTTTTAATGTTAAAAATCTAGTTTTTCGCTCTAAATTTCACGGCCACGATCGTTTGTTGAGCACGCCATCACGACATATGGGCGACCTTCTTATCCATTGCGGAGAAATTGTAAATAATAGTATTTTATAAGTAATATACCGATAAATAACAACGTGTCAGCCATTACCGTACATCATGGACGCAGTTTGATTAAAAGAAAGAAACTAGATTGTAACCGGGGTACCCCGAACCAGTGATTGTTGAAACGCAGCACACGAAGCAATCCTGACATTTATCTAATTAATAAGATAGATTTGTTACAATACATACATACGTATATCACGCCTGTATTCCTCGAATGGTTAGGCAGGAGTACCAATATACACCCACAGTTCGCCGATAGGGAGCGCACCTATTGCCATTAATCGGGCACAAATCTAAAATCCTGGCCGCTAATGTGATCTGGAAATGGAAACCAAGACCTCTAGCGTAGCAGTCGCGCTTAGGACCTCTAGGCTCTAAACTAACGAGGCAGTTCAATACTCAATACTTTATATTGGATTCCATAATAGGTACCTAATATTTAATTACATCACAATATTACACTTTTTTTTGGTTCATTATTGATGATACTAATGGCCTAGCCTCGATGGATATCTAAGGATTCTCTCGTTAGACGGCTGGATCAAGGGCTTGATACAGAAAGCGGTACTCCTCGACACGGCACGCATTTTCACAATGCGTGCCGTGTGTGGTCCAAGCTACCGATGGCTAAGGCTCCAGAGCCTTAACCACCGGGTAGCTTGGACCCTGTTCCCGATATCGGTATTTTTATTTTTAAAATTATAATTTAATGAGAACTTAAGTAAACCTACTAATGAATATTATTACTATTGTCGTGGTAGTGTAAAAAGCTATAATTCTTTTTTTTATCTTCACATTCTTCAATAAGACTTGATAACCAATAAAAGGTATCATAAAAGGAAAATAAATCTTATCCTTGACCGAAAAGTCTAAGAAATAAATTCAGTAAGGAAAAGTATTTTCAATTTGTATTGAATTTAAATAGTATTTGTTGGTAGTAACATTGAAAAGTACGTGACATGACGGGTAGCATTGAGAAAAGTCTACTAATTGTTTTATTTACAGAAGGATTTATTTTGACAATACCTTAGTATTCCCGACGTTTCGGTCCCTTTACAGCGTCCATGGTCACGGGTAAACTGAGGTGGTGGGCGTCTTGATGATATAATTACTGACAGCTACCCTACATTTTTATTGTTACATGATCAATGACATTTATTACTAAAGTGTTTATTGTAAAGGGTCCGAAACGTCAGGATTAATAATATCAATATAACGCGATAAAATTCGTAAAAAATAGTTTTATTTCAATATCTTAGTATTGGCAAAATAAATCCATATTCTAAATATTATTAATTTATTTATATACCTATATGTACTTTATTTTACGCAAAAAATATATTTAACTATTATGTTCAATTTTTTTTATTATCGGCCTAAGTTGTTCCTGGTATTTGCACTAGCTCTTTTAATCTTTCAGCAATTTTATTTATATTAGAAATAGAATCTAACATAATCGGATGTAAGTATTAGTATAGAAACGTATACCCTATACCTACAGGACGAACAAACTAAACAAATAAGTACCTACTAATTTTTATACATAAAAAAAGTAAGTAGCTGAACAGTTATCTGCCACTAATTTAAGAGATACTTATGTGAAATAATTTAGTGGTCTTTTGATGTTTTATTTATTCTATTTTCGGAAAACCAACAGCAAATAATAACTTACGTAGACTACATTTTAGATAACATACAGCCAATAATAGGTCTTCACGTCTTCGTGTTTGTATAAAATAAACATTAGATAAATGTGCTTACATGGTCCAATTTTGCATAAATAAATTATTATTATAGTAGCTATATAATACAATAAACAATATTTACCACTTCGAGAAAAAATCCAGACTTAGTATTTGTCTCACCGATTCCAGTTTTGAGTTAAAAATATCAAAACCAAACTGCTTGCATCTCTTGTTAATTGTGCTACTCGCTCGCCACACAAACGCATTCTGGCGGTAGTTGGAGGACACCAAGGGCAGGTGTAGAGTAGTGTAATATCTCGTGGTTCGCGGTTGTTTTTTTTTTTCACTCAATAAAACAGTATTGTAGCAATGTAGATCAAAAACCACTTACTGAGATAAATAATTGGTACCTAATATTTGGACTATGCAAAAAACCACGCCTCGGTCTTCTTAGAAATTCTAGAATCCAAAAATCTTGCCACCCGAAGAAAACAATCAAACCTTTTTGGAACATTTTTTCGAGCTCTACATACGAGCTATAAACACAGGCGCACGGTATATACCGGTGCAGCCGACGAAAGTGAAATGAGGTAGGTACAACCTTGTTTTAACTTTTTTTCGTCGACGCCCGAGCTTAGTAAACGTGCTTGACACGCTTAATAAACTCATACTTGTTGGAGCTGTTTTTATTTACATGAAACTTGGTTGAAATAAAAGATTTAAACCTGTTATCATCGAAAGAAATCATCTTTCTATTAAATTGTTGAAAGAATAACTCGGTCAGTATATGCAGTAGGTACTCAAGGCCAACGAAAAAAGTAGAATAATGACTCATTTAAGAACTTACTTGTTGTATTTATAATCGTAATCACGTCTTAACTAAAAGAATTAAGAAAAATGGCATTCTTAACCTCAAAAACTGTTTTATGTGTCAAAAAAGAAAAAAACATTCTATATTTAAATACGCATAATAACGGATCAATGAAATTAGCTTTGTAATCACCGATCGAAATAACAACAGAGCGGTCGCCGACCCCGGTTGAGCAATATGTACGCCATACCCACACAATTGTATTGCAGATACGATTTTATTAATATTGAAGTAACATTTGCGGACCTGTGTTACACCTAACCTGTGACATTCAAATTACAATGTACCCGACATTGTAATTTGAATATCGGACTGAAATTAAAGAAGTGTAATTTAGACACAATTTCAAAATTAAGTATGATGTTTTTTTATGTCACTAAAGTTATGGAGATGAAAACTGGTGAGAAGTAGCGCTACTAAGGGATCAGTACAAAACATGGGGGAAGGCCTTTGCTATAAATTGGGACAAAACAGGCAAAATATAAAACTTATACATGCCCATCAGTGCATAAGCTAATGCGCTATGCCTGCTGCTTGGTTGCTAAGTAAATTATATTTTAATTCAACTTCTGTAATAGTTAGATAACACCTGTTTGGAGTAACGCATCTTCCCTAAGATTAGCTACATGGATCATCAATCAGACAGAACGGCATAAAGGCAAGTGAAGGCCATCGTCAAGGCAAGAAAGGTGTCAATGGGAAATATGGGCACACTTCAGTATCAATAATCAGCTAGATCAATGTTAAGCATGAGATAAGTGAACTAGAATCTATGGCAATACAAGGCACAAATAGTCTCTCAACATCATCTTTCAGAAAGACCAGTTCGTACCTCTACGCTGCTACTGAAGACGCTATGGATGTAGTAGTCCTGAGCGAACAGTATTTAAAATTCGTACCATGCAACGATTCGAACAAGAACATCATCTTATCATTGTGGAGTTTAGAATAGGTACTAAATAATACTGTAACTTGTGATTGATTTTAAACACAGAAAGACCTGTAAAAACTAATAACTCCCTTGATAAAACCTCTCTAAATAGACATAGGCATTAGTCAAGCATAATGAACTAATTCGTGATTAATTCATTGGTCGTGCATCTTCCGAACTCAGCTAACTGCGCTGATTACCACATCGATCGACAAATATTTCACTCGAACGCGAAATCTCTCGTTTAGGATTGATGTTGCCCAACTATTTACTTATTCAGCCAGCAAACGTGAACTAGTCGCTAGGTTTGAGCAATAGACACAAAGGCTTTCTTACAAATCGTTTAAAGTCATCGGATTGATAATAGCATTCGACAGGTACCTACTTACAGATAAACAAGTTCGAAGTTCAAACTCATTGAAATAATTTTATGTAACTTTTTTTTTTCAAATAGAACGAAAAAAATATTGCTTGCTAACCGACTATGGTTTTGGAACGAAACCTTTTTATCATAAATTGCCGTGGAGTCTTTATAGCAAACTTAGACTTTTTTATTTGCTAAGTTTTTTTGTTTATTGTCAGTAGCTCCCACGTTTGATAAAAGAAATTTACTGTTTAATATCAATTTCTAATTTATCGTTTCGATTTGTTAGCTATCATACTATAAGGTATGTCAACACACACGCTGCGGACATCACAACAAATAATTATATTTCATATTATTATAAACCATTTATAATACATAAGGAACGTTGAGTTAAGGTTCACAGTTCTAAATTAATAGCTTCCTATGAAGAACAACCACAAAGAAACTCCATGGTTAATCTTTCTTGACAATAATGATAATTAATATTGAGTTCTGATACTTACGCGATTATTAAACATTGATATAAAACTACTTTTTACGGATGAATAATAATAGGTTTGCAATAACTGTCCGAACTAATGTTTTAAGTTCGAAATTGGGTTATCAGGTTTACTTACTACAAATACTAGCCCGGCTTTGAGTTCTTGACGGTGTTACCTACTACAAAGTCAAAGTCAAAATAATTTATTAAATGTAGCGTACTAGGTACTTTTGAACGTCATTTTTACATTCAAGACAGCCCCCAAAATGCCCGCTCTTCACCGCTTACTAGTGTTTTAGCTGGGAAGAAAAAGCGGCGCAACAAACTCCTCGGCAGCTTATGTCCTAACTTAATACCCTTAACAAGGTAATGAAGAATTTTTATTTTCTCCTCAAGTAGAAGCTATTATTATTAAAAAATTTAGTAATTGTGTTATATATAACACTAAATAATGAGGGTACCTACCTCTAATGAGAATGCATTTCTAGCTACTTGATATTTTAATTGACCTTACATAACATACATCTGTTAATGGTGTTTTCATTTTTATGATAATATAAAGTTAAGAAACAACAAAAATTCTTACAATATCTTCTACCAATTTATTTTTTAATTAAACACTTACGTAATTTTTTTTGTATACTCGAATGTCATCTGTTCACCAATATGTAGATAGAAGCTAAAAGACTAAAAAAGCCCAATGGTAACAGAAGATTCCCTTCTCCTTAAGTATATACTTTTTTTTACTACTGATTCCCCACGTTAGATTATCTCTGTAGTAAAACAAATTAGGACAAATAACACCAAAAAAAATAAAAACTAGAAAGTAATAATCAAACAAGGAATGATTATAACTAGGTATCCCAATAGAGTCGACAAAATTCCTCCTTATTTTCTAAGCAGCGTATTTTTTTAATCGCAAACAATATAATTAAGAACGCTATCTCCATCAAGGTGTGCGCTTAAAGTTTTGAATGTTTTGTTTATCACTTTGAATACTCTATCTACTCTAAAATGGCTTCAAACACGACAGGGGGTTATTACTGCAATCGCGCGATAAACGTTCCGTTTTAATAGCGATGAAGTTTTAATAATAGCTTTGGAAATTGGAAATTTGGTGGTAACTGTATTACCATATTTCCAATTTCAAAAGGTATCTCAGTAGCAGCTCGGAGTTTGAATTTGGTTTATGGAAAATAGTATAATGTGTTGTAAATCGATATCGTTATTATTAAATAAACTGTGGGTGTATAATTAGTACAGATCGCCGGTTTGCTTAGATCAAATCATTTTGTGATTGATGATGAGATTTCATAGAAAAACCCAATAACACTACTTTATCTGGTAATAGAAAACAGGACCTCTAGCGTAGCAGTCGGGCCAAGGACCACTAGGCTAATGATACACAGTTATGGATAGACATGAAGCTGCATAAATTATTGCGACAACGATCGATCAAAAGTAAAATTCGCAGCTGGTGACCACATTTTATTCTCAATACCATAACTGATTAACGAAACAGAATCGGATACAATACAATATGTTGTATACATAATATAGATATACAAAATTAAGTAAAACTCTTATAATAACTAAGGAGTGAACAAAAGAGCAGGTTGCAAAAGATGATGATACAGTCGGGTCATACTTTAAAATAAATCTTCTACTTAATAATACTGTGACTGATAACGCAACAGTTTTAGTGGTGGCACGAAATTTTGCACAGAAGTTCCTTTAAAGTACAGTCAGCGTCAAATAGTTAGTGACACTCAGGGTATTCAAATAAATAGACGCAACCAAAAAGTCAATAATATCGGTACAAACAAAGTTTCCATATTGTTGTCAACATTATAGTCGCTCAAAGGGTCGAGACGTTTAATACGTCACATAGATAGGTTCAGTTAAACCGTCATAAATATGGTAACAGTCATCTCGCCAATGGTATCCAAGCATTCTAAGTGTTCAAAAATATGGAACACATTAGGAAAAATAAACTTTACTGCTATACATTTTAAATATTATTTCTCACATCAATTAATGTGAAAACATTTATACACAAAAATGAAAGGAATAGAAACTACTGTTGTCCTTTTCATTTTAAGCATGACGTCATAGACATGTCTTTTGTTTTGTAAAGAATTTCGTGCATAGCCGCTTACGATACTTAGCAACATACAGCTGACTGAAAATAGATGTACCTAAACCTCATTGATAATGAGTATGACTATATATCTCATAGAGCAAGAGTGCATAATTAAAATGTATGATTCAATAATTATTTTATTATCATGATCATTTTATTTTAACAATGAACGTCGACAAAACTAGACTCGATAGTGCTTGCAAAAAAGAGGTGCAAAGTTTTCAACCTTATTGACTATTATTCAAAAACTGCTATTTTAAACATAAACAAGGTAATAGAGTGGATGAATAACTAAAAATAAGCAATAAAACAATGTCAATAAGGTCGATAATCGCTTGCATCTTTTCAATTTTCTCTAGTTTTCGACTGCTTACCATCAGGCGGGCTGTGTGCTTGTTTATACATATATGTGCGAATATGCAGAAATGAGAATCTAGAGAGATAAGAATAATTCGATAGGTAACTACACGTAACATCTAAAACGATAGGTACATAAGGATATTCCCAGTTCATTTGAAATATCTGTTACGGAGACACTTTCCTCCCTCAAATAATTCGATGTTTTGTGGTGTCACTAATGCGTAGCCATATTTATAGCTTGCTTTAGTTTTGCACTTGACATTGATATTACTGACGGATAAATAGAATAACATGCAAATAACACTAGATTGCCTAAAGAGGTTTTCATCTTTGGGAAACCTTTTATTTCTATAACATGCTGGTTTATTTTTCTAATGTGTTCCATATTTTTGAACACTTAGAATGCTTGGATACCATTGGCGGGATGACTGTTACCATATTTATGACGGTTTGACTGAACCTATCTATATGACGTTTTAAACGTCTCGACCTTTTGAGCGACTATATTGTTGACAACAATATGGAAACTTTGTTTGTACCGATATTATTGACTTTTTGGTTGCGTCTATTTATTTGAATGCCCTGAGTGTCACTAACTATTTGACGCTGACTGTACTAGCTGCTATTGCCTTTCACTAGCATTTCAATGGACTTTTTGAGTGAAAAAGTGTATGTCCTTCTACAGAGTTCAATCTATCTCTATCTATATCAAAATTCATCTTAATAGGATCAGCGGTTTAGATGTAAAAACATATCAAACAGACGGACAGTTACTTTCGCCTTACCTTACATAAATTTATAGATAATGTAACTAATGTTATGATAATAATATGGTATAGGTAGATTGGTATAGGTAGATTGGTATAGGTAGATTGGTATAGGTAGATTGGTATAGGTAGATTGGTATAGGTAGATTGGTATAGGTAGATTGGTATAGGTAGATTGGTATGGATAGGCGAGTACTGCAACAATAAAATTCCCGCGGGATTTGAAAAATTACAAAATCAAAAGTGTAGCACCCTAATGTAAAATCCTAATCCTCCAGACTGCTGAGAGGATATCCGTGCCCAGCAGCGACAGCGATGTGAGTTAATGATGAACTAGATAATAGATACTATCTTGATCTTGGTAATTTAAATTTTCAAATAGCAACGCTAACCATTCTAATTGATTTAAAAAGCAAATCACAATACGTTGTTGCAATTGCTATTGTTATTCTGCAAATACTTAGATATCTAGAATGACTCGCTAAAAGCCCCCGCTTCGTGTGAAGCCGCTCTATCGTTACAAGCGTTTTGTTCTACGACCATTAACGTGTACGATTCCATTTGTGATGCAACTGGCCGCCTTGAACTTTGCTGGTGTTTGCACATCAAGTCACCAAACAATGAACTGTGGAAAACTTTAAACAGTTATTGTTGGTCAAAGAAATCAAAGAAAGAAAGGATATATAAGAATTGGCATGGTATCTATTGTCTTGATTCATGATGACTGCGATGATGCAATCATTGAATAGAGTGGTACTGAATCAGCTATTCTCATTATTCTCCTGCTCTTAGATATACCTATCTATCTATTCAGTTCAGTGCAGTAGGTACGTCATTTTTTCCATACGTGTTTAGAACCCGTCATCTCATAACTTACTTCCTTAACATATTGTTCACACTATCCACCCAACTTTTCTTTGGTCTCCCTATTTTCTAATATTCATTTTCATTTATGCTTAAAACCTTTTTTGTTTTCTATCAACATGTCCTACATCTGCGCATCACATTTCCAAAGTAAAAATTTATCTAGGTACTAGTCTCCGATATTAAGTTGCACATGATTATGTATACCTATTCACAAATGATTATACACTTCTCTCAAATAGAATTAAAATCAACAAATAAATATAATACATTCGTTTTATCGTAACATTTGCTTTTTTTTACTTTTATACCTATGTCATATAAGTTTATCAGTATTACGATTTTTATTTAAAATCTTTCGTGATCATAAGTAAATTTATTGTTTATAATATAATGTTTGTAGTGGACTCTAGCATTGCAATGAGTAGTATTCATTACATTGTACAACGTAAATAAAAAAACGGACATTATGACTTAAATTAAAAGAGGATTCACGCTCCAGTCAGGCGTGCTAAATGTCAAGGTGAGTCGCAAGATGGCGCTATTAAAACAAAAATGGCCGACGAATGCGGGGACACAATTATTTAAACTTGACCATTTCCATTTATCTCCTTGACTTTACCTATACAATACCGAGATTTTTCCTCACTTTTTATAAATCATTGATTTTAAAAGATGATCTTCCTATACTAATAGGCACATGAACCCTAGACAGAAAAAAACCGGCCACGAGACCGCATAATTATAGTTACGTAATTTCAGGATTATGTATTCTATCCATCTATCTATCAGCAACGGAGTCCACTGCTGAACATAGGCTTCCCTTAAAGATCGCCACAAAAATCAGTCCTGCGCAAACCGCCTCCACCGACTCCCCGCGTCCTTCACGAGGTCATCCGTCCACCTAGTCGGGGGGCCGTCCTACGCTGCGCTTTCCTATGCGTGGTCGCCACTCCAGGACTTTATTTCCCCAACGGCCATCCGTGATGATTGTGTATTGTAACACTTTAATAGGTAAGTAGGTACCTAAGTATTTAACATAGCCTCATGCCTTTACTCACTGAAGGGTTCGGCAGAGGACCAGGACCTCCAGCATAGCATCTGCGCTTACCATTAAGCTACTGATGCATTCAAATTGATCCGACTTAATTAAGGCTATACGGAAGACGAACAACGAGCTGTTGCGCAATTTGATGATGATTATAATATTGTAAATTAAAATGAAAACATAGCCTTGAAAAAAAAAACAAACACCAAAATGCGTTAGTCATTCAGTTACAACACAACAAAAAAAGAGTAAGGTAAGCTTTCTAAAGAGAATCCGTACCTAAATACATTCATTTATATAATGTTTCGTCCACGCCACGTTTTTAATTCAACCTTCTTATGAATGATACAAGAAAATAACAGGCAACATCGTTTAACAAATCACCTGTTTATTAGAATAACAAGCTGTAATTTACGACACACCATTTTTGTTTATTTTATAAACTAAACATTAAGGTTAAGGCTTCGACCACACATAGCGATTTACGACGACTGTCCTTGCTTCTTCATCAGCCATACTTGAGATTAATTTGAATATTGTATTTGTTAAAACTTTATTTTATTATATTTTCTTCTATAACAGTGGTATTCAAACCGAGGACGGTATCGCCGACGGGCACCATAATCAAATCTGCGTACATTCGATTATGGTGTCCGTACGAGCGAGATGCGCCAACAAGCCGCGAATCCGGATTATTAGGTACTTTATTGTTTCCGGAATAATTTATGATCTTTTATTTGTCTTTGTTTTATGTTATAATGCCCTGTGTGGATTGTGTGTAATCAATAAATTTACTTTTTTTTCTTATCGTGAATAAGAAAAATAAGCTTACAAAGCTAAAGCTACAATACACCCACTAATACAGTAATGCGGAGGGATGATGAACATGATATCAGAAAGTAATGTGTTTTTTGATTGATAATACTGAATCACCGCCAAGCGCGATACAGTAGATAATCAGAGCCGGATCTACCATATGGCTTTTTGGGGCTTCAGCCCAGGGCCCCGTGGATTCAAGGGGCCCCCAGCTAAGTCAAGTCAAAGTAAAAAATAGAGATAATGCGAAAGAATCCATAATTTTACTAAATTAAACAGATCATGGTTTGCAGCCCTGCGAATCTTATAGTTGTATAAAATTTAAGTTATATAACACTTAACACTAAGGCTATATATTAAAAATATTAACCAAATATACATATTATTGTCTCATTTTTCTATACTTTGAGTAATTATGTGGGCCCCTAAGTAGTATTAGCCCTGGGCCCCCTAAACTCACGGTCCGGCCCTGTAGATAATATATATAATATATTTTTAAGGTTAAATGACAAATTTCAGTGGAAATGCTTTCACCTAACCTCAAAAAATACATTAATCTAATCGAGCACACGCTCGATTAACACATCACTCAGTCATCGACATTCGATTAACTTTTCACGATCCCGGATCTCTGAACCTTTCAATTCTAATGTCAAAACTAAATAAAGATGGCGCCCAACCTCACAAATACGCACTTGACCGTTTATTGATTTAAAATATTTAAATAATATCATCAAACAACTGGAAATTCGAGGTTTATGTGTGCAGCGGATTTATTATCATATTCCGGAGGCCGCGGGGCGGGCAGCGCGGCAACACCTACCTACTACACGTGTGCTTAAAAACATAGCACTGACGGTAATTATTTTATTGAAACACGCTCATGCCATGTTTTATAATAGGATTTCCTCAATAGTTGTGTTGTTTTAAATAGATCGTTAGTAGAATTGATGTATATCAAGAGCTGCAAGGTTTGTCTAAGTTCTTAGAACGGGATATTAGAATTATTGACTACTTATCGGCACAAGTTGAAAGCTTATATAGAAAGTAAATTATAAACGCTATGTAACTCGTGTGGTATCTACAACTTAACCTGATAAACTTAGATTTTATACGCCCTGCTAAAACTCTCCACGTTGGACCTTACCCGCGTCTAAGATACTGCAAATAGCGCGCTATAAGTTGAGCTACATTAATTTAAGCCTGTGCCATGTATCCAAATAAAATTAATAAGAACCATCCACCATGAACATCATCAGATCAGCTTATAATTTCGGCCTTTTCTGGTCACAGACGTACTACAGTGTTTATTAAAATGAACGGCGCTTAGAGTATAGTTTTACTATTCTTTGGTCTCTCATGTTGTGACGAAACTTAAGAAAGGCCAATTTTCTACAGTACGTAGACCGCAATAGGTTGCTTTGATTGATTGATTGTTAAGCCACTTAACTAGGCACGCTTAAATAGCCTATTCACGCAAATAATTGCATAATTGGTTAAAAACTAGTGGACATTCTGCGATTGGCCATCGTTAGTGATGAATGTGGACAAAGCTAGATATTGAGGTATGCAAGGACAGTGTAAATTTTATAGCCCTTCTCTCGACACTATGCTCAATGAAGATATGTTCTAATCTAACTTACGAGGAAACGACAACAAGTAAAATAACTATCAACCATAAATATATTTCTTTCTGGATTTAAAAAAAGTGCATATTTAATTGAACTCTTTTCAAACGTAAGCGAATTCTACTAAGTAGTTTCTGCGTAAGCGAATTATGGCCCTATCAGACTATCAGCGCTGTGGGATTTTCGCAGCATTTTGCTGAGATTGGGGTCTTTTTGGCCTCGTACAGGGTTGCTATAGAGAATGTAATGTACCTACTTAGGTGTATAGTATGTATACCTACTTGATTTCTGTTAAAATAAAGTTTTTCCTTTTCTTTCTTTCTTCTTTCTAAGAAAGTACTTACTAACTACTTGTTGTTGATATTTCACGCCCGTATTCTTGAAGGGAAAGGCAGAGTTATACACATACAGTTTCCTTTGGCCAGTCTGCTTTTTAATGTCAAAACCGTCGTTCAATGTCTTCAGAATTGACAGTTTTTGATAGTTTTTGACAGTTATGGCTGTCAGTCCTTAAGTCATTTAATCTGTCTAAATCTAAATCTGTTAAAATAGCAGCATTGGGCACCTGGTACCTACCTATGTCACAGGCATGTAATAGCGACCAGCCTAATGTTATTAAACGCCTAAACGGACTTAATTCGAACTCAAAGTTGTTACGGAGGAGCATAGAATATTACTGAGAAGTAGATAATACCTAGTTTCTTTGCAGTTTTAGTCTCGTTGCTGTTGCCATGATCAAGAACTGGAAAAAAAAAGTTTACCTGTTCCGGGTCTATTCCAAAATATAATTACTTGTAAGTGCTTGTGTCCGTTAATTGTAAGTAATGTCAACACAACACAGGACTTGTTCTCACTAATACGAGAACAGTCTTTTTTAGAAATACGAAAAAGTTTGATCCTGAGCTTCCAATTATCATTTACACAGACCGATCAAAAAATTATGAAGTACATATAATTTACAGGATCCTAAAAGTAAGACAAGCGGAAATGTCAAAATATTACTCACGTATGTTCCAAAGTTTACTCACATATAAAGTGTATATTACAACATACTGTAGATGGAAAACCCTCGACTAGCGAGCCGGTTTTGAAGGGGTCATCACTTTCACAGAGCATCCGCGAACATTTTCGTCTCAATATATTCTCTATAACGTAATAGATATGTTAAGTTTAGTTCTCAACTCCCCTGGTGACATCCGCGATTTCTATCCATCTGCATAATGCAGTTCAAAAGTCATTGGCCAGTAAAGTTGTATCGTCCTTAAGTTTATACATAATTATGTTAGTTACGAGATTTGGAAAATCAGCCTCTGGATAATCATCTTGTTACTGAGCTTACCTACTCAGTTTTTTTTTATTATTTTGCAATGAGAGAAATAACTACACTAAGTAATAGATCTTACTTACTAGGGTACTTCTTGATGAATATTAAAACTTGCTAATGATCTACTGCTTACTAGTTCTTTAACTTCAATTATGTTTAAAGTTAATTACCTAATTATAATATTAGAGCGATCTCTATTATCGCAGACAGCATTATCAGGTATTTAATACATCTAGGTATACGTATTTTACGTTAGTAAATGGTTTATTTCTAACATATATCAAAGGTAAGACACCCCTTCTAATAGTCGTACAACTTTATGAATGATACAAGGTTACTAAGTAGGTAATATGTGAGCGGCTATAATGTAGTGTCGATTGTCAAAAACTAGGCCTGAATTCACATAAAAACATTCAGCCGGGTATTGGCCAATATTTTTGTGGACACGTAAAATATACCTATTGCTATGGGTAACAGAGTTGATTTGCAATTAATTGGCAATAAGCATTTAACACACATTGCTACGTGGACGTTAAAAACTACAGTTTGAGCACATGAACTTTGCGTACAAATGCAATTAAATTTCAACAATAGATACTTCGTATGTTATTTATTGGAACTAGAAATACTTAGCCTCCGCTTAATTGACAACTGACCTAAGTAATATTCGTCATAAACAAGAGAACTGTAGTTTGAAGTACAGGTTGCAACGAGAATGTACCTTTGCATTTCTAAAAGCGAAGAAAATCTTTAGTTATGCAGGGAAAGAGCGGTAGGGCGACCGGTTTACTTTCCTGTTATTGAATATTTTGTTTGCCTCCAAAATACTTTGAACTAGATAATTAGATATCATTAGATTTTATATCCAAACTCACCACTGTATTCCCCGAAGGATTAGGAAGAGATGTACTAATTTTACAAGCACAGTTCGGAGCGATCCTATTACCATCAACCGGGCACAAATAAAAAATCCGAGATGCTATTGAAAATTTCTAAATTGGAAATTTTAGAAAAACCCAATAACATTGCGTGACCTGGGACTCGAACCTAGCACCTGAAGCGTAGCAGTGGCGTTTTCGAATACTAGGCTAATGAGGCAGGTTCGTCTAATTAGCGTTATTAAAGTAGTAGTATCTATGGTAAACAATTAAAGAAAGCTACCTACTTTTAAATCGAAAATAACTGTCTACATATTATTAATGTCAATCAAAATTTAAGTAGTTGTTCAAACTGGAAAATTACTGGAAAATCCTGATCCTGTACAACAATCTCTTCACTTATAAGCGATAAGGTACTTATAGTTTAAAGCTAATTAAAAGATAAAATTGCATATTATCCGCAATGTAAACATTTTCAAACCATCACCTGCTAAGGTTTATAAACATAATATAGGTACGTACCTGTCGCGGAAGCGCGAAGGGAGGGTCAACCCGTCCTTCCGGGCGTTTTCCAATTTTCACATTCACTCCTTCAACACTTTCAGGGTACAGTCCCAAATTTAAAAAAAAAACAAAACACTATAAAAATTAAAATAAACAGTCACACAGTTCCGAGTTCATCATTACGGATGAAGTTTAAATTTCGAAGTCGAATGTATGAACAAAATAGACTTCGAAAATTTCGAATACAATATCGTACGTCACTAGAGAGGTGCGATCAAAACCGGTAGCGTGGAGCGTGCTCGCGGCAAAGAGGTTGATTATCAACTGCAGGTGAGTGAAGCCGTGAAGCGTCGGTGGCGGCGAGAGGCTGGGTGTGGGCCGCGTGTGAATGTATATATTCTTCGATCTGAGCTTTAATTCTCGTGGCCCGGCCGGTTTGAACCGGACATAGGGACGAAACCAGGATGGCTGAGGAGAAACTTCCTTCCTTTCCTCTGAAAAAAAGGTTGGCTGTGATTTCCTTGGAAGTGTGAAAGTCAACTAACAGCAATAAATCGTCAAAGTGTTAATTAAATCAGATGTATCTTCCTACGTGTAGGTAGGTATTACATGTTTAGTAAGTATAATAAATATGCACAGTACCCATCTACACATGTAAAACGGCTCTATTCATAAATAATGTAGAAAACATTATAATGACAATTTTCAGGAACACAAAAAAGGATCCAATAGAATTAAAGAAACCTTTTTTCTCTTCTCTTATCCACAAACCTGTATCTCAACTGGAAAGATCTGGTATAACGCAGGAAAAATATGTCTATGATGACGAATAAAAAAACTCTCTCAGTGTTCTTCAATGGCCTGTCGAAGTTTTCCGTGCAGTTTGCAAGGTTGCCTCAAGGTCGTAGGATGTTGTCACGGAGGAATAATTTCGCTCCCGTAACCCCAGCAAAATGTGGTGAAGCGAAACACCTGTATGGTTTTAGTCGGTAGGCCACCCCCTATGGGTGGAGTTCTACAGAAATTCCATGAGGATATCCGTACGTTAAAAAAAAGTCGTAGGATGTTCATGCCCTCATCAGGTCGGGTGATAAGTTTTCTTTTTATATTTTTTTTATGGGGTTTTTATCCATTATGGACAGGGTGATAAGTTGACGAAGTAAAGTCAAGACCACATTGTTAGTGACATGTGCGAGGTCGTCCATCTTTTTGACGATTGTCGTGACGTCAAAGTAGGTAGGTACATGCAAACTCTTAAAACAAGCGCTACACCTGTTATGACGACAAGCGCACCCCAAACATTTCTGTCGTCAGATATCTCGTGCCGAGTCTTGGCTAGAGGCGAGATAATACGACGACAAAAGTAAGTCATGTGACGTGATATTAAGGACCTCGGCACAATTTTACTATCTTCTGGGAAGTGCATTGGCTTCCTTACCTATGCATGCTCAGTGTCAGTGTCCATACTGAATTGATTTTGGCCAGTAGTGGCATAGCGTAGCTAGTCAGCTCAAATTTATGTTATACCTAGGTATTATAATTTTGTGTCGGTACCTAATTTCTTCTACGGCGTTCATTCATTAAATAGGTACTTACCTATGTTTGTAATGTCTCTAAAAGTTTAAACGTTAAAGTTTAATAAATTGGTGTAATGCGACTACTACACCTATTAGGGCAGTCATTAGTTAGATATAAATAAAAATAATATCATAATTCAATTTACGTACCTGTTACCACATTTTCGACGTTACAATACAAGGTTTATGGTAGAATATTAAAGTACGGTTATATGCAACGCATGATAATCTAACAATATAAAACCCAAAGAAATTTATAATCCTCTATGAACGCGCTCGTCTGGTATAATACCCTGCCTACCCCACAAACTTGATAGTCACAATCACAGATAATCACACTTGACGCCATCTACTGAACATTTAACGAACTACTTAATTAACTATTTAGTTATAGTTATTACTTTGTATACTAGATGGCGTTACAAGTCTAAATATTCGTTCCTGCTAGTTACTGCCCACGAATTAACCAGTAGGTATCCTAAAAATATTGTCTACTATCTTTTTTAGACAAAACGTAATCTATAACCTTCCCCAGAATGAAGTCTCCTTGCTATTAGTTTCGGAATAGGCGTGAATTGGTAATAAACATAATCGATGTTCTTTTTTAAATGGAAAAACATGTTTGAGTAGTTAATATAACAATTTATTCAGTGTACACAATGTTCGGAATTACATCACGATTCCGCGATTTCTATATCATCGCCTCATTGACTGTCACATTGATCTAGTCAACAAACGCAAGAGTGGCTGTTGAAATTGAGGTGCTACCTAATAGATTGGGCTGTATTATTTGACAACTTTGTGTATATTAACTTTGTTTAGAGAAATGAATCATATAAAGATGTTGTAATTATAAAACAGTGTAGGAACAACAATTTTTTTATACTAGCTTACATTTTTATATGGAAAGCTTATACAAACACAATCCCTAACAATAAATATCCATGTACTTACTACAATATTTTTACAATGTTATAGCCTATGGCAATCATATGACATGGTTTTAACTTCCTAACAACTGAACTATTTGAACATTGGATAATTGCTTGTATATCTTTCAAGTGTCATTGATAATTGCAATTGGTAATAATAATTATTATTTTTTATTGCAATTGCAAGGTTTTAGTATGAGCCATAGTAACATTAGGTACAATACACAATCTCCCTTCTGTATTAAACTCAAAACATTTTGTACTATTGTCCATATCAGATCATCACTGATGGTAGGAACTACCATGTTTCCTTGTGCCCTATAACTGTGGCTTCACATCTTTATTGAGAATCAGTGCTGGGTTCTGCATGTCTAGCTGACATTGAGCAATGTCACTGAGGGCTCCTTGGATCTTCTCTAGAAGGATCTCACCTTGACGCACCACCTGAAACATAGTTGTTGTAGTGCAAACCTTAACAGGCATATGAAACTGATTGAACAACAAAATAATTATATGGGTGTAAGCTTAGTGATAGTTTAAAAATGTCAAACAAGACTCATACCTGCAACTCATAAATTAAGTATAGGAAGTATAAATGCTTGGCTGAGAACTTGAGCTCAACATAAATTGAACACAAACCTCCTCTAACTGTTCAGCAGCCTCTTTATTCTCTGCTTCTAGACGCCTCAAGCTCTGCACCTGCAACTCAGTTGAGCTCTCCTCACTCGGAAGGGACTCAATCAGCGTGTCAATATCCTTAGCACACCGAGATATCAGAGTCGCAAACAGCATTGCATAGTCCTCTTGATTTTGTTGTTGCTGCGGTGTTTGTGATCCACTGCGATCGAAACCGGGAAACTTACTGGGCGTAGAAAATTGTTGCAATATTCCTATACTGTTGCAAAAGTGCTCAGCTTGCTGCAAAAATTATAAACTGCCGTAAATATCAAAATTATAGACCAAACCAATAAAAAATATTTTGTATGTGTTACCTGGTTGATGGTGTCCTGGAGTTGAGTGAGGCGATCTGCCATGATAGATAAATCACCTGTTTACGTGTTCGTAAACTAATAAAAAAAAGCGAGAAAACAAGCGAATTTGTTGCTATTAATACGATTTCTTCTAAAGGCTGTGAATTTTGATTGATTTGATTTGGTCGCTTTCGCTTTCGCAACGCAAACAAAATGAGATGAGACAAATCGTTCAATTCAATCGCTGTTCGCTGACACTGACAGCTGACAAACTGACGGTGACAACTGACATGACCACAGATTAGTGATTGTATTTTAATAATAAATCTAATCAATTTATTGTGTAGCTTGTGCTTTAGTCGAGTAAAATGAACTGGCCCACATCCTCATATCACAGATGTGCGCTAGTTCATTTTTATCGATTATTTTAGTTGGCAGTTTAACTAAAATTCCCTCACGCGCTCCTAAACCGAGCGAATTAGTTCATGACAACGATACCGTGACACACTGACCGTATTTACAGATCAAGCCGCAGATATTACAAGAGACGTGACACGAGTTGGTGCCGCTGGGTTGCTGGAAATAATAATAAAGCGACTCTGGGAGCGTAGAGATTTTGAATACTAACCAACTATCCATGTAAATAAACTTATAATACAGAATGATTTAAAAAAAATTAAATGGCTTTTAAAGTGAAACCTCTTTTTTTTTCACTATATGACACATTATTAGGTTTATAGGAAATCGATGTGTCAGAGAATTCTGATTCACTATGCTCAGAGTAATAATTCACAAGCTCAAATAAATTAAAAAAAAAGTATTCACAAATCACAACGCCCCACGGTGGGCTGAAAATCGGCTTTCCTAGATTTCAATTTGCAAGTGCTGGATTTTTTTGCCGGATATCGCTTCTATTAGTTATTACTATATTAAAAAATAACACTCGAGTTAATTCTGCACAAAAACGAAGGAATTATAATTTTTTAAGAAAAAATTGTATGGAGCTGGTATTAAAAAGTTAATTATCTTGTAAACAGCAAGGAAAACCGTAATAACCTTACAGGTGGTAATAATAATTATTTATGATTTTTTGACATATGTCATATAACGGTTATCGCTGCTAATTTTTTTTTTAAATCGTCAAAATATTTTTATTTATTTTTACATATGATACGGTTCCTTTTAGTAACTGAATTAAGAACAATTAGCAGCGATAACCGTTAAATGACATATTAAAAAAAAATATAAATAAATATTTTAGTACATTTAGCCACCTGTAAGGATATTACGGTTTTCCTTGCTGTTTACAAGATAATTAACTTTTTAATACCAGCTCCATACAATTTTTTCTTAAAAAAATTATAATTCCTTCGTTTTTGTGCAGAATTAACTCGGGTGTTATTTTTGAATATAGTAATAACTAATAGAAGCGATATCCGGCAAAAAAATCCGGCATTTGCAAATTGAAATCCCTAAGTCTATGAAAGCCGATTTTTAGCCCACCGTGCGCCCGGGCGTTTTTTTTTTTTAATTTATTTGGGCCTTGGTGCAAAACCATCAGCCTAAATCAATACAAAAAAGCACCCGGGCGTTGGTTGGGCCATATACTAATATATAATACTGGGTTGGACCGGCGGGCACGCCGAACATAGATCAATCGCCCGAGTCAAATCTTATTCAATCTTGTTGAGCTTAATACTCTTTGGCGTATACGGAGAACAAGCTCATTTTACTAAACGAGATTCGGTTAATGAGTTCATCTAAATAAATAACTTTGCCCAAGTGACAAGCTTAAACATCTTAACTGCTGAACCGAATAACCGAGCGACCGAGATGAGAATTGAGAACAGTGCTGCCAACTCTGGAGTACTGACAGAGTTCAAACTTCAAAAAGCAGAACCATTTATTTTTTCAAAAGAAGCCAAATAAAAACACCATTCAAAGCACCATTAATTTATTTGGTCATTGCATTGTCATGACTTTTCTAGGAGACCAATCAATAGGCGGAATTTTACATCAATCATCATACAAGCTGCCCCCCGCGGTTTCACCCTAGTCATGCGCAAAACATCACCATAAGAAGTAATGTGATGCAACATTACTTTTTCGGTCAGGTGATATTGCTCGATAACATTACGCATTACTCGGAAACATTACGCGACGTATTCGAAAGATCTGATGTTAGTTTTCTTCGCGTAATGCGTAATATGGCATCACATTTTGAAGTAATATCACCCGAGTAATATTACGCGCATCACCTACACATGTCTATTTCACCCGGCTTTTTCCTTTTTACTCGGCTCCCATTGGTCGTATGATGATTCAATAGGCTATACCTACAAAAAGATTCTTTCAATTCGAACCAGTAGGTAGGTACCTGAGAGTAGCACGTTCAACCTAACAAACACTCTTCAGCTTCATAATATTAGTAGCCTGAAACCACACTAGTCTTCCGTTACTCCATAGTTTATTAGTTTCACTACCCACTGCTGCTGCCATTCCACGCGTATGCTGCAACGTATGCTCGGGGTCAACACTGCGGGGACTCCGCAGTGTTGACTTGACAATCGGTGATGGTTAATGGTTCCCAGCATATTAAGACAGGCAAGCGCGTCGCCAAGGTGGGGTAGGAAAGGGCTGCTCCCAACAGAATCTTTATTTTTTGTCAATGTTCACAGTCAAGTGCCGCCATACTGTTTGACCTACTGACAGGACAGACGCGATTTAAATACAGCTGTAGTTGTAGTAGATAAATTCCTAAACAACTTGTAAATTTGTCAACTCTTTTTATCAAAGATTTCAATCGTTAGATTTGCCCTCACTGTACTTATTTATACCACTCGAAAACGTGTCCATGTAGAGATGAGTGCATGCACACATTCCATGTAGAGACAGAGAACGACAAGTGAACGAGACAATAACAGATTCGATACTTCCGATGTTAATCAGTTTACTTACGGAAACGTGACCATTATTTGACGCGGTAGGGTCGGTAGGGTAACGATTTAAATCTTTGCTTTTTATAGATAGGTACATCTTACTAATCACTATGCTGTACAAGTTTTATTGTACAGCCTAGAGCACAATGAAGTTTTCACTTGCTTCTTATGTTCTCGACTCGACTGTAGGTACATACTTTTCCCATCCTCTATACTTCTAGCCCCGCCTTGATCATCGGCTGGTGACGCCCTTGGATATAGGTATCTAGGGACTCCCGGAAACAACTTTCCTCAACCGTAAGTTGAGGTCACCGTGGCACCTCTTCAGCTACCTACTCTTCAATGACGGTCCTAACCGCCACTATCGTGGCTCGGCCACTGAGGAACTGGGTCGGTGGGTCCATAATGAGGGTTACCTACTTTATGAATCTAATTTAAAAGGAACTACCATTTATATATATTGAACGTTATATTTATTAAATTAAGCAGTGTACATAGTATTTTATGACTAGAAGTAAAAATATCACAATCCAATCAATTTATGTACAGTCAACAACACCATTTTTGCAGGTAAACATTTTTAAAGTATTTGTATGCATAAATTCAACAAACAGTAAAAAGCTTGATATTGTAACCAATATAAATTCATGATTGTGTTCTAGATGTGTTGATTGTACCTTTTACCTACAGTTATAGGAAACCAATCATTTATTGGATCATAATAAATTAACGAACTATATTTCACTATTGTGCCATATCTATAATTAATCAATTAATGACTAGGTATTTTAACATTTAAATCAGTTTACAATATAAAAAAGTACTTCATAAATAATCTAACTACTAGGTAGGTACCATTAACCTAAACTGATAGTCATATTGTGATCAATTAAATTCTATAAAAATATCAGGTTTGTCCTATTAACAAAAAATATCTAGATTCAAATGACTAGTAATTCTCTAAATATGATGAGGTGATATTATTATAATTAATATAAATTATATGCTTGATGAAAATAACTTATGTAACAGCATAAAATTGTATTTTCGTCTTTAATACTTTTTTCATGTAAATGGCATTGTACTTATGTCTTTTTGAACACATTTTAATAAAAATAAAATATTATTGATGATATGTTACTATGAAATGTCGAAAACTAGAGATCTATACATTTGTGGTAGTGATTTAAAATAGATACTCTGTAATAAACACATTAAATCCACGCAAATAGTTATTGAATAGAAAAGCTTTTTGACAACTAAGCTATAAGTAATGTTAATCATAGTGATAATAAATATAAGGACTAAAGTATTAAAGCCGATAAGGAACACAATGTCTAGACAAAGTGATAAATAGAGGCCAACACACACAACACAAGTTCGAGTGGACTTACTTAACAGTCTTTTAGGATGAAAGGTTTTACTTAAATATTACAATTTATAATAGTTATTGTTTACGTCCATACTTATACATACTTAAAGCAAACTGACTATGATTTGTAGAACAAGAAAAGGTGTAAAATGACAGTGATTTTCACACTACAAATACAAAAACTTGTATCAACAAATGTGAAGTAACATGACTATTATTAATACTTTAATGAGATTCAAAAAGTTTCTTTTGACCTATCTGCTGCATGGTGTCAGACAACTAGCCTCCTTAAGAAAGTAGATAAATAGCAAATGTAGGTCAGAACCCAAACAAGTACATACACAAATAACAAACACTCTTCTAGTCAATTGTACTTGTTAACAGTTCTTGTTCTCAGAAACTGCATTTTGTATAACATTTAAATTGAATTGGCCAACAATCATAAGCTTTTGTAACATACTCAACACAAGAATTTAAAAGCCAATTAAATAGAACATAATATCATAATGACATACCAATGTAAATAGCAATTTAATGTAAGCAAGTGTGATTCAAAAGTAGTTTATTGTGCCAGTGCACCCAGTTTACTTCTCAGTTGTGAATCTGTAGGCAAAGCTAATGCCCACTTGCGTAAACCAACTAGCATAACTGAACTTAGAACTAAAACAGCTCCACAAACAGAAAACTTGCTCGGAATCTCATTGAAAAACATGACTTGCCACAAAAATGCAAAAACAATGTCAGCAGACCTGGCAATGGCAACAGGCCCCGCCTGCTCCATTTGCAAAGACATTGTTAACAATATTTGTCCCAAATAACTGAACAATGCAAGACAGACAACAAGGAATCGTTCTGTACCACAAATAGGCATACATAACACACCAAACACATAGGAGTAAAACAATGTTTGCAATATAGCAATAGCACCAAAATTTGTCATAATTACAGAGAAATGCAACCCTTTGAGCACTCGAAGTAAAACATAAGCATTTGCTCCAAATATAGTTGATACAAAGGCAGCCACAGCACCTCTAAGACTATTGTAATTCTGGTTATGCTCTGCCCCTGGGTCATCACCAAACAAAAATGGTGGATGAGTAATTAATATAACTCCAATAAGAGTTAATATAATGGATATAGTATTCCAAATACCACATGGTTCCTTCAGAAACACTCGAGCAAACAATGCAACAAATACAGGCACTGAAAATACTATTACAGATGCATCTGCCAGAGGCATATTTCGAAAAGCATAAAAACTTAACATTAGGCCTACTGTGCCTACAATAGACCGCAATAGCAGAAGAACACGTTTCCCTTCAGGAAATACAGGCTGCTCCGTGTATATCACTATAGGTATAGTTGGTAATAGTACGCCAATAAATCTGAACATAGCTAGCTGCATAGGATCAATGTTGACAAGGCTCTTAACGATGACCGAGCACAGTGAGAAAAACAAAGACGATAACGTCGCCAGTATCAGGCCGAGGTATGGACATCTTTTTATCAGAGGTCTCTTGTTCTCAAGTAGATTCGGTAGTGTCTCGTCGCCGCTTCCCGCCGACAAGTCCACAAGATGTTGAAGTTCTAAATGCTCCGGCATAGCTCCACATAAGCCACCTGATGAAACCGCACTTCATGTTATTATTTTGCCAGTTTTTGCTATTATGTTCCATACATTTTCTATAATTTTATTATTGGTACACATAATAAATAAAATTACAAACCTTATGGGAATCCTGATTAGGAATATAATATATTATCTTGTTAAAATAAATTAAAGTTCAAGCGATCCCATGCTAAAACACTGTCCGTTTAAATTAGTAGTCAATCAATGAGATTGGATTGTTTTACAATTTTCCAAGATTTTCGTCAATTTTCTTTCTATCTGTCATTTCAACTTATGTTGACATGACACTGACAGCTTAGGCTTACATATTAGGGATGTTATAAAAACAATTTTACAATCGATTTTTACAGTAATATTAATCTATTTTTAATATCTCGGTTAAATAAATAACTCGATTAAATCCATTTTTCATAAACAGCGCCATTATGCGACGGAAGTTAATTATTATTTACAAGTTAAGTGATATTTAAATATAGCTGTAAGTAAACAATGAAAATGTTTTCTAACCGTAAAACACCTATAAGCGGCTGGCGAAAGTATTAATTTTATAACGAAGAAGGATAATACCACATATAGTTTCATCATGCGTACCGCTGAAATGTGGAATGAGCTTCCTGAGTGGGTCTTCCCTAATAACTATAATCTGTGTGTCTTTAAATCTCGAGTGAATCGGTTTCTTCTAGGCAAGCGCGCTCCACCGTAGATCGCAGTGTCGCTTAACATCAGGCGAACTAGTGGTCAAGCGTAGGCCTATCGTGAATAAAAAAATAAATAAAACCACAGCAATATACATGTTCTATTCGAAAAAATTAAAAACTTGTAGTAATTCTATAAAAAAACAGCACATATAACGAAAAAATCCCACTGTCTTACAGGTAACATGAATTACTATATATTTTTATAATGGTTCATAAGACAGCAAAATACTTCTCTGTAAAATTCGTTCAATAAAACTAAAAACGTCTGTCATGCGAGTCATACGTTTTATAACCTCAACATTTACAATAAAAAATGTGATATGGTAAACTCGACATCAATAAGTTTTTATAAATTAAGATAATGATGTTACGTTTAAGAAAGTACCTATTGTATTCATTCGAAACTGACCGGTTATATAATATATGTTTGATTGTTTGTTTATAAACATATTTTAATTAAGTGAGCAATTTGCTGATCTGAAATTCCGATAAGTATTTGGTTTCCTTATCTTGAAAGTTTAAAGGAAGATTCGCTTTGATTTTTAGTTTTGAGTTGGTTATTTTCTTATTCATATTATCATTTTATTCATATACAATAAAACAAGAAGTAGTGTGATTTTGCAAGGTAAAAATTTAATTATCTATATTACATATTATTATGTTTTTAGCAACATTTTCAAATTGTTCAAATTTATGAGAAAAGGCAATATTTTGTAAAATATATTATAATTTTCAGATAACAAATACATTACTCGGGCTGTACCAAATACTAGTTCTGGCTCATAAGAAAGTTATTCTTCACTTAAGAGGATACCTCGAAAATAATTCTTAGTAATATGATACAATATTCATAATTTTCGCCCATGTTTTTATAATTTTGACTAGTGTTTAAGTTATTTTAATCCATCCAAACCAAACGTATTAATTAATTTAAACACGAAACTAGACGTCAACCTAAAACAAAGCAGCACAGGTCCGACGTCGATGAGGCCCACCGGCCATCTGACGTTATTCAAAATTACAGTGATGCAAATACTTCATGTATGCAAATAATGAGATAGATATACTGAGCGTGCATTCAGAAGTAAATGGCGTAAGGGCCAAACAACATTTTTATTTATTATAACAAAACTACGTAATTTATTAAAAAATCTTCTTGCAAGAATTTAGGTATGATTATTTCCTATGTATTAAAAAAAATCGTAAATGAATTCATAAAAACATATCATGGTGGCACTCAAAAAAGAAAATAATTATGGTCTACTTTACGATTTTTTTCTATCAAGAAAATTTTATGTAATCGTGTTTTCAGTCTTATGAGATTTTAGATCATATACTCAAAAACCACATACCTGAAAACTAGATTAATAATGTACAAAATCAAAGAAATCTGCTCAATCGAAAATCGAGTAAATTTACGAGGTATCGCCATAAGGTTAAAGGAGTGAAACATGCTGGCTGCAATGTTGAGGACCAAACTAATAAAAACCAATGTTGAAAAATTCTTGAAAATATAAGCTTAACTAACTTTCACATTGTAACATACAGCTTCTTTCATAATTTTATTGATTATACACATTTTTCATCAATCTTAGGCTAAGGCTAAGTCTTAGAAGTGAACAGTGATGTAGATTTGACAGTGAATAGGGTTTTCCCGTAAAATAGTAGATTTGTCACCAAACAATAAAATCAATTCCACAATAAATCACCTAAAATCATGGAGATATAGGGTCTAGTACCAAATAAATGTTTTTGTATGTATTATAATAGGTTTGTCCTAATAAGTATTTAAGCAAACTAATTTAAAGAGATCACCAATAAATCATATATATTATATTTCTATGATAATTATATTATTCAAAGCAATTCCGGCTCTGTTGGGGTCACAGTTCTAACCTAACTCACTTTTATAATTCATTTATAATTAATTATTAACGAGACATGGAGCGATAATCGAATTATTTGGTGACAGATCTACCATCCTGAGCACAAAGCTATTATTTAAGTAATAAAACTATTATTATAAGAACGAAGTTTATTTTCATCTAATGCACTACAATTTTATTGGTAATCCATCTCTTATTTTACACATATATCAATAGGTATTAATTTGATAATTCATACCTGGGAACACTTTGTTTATCTGAGAACGAATATAAATCGTGGCGATAGATCTATATATTACGTGATACAACTTGATGACAAATATAAATTATGGTGACAAGAAATATAGTCCCCAAATATAACAAAGGTTACCCTACTTAGAAAGAGAGAGTCTGCCCACAGTGAGCGAGATAGCGATACATAAGTTTTGCTTCAAGTAGGTATTCGAAGTGTGGTCTCCATTTTTATCTTTAACTTCATGAGAGTAATCACTGTCCAAGTTTCCTCCTTCTGCATCGCAGTCATTCCTGTCATTCATCGTTGGCATCGTTGCCAGTAGGTATAGGCATTATGGCACGAAGCGGTATGCTCAAGTATGCTGCGTCTTTTCTTGTTCGCAGTTTCGCACCGTAAAGGAGTTATATTCCCCCAGTCTAATACAACCTTGGTCTTTATGGTGAAAGTGAACAGGCATTTTCTGGGTAAGCGTCGACATCTTCGACAGCGTCGTCCATCACTCTAAAAAAGCAAAAGCAATTCAAAAAATCGATAACCGGTGCGATGGTAAGCGCACCATGGTGAACCATCCATAGATACAATATAACTATCTAATCTATGATCTTCGTTCGCTTCTCACAGCTTCCTGTCAATAGTGTCAATTTCATTGTCATTTTGTGTTTTGAAATAGTTTGAACTTGAACTTTTTAGTTGTGTTTAGTGGTTGAAAAGTTGAAATTGAAACTTGATAATTGCATTGAATCTTGAAGTCATCCAAATAAAGTGGTCAATTCACAAATTCTAATTTAAAAGTCATGTGCTTGAATTAAAAGAAAGAAAGATATGACCAGTCCGTCGTCATCTAAAATACCAGTTGTTGTTGATTGTGTTCTAACACAATTAGAAAAACGAATACAGGCATCTGAGAGCAGACAACGTTAGTTTTTATTTGGTTATGTATATCATGCATTTTTCATGGTTTAAAGCATACTGATTTTTAGTTTCAGATGAGGATTTGCTGTCTTTGCATTCAGTGTTTGGAGCTGTGCTAGAGCGAGCTCTGGATATCTTGGAAAAGTATCCTACATTTGTCGCATATACTACATCAAACAAAACAAGAACTTTGATAGAAATCAATGGTGAAAACGACCGGTGCTATCGTGTTTTCCCGAGCATAAATTATTGTCCTTGTCAATCATTCAAACATCAGGTTATAGAACGAAGAGCTCAAGTTCTTTGCAAACATGTACTAGCAGCAAGGATTGCTCAAATTCTTGGAAGAATAACAGACCATGAGGTTACACAAGACCAGTATTTAATGTTACTCCGTTCCATGTACAATATTGAAGAGAATGATGGATGAAGGAACTTCACAGTACTATTTTACGGCATCTATGGACTCTGGGAAGACATTGTGCAGTCTGCTGAAAGCTATACAATTTCAGGAGGTAATGATTGCTAGTACAATTGAACAAAACTGTCCCTTATCAGAATGAAAAATGCAGCAATTATCTAGTTAAAATATGGATCCACAATGCTTATTTCCTAAAAGTTTTCCCTTCCATATTTACATTTTTATGTTACAGACTGCAGTGTTCTGTGCATTACCTGAGGGTCTGAAGTTGACAGTAGAAGAAGGCAAATGTGTGCAAGCATCTGCCTATGTGCCCTCTGATAACTTCACAGAGTATCATGTCAGAGATGATGTTGATGTTATGTTTAAGGTAGAATAAAGTTGTATTGTGCTAGTTTATTGACACTAAATCTAGTTTTCATTATGTATGGTAATATTTTTATTTCAGATCAGCATAGCAGTATTAGCTGAATGTCTCAACATATTTGGTTCGGGTGAAGAGTCCAGCTTGAAGATGTACTACAGAAGTGAAGGCTCCCCTTTACTTTTAGTGTTTGTTAATTTACTGTTTCTTTTACTTTAAATCCACAATATCCATTATTGAACAGGGGTTAAGGTCCTAGGGTATAAACAATGTACAGGTCAACCTCACAGATCAATTGCTTTGTGACTTATGTAGTAAAGGCAACTTGGTTTATTCTTTCCTGTAATAATTATTTTCCTATGATACCATAAAATCTAAGGACTGCTTAATATCTGCAAACTAAGCTGCTGGAAAATAGACTTCATATTATGGTTTAGTCATGTCACCTTTAAATGACTGATTAAAGTAAATTAGACAAACTAAATTATACATAAAATGTGCTTTTAAAAACGAAAATGTTGTTTTTTCAGATTACAACCTCTGTCAGTGCACAATGTGATGACTGACTGTGAAATATCGACACAGATTGCGGACTCAGTGCTTGAACTGCGAGACGAAGATGCTGATGAGGTCGCCAAGCTGGTGCTGAAGGCGCCCGCCTTTTTGGGGCTGCTTGCCGACCTGGAGCGCTCCTGCGACGTGTTTGAGCTCAACCTCTCGCCTGACCATCCCAATGTTAGCATTGTTACTTATGGGATGCAGGTAATACACATACATTATTATGTGAACAGAGACTGGTGTTATTGTCACGTGCCAGTGGCGTCAGCTTCTTATTTCTTTAAAGAAACTGTGACCCTCCAGAGGGTCGTAACTATTGTTTTTATATCATGTCTTCACATTGATCCTTGATTAATATGCTGTTATTTGTTCTTTGATTTAGTATCACTGTCAGGGACCAGGATAAAACAATTTTCGAATAAGATTTTTTATTGTGTTAATTTGTTTTCTGAAGGGCCACATTTCAGACACATGTTACCTACCCATCCACCTAGTTCTTGCATCTTCTATGAAGAGGCTTTCAAGTTTCCAGTGTCATGTACTTATGTTGGATTGATGCTACAGTGGACAGGGAGTGTAGCTAGTATGTGTAATAAAATAGTACAATATCTTTGTTAAATATATGTAAATAAACTTGCTTCCAGGACAGATCTTGCATAGACATGCCTAAATCATCAGATATGGTTCAGAGTTTTAGCTGTGAAACACCTGTCACATTGAAGTACCAGCTGCATCACATAAGGCTTATTATGAAGGCGCTTGCAATATCCACTAAGGTACCATTCATTATTACTTCCCTTTTCGATTATGTGGTAAAAGAAGAGTACATTTTGTACTTTTCTGGTCCAAGTTTAAGTGGAAATGGACAGGGCACATAGCTTGGTAGAACTGATTGTAGAAGTCTATGGGGGAGGTCTTTGTTCAGTAGTGGACCTGTGACTTGTATGATGATACTTTTCAAGCCCAAAACAGGAATGAAAGGCGTAAAAGTGAGGAGGAGGACGCTTATGAGTGTGTGAGTAGGTCAATAAAAGCTCCAAATGATGATAATTTTTCTGTTGAATTTAGATAGGAGTATACTTTTCTCAGTACTCTTTATGATTTTTTTTGCAGGTAGTACTAAGATGTAGTTCCAATGGGCTTCTGTTATTACAATTGAAATTAGAAAAGGAAGACCAGAGACAAATGTTTTCAGAATTTTACATTGTTCCGTTACTAGATGATTAAAGCTGTTGTTACATTTTAAGTATATTTTTGTAAGAATAAAATGTTTTTGCAAAATATACGACTATATTTTGTTTTTAAAAATTACATACAACACAAGGAATGTTTGTTAAGTTTACACTGGTTGAACTGTAGAGTACAATAAGTTGTCAATACGACATTGATTAGCTTTCGCACATACAAAGTAAGCTTACTTTATGACTAACATTAAACAACAACATACATTGTGTCCAAGATAAATTTTATGTAGCATGATGCAGTTTTTTAAATACCAACAAACATGTTAAGTATATAATTTTTGTAACCGAGTTAATATCATAATATGATCATTATCAATTCCAACAACATTTAATTTTACATATTTTTTTATTTTATACATCATTTGCTTGATTTCTTGCGAATATCAAAAAGGTATAATTGATAGTTTTTTAACGCTATTGATATACAAATTGCACTTTCAATTATTACGAACTTTGTCTATGAATACTGATATTAATACCATTTTAGCTAATATTTTTTCAGTACGATTCATTAACTTTCTTGATGATAGTTTGTCATACACATTAAACATACACTATCCTAGTAGATAATTTTTTACAGACGATTAGTTTTTTACTGTATTAAGGAAATATATTGAAATAATCAGCGTACATGAGGACAAAAATAGTTACAATTTTGTACAAAATTCATTTATACAAATTGATTTAGTATTTACGTATTGATTTAATTTATATTTGGAAATCACACATGATAGATTGAGACATACAACATGATGTATTTTACCTACCTATACTTTCATACAATCAGCCTATCCCCTGTATTTAAACATTCTTGGTATAGATTAAGCCTCTTAGAAAATAATAGCCTCTCTAAATTTGCCTAGAAAGTTTTCCAGAAGAAGCTAACGATGCAGTTACTAAAATTAATTCAGACCGGGTTTCGGTCTATTCACTAGATATTGTTTTATAGATAATGAATTCAATAAGTTTAAATGCCTTGCAACTGATATTTTTCAGGGCAGTGCACGACTGTAGGATATTTTTTTATTTTACCTATTATCTAGACCATTAATTTAAGTACATTAAACACGTAACATAGATTTGGCTAAGCCTTTTATGTAATACCAATAAATTTATACTAGAATAAATATACTAACCTATTGCACAAATAAATAATTGCGGAATATCCATGTTGTATGATGCAGTGGCGAGGTCCAGTGTGACAGTGACCAGTCTTATCGACTGGTCCCTGAGGCCCAATAACTCCAAATACTCCCAATCGCACCCGTGCGAGATCAGAATAAGAAATAAAATGAACAAGCATTGGAAAATGAAAGAACAAAACTAAAATTATTTGATAGATTACCTTAGAATTGAAATAGATAGACAAATAGGTATTTGGGACTGCTTTCGACTTTGTGCCCTTAATAATAAGGTTGAGAAGTGGGTAGACAACTTCAAATGTATTTTTATTAAAATTAACAAATTGAATAGCTACTTACATAAAAAGAAAATAAATACTTTTTTGTAGATAAGGAACTGGGCCCGGCCATGCGTGCATTCAAACGGAATTGAATTACTTAGCTCATTCTAGAAGTTACAGCCTACAAAAATAAGCTATACTTTATAATAAACGGCAAAGTTAAAAAATAATATACATAGCACATACATAAATTGTAGACTAGTCTCCAGATTATTACCTGACATTGCAACTACTTGGGCTACGGTATTACATACATTGATAGTTATAAAATTATTTTCCTAACCATACTGTGGAGTAAACTCATCCAGCTTTCATTTAATACAATCTAACTACCCGATTTCACTTTGTGCTTATGAAGACCTATATTAGGCAGAAATACTAGGTAGAAACTTTATGCTTACATTTTCTAAGTAGGGGATTATTTTTAACCTAATTCTTGTAAACAACCAGTCGAACTAATAGGGAATATGCATGTGCATCAATTCAGTCAAATATTTTTGTGGAAACTTTATTACTTCAGAATTGTCTTGTCAGATTGCCTTCATCAATAAATATTTTTGATTTAAATTTATTTTTTAACTAAATATTTTTTTAAAAGTGCGAAATTGACGAAGGAATTTCAAATATTTGAAATGCGATGCCATTTTTCTAAAAAGCGATTAAGACGTATAAGTCTAAGATACCAAATGTCAATATCACTGATTTCGTAGTGTTTGCCTACAACAAACTGTTGTAGGAGTGTTTATAGGAGTAGGAGCATAGGTGTGTTATTTATTCTTTATTTTATTGTAGTAGTGTTTGTGATTTGTGATAGACTATGACGTCACACTAAGCGCGCCATATGGCGGGCGTTTAAAGTGCTCGATTCGGTTGGCTATTTTAATATAATATTTATTTAATACTTTATATTACTTTTTTTGAATATTTTTTACCATTTAAATAGTGATGTAAATATTCGAATAAAATTATTCTAAAATAATCATGCATATTCCCCATTACAAATTATACTAGATGATTTGCCAAGTACGAATCCGTATAGAAATGTTATTTTTCTATTATGATTAATCCCTTACTCTGTCCTAAACCAATCAGCTCCAATCTATACCCGTCAGTCTCGATCTACTGTACCTAACATTACCAGTAAATGATATAAGTACATTGACTTGTGTCAGACACATACAAAAATTGGCTAAACTTACACGAGAACTATAGGTACAGTTTCGACGTTCGTCTTGCAGCAGAGTGCCCTGTTTATAGTTTGGAGTACTCCGCTGGCGTCGGTCGCTCCACAGTAGGACGATTGTTACACGAAGGTGTACTGGTTGTCGACGGCGCGGATGTCGTGGTGGGCGCCGCTCGCTACCAGCAGTGCTTCGAGCTCCGCGCGGCGCATGCGCACGTCACTGCCGTGAGTCACGTCCAGCTGCACAATTGCGGATGTTGAGTATCGAAAATACACAAGACGACTACGGAGGGGAATGTAATTGTAGAAAAAAAAAACATTTTGGATATTTTTTGTGAACTCTGTGTTATTAGAGATTAACGGATAGGAAAAAAACCGCCGCAAGCATGTGTGTCGAAACGAAAATGTAGAATCATTAAGTTATTGTCTTTAGCCAGTTATTAGATTGAAAGCACTAAGTTTCTCTATGCGGGTCAATATTCAACAGCTACATGGTTAAGGTATACAAGCTAAATAAAAAGCATAAATAATGTAATAAAAAACTTACCAATAATGAGAATGCTTGCAACACAACACACAGACAAAAAAAAAAACGAAGAAAAACACAGCAAAATAAAAAACAAAGCCATTCCATAGAATAAAGTTTAATAATAAAAATTTACAACCAAGAAATTAAAATTAAAGCTCGGAAGAACATGATTTTGTACAAATTATAAACAATATAATCATATTCTAAATTACATTGTTAGTATTATATTATAATAACAGTCCATTTTATCAAACTTGAGATATGACGATAAATAAATTCTACAACAATAAGGAATAATTTGGGCCCAATAAGCTGTCATACGGGAGTGCCCTAACAGCAGCAAACATAAATATTTTGAATGTATATGCTGAATATAATTTATTCTTTTGCTTCAGCAAACAGCTTATCGCAGTCCACTGCTGGGCATAGATAAATTTTAATTGCGGACATTTCTTATTTTTCCTATTAAATAATAGATGAAAAATAAAAGTATGTTTCATAGCCACATTTTAAATGGGCTATAACTACCTAAATTTAATTTTATTCCATTCTAGAACCAAACTATTCCTTCGCAACCCCTTTTAATATGGGATGTATAGTACAGTTACTAGATACCTACATAACTGGCATTATAATGAAATGCAAGACCTTGCCTTCAACTTTACAATACGAATACAGTACGAACTAAGTGTAAATGCGATTATTCCTTAGAACATTGTGATTCCTTTACACCTATATAATATATAGGCACTTAAATGTACACCTAATAATATCTTAATTTTATTTAAATGTGACGTATAAATAAATTTAACATTTATTGTCATCAATAAATAAAATGCACGTACAGGAATCAGTGTTGATACAAATGTAACTAAACTTAAAATTGTTTGTAATAATCATGTTCAAATAAGTTCAATATGATACATAAGAACTACTTGTTAAAGCTATAAGACGTAGCCATCTTAAATTAAAGCATGGTCTCCATGTATTTATTGGCAAAGATTGGCAAACTCATTAATTGAATATTCTATTAGAATAAATTCTATGTTTAATATTGTTTTCTAATGCGTACAAAGTGATTCATCTACAAGCCCACGTCTTACAGACACATTCATTTTAGAAAGGACCTTATATCTATAGTTTAAGAGTATTAAGTTACTGTTTGTTATTTGTTCTATAAAAATTGGCACAAAGATCGGGACTCCATTTTATTCCCGTGACTTTATATAGACAACACTGTTCTATAAATAGAACATTTATTTTCGACTCACACAATTGATAAGTCGTGGGCCGTAAATGAGCATGAGAACAAACAATGCTGAGCAAATAATACTACAAGCTATATACTAACAACATCAATAGCAACAGAATATGAACAAACGCTACTTGAAGCCGAAACATTAAAACAACTATGTTTATGCACAAATATAACTTCATGCTCCAAAGGTAGCATGTTGGTTAATAAATGTAATACCCACGTTATTGGGTATTAACAACTTCGGTTCCATTGGGAAACCATAGAAATGTGACACAGAGTATTGAGCCTCAAGTTTCTTAAATCAACGTATTTTTGGCCTAGGTAAACGATTTTTTACTACATTAAAACAGATCTCTAATCCATCAGGTCTAAGGCCAGGAGATTCAAACATTTGTCTGATTAAGTAATTAAGTCAAGTATCCCGTCAAATATAATTACATTATAAAATTGACTCTCTTGTGAACCTTAAAATTGTTCTTTGTCTTATTTTAAAGCTCGTAGCGGTAAGGCGTTCGGTGGGTCAATATGCCTCTTTATATAAATCTGGAGTAGTTATGCACGTCTCATCAAAAGTGCGTTTGTTTGTAATAAACTTAGTGAAGATCAATGAATAATTTTTTGAGATGATTCTCGATTGTTTACAAACAACATTGCAAGGCTCGGTATTCATCGCTTTAACATTCAAAGATCGCCATATATCTGTTTAAAGATTCGCTAATTTCAAGGTTTTTTTTTTAAAGAACAGAAGAATATCACACTTAAAGTTTCAAAATAAATAATCTTAATCACTGGTAGAAATATGCACGCCAAATATTTTTATTACAATCAACATTGGCAATATTCTGTTGAAAAATCTTTCTTTCTACTCAAACAATCGAGAACCACTGGCGGCTTTCAATAAACAATCTATTACCGATTGAATCTACTGTAGAAAGAAATTTGTTTTTTTTTTTTTTTTATTTATTATGTCTTTTTCAAACGAAAAATATGAGAAAAGGATAATTTTTGCTTGCTAAATGTTATTAATAGTTCTAAATAAATTCTGTTCTTTGAAAGAAAATTGCAATGTCAAATTTCTATCTATTAAAGGAAATCGTCAACAGATATGTAATTGAAGCCGTCCGATAATCCAAAAGGTAGTTAAGAAACCATTTGTGCGTGGCTCACTTGTTGTCTGTTGCCCTCCTGGCAGACGACGTACTCGGTGAGCGTGACGTCAGCGGCGCCGCCCGACTCCAGCGGGATAGGGTTGGCGCGGAAGTGCTCCAGCATGTCGTGCACGTTGGGGAACCACAGGTGCTGCACTCGGCACTGCCCGCTCTCGCTCAGCGTCATGCGCAAGTGCTTGGCGCGACCCTGCGCGTACGCAACATTCATGGTGTTGTTACTAAATGCAAGGAGGGACACCTTAAAAGGAAAAAGCTCAGTCTTTTGACGAGAATTAATAAATTTTACCTTATCAGCTTGATAGGTGTTGAGGCTCGATTTGTTACAGTAATCAAAATATCCATTATTTCCTTAATTTACATCAATTCTATTCAGAATAATAATTCAATGTCATATTAAACATTAGGTATGCAGCTCTCATATTTGTGGGGCGAAAACTAGGTATTATGAGTGTGTAAACTGTTCAGGCCTTTTACAAAAGCTACAGTATGTAGATTATATTTAGAGAATTTTTAAAGAGTGAGGCCAAACGAACGTAATTTTTTGAGTTGTGAGTCGCGTAATCTTTTTTCATTAGAAATTTTGGGTTTTTGTATAAAACCGAATGCAGGTAAATTGCGCAACTCACAAATTTACGCTCATTTCTCCTCACCCTTATTCTTAAAATAATAAGAGCGGCTCACCTGGAAGTTAAAGGTGAGCACATACTCTCCGCGTCGGGTCTCGCTCTGCCGCACGAGGTAGCAGCCGTGGCCGGAGGCGCCGCCCGCCAGCACGCAGGCGGCCGCCGCCGCCCGCGCCAGCGTGCCGTGGAACCACGGCCACTCCGCCAGTGACACGCGTGACGACAACTCGCACGCTTCTTCTGCTATTGAGCCTAGACGACGTGACAACAGTGACTTTCAACTTTAACACAAATAAATAAGGGTCATGTTCAATTGGGAAAATTTGTCAGTTTTGCTGGCGTCTGTACATATTACACATAAGCAGTTGAGCCATGTAGCATTCTGTCTTTTTATTGATAGTGTAAATAAATGTTGTGATAGTGACTTGCTTTGTCATTAGTGCGAAGTCATGAACTGATATTTTAATGTGGCGTATAGTTTTAATATTTTAGATGGCCTCATTGGCTTAGTCATCGCAAGGACAGCTGCTGAACATGAGATGCTGGGTTTTATTCCCAGGTTGGGCAGTGTTATTGGGTTTTACTATAAGCAAATTCTCAGTTAAAGCTCTGCATAAAGGTGCATCAATTTCTCGGAAGATTGACTTGTTTGGTGGTTTCATATTAATATTAGCATTATTTAAAAAGCAGTGCTGGAGTGTCACCTTCGAGTCATCTACTGGACAAAGGATTCATAGACACCCTAGCATTGAACAGGAGATTATTTGCAGATAGCCCTGCAGATTGCACTTGATGTTGTGTTAAGTGGAATGATGTCTTAAACTGATATAAATTAGTACCCTTTGAAAATATCCCAGAATCAAATTTGGTACTTTATTAGTAGAACTTCCATTCAATGATCAATAAGGCTACATTTAAAATATGAATTATTCTGATTATTGGAATTCTTCATAATCAGATTTCTTGGTAAGATAACAATGGCTTGCACTCCAGTAAAGTTTCGCCCTAAAAGATAAATCCGTTAATGCTAGCACAGTTACCTAATTCAGCTTCTTCAGGAGTATCTGTAGCTAAGTCAACATTGCTAGTACTGGTAGGCAGGTCCCTTCTCGGCGGCAGGTCGGGCGGAGCAGGCTCGGGCATGCCGGGCAGCGCATCCGGCGGCGGCTGCGTCGTGGGCGGCGATCGCATGCAGTACTTGATGGTCGCTAGCCAGGACTTCATGTCATCTACATCTGCTGCCTCTATTACATATTCCATGTTGTTGTCCGCCTATAAAAAAAAAATATCAGCTGTGGTAATCTTTCTCGCTGCCGACCGTAATTCGATCCATGGTCGGGAGCGAAAGCGCGTGGGAAGCCGCTTCCTACTGCACTGCGGGAAAGTTAAGCTTACATAAGAGGCGGCGAAAGACAGCGAAGAAGAGACACACCGGGCGCCGCAAATAGACCTCCGGCCTCCTGGGCGACCTGGCTGTGGCCTACAGGCGGTTGTCTTGGGGAGTCCCACACCCGACCAGACAATGGCCTCAGTAGGCGGTGCGTCTAGATCAACACACGCCGTCTAGTAAAAAGCGAGGAGGCCTCCCTCTTTTAAGCGAGCGCTGGACCGCAGCCTGTCACGGTCGCGGCTAATGTGACGTGACATACAAGGGAAGATAAATGCGGGTTTGAGTCTGCTCCTGCCGACTCAAAAACCGTATATTATGGGTATATCAGAATATACCCTGGCACTTGGTAATTAATATCTACATACAAGATGGCAGACTCTCAGTTGAAGAGAGTGAGTAAATGGCTACTATAATAAAGCCTTGCGAGGAATATGTCGGTTTTACCTCACCCTACAGGCTTCTAAATAATGTATATACCTTTTTTTTATACCAATTAGGTGGGGCCCACCTGATGGTAAGCGGTTATGGTAGCCTATAGACACTTATAACACCAGGGGTATCACTGGCATGTTGCCGACCCTGTAATAAGAAAGAGGACTAGTTGAGTTGGCAGTATAAGGGTCTAAGTCCTCCCACTGCCAACACAACATTTCCTCTCGGAGCACTGATAACCTTGCTCACCGTAAGGGACACAACACAGCTCAAAGCAGTGTTATTTCACTTAAATTTTCTGAAGAAAATTTGCCCAGTCGGGCAGCTCCAATTAGAGTGGAATTACTCCCACTATGCCCTATCTCTCTACCTAGGTTATATCTAATAAGCAATGACTGCAAAAGTCAATCCTATAAAACAACTGATAAAAACATGGAAGTGCATGGTTATAATCATGTCTTTGTAGCTTCTTTATACTTATAAAGAAAGAGAAGGGCAGTTGGAATCTACAGAATGTGGATTTTTTCATAAAAATATTCTAATAAGGTTTACTTATTTACTATAATTCACTACTTCATAAGAACACTTTATTAAAACAATTTAGACATTATTAATTTCAATTACATAAAACTACTTATTTGAATGTACATAGGTATTTAGTATGTATAATTATGTGAATCTATAAAATGGGTTATGAAACCAAATTGAGGATATAAGGCTTTCCTCATTACTTTAAAAAGTCAGGTTTACCTGCATTAGTGTCGAAATTAGGTATGTTTACATACCTGCTGTCTAAAAGGTACAATATATGGGTAGGCATTGTAGAACAAGTCTAGCATTATAAGTATGTTTTTATATTTTTTTAAATTTATTGTTAAATACTTTATTTTTTATTTACTGAATTATTATTGATAAGTACTTTATCAATAATTATTAATTCAATAAATCTTACAAGAGTCCTCCAACAACAATAGTTTTACCATTACCTTTGCCGATTGACAGGATAAATATGATATGGAGTAGGATTCAAGTGGTTCTCAAAGACAAGCAAAATGTTGTTAGAATTGTCTATAAAATTCACAATAACAGTTGGGAGTTTGGATTTCTGGCTGTGAATTTAAAAGTAATAGGGGCACCGTCTATCACAGGGGCCCTAAACAAACCAAAAAACTATGAATTGAAATTAATACTGCTCTGCCTAACCCTTCGGCGAACAGGTGTGATGGTGTTTTTATTTTATGGAATTACATGCACTTGTATAATAGGCTAAAAGAACCTGGTTTTTCTATATAACACTTCCTTTTTAGCAAAGCTTTTTAGAATATTCAGTACAATACAAATTATAAATGTATATAAAATTCCATATGGACATACTTTGGCCACATACATGTGTTTTTAGATTAAAATTTTAATTTTGGAAATATTAGCAAAGTAGTTGAAATTATTTCCTCAATTGCCAATATTATGGATTCCAAATCAAATCTTTGAATGTTTTTTTTTGCAAAAACTTGTTGATCATCAGGTCAATGTAAAGGAATGAAATAGTGGACTAACATAATAAATCTAAAATATTCAGTAAAGAAGTCAGAATTACCTTCAATACAAAAGTATTTTCATGGTCAGGCATCTCCAGAGCAGTGGTTTCCCGAGCTTCTGATATGAGGAAACAGAACACACCACTGCGAGGTTTCTGAGCTTTTGGAGGAGAGTAGAACTCCAGCATGTAACCTCCAACAGTCTTCACTAATGCCAGTCTGCATCTCTCCCATTTCTGAGGGCCTGCGGGCTGCTCCAAGCTCTCAGGAGTTAAATAATTTACCAAACCTTCCTTCCTACACTCTACAACTATCTTAGATAATTTAGTCTTGTTGTGTTTGTTCAGATTCAGTGAGAGCTCCACCTCGTCTGAATGCTGCTTGTGGAATAACCCCTTTCCACGTCTCAGACCTTTGAAGGACAATCTTCGGAAAAATGGTTTGTGCTGCGTTTTTGGCGAGTCCGTATCCTCCGAGTAGTCGCTCTCATCATGTCCTGTGTGCGTGCCATTAGGTAATTTGTGCAGCGCTTTTAGCTTCCCAATTTCATACTCAAATTGTTCCGAGAAACATTCGACGAATTTCTTCAGTATGTCCTTGTGCGAAACTTGCGGCCGCGCTGTGGGATCATTGGTACCAGTTTGTACGTATTGTAGGCAAGCCTTGGCGAAGTCCTGGGCGGCGGCTTTTGCCTGACGCTCGCAGAACTCGACCCATCCGTCGGGATCGCCGTCGGACGGGCCCGCCATGGCAAGCAATTTCTTTAGCAGCTCCACTTGGAAGGCGGATATTCCATACACCAAACTAAACAAAATAAATTTGTTATGCTAATTCACGATTGTTCGGCTTAATAACGAGTTTCATGCCAATATTGTAATCAAAATAAAATTCACGATGCTATCACAAGTTTTCTCGCGAAAACAAGTTTAGTTTTAGTTGCCATGCGAAAAAAATGGATGTTGATGTTTGTTCTATAATGCAGAAACGTTAAAAATTATTTATAATTCTATTGAGTAATTCCAAAAAGTACTGTTCATGTTATTATTTAAAGATTTTATTTAATAATAAATAATTATTTATTTTGAACATTTTTTTTAATGTGCTCACTAGTACTTCCCTAATACGATAGGTGGCTGTTGGAGTCATTATAAGTTTTAAGTTCAAACACTAGATGTCACCGTTTCAAAACGTTAGCATGGAATGATTTCATGGATTGTCCCAAAGGATTTTCGACTTTCCTTATCTTTCATCCATATATTTTATTCTTTAAAAATACGCACATATTCGATGGCGTTATTTCAAGACAATCCATTTGTGGACAATGATCAAAGTACGGTAGGCAGGATTTTAAAAAGGCAATTATTTGAAAACATTTTTTTTTGTGGTCAAAATTTCGGCCACTGGAGCGATAATTAGTTTAAAAAAATAGGTCTACCTAGGTAGGAGAGCATCTCATGAGTGTGAATAGGATCGTCCTAGACAGCTAGGACTAATTATGATACACCATCGTTAAATAGTCTGAAATTATAATTTTACCACGTCGAAGATTATATTTTTCTATGATCTTTTCAGTAGCAGCTCGGAGTTTAGCGCTAACCATAATTTAAATTGGCGACTTTTTAACTTTGCACACTAGGCATCGTCGAGGTCGTGAGATTGATTCTCGGAATAGGTAGATAGGAACCTGCATACAATAGATAAGTCGATTTTAGTTTATTTTTTGTCGGAAGTAAAGATTTGTTGATTGATTGCCTGTGCATTTATTCTGGGTCGAACTGGGTCGACCCACGAGTTATTTCACTGTAATTAATTGTTACGTTTAAAGTTTCAATCTATCAACTTAGATAGGTACAAGTTTCTTCATCTGTTGAAAAAAAAATGGTTTGGTAGGCGTAGATACCTAAATCTTAATTGGAGTTTACGTGTATTCAAATAGCAAGTTGCTTATGCAAGTTCTGGAACTGGAAGCGGATAGCTGCTAACAAGCAAATAAATTATTTTACTTACATAAATACCTAGTTTTACAAAAAAAATACAATGATAGCTTAATGATATGACCATTGGACGGCCAAGTCAAAGATCTCGAAAGCACGCACCTCTTACTTTTTTTATTTTTGTATTAATAATTAATTGAGATTAAACAGAGAAGGAAAACATCGTGAGGAATCCTGCATGCCTGACAGATTTTTTTGACAGGGCGTGTGAAGTCTGCCAACCAGCAACAGGCCAGCGTGTTGGATTGTAGTGGGACAGTATATTATGAGTCGATGATGATGATTTTAATTTTAACTAGGTACTTAGCTAGCCTAACCTTTAAGGACTTGGTTGGTATCTAAATACCCACCTTCAGTTGTGCAGTTCAAAAAGTGTCATTACCAGTTATATAGAGGAAGTTAGATAGGTACCTACGTCCTAGGTGAGAGGTCCCCTCAGAAATTTTAAAAATAATCCAGTGTCCAGAAATACCCAAGGACCACTTATATACGTCATCAGCATCAGATATTTTCTCATAAACTCCGTCTAGCGTCGATCGTAAAGTGCGCGCGCTCGTCTCTGTCAAATTTCCAATAATCTTATTTTGGCGCGCATCAGGCACCCCGATGACGGATATATGGGAGCCATCTTGCGAACGATGCGCATGCGCCCGGCCGTTCACCTGAACCGCGACGATAGTTTTACGACATCCCTCTATATTTTGCGATGATAAAAATAATAGTAACCACCTTGACCACGGACTGAATATCGGTCAAATTGTTACGATTTTTATGTAACACGCAAATTGTTGAATTGTTATGACAAAAGTAACATATCACACGAATGATCTTTAACTATGATAAGTAAAGTAGTATCTTTTCATTAAAGGAGACTAAGTACTACTACCTATTTACTCTCCTTGGACAACTTTAGCATAATATTGGAAAGTTCCGTAAACTAATTTATTCTTCGGGAACCCTTCTTTTGACACCTATTTATGCCAACATAGTCGACAATACTCCTGGCACCCACCTAAGGTAGCTCAACCAATGAGCTAGAGAGCAAAGTTTTTCTAAAATTCTCAGAAGCAGCTCGGAGTTATTTGTCCCCGGAAATGGCAATAGACTCCCCCCATATTAGGTGACGTGTTCACATTAGAGTACGGTCAACAAAAGAGATATGTATACAGGCAGCTAATTAATAATCTGTGTTTTGATAAAGATAGTGTATGAATGTATCACGCAATATGTGTCAAAACGTAGGTATTGTAAGCAGCTACATACCTAACCCTTTGGCGCGTTATTATTTACCTGTCGAAATCTGTATAAAAATGCATAATTCGATTGCTATCTGTATACTTAACTCTTTTGTTGACTGTATCTAACCCTTTGGGAAATTCAGACGTGTTATGATGTTACATATGTAATGGCAATATCACGGTAATATTATTATTACCGTGGCAATACGCTCGCCACTAGGGTTGCCAACCCTACTATACATATAATATAGTATCCTACTATTTTAAGGGATCAAATACTATATTTCTAAAAAATATTTAAAGTAGGCGAAACTACTATATTTTGCGTAAAGCGGAACGCAGCCTTAACTAAAGCCCGCCCTGGGGGTCTACCGCGACATATTACGCACGCAATCGCGACGATAGTACATATTTTAACCACATACTATATTCTTTTTCATTTTTTTGCCATCTACTATATTTTTTAAGATAATAACTTCAAAAATGCTATATTTGATAGAAAAAAAGTTGGTAACCCTACTCGCCACCTATTACTTACCAGCGAACTGTGGAATCATCTACATAATTAAGAGATCTTTTACTTTGCAAACTGCACATCCAAAACGATGTTGAACAACTATTTCCTAAAGATCCACTGCACGTAAGTAGATATCTCGTTTACATTTCGTCAACTTTTACTATGATATGGCGCAGTTGACATTATTGATTAATTATGATTTTCCTTCCATTTTTATGACTTTGGCGCACTCTACTTACTCTAAAGCCTTCGAAAAAAACAGACTGTCATGTTATGATTTTCTTTTTAAATTTTCGAGCTTATTGCCAAATGTAGTGGGTTTATTTGGGTAAAGTTCAAGAGAAATGTTTTATTGACTATTGGTAACTTTCATTATGTAAATTCATTTTGGGATTTTTTCACCTATCAAGAATTTATTTCGCGGTAGATCCTACTTGGTCATTAACTTATTAGTTGAAACGGCTTTAGAAAGCTCAATAAATCGTTTCACTAATTAATTAAACTGATCTCTATTATTATGTCTACATAGATGGTGCTGTATGTAGAGTTGTAGACTTGTGAGTGGGTATACCTACTTTATGCATAAGGTGATAAGGCAGGTACTACCTCTGCTTGCTTAGAGCCAGAAATTACAAAAATGTTTAGACCTACCTAAACATTAGAGACTTTTACACTTACCTAATTATAAAGATTACTAAACAGTCATTTTGAATTTAAGAGTTAGACCGGGGTAGATTTGGAACATTAAAGCGAATTACCTACTTATATCAACCAAATATAAATGTAATATCCTAGCGAAGTATTTAATTTTCAGCACGGACACCAGCGGACCACATTTTAGGTACTGTAATATTTCGCTGTCATTCAGGGATACCTACACAAAATGTATGTAGGTAGGTACTAACATGCTTTTTTATAACATGGTTGTAGGTAATAAATAAAATGTATTCGAGTTTGGCTAGGCAGACCCCGGGGTGTTGCTTGCACCGGAATTCAACGAATATAGCTATACACCTTCTGATGACATTATCTGTTGAAAACCAGCGTATTGTTTGTGAATTGTAGTGTGGACCAGCATGAAATCCTAATTGGTCTGTTTCTAAACTGTTTATTTAGACGAGGTACACAAAAATCTACTATTATTGAGGTCGCTAATTAAGTAGGTATTTAATTAAACGATTCATTGGTATAGCGGAAGCTGGTTTCAGTTAGGGAAGTGGGTTTCAAAGAAAATATTTTCAATCGCGAATTATCTGGTAGTTTAATAAAATAAAAGCAAAGTGGTCATTTACGGGGTTAAGTTTGAGTCCGAATGTGTTGTTTGTTTCGAAATTTGCTGCTGATTTTCAGATAAAGGATCATCCAACCAAATGCAAAACACTTATTAAACGACGTATTCATACGTTTTTATTTTATTCTCGTGGTAGGTATAATACTTTTAAAATTTTCTTGTTGGCTCAAAATTTACGTTAATTACTTTTCCTTAAAGTATTTTTCAAAGAGCTTTTCTTTGAAGAGGCTGCTCAGAAACCAAAATTAGCTGCGCGCCGCACACTCGCGCACAGTTTACGATCGCTTCCAGTAAACAAACGCTACTGTTTCGTGTTTACAGAGAAAGTTTTGTTACAAAAGGGACACCATGTTGTAGTAGGAGACAGGACAAAGTGCATTATTCAATTATAATCTTATTTTAAGGGTAATTACGTTGCACTGTTACGTAGGCTGGTTATTCTGTGCTATTCTATTGTACAAACTTGAGCAGTCCTGAAAATAACCTACTCGTAATCTGCTCTTTCTTACATTAATGAAACGTTAGATTCTGTAGCAAGTCATAATGTCGCTGATACTCCAATACCACGTAACTAACACTTTGCTATAAGGCCTAACTTTGTACATACATGCCTTTTTCCCATAGGGGTAGGCAGAAACTAAAGAACGCCACTTGCTACGACTCTTGCATACTTCTTTCGCTTCGACCACATTCATACATCTTGTCATACATACCTACACGCCGGTTGCGAGTACTTTGTATTAAATATAATATTGCATATTGGGCCTTACAGCGTACATTACTTACGCGGTAGGGGAGTATCACCGTTGATAAACCAAATATTAAGATGTTGCTTGAATGATTATCCTGGGTTTGATTCTCTGGGCGAGCAGAGTGTAATTGGGTTTTGCTTTGAGATTCAGCAGAGCAGCTCGATTAGAATTGTACCCGGTTAATGATAATACGCTAACCATAGGCACTGATGAACTGTAAGTGAACATTAGTAGGTACGCATCTGCGTAGCCCTTAGGGGAATATAGGCGTGATGGTATCATCGTAAGGTATGTGTTTAATAATAAAAAAAATGTTTTTTTTTATTCAGACCGCGATAAGGCCGGCCATTGGTATACGGCAAGGTATATGAATAAATAGATTAAATATCTATAAGATTATTAATATTCGATAGAAAAATAACTAGAAAACAGTAAGGCGGTCTGCCATATCAACTTGCGTTATATTAAATAATTGGGGGTAGGTACATTAAAAAATAATTTCCATTAAAGGGCTATTTATTCATATGGGAATATTTAAATGTTCATCCAGCGTACTCTGGGCATACATTCCGTTACCACTGTAACCCGTGCCCTGATATACCTACCTACACATAATTATAAGTAGTAAAAGTAGATACAATGCATTTTTTCATATAGGACTCTCTTATGCTGTAAGTAATCCGTGTCTTAACTTTCGAACACCACGTAGTGTCAGTACAAAGCCGTTTTTCTGGCGGTGCATCCGGCGCTGGAGTGGCCGCTGACAGACAAATGCTTGCAGGAAGACCGCGTCGTTAGCGCTGTCGTCGCCTGCGCACTGTAAACTTAAATAAAACCACTACTCAGTTAGCTCGCTCATGATTTTTCACTGGATAGTAGATGTACTTTATTCTGAGATATTTTAGATTTTGGTAGGTACGCTTTGGTTGTTTGAAGTCTGTACTGATTTTTAGGATAAGTTTTTTCGTATTTAAATACATTGGCCTACATAGGTATCTACTAGGTACATTTTGTGAAATTTATGTAAAGATTATATTGTCATGTTATATCTGTGTAACAAATTATGTGAATATTTATAGTGAATTAGTAGCTGTGAATAGTGAATTAGTAACGGAAATCGTGTCACATTATGATATTTGATTACTGGTACGAATACCTTACCCATAAGTTCAGAGTGCTGTGAAATACCTATTTATTTGTAAAACAGCTCCAGAATATAAAATAATTAGTGTCCAAGAATAAGTATCTCACTGTGATCTCAACGACCTTAAACGTACCTATGTTAACGTACGTAGGTTCAACGCCTAGGTACAGTACATCTTGACAAATGACCCGTTGCCACACCACACATTAATTCTTTGCATTCAATACCTAAATAGACTGGTACATTAAACAATCTATTAACTGGTGATTTGTTTTATTTTTTAACCGAACTGTTTTGTGGCATGGCATGCGTGGGATGATCTTTGTGCACGGCGAAACTCCACCTATTATAACCCTGTTTCACTTACACTCCTCGTCATATCGCACGATAGACTGAGAGAGCCGTATGTAAGTCACGCCTACGGTTTCAAAAAGCTTTCCTCTTGCATGAAAACAAGAGACTATCTTATGATACAGATTACACTTATAAAAAAATATGAATTATTATGTTGTTATGTTCCGTTCGGATATCAATAGACAGGATTGTTTCGAATAAAAAATTATGTGATAATAAATATAAATTAGGTCTGTAAAATATTTTTATAACATTCGACAGTTACATGATTCTTTTTTTATTAAACGGCCCGTGTTGTAGATGTATCTTAACTGCTTATATTAAATTGTAGGTCAATATTTCTTTTCATTTAAAATTGAGTCTGATTTTTCATCGAAATATTTCATGTAAGTGTCGACCAAAAGTGTCTTATTATTTATGCAATATTTACTTAGTGTCTTTTAAAAAAATGACTACAACTTTATAAGTGCGATTAAAATAAAATTGAATAATAAAAACGTAGTACAACCAATTCAAAATGAATCGGAAGAGAAATCTATCTTTCTATTGTAGGTAACTAGGTATAAATAGTAAATAAAGCAAATGTTAATTTATATTTTGGTAGTCGGTACGAGAACCCACTGATTACTCTAATTTTACCTAGTTTAAAAGTCAGAGACAATTCTATCTCTATCACCTGTATGCCATTGTTTTACATTTTTAGCCATCTAAGAAAACATATGTAAATTGACTAAACGGTAAAATTCATATCGCCACAGTGGCCTAAAAATTAGTTCCATTTTCTGTTACAAAATATATTTATTTTCTAATGTTACAATTATTTGAAATCAGGGTTTCTGTTTTTTCCTTACTACTGAAAACAATTGTTTAATTAGTTAGGCCACTCTGGCTCTCGTGGCCTATATTTCTATATTCTCGTTTCTATAATGTAGATATAATTATATTTAAATAAATCTTACGTTTAGGATAATTATAGGAATATTCAGAAGTAATTCTCTTAGGTGTATTCAAAGATCTACAGACACAATGACAGATAAACTGACTGACAAAGAATCCAAAAAACAATAGAAATGTATTTATTTACTTCGCCTCAGATCACAAACTTTTTTGAAAAATGCGTTATTGGTAGGTTATAATAACATTACATTGATTTGATAAAGATACCATGAATATGCGACATATTATATTATATATTATTATATTGGGACCCAGAACAAAATTCTTTATTAATTGTAATATTACAAATCACTTAAAAGCGTTATAATTTGCACCCTATATTTTAACCCCTACACAATAAATATTATTGTAAAATTTCAACTAAATTTGCGCAGCAGTATTAGCGTTAAGTTTCAAAATAGGTTTATACTGAAATACAAAGATAAAAAAATGGCACGAATACAATTAATTAACAGATTGTAGGGAGTAAAATAATAGTACGTTTGTTAACAACAACGAAATAATACAACACACATATGAACTTAAATTATTATAGATTTCTCCCACCCTGACCTTTGCCTTTTTGCTCGGCTGCTTAGGGTCGCAGGGTGATGTTAATACTCTATAACCTTCTTCAAGAATTGGTATGGAAAAAGATTTTTTCTATTCCGACTGGTAATTTGAGTGATTAGCGTGTTCAAACAAACAATAAAAAAAACTCTTAAGCTTTATTGTATTAGTACAGATATTAGACAATTTTAAACGTTATGTAATTTCATAAAAGTTGTCAATTTTTAAACTTTCCAATAAAACGGCTACGGAGTTTCGTAGCCGCGTAGCTAGGGCTCGTAGCAACAAAATTAGCTTACATAGTTTTGCGACGGGAATGTTTAATTTTGTGATCAAGCATACTAGAGATTCAGCATAAAGTCTGTATTCCCCGAAGGGTTAGGCAGAGATGTTCCAAATATACACCCACAGTTTGTCAGTGTATTTGTCAAGAATATCACATGTAGGAATATCACTTGCACGTTATTGTCTGTCGATTCTGAAACTATAAAAAAATTGACCAAATTATCGGTCTTAGAAAAAAGGTGACCGTTTCAGATTACACAAAAAAGTAGCCTAGTGACATGACCATTGAACTGCTAAGTCGTAGGTCTCGAGTTCGAATCTGAGGCACGCACCTCTGATATTTCGGAAACCTGCATGCCTTCGGCGGCGTCTACCAACCCGCAGTAGGCCAGCGAATAATACAAAAGTGAACTTTCTTTTATGCCTTTGAACTTTGAACTTTCTTTTATACTTTCTTTTCTTTGTTGTTGTTTCATGTAAGTATCCAATTTATAATTATTATTGTATTGAACATCATTGTACAAAACATATATAATAATTTAAAATAGTAACCATGGAGTTTCTTCTCCATAGGAAACGACTAATTTGGAACCGCGCATCTAGACTCGACATTTCATAAGTGCCTGTATATCGTTTATATGAAAATAAAACTAATATATTTTGATTTTGATTGAGTGGACTAACCCTTCTCATTCTGAGAGGAGACCCGTTCCCAGCAGTAGGACAGTAAATGTGCTGATAATTAACTGTGCTGAAATTATGTGCACATATTATACTCAGGTAGACTAATATATAAAAATGTTTACACAAAGAATACCTACCTGTGAATCAGTAGCTGCACTGAAGACTTGTTTACTTCATGAATTGATCAACGAGCTCACTTCTCAGTACGATAAACAGAATTCACGCTTATGTGCTGAGTGATCGGCTGTTGGAAGAGCAACCCGCGAATGCATTGATATTTGTGTAAACTATAATCGTTAGTAATGTACTATACTAAGTTTTTTGTTATGTACGGACGTTAGTACAGTTATTCTTGCAATTTTTTAACATATATAACATACCATCACGCCTGTTCTGCCCAAAGTGTTAAGCAGAGGTATACTAATTGTATACCCACAGTTCGTCGGTATGTTTAGGTTCCATGTGATAGGGGCGAGCCTATTGCCATTAACTGGACACAAATCCAAACTCCAAGCAACTACTGAGATTTCATAGAAAAACCTATAACACGGTTCGACCTGGGAATCGAAAACAGGACCTCTAGCGTAGCAGTCGCGTTTAGGACCACAAAACTAACTAACTAACGAGGCAGTTAATGCAATAGTGCAATTTTTTAAGTTGTTATTATCCAGATATGTGATGACCAATTGTTTAAGTTTATAATTTAAGAGTTTGTTGTAATTACCACAGTATCTAAAGGTTATGTGAAGCTTGACTTTCCTGTAAAGATTGTGGTACATAAGTGGCGAACATCAATAACATGAATAATTTCAGATTCAGGCAAATGATGGCTTATCTTGGACTCTGACAGGTCGCACAGGAATTGCAAACCATCATAGAAAGCTCAACCTTTCTGGATATTATATGGATAAGAGCTTTGAACTCATTATGATGGAAAAAGTTATTGAAAGTGAAAAGTTGACTGTGGGATGAAAGAAGAAACAAAGAAAGAAAAATATTCTGGCAGTCGCAATACAAAGCAAATACCAAACAAAACAAAACGATAGATTATAACCTAATTAGGTACGCTACGTACCTAATAGGAAGATAGGAAGAATATGAAGAAGGATAGAATAGGAAGTAACTTGGTTGCGAAACATCAGAGAATGGATGGACTAAGATTGCGAGTGCTACATTATTATTCCATAACGCAAGAAACCAAACAAGAGAGGTAGGGCATACAAATTGGAGCTGTCTGACTGGAGAAGTACCTCCGTCTTGCAGAAAATCAAAGTGAAATAACACTGCTTTAAGCTGTGTTGTTTCTAACGGTGAGCAAGGTTACCAGCGCTCCGCGAGGAAACGTTGAGTTGGCAGTGGGGGGACTTTGACCCTTAGATATACTGTAAACCCAACTATTCCTCTTTCGTTTTAAAGGGTCGGCAACGCGCAAGTGATACCCCTGGTGTTGTAAGCGTCTTCATAGGCTACGGTAACCGCTTACCATCAGGTGGGTCGTATGCTTGTTTGCCACCTATCGCCACTCGGCATATTGTTTTTTTTTTATACCACTAGGTAAAAAAAAAAAAACAATATGCCGAGTCTTGTTGGTGAAGCACCGCCAGAAGAAGAAGAGGTGGCGAGTGAATCTCCTAGCCGTTGCCCAGTAAGTAGTGGCGGTCGGTATCTCCGCAGTTTAGTTTCTCTGGGACCACCTAGAGAAACTAAACTGCGGAGTTCTAGTGCGGAGACTAAACTCCGGAGTACGTATCCTGAAACAGACGGTTTCTTAGGTATATAGTTTCCAACTAAAAACCATAATTGCCATGGTGGTCCTATAGTCATGGCACTCCTGACATTGGTTAGGTACAACCTATACACTTTATACCTGATTATTCTCTCGCAGTCTATTTGCGTATATCAATGCATATTCAATTATATTGTCTTAAAGAATAATAAAAAATATTTAGGTAAATATTTAGAATGTGGAACATAAGAAACAAAAAAAAGGGTCCAAGTATCTACAATATACAAGATTCCTTAGGTACCTATATTTTACATGTTTCCTGTATATATTTTAACCAATAATTATATTTTTTCGACTAAGTGAAGAAAATCTACCTATTAATTTAATCTTGTCTGCAAAATTAATGTTGTGTGCTCTGAGTAAACAGACTAAAATATGGCCAATATGCAACGGTACAGTGTTGTCTTGAATTTATATATAACTTAGACTCAACAAAGAGCACCTCTGGGAAATTTCACGTACTGAGTGGGCGACTTGAATAGGTACATAACTTTAGAGTTAAATCAAAACGTACATCGTCGATAACATTCGTCTGCGCACTGCGTACAACACAGGTAAAGTCGAACTAACAAACACTGCAGTACATAATTCAGATGAAAATAAATAAAGCGGCCGAACTGCTGTGGGAATAAAAGCTCTCGCGATTGGGCGGTGGGCGGGCCAGGGCGGGCTCGACTCTGCCGACGTACGCCGACGACAGAAGCGTTCTCCTCGCGCCACCGTCTGCGCGCGCGCCGCATAACTTGATTAACGCACAGAAAACTGATTTATTGTGTCGCGTTGAAAAAATAATCGGCCGCCGGTGAAGAAATGTGATGGAGGGACAGGAGTGGCGGGGCGAGTGGCAGCAGCCGCGCCAACTCGATGGTCAGTGAGTGATCCTAGTGATGCCTCTCATCAGCATGTCTTTTGTGCCGATTGATGGAGACCAAATAAGAGAAGTCCTCTCTGTTGTACCGTTAAATTACTATTGTTTTGTTTAAGTCCTGGCTGACAGAGATAGGTTAAAGTTCAGCAGTTACAGTGAAGGATATGTTGTATAAATACAAAAAAAAAACACCCATTCTCTTCCCTAACTCTACATTAAAAAGGTTCTAAAGTCACCAAAAAAAACTCAAATCATGCTGAATTCAATGTTTCGTGTAAAATTGCTATTATTCAGTGTTGTGTAATTGTGAAGTTCCTTTTCAGACATCAGTGTTATGGTAAACCAAGTAGGTACATACATTTTTTGTCTAACCGAAAAACTTAAAGACTCTTGACCCTGGACCCTCCAAGTCGAAGGCACAAAAGATTTGCTCAAAGTTTTCTTAATGACTTGCATATTATAATATTAAGCTACCTACGGTGGAGAGATGATGCATGAATTTCAATTGATTTTGCATGTCTTCGATATTTTCAGAATAAGAAAGAACGTACAGCCAAGTTTAAGCAAATCATATTCACTTTTACAGTTACGATTGTATTACATTTGCTGGGCTTGTGTTAATTTTATGGTTTTTATGGTTTAAATTGGCCGCTTTCGATATTTGCATTTTTAGCCTATTAGGTAGGTCTTAATTACTTTGATAAAAAAATACATAAAACAATAAAAATCTTTGTAACAAAAAATCCCATAAAGTTCCCACGAAAAGTCCTAACATGGTGAAGTGAACAGAAAACGATACAAAATATTATATTTTGGTACAGGATTGTATGAAAAAAGATTTGGCAAATCGGTATAAAATATAACCAGAATTAATATTAGAAAAACTAAAAACTGATTCATAAGCGTTGGTCAGGAAAATAATTGCTGGTACCAATAGTTTCAGACTTCAGAACATTATACCCACCCGCTTAAAAACAAACTCCAGTATTATAAGACCATACCTACAATAATGGTGTTCAACGATTCACGGTCCTCGGTATGTGTGACTCAGATTCTTCGCGTTCCCATCGCTCTTCTTTGATAGTGTTCATTCATCTATCCGTCATCAGAGCGGCTGCGATCGTATGCGACGCCCGCGCCGACGATTGACGCCCAACCATGTCGCACCAGCTTTCAGATCTTTTAGCTTCATCTTTTTGTCTCGCGAACATTTTGTAATACTCCGGATAATGTTCGGCTGATTTCAAACCAGTCGCAACATCAAAAGTTTATCTTCAAAGATGATGAACGACGCGATGAGTGAGGTCTGTTACTAAAATATAGTAAAGTAGTAAATTTTTTGGCAGTACAGTTTTTCTATACAAAAATAAGTTATTACATAAATATCGATGGTTATTACTGTTGATTTTTCGTAATCTTTGTGTTGGTAATGGATCATGTTGCTGAAAATATTAAATTGTTTAATAAATTAAACAAACGTTCCCACGTCTAATTGGTTGGATTTTTTCTACTAACTACCTAAAAGCTAAAACATAGCGTGGACTGAGTTTACGCCTCCAACAGTAGGTACCCCTCTACCTTTTACCTTCAAGGAGAAAAGGCGTGAGGATGATTTTTTTCCACTATGTCTACCTAAGAAGCAAATTGAAATTATAGTTGCCTAAGTAATCCATACTTACTCTACACGCACTTTTACCGCACTACATAAAAAATATTTTATTAAAGCGTATGAATATTCTTAAAACAATAACACGAGAGGAGCATGGTACAAAACATGTCAATGTGGATTGATGACCCAACAGGGGTGGGCAACATTTTTTGTGGTAATTAACCAAACCGACCGGCGCGGCGGACGTGAAAAAACTTCAATGCTACATGAACACTTCCAATTCGTCCATTTTGTTATTTTAAAGCTTACTAATTACTGCGAGTTTGTTTTTATAGTCACAAGCGTTTTTTGTTCGGTTCAAAGGTTAGATATTGCTTCAATTTTTAAAAACTTTCATATTATTTAAATGAAATACATACTTATTAATTACGTAATCACAAACTGTACCTACACATTTATTTTTTCTTAAATTAGAAAAATGCGGATTTGTTTGATTATGACTTGAGTCTTGAGGATTGAGATCTAAGTATACCTACCTAAAATGAACATAATTTTTGTAGTCACCTGATACAGATTGCGGCCAGTTCACATAAAATTCTCATCAACTGCGGATGCTGTAGCGCGCGTGTTTCCTAATGAGTGCGAGGAATAAGAGTGTTTCTTCTAAAAATCCTATTATTAGACCGGTAAAAAACTAAAAACATGCCAGCCAGTAAAGTACGAGAAGAAAAAGAACGCAGAATATTATAAGGAGTACCTAGTTACCTGAAAAAGAAGTGCTAAGGACTTATATATAACCTCTTTAGTGAGATATAAACGAATGGATCTAGATTCCGAGATTAGTATTTTTTTTTTAATCAAGAACAAGGCAGCACACATCTTTTAGTCCTCCTATACCAAAAATGGAATTTGTAGTCCATAGACTATAAGTTCCATTTTTGGTATAGGAAGCATCTAAAGCATCGGAAAATTTAAGAGTTATGGCTGTAATAGTAATAAAATAAAAATTGTAGTTTTTACATTTTGTGAAGATTTTAGATATGTATAGGATACCTTTGGTCTAGCTGGTATAAGGAGAAAATGATCTGTTCGAAGAAATATGGGTTAAAATCAAATTAGTGGATAATACTCAAAAGTGGGAAACAAACTATAGTTTAACTTTTAAGAATTTTACATATACCAAAAATGCTTGCAAGAACGCGAAGAAAGGCCTCTGAACCATAGTTCAGAGGGCTTTCTTCGCGTTCGATTAAGTTAGATTGTTTTTGTATGATCTTCCCGCTGAGGTTTACCCGATGACTACAGCAAGTTGTTTTTAAAACAGGACTGCAGAAAATTGTTACAACTTCTAGACGGTGCGCGAAATATCGTGCAAATTGTGGTACATTGACGTCGATAATCGATCATTTACACGATAAGCAACCGCGTCCGCAACTCGCACGATATTTCTCGTTTCGTCTAAATAAAGCTTTGAGTGCTAATGATACCACTGGTGCCTATTTTCAATTAAAATTACTTGCTTCCTATCGGTATCTTGGTGAATATGATGATGACGCTCGTGGCTCTGACGATAGGGCAAAGAATGCAAGAGTGGCGGCAGTAGGCAATCCACGAGGATTTTCCGCTCTTTATGGAGGTAGATTCAATTTCTTCCATCCATTCAAATAAATTACTAACATATTTTTATTTAATAGCTCTTGTAACGATTTTAAATAAACTGGAAACATATTTATGGCCTCAAATTTAAAGGCTCAAGATACGCGTACTCAAGAGCCTCAATACTCAAGAGGGACATTAATCTTGCTGAACACTGTTCTAACTGCCAAATATTTTACCGAGTTTAGTGAAAATGATAGGTTTAATAATGTAGGGTTGGCAGAAAAAGATAAATTATTATTAGTATAAGTAAAGGCGAGAGCAAAAGTCGCTAGCAAGTAACCCAACCTCAGTATTCAAGAGCATTATAAATATCGTTTGAACAATGTTTTTTCTATTATCCAAGGTTCCAACGCGCTCCACTGAACTGTGTCACACGTGGTCACGATGATAAATGTATTGTGATTATTATGGCAAAAACTAAACGTAAACCAAAAATTAAGTGCTTCCAGGATTAATGTAGCAGTGGGTTATCAATAATTTACATCCGTATTGCAACTAGGCTGCTTGGTGATATAAAACAATTTATGTTTTGTTGATAATTTTCCAAACTTCGTAGTGCAAATTTGTTCGATATTACTTACCTTTCATAAAAGAGTTTGTTTTAGAAAATACTAATTAGAGACTCGGATATAAGACAGAGATCAAAACAGTTTTACTGATAACACACAATGTGCTTTTAGAGACCCGCTCGAATTATGAAAACAAATGAGCAATATTGCTAGGGTAAATTACGCAGCCATTATGGTAAGGAAAGTAGCTCTAATGATCACATATAAAAGTTGCCTGTTTCTAAAATAATACGTAGAGAACCCTAATAGGCACTACAAAACGGTACAATTTTTACAAGGGTGGAAAAAGTGAATAACTGTCTCAACGCCAACACGTGGCTGTTATCTTATCTTTGAATTTTGTTTTACAACCCTTATGTCGTTACCTATCTCGTAAACTTGACGTTTTACTAGCTCTTGTGCAATTTGTCGTCCAAAATAGATTTTACACATTTCATATTTGTGTTGGGAACAAAATTTTTTTGTAGTTACTTTGTGCTAAAGCGTTTTATGGGTTGTAAAATTTAAAAAAAATGTTAGTTTTCTTGTTCCTGTTAGATTGTAAAATGAAGTTATTCCTTTAGTTATTTATTGATGTGCGAATCAATAAGTTAATTCAACTTAAAATGTATTCAACAAATTCAAAAACAAAGGTGTAAAAGCGTTCAAAAACAACTCGATCGGACCACCAACAGTAGTATCAATCAGTAATCCACCGTTGACATGCCCTTTCAAATTCTCACGGCTCACAAACAAACCATCTATTTTGAGTGCTTGAAAAAAAATATGAAACAAAAAATATACAGGATTACGAGAGCTTGTAATGAAAACAAACAATTGGGGCATAATTCATGATACGACGGACGGTGGCGTCCGCAGCTGGGTGGATATTCTCGAGACGTGGAATAAAGTTGCGAGATGATTGAAATATTAATGAAAATAAAATTGACATGTGGAATATTGTAACGAAATGTTAAACTTTGATGGTGATATATCGATCAGATTATAATTAATTAGGTCAATCAATGTTTATTTATAAAGATCACATTCTATACGTATAGTGCATTCTTTACATTATATAATTTTTAATTGAGGAGCCTCTTTTAATCATATTGAAATACATCATGATACGTAAATGTAACTTAAGCTGGCTGCGCATCAAAATTTAATTCGGGCAAAGTATTGACCAAATGGAAATTATACAATATTAATTGACATAGGTACCCAAGCTTTGCGTACAGTTCCCTGTCTCTCGACAGATTTAGATTTGACTCTGTGAGAACTTATTCCTTTTTTAGGATTTCATAAATTTTACTACGACTACGGCTGTTTAATACATTATATTGAACTGTTAAATCAATTGGAGTCAAGCAAGAGTAGTCACAGAAGAGGCAGCTCGTTTGTTAAAAGAAGTCAAGTACTGGGATGAAGCAAGATAGCATTGCGGCAAATGTATAAGCTAGAATTATAGAACTAAACAAATACAGAATGATTTGATGTTACCAAAGATTTGTGCAAATGCATAAAGTTTCTTGTTGATTTAGCATTGACCAAATAATCTTTTTAAGCAAAGTATGAGAATTACTTAATATCGTGACCTCATGCACAGTAATGAGTGTGGCACTTAAAGTAGGTGAAGTACTTCCGAAGTATTCAAGAAATTTGTTTGACGACGATGTCACATTAAGATAAATGTCGTCATTATAAAAATATCAACTATAGTCAAAGTATTTGAAACTTATTTATTATTATATGGCTGTGAATGACCTAAACAAATTGAAAGTGATTGTATTTTGTTTAAAAATATGAATAGAATGCCTTAAAGTAATCGTTCCATTAATAATGCCCACGTTTGTTAGTAGATATTTATCTGTAACGTGTTTCATATCCAATCCCATATTGAATAATTAGAATTATCCATAAATTATAAAGGAAATTACGTGTCTATTCATAATTTCTCATAAATTTGTTTGTTTTTACAATCAATAATAAAAACAGTGAGAAGAAATTTATTAATTTATGTTTGTTTTGTTGGAATTCATAGGAAACATGATTTTTTTTTTTTTTTTTTTTATTCACGATAGGCCTACGCTTGATCACTAGTTCGCCTGATGTTAAGCGACACTGCGATCTACGGTGGAGCGCGCTGGCCTAGAAGAAACCGATTCACTCGAGATTTAAAAACACACAGATTATAGTTATTAGGGAAGACCCACTCAGGAAGCTCATTCCACATTTCAGCGGTACGCATGATGAAACTTGATTTAAAGCGTTTCGTTCGGGCTTTTGGGATGTCCACCATGAATCGATGACGCTTTTTCGTGCTTCTGGTCGTCCGATAGTAGAAAGGGCAAGGGGGTATAAGATCATGGAGATCTGATGCACACTCTCCGAAATGCATCCGATAAAAAACTGACAAGCTAGCGACTTTGCGGCGATGTTCCAGACTCTGGAGTTTAGCTCGGACGAGCGAGTCGTTGCCAATGAGCTTCTTGGCGCGCTTCTCAACGGATTCCAACGCCTCAAGCTGGTACTTAGCCGAACCATCCCAAAGGTGCGAACAGTACTCCATGCACGACCGAACTTGTGCTTGGTACAATATAAGCAATTGTTCCGGCGTGAAGTAACGACGCACCTTTGAGAGGATACCCAGCTTTCTGGCAGCTACCTGAGCCTTGGACTCAATATAGGAGCCGAAGTTGAGGGTTGACGTCAGAGTAACGCCCAAGAGCTCAAGCCGATCAGTTACTTGAATAGATACATCTCGGAAAGTAGGAGCCAGTAGGAATGGGCTCTTTTTGGCGGAAAACAGACACGCCTGGGTCTTTGCAGCATTAAATTTGACCAGATTGGCATCGCCCCATTCGGAGACTGCCTGAAGGGACAAATTCATGCGATCGACCATGGCCTCTCTTAGATACTTGATTTCCGGTCCACCACTCCGCGCATTGGATGAGTAGCTCTCTACAACGGTGCTGTCATCTGCGTACCCAAAGATACCGGGCTTCAACAGATCATCTATGTGAAGCAGGAAGAGTGTCGCAGAGAGCACTGACCCCTGGGGAACACCGGCATTAATATCCATTCGATCGGACGAGCAGCCATCAATGACGACTCGTATCGATCGATTCCTCAGGAAGTCTGATATCCAAGCTACGAGTTTGGTAGACAAGCCATACCATGAAAGCTTGCTAATAAGGATTAAAATCACAAAGGAATTGTGTTATAATGTATGGTGGCGCTGAAATCGCGTTCGTCTTCGGTACAGCGCGATATAGCATCGTAAGTAAAATAAACAGTAGCTCCGTCCTTTGTTTGTTTTCGTAATATTTTAATTTTGAACGCGTTTGTTATAAGCACCGCGTCTTCAAGCTTTGAAGTATCACTATCTATAAGCGATGTTTGTTTGATTTAAATAATAGTATCATTTGATTTTAATGTACGGTTCAATATTGGTGTTGATTTTTATACTCAAAATATTGTTTTTATTATAATTGTGGTATTTTATGGGACTTCTTCTGTTTATTCACCTGTTTTTGCTTTGTGAATTCCAAAAAAATCTTTTGGATTTCCAGTTATATTCTAAAGTAATAATATTTTTCTGCAAAATAAAACAATTACTTAGATCTAATATTGTTTTATAGATAAGTATAGATTTTGAAAATTAGAATGAATCGCTTCCTAGTATGTATGCATTCTTATTTTTAAAATCTTCTACAGCTTCCCGATAACGGTGAAATACTTCATAATATGGTGGTCAGTTATAGTTTTTGGATTTCCTAAACGTAAATCCTTCGTTAATGATTCACGACTCACGACTGACTTTCATGAAGTAATGATAATAATTAAACGTGATTGCTATAAATTAAAAACAAGGCGCCACAAAGTAATCAATATTAACGTGACCTGACAAAATCTTACATTAAATAAATAATATAAATAAATAATAAGGACTCCTCTGCTCGTACAGTCGACTTCATCATAATGTGTTGTGATTTGGTTTAATTTGCCAAGTAGGTTTTAGATCATAAAGGTGTTATAAAATTAATTAGATTTCGTTCACTGTATTCCCTTTCCCAGCATAGAAAAAAAACTAAAAGTACCTAAGTATATTATATTGATAATTAACAAAAGGAATGCATTCTCAATCACTACTCATTATTCCCGTAGATACAAATCACCAATCTCCGTAGTAATCCGAGTTATGCGACACTGCATGCCTCGTATTTCGAGCTGCTTCTCATATTGCCGTGCCGATGCCGTGTCGTTCCTGTATTGTGCCCGTGGCGCTGTTCTGAATAAATTAGCCCAATTAGTTCCGATGTCGAAACGGTACGGTGCAACGTGCGCGCAACTTGTTCCTTTTTCAAAAAGATAGGGTTGCTGCTTGCATAACTGCGGTTATTTATTGATTGACATTTTTCATACTGTGACGCGTAATTTACTTGACGTTGGAATTTATTTCGTTTCAAGTACTGACACACTTGTAACTTTCCTTCATGTTGTGATAATCTATGGGAACTTGTAATTTGTAAGCATTTTTCTATTTAACTTAGCACTGAATGCTTATTTCAATAGTAAATAGTTGTAAATTGTAGGATATCTTAACTTGCATTATTAGGTATTAAAAATTAAACAATGCCAATTAATCATGAAATCGTTCTCAAAGAGGAATGTGTCTTCATTAGTTTTAACGATACTTTAAACAAACTATTTTCCCCACAAACTCACAACACCCTTTTCTAAAGACAACAATCAAAATTGCATCCTTTACTTTACAGTTCAAGTCTTAATTTCGCTTAACAGAATGTGAAAGTTATTCAAACAATCGTGTGTGGTAACCATCATTGTCCTGAAGGTTTGATTTACGCGTCGGTCAGGTCTTCACTTCCCGCCCAGCGTCATAATTTTATTCTGTGGCATCACATCAATTACATTAGGCATTGTTTGACGGCTCTTTCATATATTTTGCTTGTAAAGTATGAGCTTTATTGTAAGTGATCGTTTAGCTAATATGTGTATTGTTTGAACCATTCTGGTGTTTTGATTGGAGTGGTATGCGAATATAGCCAGACTTTGTTCACAGCAAAAATATATTTAAGTCTAAATTAAAAGTAACTTATACTTTAACTTACGTAGTAATTTTCTCGAACCGATGTATCAAGGGACTATTGAAAATGTTAAATAGATTCATTGATTTGTTTTATTTTTGCCCATGGCCCATCTTAGATAGCTGCCTCCAGGGTATCCCCCGCCTTTTTTTCTTGCTGCTCTGCTCGTATTGGTCTTAGCGTGATGTTATATAGTCTATAACTTTTCCCAATAAATTGATTATTCAACAATATTTTTTCAATTCGAACCAGTTGTTTCTGAGATTAGCGCGTTCAAACACAAAAACAAACTCTTCAGCCTTATAATATTAAGTTTAGATTTTCATCAACATGATGCATCTTAAACACCCTTGATAATCAGTCATCATCATCAACTCATATACTGTCCCACTGCTGTGCACGGGTCTCCTCTCAGGATGAGCTATAGTCCACCACGCTGGCCGTTAGTGTGGGTTGGCAGACTTCACACGCCTGCGAGAAAATCTAATGCAGGTTTCCTCACGATGTTTTCCTTCACCGTTGAAGCGAGTGATAATTAATTATTAATACGCATATGATTTTAAAAAGTCAGATGTGCGTGCCTTGAATTCGAACTCGAAACCTTTGACTTGCCAGTCCAATAGTCGTACTACTAAACTATCACTGCTTTTATGCAATAATCAGTAGTCTGCTGATAACCAGTAGCTCACCACATTAAGTTCAAGTTAATTGGACGTTTGGCGTAGCGGGTAAGGTGTTCACCTCGCCACTACCATTGCGTTGCGTCGGTGTTGTGTGTGATGAGTCTGGTTGTACTGTATCCGTTAATCATATGGTTCATCATCAATGACACAGGGCGTGTACGGTTAGCAACGAAAGCCGCTGAACACAACAAAATTTTGAAAACATCACAGCTCCAAAACTAGTCAAGATGTTATTTCTATTAAGGTAACCTACATATTTAATGGTCTTTTAAGCAATTATTTCGCATAACTTCACAGGTCAGTAACTTCTTACTTATTAAAAATCATATTGAAGATTGCAACATGTTTAGCTACTTTCGTTGCTGACTGTACCACAGGACGCGGTCTTTAAAAAAAGTGTACTCCAAATATGTCAAACAAAATGATTGACAAGTTTCAAATTTTTTCCCTTTTACCATTCTTGCAGCCCTTTAAAAAAAAATACTTATAGAACTTATACTTGCTTGATAAGTAATTAACTGTTTCGAAGGACATTCATTTTCTGCGGGACACATACGATTTATTTGTTTGACATTTAGTCGGATTCCACAGGAGAAATAAAAATACGAGAATAAATAACTTTGTGATCGGGTTTCTGAACTTTTTTCTTTTCGTTTGGAATTTACAGACCGTTTTGTAATTAGAGTTGTATTCGGAGTAGAAATAAGTACCTTTACGGAGATTGATATTTATACAGAAACAGGTTTTTTCTATATTTTTATTCATAACAAAGGACTTCTTGAGACAAATAGTAGTCTATTCTTTTCCAATTGTACCATTTTTTTTTCTATTTTATCTATCTTTATATCAAAATTCATCAACTTGTTACATTCGTTGGTATAGTATGGAAAAGAAACACAATTCTTGCTATTGGAATTGTAGAATCAAAAACAAGTCATCGCCATCGCAACATCGTAACAAGTCCACATTAAAACAGTTGGCAAAAACGTCCCGAATGTGGATAGGCTAAAGGTTTAGCCACTTAAGGAACTCACAATAAACCTTTACTAAATCATGTCATGACACCTTAAATATTTCCACTCTAAGACCTCGATGTACCATAGGTATTCTTGGAAATAAATGAATTATTATTATTAATAATATATCGACGATATTAGAGATAACTCTACAGCTGAGAGACCCCCAAAGAGCTTTTAGTTTTTGTATAATTAACGTTGGCAAACGAGAAGACCTGCAACCGAAATCATAATACTATAATGTATATTATGATATTTTGAGAGATGCAACATACATCATTAAGCGGACAAACCTGAGGAGTTATTGATGTGTTATCGGTCTTTAAGAGCCTTGCATACGCGTTGCTTGAAGGGCCCCTGTCTAAAAATATTCGCTGCCATCTTTTTTATCTTAAGGGGTATACCTACCCCTATATTACTATATGATTAGCTGATCTTCGATAGCTCTTATCTATGCATTTTCAGCTCTGGTAGTGTCATAAAAATATAAACTGTGCACATTAAATTCAGTTCAATTCTGTGAAGAGAATGAAATGTTTTCTATGCCACCTTAAAAGATAATATTTTCTATTGTCATTCTAAATTTGAGTAACCAATGACATTACGAACCAAATATGTCAAAGATCCGTAGAATAGAGTTTTTACCGCCATTTTCAATTTATCCAATATCTTATTAGTGAAATAACACAGTTTTGAGCTGTGTTGTGTTCCTAACGGTGAGCAAGGTTGCCAGTGCTCCGCGAGGAAACGTTATGTTGATATGAGATACCCCTGGTGTATCAAGTGTCTATAGGCTACGGTAACCGCTTACCATCAGGTGGACCGTATGCGTTTCTGCCACCATAGAGGATTAAAAAAAAAACGATGGGATTTGGACATATTTTGTATGGAGCTTATGTCAAATTCCTACCTGTAGTATGAAAAACAGATATGGATTGGCTATTGAAAGCGTCCGTAGGACTATCAATCACTTGCAATTTATTTTCATTAAATATTTTGGGTATCAATTAATTCTTTGTCGCGCGAGAGTGAGGTAATATTTTAAAGTGCTTAGCTAATGACGGAGTGTGGGATCAGTTAACAACTAACGAGGCTTGGGACACAAATCACCATTAGCGTCGGTGATGGACCGTGAGCGACTTACAACACACGCCACATTCAGTAACACCTCGGAAATGTCCACCTTTTCTTCAGAATTAAGGAAGAAGTACTCCTTAGAAGTAAAAATAATACTATCTTTTTGTATATTTTGGCATTTTCCATGCTAAGAATTTAAAGTTATTTTAGAAAAGGAAAAATTGGACCGCGGGCAGGATTCGAACCTGCGTCTTCTGGTTAGGTACACCAGACGCTATGACCACTGACGTCACCATAAAGACGTAAATTCAGTATGGGAAGGAAAAATTCGACATGACGGGTAGGAGTCGCGGTGGCTTAGTGGTCATAGCGTCTGGTGTACCTAACCAGAAGACGCAGGTTCGAATCCTGCCCGCGGTCCAATTTTTCCTTTTCTAAAATAACTTTAAAAATAATACTTTGAAGTAATTTACTACATATTACCAAGTACGTTGATTCGTTGTTGAATTATAATTTCTAGACAGTTGATAGACAAGGAGACTAGAAACGATGTCAATGTTGTTGCACGGAGTTTTCTCAGAGTTCTATAAGGTTATATGTTTTTCTAATTTACATTATTATAATAGAATAGAATAATGTATATTAACCATATAAAAGTGTACATATTTAATACAGGTGCTATTAGACAATTAAGATTTAGGAACATATATGTAATTATATTAACTTATGACCTCCACACTAGGTCGAGCCTGTCTCGTGGAGGCCTATGGCACTATATTAACTCCAGTTGCATAATTATGGTGCTCGGTACCGTACAGTACAATAAACATAAATTATTTATTTAAAAAGGATAATTACATTTACAAGGTTTTTTTTATATATAAAAGAGATGAAAAATTACAAAATTTAAAAAATAAAGTAATTTAACAACAACAATATTGGTTTTCTAATTTACTATAAACAATGTGAATGTTGTTACACGGAGTTTTGTCTCACAGCGCTGTAAGGTTAGGTACATGTTTTTCTAATTTACATCATTGATTTTCTAGTTTACTAGAAACGATGTGAATGTTGTTAGACGGAGTTTTGTCTCACAGCGCTGTAAGATTAGGTACATGTTTTTCTAATTTACATCATTGGTTTTCTAGTTTACTGGAAACGATGTGAATGTTGTTGCACGGAGTTTTCTTTCAAAGCTCTGTAAAGTTATGTTTTTATAATTTACATCGTTGGCTTTCTGTTTAAGAAATTATGTGAAAGTTGTTGCACGGAGTTTTGTCTCACGGCTCTGTAAGGTTACATGTTTTTCTAATTTAGTGTTGCTGAGCTTTCTAGTTTAGTGTTGTCCAGTTGTTCCGACGGTTGGTTTATTAACATAGTTTTCATTTAGTGAAAGGTCACTTACTGCAATCAACCGATCTGCAAGGTTAAGCTGCGCTCAGTTTGTGGATGGGTGACCAATTTTAACACATCAGTACTCCGTGTCTCGGAAAGCAGTTGTCATTGTGATGCGAATAGACAATAGTAGCCCAGAGCAGTACCTATGACAACCGTTAGTGGTAGTCAGAAGCCTAAAAACACCTGACAACCAGTCTATCCTCAGGATATCTGTATTGCTTAGAAATTAGGTTTCAGAGGTCTGATGGTAGTCGCTCAAACTTAAACTGGCAGCCGACCGCAACCTAGTTGATAAAAGGCTCGTAGGATGAGAATACTATGATACTTAGGTTCCATCGATAATAATTATAACTTTAGATAATCATTTATATTACTATATTTTGGCGGATCAGATGTATTCCTAATTAGCCTGAAACTAAATATAGTACAAGCCAATATTAAAACGACAATCGTTTATCGTAATAAATCATAAGCTCAAATTGTTATTTTAATATAATTAATTTATCTAATAATGAGTGATAGGATCAGTTAACAGCCAATGAAGCTTGAGACACGAATCAGTATCGTCTATTAGCAAACGCGTTGGAGCGTGCAACGAGCGCCAAAATAGAAGCAACATTTACAAAACAAATACAAATACTTAAAAAATAGTGTTGGCAGTGGGGGAGACTTTGATCCTTATACTGCCAACCCTATTCCTCTTTCGTTTTACAGGGTCGGCAACGCGCAAGTGATACCCCTGGTGTTACAAGCGTGTATAAGCTACGGTAACCGCTTACCATCAGGTGGGCCGTATGTTCATTTGCCACCTTAGTGGTAAAAAAAATAAATAATAAAAGAAATGGAATGGTTACTTGTTAGTGAAGGCTAAGGCTTAAATAGTACTTTACACTACCGTACTTGATCAATCATGTTGTATAATTATCTATAAACTGGTTCTAGGTAGTGACGTGAAAACGAATACCAGGCATTTATTTACAATTTGACTAGGTTGGACTAGAGGTTTAACTAGGTGGGACCTACATTGGTGACCCCGACGTGATCTAATGTTTCCACAAGAGTAATAAAAGTTTTTAAAACTATCAAGTTAACATAAACATAACATTTTTTTTTATTCTGATGGTAAACGGTTACCGTAGCCTATAGATGCTTGCAGCACCAAGAATCCCTTGCGCGTTGCTGACCCTGTATTGATAGAGGAATAGTTGGGTAGGCAGTATAAGGGTCAAAGTCCCCCCACTGCCAACACAACGTTTCCTCGTGGAGCATTGGCAACCTTGCTCACCGTAACATACCATTATGCCTGTATTCCCCCAATGTACACCCACAGTTCGCTGGTATGTTTAGGCTGTTACAGTTGAAAATTCCATAGAAAAACACTGCTCAACTTGAGAATAAGACGAAACCAAGACCTCTAGCGTAGCAATTGCGCTTAGGACTTCTAACTAAATTTGATGTAACTACCTATCACATTGTACAGAGGTGTAGTGTTGCCAGGAGCACCGCAGCCAATCGACGGGCCTCGCAGTCTCTCAGAATAGATGTTGGCACCTCTCTGTCAGCAATCAAAACACCTCGCTACATAATGGTGCATCCACACCGCGGTTACCAAGACCATATTTTATAACTTTGTGAGTTAGACAAAACCCAATCCCCTGCCTAAACCTTCGTGGAATACAGAGGTGATGGTATGTATGTGTATGCATGTTTCTATTCCTGATTACTGACAGTTCAATTTTACTGAGTGAAAATAACATACAATTGAAACCAATGTTAATACACGTCACAGATCAGTTGCCGTAATCACAGAAGTAATCGGCAACATTGCAGAATCACGTGCACATTACTGCACAGACAGCGATGCAATGTAAACATTGATAGTATCAAACGCGGCATATTTGTGTGGCTCCGAGAATAGCGTGCATCGGATTAGTTGGCAGCGCCAGTCAATCAGCAGTCACAACAGCGGCGACACCTCGCTTACACAATCCTCTTCCTAGAACACATCTGCTACGTGCTAATGCCCCGTTCTTATATCCAAATACGAATCATTTTGCTTACCTAACGTAGTAGGTATTTTAACATCGACTCCCGTGATCTGCTTACCTTACTCATCATTTTAAACATTTATCGAACTGCTTTATTCATAATGGCATGACTTAGTTGACACATTTGACAGGTGTCAACTGAAATATTTTTTTGTGTATCTCAAGCACTAGAATAGAATAAACTTTGTTTCAAGCACAAAGACTCGTGGGGTCACAGGTAGACTCTACAATTCTAGAGTCTTCCTGTGACCATGGACTCTATAAAGGGTCCGAAACGTCGTGATTAATAATATCAATATAACGCGATAAAATCCGTAAAAAGTATTTTTATTTCGATGTATATTCGTGTAAATGTCAGAAATCAATACTCATAGGGTTATTAACAATTTTCTTAAACCTAAGTGTTAGTATACAGGTATGTATTTAGGTACATGTAACTGACAGGCAATGAACTATAATGGATAATCCATTCTGTCAGCTATCATGTTCAGAACTGTTTTAGCGTTGTCCAACTCTTGCCACAAGTGATGCTGCACGTTTGCGCATTGTAGTGTAGAAACAGTCTACATGCGCCGCCGCAAACATACCTGACGCACTATACAACGCCATGGCAACCTCCATCAGTCTCCTGAAAGCATTACTATACTGGACACATTGAAGTATTTTGAGTCTTATTCCGAGACTATTTTAAGCGTAAATTCGGCGCCCGTATTACCTTGTCTACATTAATAGATATTTATCTATTTAATGAAGAAGGTAAATACATAATTATGTTATCATCGCGGAAAACTAAGGCTTCTTCTTCTTCTTCCGAGCCTTTTCCCATATCTATGTTGGGGTCGGCTTCCAGTCCAACCAAAATTAAGGGTGATATTCATAGGTTAATCTAAGTCTAAACTTAATGCAAATTAAACATTTTTCCAATACAATATTAGAATACGGACGCTGAGTTTATGCTTAGAATAGTCTCGGAATAATCTCTTGACTCCCGTGTTTTATTAGGTGTAAATTATTATCATTATCTTCAATCGTAATATCAAATTAATGTGTGTGCAAACGCTTCCGGGTGCATAAGGACTCGTACATGACTACATACCAGTTTCTTCTATATGTCTTGTTTTTCTTACGAGTGAGACAGGTCCTTTACGCAACTTGTACTAAACATAGTTAACACGGTTGTTACCTCCACTTAATTAGTAAAATCCATCTAGTATTTTAGAATTTGGTTTAAATTAATTTGGATAAATGTCTTCTTAGATTGTATTGATTGGGCCATATATATTGCTGCTCAATAAAATAGAATCGTTTATACCTGGAAGACCATAGGGATGTATCTATCTAATAATATTTGATTAATAGTTGAATTTTCCTTCGCTAAAATAACTTTCATTGTTGCATTTATCGCACTTTTTCTTAATATTGCCATGACTTAGCTTTTGGAAAGGTTCAAAACAATAAAATAGGCTATTACCTTTGTCCGGGTACTTTAATTAACAATATGAGTATTTTGTCCCGTGCATTCCCAGCTATTTAAACTCTCACTAAAAACACCCAAGAACTCCAACCTAACCAGTCCGCACATTTTAAGAATCCGTCGGAGTGACGTTCGCCGATCGGCTTGTTAATGAGGCTCGCGAGCAATGTTGACACTAGTACGTGATCAAAGTGCTCACTCACTTGGTTGCTAATTCGTTAGTACTTCCTCCGCAAGCATTGTCTATTTGTAAGCAAAACGGATTTCAACCCGCCACGGCAATGATTCACTTGAATCGTTTTTCTTTGAGTCTCTTTTGAAGCATAAACAATGTTCCCAGTTATTTGTTTATCCGATGTTTGATGGGATTTTGATATAGGAATATTATGATTTTGTTGCAAAAACTGCAGATGTTAACAGAGCTTTTCGCCAGCTTCAAGCGATTTTCTAAACAAGAAGGCCGACAATTACTTAATAGTTATTCTTACATTGGCATTAAGATTTTTGAAAATCTGTAAAGTGCCCAGGCTACCTCCATATCCTTGCATTCTGAGAGACGACAGGGAAAGCCTCTCGTCAAGCGAGCAGTTATGTATTTTAAAAAGATAAAATAATTTATCATAATATAAAATAGGTCTATGTTGGGCTGCAAGAACCGCCGAACAGTTTTGCAATGGTAAAATAACTTTCTTTGCAGGATAGACCTATTAAAATAGTTGCTTATGATTTATGCTATTTATGAACTATTGCTATTTATAACTTTGGCTATTTAAGAATTATTAAAAATAAGAATCTTTACAGTCAAATATCTCAATGCAATGCTTGTCATATCGGTGTATGATAATAATGTGTTTGTTTGTGGTATGAGCAGTAATTTGTACCGGCCTGAGGGCGCGTAAATCAAACGTGTCTCCCTACTGCGCCCGCGCTGCAACACACGTGTTGCGATCATGCAGGGCTGCCCGATAATTATTAATGCTTTAAAATGTTTGGATAAGAAACACATGTGCTAATACTTACTCCTTTTAAGTATTTCGCCGTAGAGAGGGATTTGTAGCAAGAGTCGCGGATTGTCTTGTTGAAGTAAACTTATTTACTTCGACGCACATGTGTTATGTAATTATTTGTATATTTTATAATCCTTAGAGAAGGAAAAAGAGTTGCAGATAGTATTTTTTAAGATGGAAAATGCTAACCTTCGCCTTGACTGCAATATATTGCATTTTTTTTTAGTACCATTATTTCGTTAACCCTAAGCAGCTAAGATGGCAAATACAATAAAATCATTATAGAAGCGTATGACTAGTTGCGATGTTGTAATGCTAATTGCAGGATGTGGCGTAACTTGCAGCAGTGAGTAAGGTTAGTTTGCTAATTTAGCATGACGGGTTCTTCGATACTACAAAGTACCTACGCATATTTTAAGAGTACTTATGGCGAAAGGTTATATAAGTTCAAATGCCGGTTTGAAAACGATAACCTTTACATATTTCACAAGCAAGTGACAATGCGAAGTGCAAGCAAGTGACAGAACAAACAAACAAAAAGAAAGTAGTTCTGGTATAAACATTGAAAAGTAAAAAATATTGTAATTTTTAATATATTGAGAAATTTAAAGCTTTTTTAATCCAACTTATACAATAAGTCACTTATGTAAATACGATGTTTATTATAACGAAATGCAATATTAATCTGAATTTGGTTAAGTCAAGATTTGTTTTAAATAAATTATCTTCAGATCGCTTTTGAGTATCAGCCCTATTAGGTGTAACCGATGCGACGGCGCGGGCGCACAGTAGATTTATAGCGCTCAATCAATGCGGATTTATTGCTGAGGAAGCGGCCAGCACTCGCCTTTTGTTACCACACATCGCTTATATATAGAACTAACGTCGATGTAATTGGCTCTATAATTTACCTTAATTACCAACGAACGATTCTTCATTTGTATGTGATGTCATTATTATTGAATTAACTTTCAGTCTTGCTTGAAAAACGTGTATTTTTTTGGAATATGACTAATTTATCCTTGAGCATAGCTTAGCAGAATTTGTTCTAAGTTGTTAGTAGTACTTACCTATCGTTTGGTATAATCATAAAATAAAATATCAATTATAAATACGAACTAAAAGCTCTCTTTAGGTATGTTAATTATAGGAGCTTAGTAGGCATAACTATGTATTACGCTTTCTGAGTGTAAGTGAACGTTATTAAAAGATTTTACCAATCTTGGTAGTATCAATCATTTCGGAAAATCAAAAAGCCAAGGATAAGTACCATAAAAAGTGCTTATGTGTAAACTGCACCCTGCTCAACTATGGTGGGAAACAAGCATACGGCCCACCTGATGGTAAGCGGTTACCGTAACCGTAAACGCTTGCAATACCAGTGGTATCACTTGCGCGTTGCAGACCCTGTAAAACGATAGAGGAATAGTTGGGTTGGCAGGATAGGCCAAAGTCCCTCCACTGACGACAAAACTTTTTCTCGCGCACTTACACATATTGAGTCACACCGCATCGCTAAACCACTCCAGTTGACAGGCAGCCTTTTATTGCCTAAGTGACTACAAGTGGCGTACCTGTGTACCTTCTCCGAGCATTTCCATGAGGATTTCAACACGATGACAATAACCCTCAAGTGTACTTCCAAATTCCTTGTATTCTATGCTATGACGATCAGGGTCGCGACCTTGTGCAGCGATATTGCAAACAATGGAATGTGATTACGATCTACGGAAATATTGATGTAGGTCAAGGGTTAGGACGTGGGTACGATCTATAATGGGAAAGAATAGACAAGAGTAGCCCAGAGCAGCACATGTAACAATGGTTAGTGGTAGTCAGAAGCCCAAAAAGTCTGACAACCAGTCTATCCTCAGGGTATCGGTATTAGCCAGAAATTGGGTTGCGGAGGTCTTATGGCAGTCGGTTCGTGTAAAATACTGATATTCAGGCGCATCTGCTTAGACTGGAAGGGACTCCAACACAGTTGGGAAAAGGCTCGGAGAAAGAGAGTAGCCCAGAGCAGAAACGAATGAAAGATGCATGAAGAGGCCTTGGTCGAGCAGTGGACAGCATCAGACTGTTGTTGATGCTGTCCACTCACAGTTCGCTGTCACAATGATGATGATGATGATGAAGACCTGTTTTTATATTTACTATCTATTGGTAGGTCCCTATAATCACTATCTTTGTTACATAAAGTATTTGCAAGATTAAAATGATTACGATATTTAAAGAAAAGGGGACTTGTGCCTAAGTAATATCCTCTTCCTTCCCTATCTTGCCTATATTCTTTTCAGAAAGTATTTTCCTTGTTAATTCACCTGAACTCAAGGTCAATACACCTACTAATGTCGCGATGATTACTAAGAATTGGTGACATAATTTTGTGACTCATAAGAAAACCCAATTATAACATAATAATCCATACTGTGTTAAAGTCGCTTATAGTTTTATTGTTTGTATCTCTGACTGAATGACCAATGAAAATAATAGATCCTACATACTTATTTAAAATGTTTTTTGCTATCGCAATGAAATGATTCTAGGGACATTACACACAGAAAGATTTAAATAGTTAGATGCGCCCTACCGCGTCAAATAATGGTCACGTTTCCGTAAGTAAACTGGTTGACATCGGAAGTATCGAATCTGTTATTGTCTCGTTCACTCATACTGAATATTGCACATAGTCGATCTCTGTCTCTAATAAGGAATATGTGCATCCACTCATCTCTATAAGGACACGTTTTCGAGCGGTATAAGTTCGGTGATATATAACGATTTAAATCTTTGAGCGACATACATAATTTTCTCAAGACACTTTAAAACTTTTGTAACACATAAAGCGACACAGTCATATTCACCACTAATTGTTGATTGATTTTAGACTTTTTTCGTTATCATTGAAGTAAATAATGTTACTGACCTTGATAATTATTACATGGTCATTTATTGTCAATTATATTACAAAAGTAATAAATAAATATATAGGACATTTTACACAACACCATCTAGTCCCAAACTAAGCAGAGCTTGTACTATGGGACTAGACAATGTTTGTGTGTTTTTATAAATACATACCTACTTTTAATAAATTTAAGAAACTCCCAGACAAACACAAACATACATATAAATATTTTTGTGTTGTGGGAATCGAACCCACGACCTCCGTGATCAGCAGTCCGATACTCGCACCACTAGATTACAGAAGTCGTTAAATGTCATACATTTTCGAATAGTAAAATAAGAGTCTAGTAATGTACAGCCTCCACTCATTAGCTGTATTGTTTTACCATTATGTCTGCCAATTGGTACCTTCACTGATAAATTAGCTTTAGTAAATTTGGCATTGACTTTGAGCTAATATCCATATTGTCTGGCGCCGATATTATTTATAAAAAACACACTGTTTATAGATAAATTTTATTGTCAAATACTATAAAAAACTTGAACCTGTTTAATGTGAAAATTCTTATTCTTCCAAAGCAGCCTGTTACTAACGGTTCAACTGCTGTAATTTAATTTGAGGATCAAACAGCTAGGATATCTATCGCGTCCAATGTCAGTAACACATCTTTAACAAATAAGCAACACCGCACTAAACACAGTTCAGTAAAATGCACAGTTTGTTAATCATCGTTTTCTTGACAGATAGAGCCAATTTTCGTTCTTCCTTGTGGACACCCATCTGCTTTCAGTACTGCTCCAGGCATGACGTCACCTTCATCTTCATCCCTTTGTTCAGTCGATGACACACTGCTGTTAGTCATATCGACGTTTGTCATGTCAACGTTTGTCGTATCACCATTTCCCATAACGTTGTTTCTCATATCTTCATTTCTCATCTCGCCGTTTGTCATATCGACATTTGTCGTGTCATCATTTCTCATATCGCTTCTATCGACGTTTTTGCTTTCGACTTTCTCATCACTATCAACCTCGTAACACAGACAGTCCCCACCATAACACTGTGTATATTCATCATCTATTAGTTTCACTACTGGGTACATTGGGACACCCATCACACTGTAAACAGTGGCCAATAACACGAACAACACGACAACATTCATTTCGGACCGCAAAGTAACTGAAGTTTGTATTTCTATCAACCATACTTATGTACGTTAAGTTTCCGACTTGTAATTTACATAAAAACCTTGTGCGAGGTTAAGGCGATGAAGGTTCTCTACTTATTGTTTTAGGTACTGGAGCTTTTTTTGATAAATATGACGAACATTTGCGTTATTAAAAAATAAGCTTTAATTGAAATAAAACAACCTCTACTTATTATATAAGTATATTATTAATTCATCCGTAAAAAGTTGTTTTATTTCAATATCTAATATTCGCGAACTGACAGGAATTAATAAATAACGCATATTTTAAGTGTAAACAACAAAAACAGAGTTCATCAGTGATGTAGATGAAGTCTTCTTTACGAGTGGTTTTAAGCTTTTATAATAATGCCAAGCTAGGCAGGATTTCTACGAGACTGTGATTAAAGACCAACCTTAAGCCTCATAATGGATTCAGAATAGCTGTACCGTATTAAAAATACATCGTCATCAATTCGTATAAAAAATTGCTTTTGAATTGATCTGACATTTCGTTCGTCAAATTAATTTGTAAGTAGGTACAAAATCTTATTTGATTATAAACTAAAATATCGTTATAAAACTTTTGGTTTTTTTTATTTATTGTATTCTTTTAGGAACCCCAAAAACAAGGTAACAAGGTTTATTTCATCGAAATATTTGATTGTTCTCCAAATCAAGATAAGTATCTGTAACAAGAAAAAAATTTAATCTAACAATTTAATTTCTGTCTTGTCTGTCTATTGTGACTTATACATGACTGTACTTACTCTAGAAGTCAAAATAAATTTCGGTTATAAATTAAATATACCTACTGTTTTTAATAGATGAATGACTGAGAAAATTTCAATAGCTCTCCTTTTAATAAACATTATAAATAATTATAAAATAATCCGATTATCGCATAAAAAACAATATCGGAAAATGTCTAATATCATGATAATAAAAAAACAATAAACAAATCATACCAAATAATCTCTTTCATTGAACATAACCTTTCGAGAATATTGATCTATGACGTAAAGTGCTCATTAAATTCGGATACAGTTCGGTCTAGTGTGACGAATTTTGCGGACATATCCGCGCGTATTCTATTAACATTGTTTGAAAGTTGAAGGCCTTGGAGGCTGCTGTCTATATCGTTTGACATAAGTACATTAGGCACTTACAACAAGCATTGAACTATGGTTTGGGTTTCTTTGTAGTGTAATTTGAAAGTGATTATGTTTTTCCTTTACTTACAAGTTTCACGTAAGATTGCTGATGACGCTCCTTTTAAATGCTCTCTCAGTTCTTGAATTAATGAGAATTTGAGACATTACATTGTTCCGAACTCTGTCCATGATACTCCCAGTATTCGTGTCTAGTACTTATTTGAAAGGAAACTTAATACTATAACTTAATTCAATAACTTTTATCTGATACCGTAAATTTATAGCAAATATCCCAAAAAATATAATTATGTAGTCGTGTATCTACTCGTATTTTATATAGACGTCTTCAAATCAAGATACATGTGCAAGATCTTGGCAAGTGCATCGAATTTTACAGCAACTGGAGTGGAACAAACGGCACCTTGATGCTGGCTGTCCATACCATCGATATTTATTGTCCAACAAACTATCGACCCACATATAAATCGATTCTTCTAAATATACCGACTGAATGAATGGGCTTGCGGTATTTGCCATTCAGATATGTGATTTACAGCTGCTCATTTATTATGTCATAGCTATAATTTTTATCAGTGATAGCCTAGTAATATGACCATTTGACTGCTAAGTCAAAGGTCTCAAGTTCGAATCCAAGGCACGCACCTCTGACTTTTCGAATTCATGTGCGTGTTAATAATTAATTATTCACTCGCTAAAACGGTGAAGGAAAACATCGTGAGGAATGCTGCATGTCTGAGAGATTTCTCTACGGTGTGTGAAGTCTGCCAACCCGCACTAGGCCAGCGTGGTGGACTACAGCCTGATCCCTCTCAATCTGAGAGGAGAGCCGTGCCCAGCTGTGGGACAGTATATGGGTTGATGATGATGATAATTTTGAACTCCTGACAAAAAATATCCCTTTATTTTGAGTTTAAAGCTTCTGTCTGTTTGTAACATTACTTCTCTTAAAAAATTGCTGACTCTTAGTAATGTAATATACATACATACATACATACATACACTCACGCCTTTTTCCCATAGGGGTAGGCAGAAACTAAAGAACGCCACTTGCTACGATTCTTGCATTCTTCTTTCGCTTCGACCACATTCATACATCTTGTCATACATACACGCCGGTTGCGAGTACTACGCACCTGACCTTTTTGAAAAACCTCACCAATAAGGTCGGTATAAGTTTTTCTAGGGCGTCCCCTCTCGGCGGACGCCCTAGAATGTAATATAATCCCTACTAATAGGTATTATAAATGCAAAAGTAACTCTGTTTGTTACGATTTCACGCCTAAGCCACTGAACCAATTTTAATGAAATTAGGTACCGAGATAGATTACCTTGGAGAAGCACAGGGATTGTTTCAATGCGGGTGAAACAGCGTGCAACAGCTAGTAATAAGAGGTCGACCATATTTAGGTTTTAATTTTAAATAAGGTGGGTATCTACTGCTAGTCTATGGCTGTAATCTGCATGGGGTTCACTGCTTTTATTATGATCGCTTTATAAATCGAATAGATTATTATGTTTCTGACCAGAACTTAGAAAAAAATACCCAGACCTGCTGAATGCAAAGCATTTAAATTTTATCACAATCATAATAACACGCTGTCAAATATGTATAACAACATAACTGTGGAAATATGAGTAAAAAAATGTAAGTGTTTAACGTATATCTTGTTGATTTACACACAAACGCCACATTAGCGCCGGTGGCAGCACACAAATAACTCATAAAGTGACAATTATGCGTTTTTCAACGCGTACGCGAAAAAATTTATCGTTTCCGATTACATGCACCGGGACATAGCGCGACTATTATGATACCAATAAAAATTTCTTACATTGTTATAAAATTATAATGTAATCGCAATAGCAAATATTTGCACTAGAATCATTTCTGAATGGTTTAGTTATGAGGTTTTACGTTTATAGTTGGATTTTAAGTTTCACTGAGATAAATTAAACTTAAATTACCTCATCATCAATCCATATACTATCCCACTGCTGGGAACGGGTCTCCTCTCAGATTGTGAGGGATTAGGCTATAGTCCACCACGCTGGCCTAGTGCGGTTTGGCAGACTTCACATTCCGTGGAGGAAAATCTCTAAGGCATGCAGGTTTCCTCACGATGTTTTTCTTCACCGTTTTTAAGCCGCGAGTGATAATAAATTATTTATGCACATTAATTAGAAAAGTCAGAGATTCGTGCTTTGGATTTGAACTCGAGACCGTTGACTTGGCAGTACAATGGTCATATCATTAGGCTATCACTGCACTACATTTTAAATTATCTACTCATACTTGATTACCTTGATTTATATTAGTAACTAAAATGACAGCTGGAATTATGATTAGATATTTAGAGGTATATTTACCTGTACCGAACTGAAACTATTAAGTACTCCAAATTAAGTCAATCCGTTATAGAATGAAGCAGTTTAATAATAGTGCATGCGTAGAATAAAAATAAAACTGGATTGCTCACTGAAATAAAACTAAGATCATTGTCGCTTCTACGTAAGTATAGTTTTCATCACCCGTCTTATTTATAATCCCCGTCTTGACATCGCGCGATGAAATTATTGCCGCCATTTTGGACGCGTTTTGAGTTTTCCCGCCATTACACCAATTAGTTGAGTGAGATGTCCGCCGCTGGGTGGACGCTTTACCGTTTTTATGAGACTGTTTGTTATTTTTTTCTCTGTATTGTAAGCTTTTATGCGTCCAAATGTGGTTGTGACTAAAGTGTGTGTGAAGCAGCTCAAGCTAAGATTAGTTTAGTTGTGTGCCTTGAATATCAAGTAGAATCTGGACAAGGTTCTGTTATTCACTGTAAATCAACCTATTTCTAATACACTGCTGGCCACGTGTGTGTGTCCTCACAGAATGACGGATTTTGGGGCATACTTCACCGAGCAGAAGCAATACGCTGGCCTAGTGCGGGTTGGGAGTTTTAAACATCTTCAAGAATTTTGTGTAGACAGTATCTAGTGGAACAGGCGGACGGACTGACTTAATACCATCACGCCTGTATTCCCTGAAGGGTAAGGTAGAGGCGTACCAATGTACACCCACAGTTCGCCGGAATGTTTAGGTCCTAAGTAATAGAGGGCGAGCAATTGCCATTTACCGGGCACAAATCTTAACTCATTGTCGACACGAGTTGCCACTGAGCATTTCATAAAAAAGCTCAATAACACTGAGCGAAGCCAGGACCTCTAGAATAGCAATCGCGCTTAGGATCACTAGACTAACAAGGCATAATCTTCTTCTTTCCTTTATTTATAATAGTAGATATAGCCCTAATCAATAGAACTCTTGTTTCAACATACTCCTACGTAGGTATCATGGTTCAGTTACCTGCAACCCAGGGTATTTATTTATTTATTTACAAGTCGTACTTACGACCTTTTTCTATAATAAACATTTTGCACATATACACCATCTCGTATATCGCACTCTTTCCTCATTATCTAGTAGAAGTCTAGAGTGCGAAATAATGATTATAAGTGACAAACCACACACTATCACCTTCTCATAGTTATACTGTTTAACCGGTAAATGTTTGCATTGAAATCCCTCACACATGTGTGTATACGCGCAGTACCGTGCAAGCGAATATGATCTGCTACTGGACTTATGGCCCCAGTTCCTTTCGTCATCATCTGGACCCTCGAGTAGCAAGCACGGTCAAGTCCGGTAACCTTTGAAATATAACACCTAGCCTCATAAAACAGTAGATAGCACACGTTTCTTGCAACGTGTCTTATCTGGAATGATTTGTATGTTCAAGAAGCAGAATATTTTATTCCAGCAAAATGGCTTATACTGATGAAACATTTTATTACCATTGGTAAAAATATATGAGTGACTGTACGATTTGAAATAGACTGATCGTCCGTCGATATAAGGAAAATCTCGGGGTACCGTAGCGAGAAAAGTAGCTTATTATTTCCTACTATTTTATAATGGTGTTTAAGATACCTCGTTTTATTTAAATTATAATAAACTACTTTGGCAAACATAAGTTCAGAACTTAGAAGGACTTATATGATATAACTTCGCACTTATCAATAAATATCTTGATTAAGAATCATGTTATCTTGATAAAATAAGCCAAATGATATTTATGATTTATCGGAAATTGAATATAGTCTTAGTCTTCTTGATGTAGCTAACAAATACCTGACTGCAGTCATACAAATAATTGGTAGGTACCTATTTGAAAAAAAAAACTAAGTTTTGTTCCAATACTAATCAAGATCCTACAACACTTTGCTGAAAGGTGTCCCTAAAATTTCAACGAAATGTATTATTGGAATATACATATTATATTGTTGGAAAAATCCGCAAAACACGACCTTTTAACTAGTAAAGTAAAGGTAAAAGTAAAAGGTCGTCTTTTGTTATTTTAAAGTTATAAATTTTATCATAAAATATTATGTCCGTTTATAAGATGTACCTAATATTATTAAGTATCCTCCTTTTGACCTTTCCCCAATTATGTTGGGGACGGCTTCCAGTCTAACCAGTTGAACATGATTACCTACACGTTACACGAAGCGACTGCTATCAGACCTCCTCAACTGAATTTCTGGGCGATATCGTTATCCTGAGGATCGACTCGGGCTTTTTGGGCTTCTGACTACCACTAACCATTGTCATAGGTATTCGCATGACAACTGGGACCGACGGCCTTACATGCTCTCCGAGGCCCCGACGGGTATCGATGTGTTAAGACTGATCATGATACGCAACCTTGCAGATTGGTTTATCAGCGTAGTTTTTATAATTTAGCCATGAGCCCCTTTAAGAGATATAATAATGTAGGTACTTAATTATAATGTTCTGTGGTAGGTATTGTATCGTCGAGCGGATGTCCGCGCGGCGGGTTCGCTCTCTCGCAGTCACTCGTTGAGCGGCTCGGACGCGATCACGAGCAGCCCCCTGTGCTGCCGCCGCTGCACCATCCCATCAGAGATGTAAGTAGCCTTCATCATCATCATCATCATCATCAACATCATCAACATTCACAGTCTGACGTCACCCACGGCTTGCCTTGTGCTACTCTTATTTGTCTTGGATGAAGAATTAGACATGTAGCTTAATTTTTCTCATATTATTACTTGCGCTATAAATGATAAATGATAATAAATTATGTTTATTTCTACAAATAGATCTTTTTAAAGACACTTTTACAAGTCAGTATTTTTTTTTTTTAAAACTATATCCGACATTTTTAAACTTACGACCTCTGAGAAGAAATACCGAAACTCAGAGAATATTCGGTGTATAGTGGTATGGATATTCGATTCCCAAGACTAAGGTCTCAAGTTAGAATCCAAGGCACGCACTTAATAATTAATTATCACGAGCTTCAACGGTGAAGGAAAACATCGCGAGGAAACCTGCATGCCTAAGAGATTTTCTCGACGGCTTGTTTGTGAAGTCTACCAACCAGCATTAGGCCAGCGTGGTGGACTACAATCTAATCTATCTCATTTTGAGAGGAGACCCGTGCCCAGCAGTGGGACAGATATGGGTTGATGATCATATTCGGTGTGCGAAATATAGTGTTTAGTTACTTACGGCTTAGCTATCTAAGTTGTAAGATTTGATTTGTGATGTTGTTTGCGGGGCTGGCATCGGCCTGTAGGGCTTAAAAAGCTCTTTTGGTCGTTGTCAAAACTAAGTCAGGTTTCAGAGAGCATTTGGAGCTCTATCAGAACTTTAGTGAACGATGAACGCTACCGCTCTCTGGTTTTATTATTTGTAGCGATCGTGAGAGGAACTAAACGGAAGACAGGTACAAATAATTTACTAGACACACTATCTTTCTACTAAACTCATTGAAGAGCTACTTTATTGTTACTGTTGTAATATTTTCAGTTGAATTTTGTAGGGATAGATGACAGGTATATAGAAGTAAGATGTCGCTTTGGTATAATACAATATTATTTTTGATTGTAGAATTCAGTATGCGCGCGCAGTACGTATTCCCCGCTACAAGCGCTCAGTGAAAGTACATGTCGAGATCCGGGCGTGTCCGCGCCACCGCCGCAGCCGCCGCCGCGAGTACAGGTCCGTTGAAAAACGCTATTTCAGGCTCTAGTTTAGCCAGATGCGTCTGCACAATCAGAAGCAGTTCTTGACTCTAGAGCTAGACCCGCTTAATAGATTGTTCCGTCATCCAAATCCATCACTAAAGCACTTCAGGAGTAATTAACACTTGAGTCCCATTCTGGAAACGGGCCAATAGTCGAATTATTTATTTCAAGACTTACTAATTACTTTTGAATTGTCAAAAAAAGGGAAGAACCATTTTTGGCCATAATCTTCATTAATATAACAGATATTGTACAACCTAATCAACATGTTAGCGTTTTGAAGAAACAGAAGATCTTGGCTTGAAACCAGGAGAAATTTAATGCCACAACTTTATTCAATATCATAAATTGTTTAGTGTGCAACCCTTCTAGATGATAAATTGTATACTGGCAATTTAGGGCCCTGTGTGGTCAGGTCTGGCGTGATGTAAATTCTTCCTCTTCATATGTAGGCCTCGAACCAAAATGTGACTCTCCATCCGGCGGTGGCGCGCTGCACGGCGACGCTGGAGCTGGCAGCGCTGTGGCGCAGCTTCCACGAGCTGGGCACGGAGATGATCGTGACCAAGGCGGGGCGGCGCATGTTCCCCGCGCTTCAGGCCCGGCTCGCAGGGCTGCTGCCCAACGCCGACTACCTGCTGCTCGTGGACTTCGTGCCGCTCGATGATAAGAGATATCGATATGCTTTCCACAGGTATAATATTTTGGTCAAGCAACTGAGCAATCGATCTCTGTGCCACTGGTTGAGGTTTAGATTCCCGCAAGAACAAATTTTATGTTGCTTAAAAGCTAGTTGTTCCGTGTGGGTGTTTGTGTTTCTATGTGCAACCACATGATACAAGATTTAAGTCTTAGATACCTACTTTAAAAACAACTTAACCATTTAAACTGTGGAACAAGCTAGTATTTTCTTCGTTTTTGTCTGTGTATCCGTTTTGCTACTAGTTTGTCTTTGTTATAACACATTTGACAATAGGTTTATATCACAGCAGGGGTATATCACAAACATAGTAGAAAGACTAAAAGTTGGAATTTCTAAAACAATTTAAACTTATAGCTCAAGCTGGGTGGTGGCGGGTAAAGCGGACCCGGTGTCGCCGCCGCGCATCCACGTGCATCCGGACTCGCCCGCGCCCGGATCCAACTGGATGCGGCAGCTCGTCTCCTTCGATAAACTCAAGCTCACCAACAACCAGCTTGATGATAATGGACACGTGAGTTGTAAAAATGATACTTTCACTAAGAAAATAGGAGTCTACCTACCTACCTACATGAATTAAATAAAAATAATCTTTCCATCCATAAGATTAGTTCAGGGACCTGTGTTATTTATAATCTGTATTATCATTGTGCTTGTTGGCTGATTTTTAACAAATTTCAGGGCAAGAATTATATTTTAATTTATTTGTTGTATTTAGAGGAGAACGAACCATACGAGCCACTGATGGTAAGAGCAACCTCAGTCTAGCGCGTTGTCATTTAGAGACCTGATTTGTTAAGTCTCATGTGCCCAATCAATACACTGGTTACATTATTTGACTTACTTTGGAAGGATTGGCCCAAAATTGATTGCACATAATAATATGGTGAAGCGGTTAGGCCCGGTATCCACATAACAATTTTTGAATATAGCATTAGATGGCCAATTACAAGTTTTCACATAGTCCAACAATATTGTTAATTAGATTTTAATGTAAACAGAGTTAAGAAATTAAAAGATCAAGCCAGACAAAAACCAAATTTTAAATAAACAAAACGACTATGTGTCAAAAAAGTGGTTACATAATGTCTTTTTTAACTTAGAGATACTAGTTGAAAATAAATCAAGCTTGACTTCCCGACACTCCACGTTAAACGCGCGACATACCCTGACACCGTAGGAATTTTGTCTGTAAGTGCTCCTGACCACAGGTACGTGTAAGAGATGTGATCTACGTGGAAAAGCAGATGGGACACGGAGCCCAATTTTGCTAACCAGTTCAGGGATGTCAATAGATCCATTCATAATATTAAATAACAGGGTTAAATCTGCAATTTTTCTTCTATCATAAAGCGGAAGAACATGAAACTTTTTACAACGACTTTTATAGTTAGGCAAATATGTATTGGAACGAAACTGAATGTACCTTACAAATTTCTTTTGGATACCTTCTAGGCGATTGATGTAGACATTGTAATTTGGATTCCAAATTTGAGAAGCATAATTATTCGAGGTGACTACGGACAAACGCACAGTAAAGAACTTTCATTGTTTTTATATTCCTGAAATCGGAAGAGATCCTAAAAATGAAACCTAATGCTTTAGAAGCTTTGTTGATCACATTGTCTATGTGAGCGCCAAAAAGAAGCAGTCAAATGTAACACTAAGATCCCTGACAACACTGACCCTGGATATAGAGGTACCAGACAACTTGTAATCGTATTTAATTGGCCTAGGTTTGCGCGTGAAAGTACATACGTAACATTTAGAAACATTTAAATCTAACTTATTAGTGCCACAATAGTTTTCAAATCGGTCTAGATCATCTTGTAGTAAACGGGCATCCTCTATGGTATCAACTCGTCTCAGAACCTTCATATCATCAGCGTATAATATAATTTTAGAGTTTTGAAAACATGAGGCGATATTGTTAATAAAAACATTAAATAATAGAGGTCCCAATAATGATCCCTGCGGAACACCCGAAGGAATTTGCACTGATCTTGACATGTAACCACCAATTAAGTACCACGATCTGACATCTATTTAGCACATAAGATGTGAACTATCTGTACAAATCGCCCCTAACACCAATCAAAAGAAGTTTCTGTAAAAGTACATAATGATCTATTCGATCAAAACACTTGCTGTAGTCAGTGTATATAACATCGACTTGCGACCTCATGGAAATATATTCTGAAAGATAATCACTGCAGACTACGAGATTAGATGTAGTGGAGCGACCTTTTAAGAATCCATGCTGGTGTTCAGAGAAGCTTAACTTAAGTGAAGAAGATAGCTGTTCATGAACTATTTTCTCCATAACTTTGGCGAACACACAAAGTTTGGGTCTCCACGCAGTCTTTAGGACTTTTTTTATTAATCGGGTGTTATATACGCTGACTTCCAGATTGTAGGCACCACTCCCAATTTGAATGAACGATTGAATAAAATAATCAGTGGAACTGATATACACTTGGCACAGTTTACTATGAAGATTGGAGGAAAATCATCGGGGCCTGCAGATTTATTGAGGTCTACTTGTTTCAACATCCTATACATATACTTCATCTTCCTGCGTTCCCACAGAGCAGATGTCAGCTCTGTTATCAGTTGTTTGTGCGCAAGAATTCATAAAATGTGGTGAAGAAAAGTCAACATTATGGCTTTGTTCCTGAAAATTAGAGTAGAAGTAATCTCCAAACATATTACAAATATCTTCACCATTACTGGATGAATTTGTCCCAAATTTTAAAACTGTCGGATAAGAGTTAGTCTGTTGTTTTGTTTTAACATAATACTATATATGCTCTGGGATTCTTAGAAATGACCAATTCAATAACTGAGATATACTTATCAAACATTTCAATCTCCAAAACTTTAGTTCGTTGACGCAATTAGGACATAAGAATAATGATCAGAAATATTACCATACTACTTAAATTTTGAGTGGTGTTTAGCTTTTTCTTTTAAGATTTTTATATAATAATAATAAATTATTTATTTGCTGATCAAGGTTATACATATAGGTACAGTGGTTAACATTACATTCTACATAATATATGCATGTATATCGCTCTCCTTGATCTACCTTACCGGCATGCAAATTTTTAAATATGTTTTAATTTAATATTTAAGTTTAAGTTAGTTTAGTATAGATAAACATTTATATAATACTATTCCACCAACAATGACGAAAATATAATTAATACATTTCATAAAAAAATAAGGACAGAACATACGCTTTTTCATTTGTCTTTCATTAGCTTGTATGATGTATCCTTTCAAAGGTGTTCGAGTCTCATTCTAATGTCTACGCAGATTATCCTGAACTCGATGCACCGCTACCAGCCGCGGCTACACGTGGTGTACCTGCCGGGCGATGGGCAGAGCAACGCGCCCGGCACCGTGCCCTACCGCACCTTCGTGTTCCCGGAGACCGGCTTCACCGCTGTCACCGCTTACCAGAACCATAGGGTAAGTTGTCCAATACTATGGTAATGGAGAAATGCACCGAAATGCTTCATTTCATGACCGTGACAATTATACTTGAACACTTTGTTGTTCTCAGTATGATTTAACGTTATTTTTTTGCCTGAATAAGTAATGTTTGTCTTACAGATAACGCAACTGAAAATAGCGAGCAATCCCTTTGCGAAAGGATTCAGAGACTGCGACCCCGATGATTGGTAAGTATGTTTTAATTATTGCCATTCTTATACTTATGCATTTCCCGAAAAGGGTAAAGTCCGTCTTTTTGTTAAAAGTCAAACAGTAAAATGTCAATGAATTTATGTTTATTTTTTAAAGCCCTTGTGCAAGCCGGGGCCCAAGGCCTATGCTCCTTTTGCCCTTATAGAAAAGACGAAACTGGATATTGGTAACATTGTCATTATAAAAGTTAGGTATGGTAGTTCACCGGTATACTTTTAAGTATCCCGAATTTATTGTTATTTACCGTGCAAAAATCCAAAATCTGATCTTCAAACTACTACTGAGATTCAGAAACCAATAATTAAATGTTTAATTAAAAATAATGGAGGGCGTTATGATTTTAGATAATTATTTTTACTGTGACTTTAGTCACTACAACAATTTACTTATGTGCTATAATTTTACGTGAGACCATCTTAAGGAATTAACGAGACATTAACGATCGGGTAAACGTAACCATATTTCTCAAGTCACCCCACTGCAAAGCTATGAATCAATTTATTTACAAAGTTTTCATGCGACGCTTCGAACTCATTTCAACAGCCGGTGACAATTTACTTTTACGACGTGCCCATAGAGTAAAGAGTTACGCACGACAGTTATGGCGGACACGGCTCGTTTCCCTTTCCCGCTAAAATAAAAAAATATTTCTAACCTCAAAATTTATAGTTTTTAGTGTTTCCAGTAAATTAGTTTGAAGCGTCGAATGTGGAATGATTTAAAATATAATTATTTACCTCTTTGTCTATTTAGGGTTGCATCCTTTACTTTCTATTTTAGAATTTACATTGCGGTCTTACCGTTCCACATTCCTAGTTTTTTCCCCATTATAATATTACGCTCGCATTTACTCTAACTGTACCTATAACTTAGTTTTGAATATCATAGTGTCCTGAGGATAGATCATTATTTTGTCAGTTTCTAAGCAGTAAACTGCGCTTTTTAGGAACAGGCAGTGTTTCTATAAATAATTCTAATCACAAAATATCTTTAAATAGGTAGTGATACTTACATCTTTAAGATCGGATGGCTACAAATAAGTATACGTTAACTACCTATACCTGGTACATACGGATTGGGCAAAGTAAATAGAGATGTACCTACAGCACCTGCTTTGTATCAAGCGGCGGAGGGCGGCGCGTTCGGCGCCAGATTCATACTTTTATAAATATACCTAACTACACTCTTACAGATGTTTATCTTCTAACAAAATGTATCTAGAAGAATGCATTTGCTTTAGAACTCTTCAGAGTACAGCATTATACTTCATTCATCAGTAGATTTTCGTACAACAAAAATATCTTAAAAGTTACCTAAGTACCTACCAGTAACGTAAACAATTCAAAATTAAAACAAGTTACGTTTAAAAAACAAATTAAAATACACTTACGTAGCCATAAAAGTACAAAAGTACACTCTTCTTAACTGTACAATATAAACAATGTGGGCCTGCGCTTGCGTATACGATCTTGTTTACGGCTTTACTGCCGTTCTGGACGCTGCATTGGCTACTGGTGCGAGAATAAATCTCGCCTGTCAGCTATTATTCTCACGCTCGTGTAAACTGCATACATTTTATATACAATTTTATAGTTAGGTAATGTAACTGAGCCAATTGTGTGAGAACTCTGTTTTTAGGTGAATTTAACGTATAGGGATTCGCCGACAATTCGATTATCATAATAAACATAATGAATAACATTCTAGGCTTTATAGAATTCTTCTTTGCATTATCTTTAGTGTGCAATTAAGAATATTCTATCTATCTACCTATCTAAGTATATGTATAATAATATGTATAAGGAGGAAGTAGTTCGAAGTACAAAATTAATACTGTGATGGGACGATTTAATACTTCTAAGAAAGAGGTTTAAGAAACTGATATATCAGTTAAATCATGGATACAGGCTATGAGCAGCCCTGTAATGAATAGAGATGACATCATGCGAGGCGGTTGTGTCACAATATATAGCTTCCCCAGGCATATTGTGCTGCAAGTGGGGTGGATTTAGGGTAGTTTCACCCTGGGTACTACTTCATTGCGTAGAAACGGACTCAACGGACTCAATTCTATTCTCAATAAATAAATCATTCTATTCTAAATGAATAAATTGACTGCATTCTTTATTTTTCAATGTCTGTGACTAATATTTAAGGCACACTTGTCATCTAAATCAATTAAATGATTAATTAACGTTCAGTTCTGTGAAAACTTAACATCACATGCACAAACATTTGCAGTTAGAATAGCAAAAAAAATATCATAAACTTTTTTGTATTTGTCCTACTTCCTGGTACTACCGATTAATAACTCGGAGAGGAACGTCTGAATGCCATTTGTCGCGCGCTGTCAAAATAAAGAATTAACGCTAAGCCCGTAATACGACCCCGCCTACTGGGCGGGCGCGGCCATTATTATTGTTTTTTTTAAGTATCATTTTATGTTGATAGTTACAACTCACTAATTATTATGACACAAAAATGATTAGTGAGGATATTCACTATATTTGTAAAACGTTCGCGGTGGGCTACGTGTAAACTAGTGACTGTAGGTATTCAAAGGCCGTTTTCAATTTAGAATAGTGAGGAAGACGGTAGCACAGTGTTCACGTGCTGCCGCATCCCAGGGATGTGCCTTAATAGGCGTTGCACAGGGGGGTTCTGGGATGGTCTATTAAGAGGAGACAGTGTCCCTCTCCACGTGCTTATGGTGGCCACTGGGGTGGTTTTAGTGGCTAACAATCCCACACTATCCAGTCTAATCTCCTTAGACCGGTAGACTATTGAATGTTTTCCCCGTAAACAAAAAAAAAGTAAGTAAGTAAGGTTTGCGTATAGGCAAGACACGTATATCAATAATTAAAATACTCCATAGTTCTGCAGAACTATATGTATAGAGAAATTCGAAATATGAATTGAGTCGAAAGGAATTCCTTTACTTAACTGCCTTGTTAGTCCAGTGGTTCTAAGCGCTACTGTAACGATAAAGGTCTTGGGTTTGATTTCCAGGTCGAAGAAAGTGTTATTGGAATTTTCTATGAAATTCTCAGTATCAGCTCGGATTTCGGATTTGTACCCGGTTAATAGCATTATGCTCGCCTATTAGACGGGACCTAAATATATCGGCAAACTGTGAGTGCACATTGGTACACCTCTGCCTAACCCTTCGGGGAATACAGGCGTGATGGTATGTGACGTCCAAAGAAATTACTCAATCTGGCCTCTTTAATGTGAGATGTTCCTAACAGACGAGTAAATTAATGTCAGCAAATAAATAATTTTGATGGAAAAACCAAAAATGGGGGTGTCCCACATGAGAACGTTGAGAACTTTAGCACTTAATATTATGAGACCGTGTCTTAACTTAGGTAGCTGTTAAGAATCTTACTATCATAATACTTATTTTCTCATCATAATCTAAGCTTAATCTACTAGGTACCCAAAATACTTACTTATATTTTTTAAATACAACCACCTAGCGAAGGGAGGAGAAAACGTTACTATTTTTCACAAAGAAAAAACAAGACTCGGTCGTGTCGTTTTTTGGTAATCTTCCAAATACTCGTCGATATGTAAAAGGGCAATTTAATACACCACATTTGACACTTCCTGAACATTTAACAACGTACCTGGCCTTGTAACCGCGGGCATAAAATATGATTTATTTTGAAATAAAACTACTTTTTAGACTGATAGACTGGATAGACTGTCTGTCTACCCGTGACCATGGACGCTGTAAAGGGTCCGAAACGTCGGGATTAATAATATCAATATACGCGATAAAATCCGTAAAAACTAGTTTTATTTCAATGTATAATATTCGCGTAAATGTCAGAAATCAATATACAATATGATTTATTTTTTCGAAGTGCACAATTGCTTAATTTATTTCAATTACATTTTTATAACATACCATCATGCCTGCATTCCCCGAAGGGTTAGGCAGAGGTGTACTATTTTATTGTACAAATTTCGCCGGTATGTTTAGGTCTTATGTAATAGGGGGCGAGCCTATTCCCATTAACCGGGCACAGATCCAGACTCCGAGCTGCTACAGAGAATTTCATGGAAAAACCCAATAACACTTTGCTCGACCTGGGGATTGAACCCAGGACCTCTAGCGTATCAGTCGCATTTAGGACCACTAGACTAATGAAGCAGTTTTTATTGTAATAATGACAAAAGAAGATAATTTTACGATTTACTATGGTATGAAACCGACACAATATGTCAAATGTGATCTATAAAATTGGCCATGACCATTCTCATGTTCCTTTGTTTTGTTGTCGTAGTCCTCCCGAACAGAGTCAGCAGCGCGGCGCAGTGCGTCGGCGCGAGTCGTCTGCTGCGGAGGCGTGTCCGCAGCTCGCGCAGCCGTACGCTGCCGAGCCCAGCGCATGCGGCCCGCTCTACCCGCCGCACGTGCACCCCGTGCGGTGAGTCTTACTACGCATACCAACAAAGTGCACATTTATATGATTTATCTTTTAAAATAGCTTGACTTTAAAATACTCTGCTACAATTTAGCTTTCAAAATGCTGTGCGTAAATACGTAATACTCATGATTCAAATCCATGTCGTCGTTACTACATTTACCAAACATAAAATTATACAAATTACACAATCATGCTAAGCGTTAAGTTGCTGGCTTTTTGTTTCAGTGATCATATTTTGTAAAGCGCCTACGTCTTATTTAAATGCAATGTTCAATCTGTGCGATGCTCTTACTTGAATTGGAAGGCGCTTTCCTTTATTCTCTTCCTTGATTGTTGTAAAATCATTGACTTAATAAAACTTCCCGTAGCAAAGATGCGTAGAAATATCTTATTTTATGTCCACCAGATTAAAATGACTCGATAATTCGTTGTTTCAGTTACCAACCTCATTCGGGCCACAATAGCGCTTACAGTGCTTACTACGCTCACAGATAGTTCGCTATTGTGACGACGAGCGATAGTGGTAGTGATTGTAAAGACAACGGCCGCCTGCTGACAACCACGCGTTATTAGCGACCGTGTCGCTGAAGGCGCACCATCTGTCAATTTAAAAAAAAACTTGATGAACCTTTTTGGTGAAAATTGTGTTTAAAAATTCTTGTATAAATTTAAAAAAGAAATTCATTAGTAAGTAATCTTGAATAGGAAGCGGTAGTTTGGAATTTCGTTTAAGGGATGCTAAGAAATTGTTTAAAAAATTAGGCATCATGAAATTATGATTAATTGTAAAAAATTCGGCGTTACTTAGTTGATAAATTTGTTAAGTACCTAATTAGAGGTTATTTGTCAGATGGTGCAAAGGCATTGTTTTAAAGTTGGTTTGAAAAACGAAATAAAATATCTTTTATATTGTATGTACATGTAATTTAATGTTGTAAATTGGTTGGTTTCATGAAAGAGACTTAAAACGAAACACTTATCCAAAGAAAAAGCAAAGAGTTGGTTTATCTACTGCGTGAACCAAATATATTGTTTTAATAATAATTCTACTAATGATTTACATAATCTCAATGATTAATACGTAGGTATCTATTATTGGTAATGCACTGTTTACGCTCATGCAATAAATGTGCCTTTTCTGTCAAAATATAATTAATTTGTAACCTTAAATATAATATCAATTTTACAGATAGCATTGAAAACTATTTTGTTACCAAATAACATAATTATATTTATTATTATAGTCTAAATATTTACCGCAACATCGCGCATTCCTCTCATTTTGATAGAAAATGAAGAGATATGAATGTCCAAATCAAATGTCAAGTGCCAAATTATAACCAAAGGAATAGCTTAATATTATAAGATAGATTAAGATTAAGTAAATATGTTTGGATATTTATTTAAATTTATTAAAGTTATCGCAAGTCCGAGCCGTATTTTATTGTTCCCCTATATTTAAACAAAATTGCAACAAAATAACTACAGACGAAGTTACGTTACTGTTTTTTAATGGCTGTATTTCGCTCAGCACACCGTCGAGGATTGCCCTGCGTAGGCTTCCGAGCGGTGGGTCTTGGTTGGTTGGCCAAGAACAAGCGAGTTCTATCCCCGCCAGCAGTAGTGAGGGCTATGCTGGCATAGCCAGAGAACTGGGCTGAAGTGGCCACCGTCTGTGAAACCGTTGTGGTTCAGACGGGGGCTGCCGAGCGGGATCGGGAGAGAGCCGATCCTGCTCGGAGAAGAAGGCACCAGGGCCTTGGCCCCTAACACGCCGAAACCTCGCTTGCATCATCTAAGGAAGCTGGGTCTTTGGGCTCGCGGGCACTCAGAGAGGAGACTCTGTTCACCTATCATGCGATCAGATCGACCCAGAAAAAACGGAAGCACAGTGGTCACGTGCTGCTGTGCACAGAGAGTTTCTGGGGGACCCGTTGACTGTCTCCCCAGGGATGTGCCCTAAGAAGTGAAGTGTTGCACAGGGGCGGTTCTAGGGTGGTCCATTAAGTCCAGGTCACATGCCCCCCTCCATATGATGATGGTGACCCCAAAAGTGAAAGTTTCCCCCCGTAATAAAAAAAAGTATCTACCTAAGTTACACAGCCGGTATGTTGTTGGTATACCCCTTGTAATAGGGGGCGAGCCATTTGCCGTTTAGCGGTCACAAATCTAAACTCCGAGCTGCTACTGAGAATTTAGCAGAAAAACCACCAATAACACTTTGCTCGACTTAGGAATCAAACCCATGACCTCAAGCGTCGCAGTCGCGCTTGTAACCGCTAAGCTAATGAAGTGGACAATACAGTCATATTTTATTTTTCCAAATATTTGCTAGTTACATTATTATTAATGGATATTCATATCGCAAGACTGAAATAACATTAATTTTAATACTTTACAAACACTTTAATAAATAACAAAAACTTGCAACGCAGTTTATCTACCTTCTTCTTCTAACCGTATGAATATCTTTATTAATTTAAAATATAATGACTTGGCCTTTGCAGGGCCTACATCTATACTTACTAATATTATAAAGAGGTAAAGTTTGTGAGGTTGTAACTTGTAATCTCTGGATCTACTAAACCGATTTTGAGAATTCTTTTACCAATAGAAAGCCACATTATTTGTGAGTGTCATAGGCTATATTTATGTATAATATATGCATGTTATTAAAGAAGTAAAGCTGTCTAATATTGATGGGTATAGTCGGGGTGGGTCGTTAGAAATACAGAGTCTTAGTCATTAGTCAATAAAACTTTAATAAAACTTAAAAGAGTACACAGGACACATTGCACTACATTACAATTCCGCCATATTTTATAAAACTCCCTGAGAACCAATCCTAATCGTTCTCATGCGGTCGGCGCCGGCCGTCTGATTGGCGGCGCAGAGCGCATGCGCGACAAAACGTTCCGATACACAGCGCGGCTAGCGCGAAGGTGAATATCGCCGTGGCGCCTTACCACGGCCCTTACGTTCAGGGAGCAGCTTATGTTGGGATATCACCGCTACACACTCCCCCTCGGGTTCGTGAAAGCGTCCTCGCTCAGGAACCCGCTCAAGAACGTCAGAAACAGGCTGAACAAGACGAGGCCGACCTCGGTTACGCTTCGGCATAATCGGGAGAGGAGGCAAATCGTCTCTACTAACAAACAGCGTAAGTTGGGACGCATGAAACCTGCCAACAATCTCGTCGGGAGCATCAAGTTTAGACACTAGGTAAGTAGTGGGACTAGCTATCTTTACCACTCTATAGGGCCCATCCCTTTTTGGTACAAACTTAGCCGACAACCCCTTTGCAGCGTTACTCAATACGTGCGACTTAACCAAAACCTGATCACCGACATGGAACTCTTCAGGCTTACGACCCTTATCTGCATAATCTTTACGCCTGTCCTGTTCCTTCTCTACCTTATCCCTAATCGAAACTAAAGAGTCCAGAAACCTCTTTAAGTAGGGCGTGATTTGGGGAACGAAATTATCTTTATCCAGGACGGCCCTGATATCAAAATGAACGTCAACAGGAGAACGGAGATCTCTAGCGAAGGTCAGAAAAGCTGGAGAAACGCCTGTTGTATGACACAACGCTGAATTCATGGCAAAACGAACCGACGCTAAATGGTTAGGCCACGAAGAATGTTGAGTGTCAACCAACTGAGCCAGCTGAACCTTAAGATCTCGGTTTTTGCGCTCGGCCGGATTAGCTTCCGGGTGATATAAAGGTAACAAATCCTGTTTAATTCCCAAAATAAACATACACTGTTGCATCACAGAAGAAACAAATTGAACACCATTATCCGAGACAACGCGACGCGGTAGGCCATACCTGAGGAAATATTCCTCGATTAGTGTTCGAGCACAGACTTCTGAAGTGGCGTCAACAAGAGCGAAAAGCTCGACCCACCGAGTAGCTGTGTCCTCAACCAACAATATGTATTTCTCCCCCTTCTCTCCAGGTGGGAGCGGGCCAAACAAGTCGATTGCCAAAACCTCACCCCTTTGTTGTAACACCGGGGTCTGTAAAAGGCCTGAAGGCTTAACATTTGACGACTTATACCGCTGACACGTCGCACAAGACTTAATAAAGTCGGCGACCAAACGTCTCATGCCAGGAAAGAAGAAACGCTGTGAAAGTTTATGTAAGGTCCTATCGATACCTTGATGCCCAGCAACAGGAGTGTCATGGCATTCCCTAAGAACATCTAGACGTAAACTCACAGGAAGTACGAGCTGTGGTTCCTCAACGTCGACATCAGGGTTGTACCTATAAAGAACTCCTTGCTGCATAAAGTAACCTCGTTCGGACCAGCGTTTATCTTCAACTGCATCATTACTTTCAAGACCACTAACTATCTTTTTCAGTTCCGGGTCATCTAACTGAGCTTGTCGCAGATCTGCAGGACTTCTGGAAGGTAAGTTAACAACAACTGAACAAATACCACACTGATCTTTACAATTTTCTTCACAGGTAGGACGACTCAACGTGTCGGCGACAACATTAGCTTTTCCAGGAGTGTATTCGAACTGAATATTGAACTCCTGCAACTTCAGTGCCCACCGCACTAATCTACCTGACGGCGACTTCAAACTCAGCAACCACTTTAAAGGCTGATGGTCGCTACCAACAATAACTTGCTGACCTTCAATATAGCCTCTAAATCGATCAACAGACCAAACTACTGCAAGAGCTTCCCTCTCAGTAGTGCTATAATTACGCTCGGCGGGGGTAAGAAGGCGGCTCGCATACTCAATAGGCCGTTCATCATGTCCTTCACCCTGCAACAATACCGCACCCAAGGCGTAATTGCTTGCATCCGTGCGCAAGATAAATGGCTTGCTGTAATCAGCCTGGACCAGAATGGGAGCAGACGTTAACCGATTTTTCAGTTCCTGAAACGCCTGATTTTGCTCAGAGCCCCATATCCAAGGTTGATTCTTTTCAAAAAGAAGATCGAACTGTTTATTACTATCAACAAAGTGCCATTTAGCGTTAGCGAAATCAACACTGATACTAAAATTAATCAAAAAATCTATACCTAATAGACTATTATTACTATCCGCGTCTGGAAAAATTAAAAAACTTACGAGCCTGGTTCTACCTTCAAGAGAGACTTCCACTTCCGTAGTAAGTACACTCATAAGTCTACTGACACCATCTGCTAGTTTTACATTTTCCATACAAGACGACATAGGATGATTTTTGGCCTTTAGGAGAGTGTATAGCGAGTGACCAGCAACACAGCTCTTGGCTGCTGAATCTACCATCGCGGTACCATGTTCACCTAAAATACTAATCTTTAGCACGGGCCTAAGAAAACTTTTATTATTAGTACGAACACCGAAAAAAGGTTGTGAACCCCTGGTAAGTCCGCACGACTGCTTAGAGTCACTGGTATTTACGCGAGAAAAATTATCATTACTTGTGTTATCGGAAAAAATCTGAGAGCCGCTGGCAATGTCCGGAAATGGTTTATAATCACTGGAATTAGGCATAAAATCGCGAACACAAGATTTTGATCCTTCGGAATTACCAGAATAAGATTGACAACCATTTAACATTACCGACCGTAACTTATTATCATTAACCTGTAACGGTGACGCGAACTCCCCCTGAACGCAAGTAGTACAAACACACACATTAGTTTTAGTACATAAACAAACATAATTTTCTCCGTTTTGAGTACCACAACGACTATTATAAACACATAAACAATTATCGGTATCATTCGAAGACACATTAGAATGATCAATACAATTATCATTTGAAGTCACAGAAACATCACAAACATTATTGTTATAAAGCATGTTTGGTGAACTAAAATGATCATTTTTAAAACTATTGTTGTTACAACGTAACTGTAAAATACTTGGACAACAATCATTATCATTAACACAATGTTTACTATGAGGAACACATTCACAATCATTACAATCTGAAGAATAAGTGTCCATAGTGGAAACATTTGAAGTAGGAACAGTAACAAAAACACCCGCGGCATTCGCAGGGTTACCTCGAACATTATTGCACCGCACGGCGTTCGAACGCGCGGCCGCGCAGTCACGCATCACGCTACCTCGCGGCGTCAGCGGCGGGGTGGGCGCTCGCGGCGGCGGCGGCACGTAGATCGCACGACGCTCGTTGCTGGAGTCGCAAGCGCTATCGCTAGGCATGCGCGACAACTCAATACAACCGACGAGTGCAGGAGATTCACTAGACGAAGTTAGCGAACAAAACGCTGTATGTTCACCATACGACCCGTTTTTGGGATTACACTTGACGCACTTCGACCTAATGACATTCGCGGCACCACAACCGTAACACTTAATATCAGTTTTTACGTTACTGTTATTTAACTTTTCACAGTTATCTTTCGTATGACCATTACGCTTACAATAAACACAAAATAACTTAATCTTTCCGCCCGTACTCTTCGAGTCGGACCTATCGGCGCCGTTTGCGCGGGAAGCGGGACTCGACGCGGCAGCGGCGCGCGCGGGCTCGGCAGCGGTCGCGGCGCGCGCAGGCTCGGCAGCAGCGGCGCGCGGCGCGGACTCGGCGGGGGCGGCACGCGCAGCATGCCCCTCGTCGCGACGACTGGATGACCTTTGCGGAGTAGATTGACTGTGCTTTGACTCGTTCAGCGAGTCTTCAATAGCACGCGCTTTCGTCAATAACTCGTCGAACGTCGAGACCATAGTCCTATCGAGACGTTTCCTGATGCGGCGGTCTAACAATCCATAAGTCATATCTAACTCGACGCGTTCGCATAGATCCCCTTGAGGCAGCTTGGCTAATAAGGCTCGAACTTTAGCTATAAACAAGTCCGTATTTTCCTTGCCTTGAACCAAAGAGAATAACTCGCCGTAAATCCTGTACGGCGGGCGACGTTCACCAAAGGCACTACGGAGTCTGCTAAGGGCTTCATCCCAAGTCTTCGTAGTATTCTTAACGCCTTGCCACCATGTACCTGCCGATGAAGTGAGCAGCATCGACATACCTAACAACGCGTTCTCGTCGCTTATATGTAGGCACGCCTTGTAAACTTTGATTGCGTCTATAAAGTTTTCCACGGATTCTTCCGAACCTCCGCTAAAACGAGACGAGCACTTCGCAAAGTTAGCTGTGGACTTCATAATGGCGGTCGCATCTATCGACGTTACATGCGGCGTTGATGAACGGACCTCGCGTAAGAGTTGATTGCAAAATTCTGCTTGCGATTGCTGAATTGTAGTCAACAATGAAGTAAGCACGTCCTGTGACATGGTAATGTTGTTGGTGCTACTCGATTCCTCCAGAACTGAGTTTGAGTTATCCTCGGCTTGTAACGACTTGCGTCTTCGCGGCATGTTGCAAACATGTAAGTATGATACCTACAACCTGGCGTAGGTAACTTACGGTTCGTGGCTATACCAGCAAAATGGCGCTAGAAAACACAAAACTACGGCAGTCACTGACGAATGCAGCTTATTTTCACAGCACAGTAGTCGGTCGGACCAAGCATCTCGAACTTTTTCGAGAATTCGTAGGTACTTGCAGCAACGAAACTTTTGACGAAACGAACTAAAGACTCCGACCCCTGTTTTATTACGAAAACACACGTTGGAGCGCCAAGATATAGTCGGGGTGGGTCGTTAGAAATACAGAGTCTTAGTCATTAGTCAATAAAACTTTAATAAAACTTAAAAGAGTACACAGGACACATTGCACTACATTACAATTCCGCCATATTTTATAAAACTCCCTGAGAACCAATCCTAATCGTTCTCATGCGGTCGGCGCCGGCCGTCTGATTGGCGGCGCAGAGCGCATGCGCGACAAAACGTTCCGATACACAGCGCGGCTAGCGCGAAGGTGAATATCGCCGTGGCGCCTTACCACGGCCCTTACGTTCAGGGAGCAGCTTATGTTGGGATATCACCGCTACATGGGTCATTATAAAATGTAGATCCAAGAATATGACGTTACATTAGATCTCACATCTGGGGTTTTGGGATCGAAGAACTGCATTGCGAGACTTGCATTTTGGTACATCTTATGTTGTTGATGGCATCTCATATCTTTTTGAAGATAGTTCCCCATTTTTTCTTTTCCGGTAATATTTCTTGTGCACTCTCAAAACCCTTTATCGTAGGTAGCGCAGGTGCGGAATGTTTTAGCAACAAATATTTTAATTACAAGTCTATTGACTTTTTTAAAACACCGAAACAAAATCTGAGAGTCATGGTCCAGACAGAATAGTATCAAATACATAATATGTGCACATATATGTGCAAATGGCCTTTGAAGAAAGAGCAACAAGTTTTAATCAGTGGCTTTGAGTAGATCAGACCCGACCAATGGCACGCATGCTTCAGTCACTGTGTAGCTCAACCATATTAGGTATAGGTAAGTACATATACCTAATATGGTTGAGCTACACAGTGACAACTCAACAACCCGTGGAATCATTCATAAATTATTATTGTAATACTTCAATCAATTCACCATTATCTGTTTAACTAAGTATAGTATAGTAAATATTTGATTACGTAATTAAACAAGTAAGCGATTTAATTTTATCACAGCCTTTTTTATTTGTATGAGATTTAAATAATTATAACATACTTTGGGACCGTAATAAAATAGCTTTTTATTTACAAAAAATAGAAATCTTAAGTTTACATCAGAAAGAAGCAGTATTGCATCTGTTGGGGCAGCCTTTCAATTTCAGGGGTTTTAAAGTGTGACTTTTCACCAATCGTGTAGGTCATGACATGGTTGACGGTTGCCGAGCCAGGTTCTTCTCCGCGATCGACATAAACCTTAGAAGTGACCGTCTCTTCGAATTCTTCTCCTACTAACTCTGGTTCAGGTTCCAACAGGTCTTCGTAAGGCATGATGATTGTTGAGGCGGACGTAACGGGTTCCATGGAGCAGTATGAGTATTCCTGAGGAGTGTAAGACACGGTATCGTAGAAGTTTGGTCGCTTGCTCACAGGAGGGCTATAGTAGTTCTGGGCGGGAGGCGGGATCTGGGTCTCATAAGGGTAGTTATAGTAGTAGTTGTAGCTCGGGAAGGAGTCTGCATGGTGGTGGTGGTTTGCTACTGGCTCTTTTTGCGGCAATGAATGAGGCTGAGGGTATTGAACAGCGTACACATAGTAATCGTCGCTGTTTTGAGCAGCATTCAATGATTGTGTCTCGGGCACATTCTCAACACTTTGATTAGCGTTTCTCATTTCTATCGAGTCTTGTAACAAGGCATTCATATCTTTAGCCTGCTGATTTGCTGCGTAAGCTAGGTCTGAAAGTATTTCAGTATCAGGGCTGAACTCAACTCCGTATTTATCAGCGATTTCTTGGGCAGTCATCATTTTGTCTATAGCAATGTTCTGAAATTCGTTATTTGATTTGATATGTTTCAGTAATCTCGTCACCAATTGGGTGCTGGCCATGGGAGTTTCAGTTGATCTTCTCTTTCGTAGATTATTACCTTCTGCCTCTTCCACTTGCTCTTTGTCACAGGTATTAATGGCATATGTGAGTAGGTTTGCCATTTCACTCTGTATAGCATCGGAGATCTTCTGCGCGATTTCCTTGATCTCGTCTAGTTGTTCTTCGGCTGACTTTTCGGAGTTTGTAGCTTGAGTCATCATTGTCACTGCAGATGATGGGTATAAGTGAGCGTCCGGTAGGAGGAAGAAATCAATCCAATCTTTCTGACCGCTACGGAAATCTTTAATGATGTCATCGTCTACTTCTGTGTCATTACTTACAGTTTTATTGTCAACGATTTCTTCAGTATTGGTAATATTAGCATAAGTGAATGAACCCTAAAACGAAAGTTAGTTATTAAATAAGTTAAAATAATTACCTTTTAATGAATGAGAACTATTTGAGAAAGGGAAAAACTCAAATAAATATTGGACAATAAATAATGATAAAAACAATTACCTGAATGACCACGGCGATGATTATGTACCAGAGAGCCATGGTGAACAAGTTGTGCCGTTTCACCTGACGCACATACATTTATATGTAACATTATCATTTTATTAGGAAATCGTTTTGAAATTTTCTAAGTAAACATTTCTGTGTTAGATACGACATGTTTTCTAAGCTTGAGCAATAGTAATACATGTTTTTACTAAGTTTCCTGATAATGTTCTGATGAAAATACTATGCAAAATTAGTATCACTCGTAATGGTAGTTTCCTGTTTGTTTCTATGGCCTCACTCATAAGACCAAAGTAAAGATGGATGGATTGTGTTATAGCGGATATGATAGATAATGGAGTGAATGATGACCAGTGACGGCTGATAGACATGAATTGAAGAAATGGACATACTGCGCCGATCAGAAGTAAATTGGGACAAGGGCAGGAGGATAATGTTGAATAGTTGTTTCTATGAGAAAAGTGATGCAGTGTCATGTAGTACTTAGACGAATCTAGAATTCAAAAACGTGTAGCATGTTGTTGTGTGTCCTGTGGTATTCTGTATGTTAAATTGTATAATATGCGTTTTTAACTTAATGATATTGCTATTTATTTTAGAAGGTGTTTAAATAATTGGCTCAGTATACGTATTTTTTGTTTTGATCATTAGTACTAAGAGACTATATTTATTAAATTGGAATTGTTCCAATTTGTCTATGATTGATTTTGTTCCTCAATCGTTAAGTTTAAGTACAAACAGACCTCATTTTTATTTTTTTTGTTCTCGTATACTCGATCGTTATTAAATTGAATGGGGCGTTTTTTACGTATCTTATATTGAATAATGGTAAAAAGTCAAAAAGAGAGGTGGATTGGAATGTTGGCCTTTGAAAAAACTTAAGCAAATGAAAGACCTCAGATTGTACCCACTACCTGTGCTAATATATAACATCTAAGATAACAAACTCGATTCCCGCTGTCTATCCATCTTACCATCATACGCTGATATCTTTTAAACTAACTAACGGAAGACTATTATGTATACATTATAATACACGCATTTTATTAGTAGTTTAGTAAAGTAAAAATTTAAACAATTGACGAATAATCTAACTGTATACTGAGAGTGAAACACAGGTAATAAATTTAACAGTTCAATATTTATTACATTATAAATTACTTATATTTAAGACTTAGTGTAAAACATTATGTTCTTCGATTGTATACAGAAACTAAATTTTTATTTATTGTTTAAAAATATTGTATAACTGTCATTCTTTTTTTTAAGTTCGAAGAGAATGATCGTAGTACAATATTGCTTGGCATAGTTAAGGACGTTTTGAGTAAGGGGCTAAACTAACTGGAGGGTATGCTGTAGGCTGATACTGGGAAGGGTAAGGCACGGGCACTGGCGAGTAAGGACTTGACGTCGGCGGGTAAGGGGAAGGCGGTGGTGGGTAAGAGGAAGGTGGTGGTGGTGGGTAAGACGAAGGCGGTGGCGGGTAAGACGAAGGCGGTGGTGGATAAGAGGCAGGACCCGGTGGGTAGGGCGTAGAAGTCGATGGGTAAGTGGTAGGAGTTGTAGGGTACGAAACAGGAGTAGGTGGGTAGGTCGCAGGATTCGGTGGGTAAGGGGTAGGACTTGGTGAGTACGAAGCAGGAGTGGGTGGGTATGCCGCCGGAGGAGGTGGGTAAGGTGCAGGAGCTGACGGAGGAGGAGGATACGGCATGTAAGAAGCTGGGGCTGGTGAATTGTAGTAATCGTGATGACTCGGTGGATAAGGATATGGGGTACACGGTGGGGGGCAAGAAGTAGGTGCGTACTGTGGGTAAGGATACTCGTAGTTATATGGCCACTGCTGAGGGGATGGCAAAGAATTAGGACTAGAATATTCTGTTTGAGGACTTGTTTCATACGAGTAATATGAGTTGGCCGTTTTTGTTGAAGGAATTGTTACGGCTGATGGACTTGATGGTGGAGATGCGGTAGGAGAAGGAGATACGTATATGACTTGGGGATAAGGGTAGCCATATGCTGATGTGTCATACGTTGTGGTTGGTGATGTCGAGGGGTATTCAGTGGTCGACACTGGCGTCGCATTGGACGCTGAGCTCGGGGTCACCGGTTGAGTCTTTGACAGGAACGCTAACAAAGAAAAAATATATATTAGATTAAGTATTTTTTTAAATGCTCAGCAATCCCTTACGTAAAAACTTTCCAGAAAGTTATACTGGTCTAGACAGTGATATTTAATATCTATCTTTACAGATAAATGATGTAATTATGGTTAACGTGTTATAATACTAGATATAAACAATCGAGATACGCATATAAGACAGCCTAGTGATGTGAACACTGGACTGCCAAGTCAAAGGTCTCGAGTTCAAGAGAAGAGTTTTCGAGAATCCATGGCACGCATCTCTGACTCTTAATTATTAATTAGCACTCGCTTAAACTGTGAAGGAAAACATAGTGAGAAAACCTGCATGCCTTAGAGATTTTTTCCTACGGTGTGTGAAGTCTGCTAACCAGCGTGGTGGACTATAGCCTAATCCCTCTCAGATAAGGCAAGTGTCCAGCAGTGTGACAGTATATGGATTGATGATGATACAATCTAGATATAGGTACATAAGTTAATTAGTAATTCCAGGCGTAAGTCTGGTGATGTCATCGTTGGACTCATAGGTGGCAAACAATGGATTTAATTTGCAAAAGTCGATAGCCGTACTTAACGGAACAGGAAACTTCCTCGGTACCTAAGTGTCGGCAGGATTCATGCAGTGGTTAAGGGATACGTCTATACATCGTTGGGGCATAGGTTCGATTTCCGCATGGAAAAAATATTCGTATGGCATATATGTAGTTGTTACGGGACTGGGTGCTTGTGTATACACGAAAATATCCTAAAGTGGGCAAAGTTAGGTTAAAACAATTTTAAGTACTTATACAGTACCGACATTTGATCAAACAATTAATTAATTGCATTCCACACAAGAGCACTGTCAGCTACTCATTATCACTAAATAACCTTGAGCAACATATCATATTTATAAAGCAAGTTTTGTTGCACGTACATAATTAATAATAAACATGTTTTTTGTTCGGTATTCATTCATTTTATAATTAATTAAGAATTGAACGCGACTCTCGCATGCAGTAAATATCTATATGAATTTAATTTAAATAAACGTAGTTTTTTGTGTTTACAAGGTCAGTTGACCTTAGTGTTTGTTCCTGAAATTGCAAATGCATAAATATTTATAAACGCATGTGCTTACAACTACTTTACTGGTCTTGTGGTCGCAAGTTCGGCTGCTTTGCGTCAGGTTCTGGGTTACTAGGATTTTCTATGAAATTCTTCTATATGATGAAGTATACCCTTATTTATACATTGAATCTAAACTTTACGGTGCTTTGTGGGTGTACATTAATACACCTCTGCCTTACCCTTCTGGGAATACAGGCGGATGATACTATGTTATGTTACATTATAACCTTTTAAACAAAAATACTCACACGATGAATATAGAGAGCTGATCATTTGATTCATTCGTTCGTTTAGTGCAGCCATCTGAAAGAAAAACAAGTTTGTTTGCATTTTTTCAGAAGGAAGTAATCATTTTAATACACATTTTTTAGCAAAAAGCGGTTCAACACTCTTATGATAGACCAGTGAACTTGTTTACAAGTAGAACATAAACAAGTTATCTAACCTAACCTTCCTAATCCATCCATAAGTCTAGTTGAATAGTTTCTATAACCATGGGAAACCTCTACGATAGTTTTCAATGAATAAGTTATGTAACTTTTTGAAAAATCTTAAATAATACCTGAATTTAAGTTATACCTATAACTTATGCAAAATTACAATAATTAAATTACTGTTAAACTATAAATATAATGCGTATTTAAGCAAATAGCTTAAATACACTATACTAATAATTTTAATTGATTGCTGTTTAACTTTATTGAACTTACCTGTGATTGTTGTAAATTTTGACAGTTACTCGGAGTGGCATAACTTAAGCCGATCGACAGGGCACTCAATTTTATCAATAGCTTCAGCATTTCTGCTGCTTTGAGTCTGTGCTCTAAGGAAAACCGCTTCAACAAGCGATCAAGAGCAACTTTCCTAATTATCACTTCGTAAAAGACAATACTATGATATTTAAGTGTAATTGCATGTCTAATCAGATGGTAGACGTGATGTTTACCAGAACATCTGATTGTAAGGTGATAAGTTACATTCTGATAACTATGTTCTCGGCGCGTGAGGATAATGGAAATAAGATAATTTACTTGGAAACTTGTGTACCTATTTGTTTCTTCGAAGGATGATTTTTTCGATAAGTATATAATTACATTTCTATATCGAGCAACGAAGTTAATTATTAAATCAGGTGGAAGCCTTTCCTTGCATCGGAACTTACTGATTTACTTATAGTGACACGGTGGGAAGATGATTATTCAAAAAAAAAATAATTATTAAAAAAAAAAAATTTCAAGCAACATAATTAGGCTCATAGTGTGTTAGTACAGAGGCCAGCACATCAAGCTACCACAATCTGTCAAATTTCTTTGATTGATTTTCAACTTTAATACAAAACCATAAGGTTCATATTCAATTGGGAAAATTTGACAGTATATAAAACAAATTAAATTAAAATAGCAATAAAATAAAAATAGCTACCACAGTGAGATTTATCAAGTTCCATTTATAAAATGCATCTTGATAAATCTACCTTTGGTTGGCCCATCCAGCTTCTCTGCAAATACCATCAGGATGCTGTTGGATTGATAGATAAAACACGTTTACTCGTTTAGCTTTATAGAATTTATCCAAAATAATATCAATCAGTGACATGTTAATGCTATAGAAAGTAATAAATTAATTGGTCAATACAATACCTAAGGAATATAATAAACCGCGTATCAAAAATACTGATTGACCGACAAAATTACTGATTGAGCAACCAAAATACAGATATCGGTTAGGTTAGGTTAGAACTGTGACCTCACAACGCCAGAACCAAATCTGAATGTTTTGAGTGTATATAACAATATTTTGAGGTGACTATTTTGCTCGTTAATTGTGGCTGACTTAGTAATTTAGAAGGCAAAATACATTTTTGGAGGCGTATAATGATATTAAAAAGAAGCCTGTTTAATTAGCACCCAATACCTAATGGTAATTAAAACAAATTTAATTAAAGTAACTTTTTTAATTACTTGAACATTTATTTTGTTTAACACAATAGGTACATACATATTATATACGTAATCATTTGTTTCTAAGAGCGGGACATCTACTATCTAACGATTTGTGTGTGAACTCGTATATATACTATCTAAAATAAGTAAAGAAGGAAAAGTGAAGTTCTCTATGAACCGGATTAAAACCAAATCCAACTTGAACTACTCTATAATATCATAATCAACGTCCTCTGAACGGGCATCTCTTAAGCCAGGTTTGGCATCACCTTCACGCAACCTTCCTTTCTTAGCCTTATCACACACTATCTCCACGAGTAACAGCACTACAGACAGGACGGCTCCAAACATAGTCAGGGCTAGTAAAGGTGCGATGTCAGCGAGTTTGACCCTCTCAGCGAGAAGAGAGGCTCTGCAGGGCGGTTGCGGGACTCTTAGGCGATTAACCAGGCGCTTTCCTAGCCCGGTCTCCAACAACCATCCTCCAGCTGTACGCAGAACTTCGGTCCACTCCCCGTCTTTGGTTGAAGTTATCCAGGTTAGCGTCTGTAGAGCAAATAGAAAAACTATTCGTTTTCGATAATATTATCGAGCTACAGTCTACAAAAGAGTTAAGTATACAGATAGCAAACGAAATATGCATTTTTATACAGATTTTGACATAATTAATTACGCGCCAAAGGGTTAGGTATGTAGCTGCTTACAATACCTACGTTTTGACACATATTGCGTAATACATTATTACACTATCTTTATCAAAACACAGATTATTAATTAGATGCCTGTATACCTAACTCTTTTGTTGACAGTACCATTCTGGTAACTTTTATTAATGGGTTTGAAGCAGTTTTATCCAGTTAAATATGGGAATTCAGTGTGCTATGTGGGACTTCTACTGACTTAAAGTCATTCGATAGGATTGAAAAGTTTTTTTATTTTATTTATTGTTTATTTCGACCTGCCACAGCTTCGCACGAGTACTATGTACAGACGCCAGCTGGTCAACCTATCCAAAACTGTAAAATTTTCGCAATTAAATAAGGACCCTATTTTTCATTTTATATTAAAGTTGAAAATCAATCAAAGAAATTTGACAGATTGTGGTACTGGTCTGTACTAATAACACGCATGTATAATACATACAAACATTCCGGAAGGTATTACGTACTGTATAAAAATCAGTTGCGTACTTTATAAGATCTCAGCGTACAAACGGACAAACAGGATGTATGTAGACTAGAGTATGTAATACGTTATTGTTACCTATGTACGATTATTTCGTGTTTTTTATTTTTAGTAAACTTACCCAATTCTAATGCATTAAATGCACATATTTTAAGAGGTTATTCACCGTAATTGCATTTACGAGTATATTGAGTTGTTTGATTGCATGCATAATGCAGTCAAGGGTTCTTACTCTTAACTGTAAAACAGTTTGCGTGTTTCGAAGTTTATTCACTTTCAGAGTTTGTCGTTACCCACATTTCTACGCAACTTACTTCAGGAATAGTGTCAACATGTTGTAGCTTGCATATGTGGTCGTCACTAAACGTTTTGAAGTGCGGGTAGATTTGGTTGTACTCGCTGTGGAATGCGGTGCTGCCCTGCTGGATCAGCTCCACGCCTCGCTCTAACTCTTGATAGAACTTCGATGTCTTCTTCTTTTTCTTTAGGTATTCGAGATCGTCCCATGTAGTTTCCACCTGCAATTAGTGGTTTTGCTATCCAAGTAAGTATACATTGCTGGATTTGGATGTTTTGAATGATACTGGGCGCTTCTACTAAACGATTGATGACGTCATGGGTGATTAAAAGTATTTTTACTACATGGGATTGCCCTTAAGGTAAAATTTTCCATTATCGACATCGTTGACGATCTCTGTTGTTTAGTAGGTTGAGTGCCAGACTGCTAATCATAAGGTGGTGGGTTCCATTCCCACAGGACACAAATATTTATGTGACGAACATAAAGCGTTTGTGTTTATCTGGGTGTTTCTTATATATTATAAGTATTTATTTACAAAAATAAAGTATATTTAAGTATTATATCCATTGTACCCATAGTACAAGTTCTACTTAGTTTGGTACTAGATGGTGCTGTGTAAAATGTCCCAAAGTAATTATTTATCGTTTCCACAATTGAAATTAAGAGATGTTCGTTTAATTTCTAGAACAGAAACGCCGCTGTGGCTCTCTTACTTACGTCAAAGAATAAATATCGCATATAATCATAATCCTCTGATGCGATCGCGTACTTAGAGTCTCCAAGTGCTCGGAGAGAGTCAGGTCCGCCGCGGCCCGTGCTCATGAGCGCCGACACGATGGCGGACGTGTAGTAAGCGTGCACCAACATCGCGCTCACTGAGAGGACGGTGAACGCCCACCGACCTGACGCACCTTCCGGTACTGCACTTGCATCTGATCAAAGTACAGCCTTTTTTTCGAAATAAAAGTGAAAGTCGAAGTCAAATTATTTCAATAAGGCTATTAAAATAGCAGTTTTGATTAGTCATACTAGTTTCATGGATCTAATAAGTGGGTCTTATGGAGAAGAACCGGCAAGAAACTTTATGATGACAAGATGTATGAATGTAGATACAGTTTGCAAGAATCGTAGCAAGTGGCGTGCTTTAGTTTCTGCATACCTCCATGGGAAAAAGGCGTGAGTGTACGCTTCGGCTCACGCCTTTTTCCCATTTATATACCATACATACATATGTATGTTATAGAATATAGATGTCATACAAAATGAACTTGTCAAAATGTAAAAGTGTCGTTCTTTGGTTCTACCTAAATTTTATGATTGTGTCTATTACTGCCCAGTGTTTTGTATGCACTTAGATTATATATATACCTACAACATGGCAATGGAATGCCTTTTAGTGATTTAAAATAAGCTTCAGGTACAGACGCCAGCAGGTCAAGCTATCCAAAACTGTCAAATTTTCCCAATTGAATATGAACCTTAGGGTTTTGCATTAAAGTTGAAAATCTATCAAATAAATTTGACAGATTGTGGTAGCTTGATGTGCTGGCGTCTGTACAAATATTTTATGAATTTCAAAATATTGTGATAATGTAACTAACACTTTACCCGAATGCATTTCTTTTGGAATACAAAATGTAAAGTGCCTTTCCGTTGAGTTTGACAAGTAAATTAATTCATCAACATTGAATACACAAGCATGATGAAGCTGTCAGTACAGTAGCTGTGTTGACAGTTTTTGTTAACATGTAATAATGCATACTCGTGTATGAGAATTTATTTACTTTGGAACATACATGCTCAGTAAGATTGCAGTCATCACAAGTATTTAAAAAATTTGCAAGTGTTGTTTTCTTTAAACTTCTGACCACAATTATTTACATTAATCACAGTCTCGCCAGAAGTATTCCTATTTCAGGGATACATTATACTAGTTTCTTTTAGGTCGAGTCGATAAAATGGCATCAATATATTATATACCTACATACATCATACTTTATATTAATTTTAGCCTAATTTAGATATATACTCAACATCATCTCCAATTGTATGTCTTGAGTCCTCTAGTTAGTTCCAGTCTTCTTGCACTTCACCAGCGTCACCCAGACTTACTCGGTGGCTATAAAGGGTTTAAACTCTTTTTTGCCATACATGTGCCACCAGAATGATGTCAAATAAGTAGCTACATTTGAATCAATAACTTACCTTTTTACTCTTACTACTAGACTTAGACTACGGGAGCGCTGTAGCACTCGTTCGCCGATCAATAACCTACCTTGCTGCAACCACGTCGTAAGTACTGTATAAAATGCTCCGTCTTTTTCCTTTGGCGTCTTAGCGGTTATGCGCTCGACCATCGCTAGGATGGCCATCATGGCGAGGCACGACCACCACACGCCCGGGGAGAACGGCTCCAGGTACATGTTGCTGCTGCTCTCACGCTCTGCCAAGTACGTGAAGCCTACCCTGTTCGATTGAAGTAATTACTATCATCATCATATCAGCCACGGGAGGTCCACTGCTGAACAAAGTTCTCCGCCATATAATTATGTACTTCCACAAAGACCGGCTATACACCGCCTGCATCCAATGACTGCCAGCAACCAATCTATCATTATAGTTTCTCTATTCAGTGAGCAATTATTAAATGCTCATTGAGCAATTGTTTTGCAATCAGTTTATATTTAAAACCTATAGAAAATTCATAGCAATATTATAATGTATAATATTCATAAGCCTAAGTTAAAAATTGTAATCTCTAAAAAGCTGAAGAGTTTTTTGTTTGTTTGTTTGTTTGAAAGCGCTAATCACTTTTATCAGATTTGAAAAATTATATCTAGGTCTCAACATCATGCTACAACTCGTAGAAACCGAGCAAAAAGAAAAAAGGCAGGCGGGTGAAATTTATTCCAATTTGGACGTGATGTCTGTTGGATCCACTATTTATCTACTAAAGAGAAGTTAGTGTTTTCATGGACTAAATAATATTAAATTATGATTACCTGAAAGGCCATATAGGCACAACATAATCTAGGGTAAACGTGCGGTCCCACAGTATGCGCAGTATTCCGCCGGACAGGTCAGCCACACCGGTCTTCAACATCACGTACATACTGTTGTTGTTTATCATGGCTGCCCACAACTCATTCGCTATCAGGACATCCCTAATAAAGATTTAGTTTAAACTACATATTTTATTTTTGCAACGGAAAGATTATTTCTATAAATCTCTTTATAGAAAATGGTAAATATTGTAAATACTACGTCGAATTGATTTGGCATTGCTTTGAGTGCATTTTCATATTTTGTATGGCATGTAGACCATGTACCCGAATATTATAGTCAACATATAAAAATAATAACTAATATAGGGACAGGTAACGCGTTATTAATTTAAGAGAAGTAGGGCATAGTCGGAGTACTTCCAATCAAATTGGAACTTCACGACTGGGGAAGTACCTCCACTTCAAAGAAAATCTAAGAGAAATAACACTGCTTTGAGCGTTGTGTTTCTTACGGTGAGTAAGGTTGCCAGTGCTATACGAGGAAACGTTGTGTTGGCAGTGACTTTGACCCTTATACTGCCAAACCAACTGTTCCTCTTTCATTTTACAGGGTCGGTAACGCGCATGTGAATCTCTTGGTGTTGCAAGCGTCGGACCGTATGTTTCTTGCCACGTTAGTTGTATAAAAAAAAAACAAACATTAATATTTTATTGAGTATTGAGAAATGATCTTGAATGATCGATTCGATCGACCGAATTCAAAATAAATTACAAACTAACGCTATGTTTACGGTACTAACTGAGCATTGACTACTTCTGTGAGGAGTACAGATGTGCTGTATCCACTGCGGATGCCAGGGTCTTGGTCTGATATAGACTCATCCTCCAGAAAGTCCACAAAGGAGCCGTCATACTTGTCACTGGAATAATGCCCCATCTGGAGAACGAAATGCGCTACCGGTCACAAGGTCAGTTCCCACAAGAAACAGTAAAATGTTTGTATGAGGTAGTTGTTTATTCAAGTACATACGTCTTATGAGATTGTTTTGTATGTTCTCACACCCACAATATCGGCGCGTGGGACACCTAGCTTGTTTTATTTTGGACAAATGTTGGCAATGACACATTCCAAAAATGGTTCTGGAAGCTGTTGTTCATCGGTATGCCTTCACATTATAGAATATTATAGCACACGCGGAAGAGATTTCTAAAATAAATTCTTTGCCTTAGCTTTAGTTCTGACTTTTATTAGGTAGCCGGGGTTGTTTGTTTAACCATCATAGACAAGCAGGAATTTTATAAGTAATTTTCATCATGGTGGTTAGCTAAACCGGATTTACCTAAGTCCTGTTATATATAGGTACCGGTTCGAGGAAAACATCTTTAGGAAACTTGAAACTCATGCAATGTACTGATCAATGTCGTTCCGATACAAAAATAAGTAAGTAATATATGTACAGAGGCCAGTACATCAAACTACCACAATCAGTCAAATTCCTTTGATGGATTTTCTACTTTGAATACAACATCATAAGGTTCATTTTCAATTGGGAAAATTTACAGTTTTGGATAGCCTGGCGTCTGTACTTATAATGATAATAACTATTTTAGGAATTTAAAGGTCACGTACTGGGGTGGCGATTCTCAGAGGATATTTCTTCAAGTCGAGACGTCGAAGTATCCTGTCGCGCTCATGTGTCAACACCAGCCCTGCTGCGCTGGTCCAGTGTGCCCACAAGTGGGCAGATATGCCATCACGTGGGTGTACGTACACGTCGTAAATGTGTATATAGGTGCTCGGTGACTCAGTGGTTACTGCTAACAATTTTAAAAGAGAGTTTAACCTTTTTGAACGCCACGTCAATAACGAAAATCCGTGATCTCTACGCCAAGCGACAAATCTAATAATAGTAAAAAAAACTGCATTTTTTTTATAGGCAGGTATTTATTTTGAACTAAAAAAAAAGTGGTATTTTTGACGTGCCATGACGTCGTTGGTGTCGTGAGCAAGTTTTCATTTGACGTCTATACACGTCCGTGGCGGTCAAAAGGTTAAATCATATTTTTTACTGTAAATAAAACTTTTAAAGACTATTATTTCAAGTGAATACTAGCTTTTAATACTAGATGGCGCCGCCATTACATATCTGACAGCCTCTGAGAGCACAGAATAGTACATTACATTTTTCTGTATCGGAGAAGAAACGCCAAAACGAAATCAAATAATCATGGTCTCTTTTAAAGTTGCATATACTTTATATGAGTGTGAGTACGGTTTTTCAAGAATGTACAACTGATGGCTTGCATTAAGACTAGTGGTGTCCAAAGTTACTTTAAATCAATAACTTGCTTAATGCTATATGCTTAATTTTTTAAGCAAGTGATTTTATACGCTTTATTATAGCATGCTTAATTTATATGCCTACTTGTTTATAACGCTATACGCGACGCCCGATCGACAGTTGGTAATAGAGAGAGAGAGAGAGAGAGAGAGAGTGCTAGGTATGCGATATAAAGCAAAATAGCTTTATAGCATAAAATGCGAACCGCGACATCATTTGCTTTATGCTATATATAATAAGCACGCTACTTTATAATGCTTTACGCTATAGACCCATCGCGCAACCATCAGCTGTCTATAATAACAGTCGAATTAGGGCACTGAAAAAAACTGTGATAAACACTGATTGTCTTTGATTTATAAAAGTTTGACCAAAACATTGATTATTTTGCTATACGGTGTTATTTTAAGTAACTATCTAGTTTAAAGATTAATAAGAGAAGTATCTAGTATATTTTATGTGCTATTAGAATTACCCAAAGTGTTCTTAGTGTCGTTGTTTGCAGGATATTCCCATTGCAGGAAAGCAACATCTGAGTCATATCTTATTTCTCGCAACGCTTCGGGGATGTGGTCACCGAGTATCAGCCATTTGTACTTCATCATGAAATGTATCCGCTTCATCTGTAAATTTAGTCACTGATATTGTTTTTATGTATGATGAGGCTCCACTGTATTATTGCTTCGTTATTAAAATATTTTATTAAATTCAATTATTTGTTGAATATGAAAAAAAAAATGAAAATGAAAAAAAAAAAACGTTTATTATAACATACAAATAAGTCTTAAATTAACATAGAGTATTTGTTATTAAATATAATTTAATTTTGCAATTCAAAGTTATATGAACATTAAATATTTAATATTATATAAAAATAAACTTATCTACATTATTAAATTTAATTTGTCTATATTTTTTAAATATCGAACTATGAGTGAAAAAAAAATAGCAGTGCAAAAAGTAAAATACAAATAAGTTTTGGTACATACAGCATTATTGAAATTTTTAATAATACTAAACCTTTTTAAACATTGGCATTTGGTCATGATTATGGGTTATGTAAAGAACTCCTTGCAAGTAGTGGTGACGAATATGATCAAGGATAGCTGGGTTGCAAGAGAATGTAGCACTCATTCCATACTGAGATAGTTGACGAGTGAATTTTATTTGCTCTGAAATAAATTTATTCGCTGGTAAGTAATGCTAGATCGAATCCATTATACATTATTTTTAATAGGGAAATTTCCCTACTGGCACTTTGTGGAGTTAATATAAGTTAGGTTATCCATAATTATCTCCATCTGTGGGTCAGATACCTTAAGTAATTTAGCTTTGTGGAAAAAAGAGAGATAGATATATAGATAGAGATAGATACAGTACAGTGACTCGCCGCCGGAATCTACATATCGCCAACTTAATATTTTATAAAATAACTGGTCAAATCTTAAACAACTTTATTCTCATCTTCCAAGTTTTATAATTTAACTTTAATACAAAATAGTAACGACCACAGAGGTATCATGTAATCGTGTGAGAGTTTAACATAGACCGAAAAGTATATTGCATCAAGTTCGACCTTTTTGGTGTCTAATATTGAAACTGTTGGCAGCCGGGTGTCAAAAAAATTGTAATGCCTTTTGTGTTTTCTTTTTAATTTATATTTTCTTTAATCTTAATGGTCTTGAGATTTTTTTATCTAGGTGCAATAACCAGTGTCTGGATTATATTACAATAAATTACTATTTACATTTATATGAAGCCTACTTACCTACATCTAAAGTTATAGATTTTGTAATTCAAGGTCTGCGTCAAATAAATACCTACGTTTCTTACCTAGAAGGCCAACAAGCTAACTGTACAATAATAACGCTATTGCCACGTAGTACAATAACCATAAGCTGATGACATGCCCGTTTTTGCCTAGGAAAGATTGTTTGTGGAGTCTGCCTGTCTTGCTACAGCGAGTGTCGCCCAGGTCGTACCCCGGATCTGCATGTTGGAGCTGGAGGTGGCGCTCAACAAGAAGAAGGCGATCTGTTTCTACGAGCGATTAATACGATCCCACATTGTCATCGGGCGTAATAAGTCCGTCCACCCAATAAAATTGTGCCCGGGTTGGTACGGTTGGTGTTTCCGTACTCCACTCATGTGGATTGGCAGGTGAGGCAAGTAAAGTGTTTCCTTAAATCGACCATTACCGCATGAGCGGTACCATTGCTGCGGTCGCGGAGGAATGAAACCTCGCTTCTGTAACTCCGACAAAAAGTGGCAAGTGGAAATACCCGTGTGGTTTTAGTCGGTAGGTCACCACGTATGGGTGGAGTATGAGGCGTCCCGTCGCCCTCCCCGGGCGGTGTAAGTCCATATGGATTACCGCACGTAACAAAAAAAAATCTTAATTTTCTTCATCTGTCGGTTAGATACCTTATGTAATTTAGCTTTGTGGAAAAAGACAGTAGATAGTTCAGTGACTCGCCGCTAAATAATCTACATGTCGACGGTAGCTTAATATTAATTTAATAGTTTAACTACAAAATAGTAAGCATCACAGAGGTTATAGTATATCATCGACCAAAAAGTATAATATTGTATAATGTTCGACCTTTTTGGTGTCAAATATTGAAACTGCTGGCAACCGGGCGTCAAAAAAATTGTAATGCCTTTTGTATTTTCTTTTTAATTTATTTTTTCTTTATTTTTTAATGGTGTTGATAGACTTTTTTATCTACAATGAATGACCAGTGTCTAAAAATATTTTATAATAATGTAATATTATTATTATTTAGATTTATATTGAACCTACTTACATCTAAACTCATATATTCTGTAATTCAAATCTGTGTTAATTAACTACGTTACTTACCTACTGAAGGCCAACAAGCTAGTACAATAACACTACTGACAATCTTATACTTGAAGAATTCCACCACTGCTTGAGCCAACATGATTGTAATACTGCTTTCTAGGTTTTAAGAGACCTAGGTACCTTCGTATTTCATTTTGTATTGAAAGCAATTTATAACATTCGTATTGGTACAACCGTAAACATTATTGGTTTTTTAATTTGTGTCTTCAGACTTAAGTTTTCAGATTATGTTGGATTTTATTTTTTGGAGTTCGGTACTTACATCTTAATAAGCCATATTACCTAAAACACAATATTTTATTTTATTCATAGTATTATTTTTTTCAGTCAAATGCACCTTCCAAAGATATGAGGTATAAATAATTTTCTTCCGTTTATTTATGGTTTCGCCTGTACCGATATCTACATACGTAATGAAACCACAATAATTTGGGCGTGTCTGCGTCAAATAACAGGGTTCTGGTAAATAGCCTCCGACGTAACGAGCACCTTTGTGAATTTTCGAATAAAACAAGCGTTTGTTTGTACTATTGTGTTTATTTATATGTATGTATAATAAATAAAATTAAACTAGCATTATGAATAGATTAATAATATTTTAGTGCGCATGGACACGATGGAGGAGGCAATTCCAAGGGTTTAGGTTCCAAAGTGATTGGAACCGGAGGAGCGACCATGTATGCTGTCATGGGATAACCCGGAGGAGGAGGAGGGGGACCACATGCTGGCGGGGGAGGAGGAGGAACGAGAGATATAACAAGCGGTGCCGGAGCTGGAGGAGCTGCAGGGGGTAGGCACAAGGGTGCTGGAGGAGGTGCGGGCGAAGGGAGATACATAGGCGCCGGGGGAGGCGGCAGCATTAACGATGGTGGCGGTCCTGGAAGCATGAACTGGGGAGGTGGTGCCGGCAGCACGAGAGGGGCAGGCGGTGGTGCTAACATTATCGGAGGTGGCGCAGGCATGTAGCATGGAGAAGGAGGAGGCGCTGGTAAGTAGAGAGGACTGGGCGGTGGAGCGGGGAGCACCATAGGAGCCTGAGGCGGCGGTAACATCAACGGTTGAGGAGCGGGCAGGCAGACGGGAGCGGGAGCAGGCGCGCTCAGGTACAGCGGTGCTGGTGGTGGGGCCGGCAGCGCGAGGGGTGCGGGGGGCGCGAGCAGTATCGGCGGTAGCGCCGGTCCACACGGCGGCGGCGCGGCCGGCATCAGCATGATGGTCGGCGGTGGAGGCGGCGGCAACAGCTCCTTACAACATGGCTTCTTGTCTTTTTCTAAAATCAAGTTTTATAAGTTATAGTTAACGAAGTGTAAAATATTTGTATTATATAAACTTCCACGTAGACACTTTATTCACTTCACTTTCATTAACTGGAAAGTCAGAATTGAATAAATGATAAATGATATTTATTTTTGTAAATAGATCTTTTAAAGACACTTTTACAAGTCAATATTTAATTTATACTAGATAGCGCCGGCATTTCCTAGCTGGCGATCTTTGAGAAGAAACGCCGAAACATACTCAGAGAATCATGGTCTCTTTTAAAGGCCAGAGAGTAACAGTATTCAATGCTTGTCAGATGTGTTTTACATTGTAAGCAAATCTGAACTGGACTTCAAGAAATAACTATAGCACAAATATAATTATATATTTATATTTTCAAACGTTGCTCTACAAATGGGTTGCTTGTGGTGCATTTATGTATGTAATAATTTTTATACACAAACACGGAGACAGATTGTAGGTCTTACAAATATGTATGGACGCGCGGGGATCAATCTATGACCCTGGTGATGGTGGAGAAACTGATCGCTCGCTTACACCAAACTGATCGTCAAAGAGTTTATCTCACAGCCATATTTTACAAATATTTTGAAAAGTTACGATTGATCATACTTACCGAGCAACTTTGTCGTAAGAAGTGGCTTCAGTAACCTGTAAATTTAAAAAAATATATTAATTTATAGGTTCACTTCATAAATAAATATTTTATTTACTTCTTGAACATCGCAGATATTAACTTACGAAGCCAGCACTGCTTTCTTGCATTCTTTCATTTCCTTCAATGCTTCAAGCTGTAACAATAATACAAATAAAACTGATTAAGTTTGTTAAGATCTGCAACCAGTCTTCATCGGTAAATTTCTTAGTTTATTTTATTAAAAAATTTATGGGTTTTTAGATTATTAACTCTATAGACACTCTGATTAGACTCAATATTACATAGCAATATACGATCAAGCCTGTATTTCTCAAAGGGTGCACTGAGTCAGGTCCCATGTAATATGAGCCGAGCTTATTGCTATTAACTGGACACAAATCTAAACTCTCAGATACTACAGAGAATTTCATTGAAAATAACAATAACACTTAGCTCTACTTGACAATAGAACCCATGAACTTTATTGCAGTTGTTGCGTTTACGACCTACGGCTAAAGATTCATCTCTCTTTAAAATTCTCTAAGTTCGTCTTCGTTAAGTGTTCTGAAAATTTTCACTTATTTTTCTTTTCGTAAGAAACTTCTACAAAGAATTAGAAAACTAAAAAAAAGACCATGAAATCGGTAAAGTCGTTCTCAAGTTAAGGCGTGACCAAGGGAAACGGGGATTCATTTTTATATGCATAGATACAGTGAATATCAAATAAAATTGTGTCGTACCAAGCACAGTCCCTTCTCATCGCACGCGATCACGTAGCACGATGAAATCAGCACTATCCCTATGGAGGACCAAAACATCTTTTGACCCCCCATGTTGACACTTCACAGAACTATTCTTGAGCAAATTATGGTTCAGAATAAAAAAAACTATTCGTATTTAAAGAGTTGCTTTTGTCATCCAATAGGTTCTACGTGATTATCGTTATAAATATTATCTATAATTTACGTAATTAGTTTGATTGTTAGGGAAAGTTTAGGAGCATGGTACCTCTGCCGTGATAAGATTGAACGTGTTGATAACATTCTACGATTTATTTTACGTTTAGTTCTTATCTTGAATGATAATATCATTTAGACATTGGCCAATATAATAGGCAATCGCTGGGTAAGTTATGTTTAAAAATGTTACTAAAAATAGTTTGTGTTGCAGTTTTCGTAACTAAAATTATAGCTAAGTAAGTATATTAATTTATCTTAAATGTGTTGAAAGAACTATATTATTACTAGCTGACCCCGCAAACGTTGTTATGCCATAAAAAAAAAAATTTAGGGGTATGAAAAATAGATGTTGGCCTATTCTCAGACCTCCCCGATAAGCACAAAAAATTTCATCAAAATCGGTCAAGCCGTTTCGGAGGAGTATGGCAACGAAAACTGTGACACGAGAATTTTATATATTAGATATGTATTTAGGAAGCAGTGATAGCCTAGTGATATGAGCATGGGACTGCCAAGGTCTCGAGTTCGAATTCAAGGTATGCACCTCCGACTTCTCGAAATTATGTTCGTATTAATTACTATCACTCGCTTAAACAGTGAAGGAAAACATCGTGAGGAAACCTGCATACCTTAGAGATTTTTCTCGACATTGTGTGAGGTCTGCCAACCCACACTAGGCCAGCGTGGTGGACTTTAACCGAACCTCTCAATTTCATAGGAGACCCGTGCCCGTTGATGATGATCATGTATTTTGAATATAAAGCAGCTTTCTTTGGATCTCAGAGCCACAAGATACAAGCAATGCTTAGTTTGTGGCTCAATGCTAAAGTGTACTGCAAATGTTACCTTTGATTAATAAACCTTATTATTATTATTTCTTCACTCTGATACAAACTATCATTTTATTTCAGTTTATGCAGTCAATGATTATGCAGAAAATGCTACGTATTTTAAAGAAAATATTTTCTCACACGAACATTACATAGTTCACTTTCAAAATCCGTTTCTCATGCGTGTGATAATTGTGTCATTATATTATTAATTAATCGATTGTTTGTTCGACGTCTAAATAGTTTCATAGCCTGCTGGCTATTGACGTTGAAATGGCATTTAGTTTTTTTTTGTAATTATTGTATTTAACTGTTTAGTTAAAATCCCTTTCAGAAATCAATAAGTCGCTCTGACGTTCTCAATATGGAACTCAAAATCGCAAAGCTTTGCTTTGTGCAAAATATTAATAAACATTACTATGAAACAATACCACATACTAATGTGGTAGTTTATTAAGAAAATTAAGTGGATTTGTTTCGGCGTTTCTTTTCAGAGGTCGTTAAATAAGAAATGCCGGCGCCATCTCAATAATATAATTATTATTTTAAAACATTTACTTGTAAAAGTTTTTTTTTTTATATACTATTGCAAGCTGTCGCCTTTTGCGGGACATGCGGGACATTCAGCAATATGTAGGTAAGCTGAGGATGACTTGTTGAGAGTAGGACCAGTGTCTTACTCTCGGATGTTGTTGATGATTACCATCAGTGTTTGTAATCGATCATTTTAGGAGATCCTGGGGTATTTTGCGTTTTAATCTGCGCAATGCTCGGTTAGGTTCCATAAGAGGCTTAGCCAAAATGTTAGGGTGATTGGTCAACCTTTTCTTGTACTTGTAAAAGTGTTTTTGAACTTTTACAGAAATAAATATCATTTGTCACGATAGTTCAACGAATAAAATGCAACCTTTGAATGATGTCTATAGGGCGTTTTTAACTGTTTATTTATATTTTGATTTTGTGTGTATGATTGTTTGTTGTTGCAATACAATAACATTTGATTTTACCGTGGGACGTGTTTAATCTAATCGAAGATTGTGAGATATAAAGACAATGATGTTTTCAATACAATTGTCTTTATATATAGCGGTGCCAAAATATATGTGGGGTTTAAATAAATCAGAAATCGAAACAACATGGTAGGGCATATAGTGAATTGTGCACGAAAATTGAACGTTGTTGTGATTTTAGTCATATATTATGTGAGTAATTAGATCTATTTAATTTGAAGCATTTCTATGATACAGTAGTACAGTTTGATACAATGGCTAAAGCTATTGTTGTGAACATTATTTTATATTCTAATATATTTATTATTACTTTATATTTATTTATTTATTTACACTTTCTGTACAAAAAAGGCGTACAAAGGCGGTCTTAATGCCATTAGGCATTTTCTACCAGACAACCTTTGGGTGATGCGGAGACGAACACGGTAGATGCACAAATAAAATATGAGCGAGAGATAAAGAGGCAATGACTGATTGCCCAAAAGCTATAAATATACAATATACTGACTTAAAATAATTACATTAATATATAATAATAATAAAAAAATCAATACATACATAATATACTACATATATAACATACAATACATATATACAATATATACAAGGAAAAATCAGTGTCGAGATGAATCCGCCAATGTTTTGTCAAACAAGTAATTTTATTTATATATATTATTTATTTATATTTCTTTCTTTCTTTTCTTCTATGATCGAATAATAAACATTCACATACAAAACGGGAGATGGAAACACTAAGCACAACTGACATGTATCCCAAATGCGATCAAAAAGAAGTTAGTTACAGATACGGTCACCGGGTCAGATAAGCTTGTCGCACTATAATGTCAGTCTCTAGTAGATCCTCGGCTGCATGGTCGGACAAACAACACATGTCATGAATGGCGTGGATTTGGATTTGATTATTTATTTATTTAGAAGCATGATGCACTGTTAGTCTGACAGAATTAGGTACCCATTTAGCAGAGAAATGTACAGACATTCGCTGCGCAGGTCAAGCTATCTAAAACTGTTAAGTTTTCCCAATTGAATTTGAACCTTATCGTTTTGTATTAAGTTGAATATCAATCAAAGAAATTTGACAGATTGTGGTAGCTTGATGTGCTGGCCTGTGTACCTAAGAACGCTCGATGCTGCGTAATGCAGACAGTTCACAGTATTGCTACATTTACTCCGTTAAGGCTACCTTATAATAGTGTTTTGTAATTTGCGGAGTCGAGTACAAATTGAATGCACAGGGATTTTTTGTCAATATTTAGTTAACCTAAGAGCATTTCTACTACTGCCGCTGTGCTTATCATAAATGTTTGTACTTATGTCCTTATGTTATTGTATTGGCCTTTTTTTCTCCCTTTAGGAATATAAATATATGTAATTCAAGGAATATTTGTACTCTTCCAATATCACTTTATGACTTCCGTTCGTTGCGGTTTCTAAATAATTCCGATGGTAAATGATAAATGATATTTATCATTTATCATTTACCGATGGGACATGTTGATCTTCATATTCTCGTCGAGTTTCTGGATGATGACAGGTGCATATATGGCTTACCGCAGTTTAGTAGCAAGGTTTAGTGTAGCTTAATGAAAATATGTATAGGAGTAGTTCTTTTGTGACTTGTAGTACTCGCTTGTGCCGCCGAGCTTGTTGCATGTGTTCATTGCCTTATTAGTTACATGATTAGTTAAAAGATTTTATTTATTTTATTCATAAAATAATAGATAACATCAGTTTGTTGACACTCGATACTTTTCTGACCAATATTATAATTACTCGTCGTAAGCCAACGACAGAAACGACGTAGAAGTGTGATAACACTTGATGAATAAGACTTCTCTTTTCCAAGATACATTGTGTAATACTACACCTATGGTTTTTTATATTTTACAGACATCTTCATGCTGCTGCCTTAACGTAGGTTTACTTCCTATTGAGTTTAAGCGCCTAAATCCGCTGATCATCAAGAAATACTCTCAGAACTCACCAGTATTCATTAACATAAAATCCGAAAATCAACAACCGATCAAAGGGTTTCTGCAGAAGTTACCATTACTAGCGAAACCTCCACCAATGAAACGATCCGAGCCGAAGTTAAAGTCTAAGAAAAAGTTTCCTAGATCCTTATTAACCATTCCTAAGTTACCCTTTGTACCTTACATGCTACCTATAATTCCGAACTTACCAATCCTGCCGATTTTCCCCTGGATTCCGCCACCTACGCGTATTCCTTTGCTCCCAATGATACCACCGTTGCCTAAAGTAAAGAAAGTGATGTCGTGGGATAAACGTAACACTCAGATAATTGAGAAACTCATGGACCTGAAGCAAAAAGGACGACTGACGTCCTCAGAGTATTTCAAAATGAAGCATTTATTGATTCAATAATTACATTAGTTTGCTTTTAGATTCATTTTGAAATGCAAATATTTTTTTTGGTGTTTCTTCACACTATAATTTGTTATTGTTATAAATAATGTTGTATGAATAATGTATTTATTTGTTTTTTTTTTTATCTTATTAAATTTGTGGTAAAATAGCTGTCATTTATTTCTTCTCTTACCATACTCATAGCTCATTCCTTTGCCCATGTGCTGTGTGGGATAAAACCTAGGTACGGATTCTTACAAGTTACAAAAGAATTGATTGAACCTTCTGCATGAAACGACTTCAGAATAATGCCACTTTGTTCCCTTTGTATTAACAGAGCCACTCCCGACTGACATAAATTAAGAACAAATCATAAAATAGTATACCAGACAGTGAATCCAAAGATTGAGAGGGAATATTATGATAATTATATTGTGATACCGACTGACAGTTTGTTGATGTGTGTATAGTCCGTGTGTAGATCTCGTATAGGGATACCATGCACAAATTCAAACGCCGAGCTACTACAAAGTACTCATAAAAAACTTTTAATGTTAACTTAAATACATACAACTATTTACAAATACAATTTACTTAAGCATATTAGTCTTAGCGTTGGCCACTAGTGCGTTGAGTCCTCTCACGAACATGTCCTTGACCTTGGTGAGGTAGCTGATGAGCGGGTAGGCGTAAGGACGATCCTCCGCGCGACACGAGAAGCAGGTCTCCGGTCGGCGAGGCCTCAGCAGCGAATGTTTTAGGAGAATGCTGCTCTGGAAATGAAATATGAATGTAAAATGCTGCCTAGAAGTACTGATGCTATGTTTATCTAGGTGGGGTGATCGTATTGACAAACATGCTGACGATTCGTTTAAAATGGTTATTTAGTCAGTGTTGAAACTACACGACACATTATCCCTGGTTGCTCACGACACATTACCCCTGGTTGCTAGCATCGATAGTCTGTGGTTGTCACCATCCACAGGGTGAATCCACCCTATTCTTAGTGCCGTAACTTAATGGTATAGAAATAACATGTATAATTAATGTCTAATGACAGAAGCTCCGTGGACATACCAAAAATATATTGAAACGGTATTTTTTTAAAGTGCTGCTACAAATGTTGTTAAGGGTAATAACAACTTTTCTTTTCTTTATTTTAATAGCACTCTGTATATATGTATACAGGATGGTTTGACTCTGTCTTGCATAAAGCATCATACTGCTGGGAACTACATGGTCACACAAAAATTGAAACAAACCTCCACAACAGTTAAAGCAGCTACAACAAGCACTGTCCACATGAAGAATCTTCTTAACTTCATTCTCGTAGTACAACTTGACAGCTAGGTACACCATTAGACCACAGGCATAGCAACTACTATACCACCACTGCATGGTACCTCCTTATACACCGCCTATCTCTTGACGCACCACGAAACTGTGTGAATGGACACGTAAGACAGATAAGATGGTACTGTCATCTCGGTTCTTTGTGATTATTGGAGTAATGCGACCTTGTTGAGAAAGGGACATGAACGGACTGGGAGGTTACCATGTTTTTAGAGTATGGTGGACTTTCTTAAAAGGAAAAGATTATAGTCTCAAATTTTGGTCGTGTAGGTGTAAAAAGTTCAATGGTAATCTTATTCAAGGTGTAAGAGTTTGATTAATGATATAGACATAAAAGAAAACAGCAGTTGCTAATATTGTCAGCACACATAATACTAAAGTTAGTGTTGCTAAGTGTCGTTTATCTTTTATGTTAAATTACTGGAATTGAAAAATATGTGGATTGTCCTAAATAATTATATTAAACACTTGGTAACTCTATTGACATCGGAGTTTTTGCTGACTGCGCTATTCACGTGTATTGATGTTATACGTGATCGATCGGAGTTGTGTTTAGACGCGGTAAAATGTCGTGACTGTGTGCAAGCGGCGGATATGTGTCGGTACGTGGCGATAGCATTCATGCTGGTTCGTATCTATCAGTGTTTGAAGTGAACATCTCAGATATCGATTATCAAGATTGAAACTTTTACTCCAGTTTTGTATTGTGCTTAAAAAACCTACCTTTGTGTATATTACACACATACGTTGATATCTGTGCTGTTCTTGTTCATGATCTTAATATTTAGTGAATGTGTTATGGTTATTGGAAACGTTACGAAATGTTTTCATTGTTTCATTGTTTTGTTTGTGATGCAATTTATCGCAGGATGGACTTAGCGGCGATATGTGGTATATGAATATAAAGATAAATAAATAACTTTAGTGTAGTACAGCCCAAGAAAGTGTCGAAATAAAAGTGAGACACATAGTCTGCAATGCCTTGTTGTTATTGACTACTACTGCTGCCCATATAGGTTGTAACATAATCACTACAATAATGCCTGAAAGGTATTGTATGAGTTTCTCATACCCATTAAAATACCCATGATAATTAATAAAACTTTTCTAATACCAAAAAATGTAGACATCATTGTTAATACTGTACATCATGGATACTTTAATACCCTTCGGGTATTGAGTCTATAAATTTTACAGCTTGTATACCTACATATCTCTTATCTTATGTATCCACGTGAGAACAAGCTCGACTTTTTGAGTTTAATTCGAGTAAACTCGGACGTGTAGACCAGTGAAACTTATGCATTAATTTCAGAATTGAACAAACTACTTAGCTTAGTTATGTTCGATGGAACTCGTCGACCTTGTCTCTTTGTGGAGACAAAGCATTGCAACTTTGCAAGCTCATTTGGCGCAGTAGTCGGCAGACCAATCGGCTGTTTCGCAAGGCAATGCGGGTTAGAAACCCGCACGTAAAAAAAATTGTATAGCCTACAGCAAGTCGTAGGTCTGAGTCAGGTCTGGTTGTTTGTGCATGTGAGATTTGGATTTGTTAATACATCCACAATACAGGTTCACAAAACCTGTGAAGAGTGAAACCTTTAAAAAAGCTTTTAGTATTGCTTTAATACTTCAAAAATAAAACAATACATAGCTTTCCAGAAACTGCCCCTCACCGAAACCACATTTATAGTTAGTGAATGTTTTATAACGTTTCTTGGATTTTAATTTAATATTGATGTCCACCGTTTCAGGTAAATTACATAGCCGGAGCGCCCCCGCCCTTGCGTTTGACTATCGACTGCTCCGATGAAAGGGTAAAGCAAACCATACACACAACTATATTAGTTCTGTAGGTAATTCACTTCATAGTAACGTAAACGAGTACTATTCTATGTATGACAAGGGATAATGCTCTAACTATCATATTTTTCATTGGACTGGTAATCGCAGTAGTTACTTTTGTTGTTTCGGAGCAAATACATTATACCCTCACCAATCAGATCTCTAACCATTCAAAATTTTCAATTCTTAGTAATCGTGAAATAATATTAATAATACACCATTTAATTCATACATCAAGTTAAATATTATATGCTAGTACTTAAGGGTTATGTTAGTGAATAAAATAGAGTAAGTAGAACATTTTTAATTTACATAATTTGAAACATGGAGTGACATCCAATGCATCATGATTGGACATGCTTGTTAGCCCGCACTCTTAGAAGGCTGTTGTTGCTTGTCCTCACACGGTGTAGTACTTGACGCAGCTCTTTTTCTCATGATGGCATGAAAACCGTCTGTGTTTGCGTCTGCAAACATGCCAGATGCACTACAATACCTTGGCAAAACCCAACATCCTAAATACATTATTAGTATTTTTTTTAAAGTTAATATTTAAGAATAATACGTCCTTTGCAAAGTATGTACGGTAACTCGGAATGATACCTGTGTGTTAGTTCAGTGGTCGCAAAATATGGGTGTACATGAACACTTCTGCCTAATTAATGTCTAATTCTATGTATATTGTGGAACAGTGAAGTACGAAGACGACGGATTAAGAGTTGATGCATTTACGAATTGAAAAAAAAAACACTGAGATGGTTTGGGCATGGTAGGATAATAATATAATTTCTGCAGAAGCTTATAAGAAAATTAGGTATAAAAACTAGTTATAGATGTAGGTACATAAATCTTGTGGGTGAACATAAGTTACCCTCGATAGTTTAGGAAGTAACCTGTAGAAAAAAATAGTAGCCCCTTTCCTTTGGAAATATTCCTTTTATACATTTAAATTGTCTGGAACAGACATTTTATAGCTCTACAATTTAGGTTGTTTGTTAAATTATTATTCATAATTATAAGTAATTAAACCGTCGAACAACCAGGCAAATCGAAAAGCGACACCGTTTCATGGTGGAAATTCTCGAAACCCGCACTAAGCGTTTTGCCTCGACATTCCTTATCTGTTGATAGATAGAGTATTCTTTATTGTACACTATTACATAGGACAAGTCAGAATAACAATATGCATACGTTACAAGAGTAGGTAGGTACAATTGGCGGTCTTATAGCTATTAGCAATTTCTTCCAGACAACCATAGGATGGACAGGAATCTAGGATAGAGACAGATAACAGGTGATTTAATTAAACTTTAACAAAAAGATTTTATTATAACGTATAATATAACATTTACATAGAAATATAAAAATCATAAATATTAAAAACATACTTACACAATATAAATAAATAAATGGGAATAGAATCAGCTGTCTGAGTTTGTATTTCCTGGCGTGTACAATTTGGGGGTCTTCAAGTCATGAGTGAATAGGTATCTTCTAGGTAGGCGTGCTACATCTTAGACCACATTGTCACTTATCATCAGGTGAAATTGTGGTGAAAATCTAACATATCTCTTATCAGAAAATATAATATTGTTTAATTGCACGTAATTTACCTGTGTGTGCGTTGTGTGTGCAAGTGTATAATGCATATAATAAAATGATCATAGTATACAGTAGGTACCTATTTTTTTACGTCAGAAATATGTAGGTAATGTAAATATGTAGTATTGTAGTAGTACCTAATAAATTTTAAGAACATTTTATTTGTGGTTCTGCACATAAAAATGATTTTATATACCTGTTTATTGTAATGTTAGTTCATTGTACCAATTCGCTTAATACTCTCTTTGTTTTTTTTTCTCACGTTACAACTACCTGAGTTCGAGCGAGCTGAAAACCTGGGTAAACCCAGCACTAACACTGTGGAGACAAATCTTTGTCTCCACAGTGTTAGTGCTGAGTTTACCCGAATTGCCAAAAAAACACTTATATTTTGTTTAAGTTTTTTTTTACCAATTTCTGGCAATAAATAAGTTTGTATTTTATTTATAGTGATTAAAAGACGGTTAACAAGAGGAATTTATAAGCTGAATGTCACCGGCAACGGCGATAAGGACGCCCTAGTAGGACATACGCTGATCTTTTTTTTTTATCTTATTGTTGAGGTCGTTCAAAAAGGTGAAGTGTGTCTAGTGGTCCAAAGCGCCACTGCTGCGATGAAGACCTCTAGGGTCTTGCGTTCGATTATTAAGTCGAGCAAAGTGTTATTGGTTTTTTCTATGAAATACTCAGTAGCAGCTCGGAGTTTGTATTTGTGCCCGGTTAATCGCAATAGGCTCGCTCGCTATTACATGAGACCTAAACATACATGTGACATGTGATCTCTGCTATACTCTTCGAGGAATACATGCGTGATGGTATGTTATGTATGTATTCAAAGTTAACATGTTTCGGACCCTTTACAGCGTCCATGCTCACGGGTCTACCCGTAAAATATAACGCGATAAAATCCGTAAAAAGTAATTTTATTTCAATGTCTAATATGTCTACAAATCAATATGTATGATATGTGTTTAATTTTTTTCATCGTTTGTGTTTCAGGTTCCGTACGGTTCTGCATTCAGATCATCTGACTACAACCGGGACTCTCGCTTAGACGTGCACTCGTTCTGCAACCTCATCCATAATGCATTTCCGAAGACCGTACAAGACGGGAGGTTTATACTCATTGAGCCGGACGACTTAACAGGCTTCAGCGACACACAAGTACCTATATCAATCTCACCACCAGCAGGATTCTTACCAGAAATACCAAACTTAAAAGTACCAAAATTACGCATACCAACGCTAAAAGTGCCGAAGCTAGAAGAACGTAAGGGCCCTTACACGCCTCCCAGAATAGGCTCACCGATGACATCAACTTCAATTATGAGACTCGGAGAAGAATCCAGCGCAGAGAAGATGGAGAAGTTCAAGAAAGGTGTCCAGAAGATGCTTCACGTAGTGAAAGTGTTGGGACAAATTGACCAGTACCTGTCGGAACGAACGCGGATCATCGTCGATAAATTAACGAAGACTTTGCTGAATAGTACCCAATAAATTAAGTGTGTGACAATGTTTATTTACAACATTATATAAAATAGCTTTCGCCTATAGTTTTGTAATCTTCAATTTTAAATTATACATCCTATTTTACATTCGTTTTAGAGGCTTTTTGTGTGGGTATTTATGATGTAATTTTGAATATTTCTTCAAATCAGTTTATCTTTTTAACAGATTTCTTCACGTGTTTATTTCTGAGGGATTAGGACATCTAATACTTTACTCTGGCTGTACACTCACAGTTCGCCCGTATATATACTCCCGCGTAATTAGGAGCGAAGCAATTACCATTACCCGATCGCAAATCCAAAGAAAATCCTCTAATATTGCTCCTCCAATATCCTCTAATATTGCTCCCATCAAACTCTTTAGTCCCACCATGCTACAGGGGAGTGGGCTGTAGACTTGTGGCGAGCGAAGACTAATCTACTCCTTAGTACGTACTGGTGCTGTAGCAATGGATTTTAATATTCAACTCTCATATAATTTGAATGAATTTAATCATAAATTATGATGAGTTTAAACAGTTGATTAAAAATTAAAAATCATAGTAATAAATCATTTTAAAACGATTTTCGATACACGATCTCGCTCTCCCACTTGGATGATTTGAAAAAGAGGTAAGTTGTTGCGCAGGCAAATTAATAAACACTTTTGCAAAACACAAGCATGTTTAGCTGCGTAAAAGTCTTTTAGAATAAAATAATATTATAATTATAATATTAAGTAAAACATTCAGAAATATTAAAAAGTAGTAGCCCACCGGTATCGGGAACGATAGCCAAGCTGCAGGTGATCAGTGCCCCAGCGAGAGGAACCTCCTGGCGATGTGCGCCGTGTTCAGGAGTACCGCTTTCTGCATCAGAACCTTGACCCAACCGCCTAACGAAAGCCTCCTCAGGTGTAAGTCGAGGTTCTTGGCTATTAGACCATTGGCTGAAACGACTATCGGCACAATGACTGCGGAATCCACATCCCACATGTCGACAATCTCGCGCGCCAAATTAGGGAAGAGCGCTGATGTCTGAGATACAGTTATGTTTATCTAGTTCTTTGTATTGATTTAGTGAATTTTAGATATACATTTTATTTGGCTGAATTAAATAAAAAAATATCAAATATCAAATTACCATGTGACGGGAGTTGAGCTCCCTAAAATATGGTCAAGCTGCAAGTAAGCTCGATCCAATTTCGTGGATCGTAATGGATCTCAACCTCTCGATCCGATCCGCGTATCGGATCGCATGCATTTCTTTTATTTGTTGACGTCGACAAACGAGCCGACGAGCCACCTGATGGTAAGAGATCATCGTCGGCCATGGACATCTGCAACATCGGAGGAGTTGCTGATGCGTTGCCGGCCCTTAAGGAACCTGTATACACGCCGTTTGAAGAATCCCATGTCATAGCATACAGGGAAAACCGCAGCAGGGAGACCGTTCCACATCTTGCAGGTGCGCGGGAGAAAACTGCACGACGCTCTAACATTCTTGGAGACCCAGGTCTCCAGAGTGTGAGGATGGGCTCTGCTTCTGAGGCGGGTGGTGCGATGATAAAAAGATGAAGGAGGCACCAGTTCAAATAGCTCTTGGGAACACTCCCAATAAAACAGACGATAAAACGCGCACAGAGAGCCAACGTCTCTTCGAAGACTGAGGGCGTCTAGGTCGTCCGTGATATTAGGATCGTCGATAATCCGAACTGCCCGGCGTTGGATGGAGTCAAGAGGGAGGAGTTGGTACTGGGTTGCACCAGCCCAGATATGAGAACTGTACTCCATATGAGGTCGAACTTGTGCTTTGTAAAGCAGAAGCCTATGACCCGGGGTGAAGTACCGCCTCGCTCTATTAAGCACCCCAAGTTTTTTAGAAGCCAACTTAGCTTTACCATCTAAATGACCCCGAAATTGGACCTTGTTCGTAATTTCGACACCAAGGATCCCAATGCTCTTGAAGATTTTTAGAGGAGTATCTGATCCGATTTTCAAAAGATCGATCCAAAAAATCGCATAAAAATACACTTTACTTACTTTACTTCGAGTGCTGTTACGAAATTTGTTTTCTCGTAACCGATTCTGACTACAAAGGTCCTCAAAGACATGGAATCTCATCACTTGTATAAAATATAAATAAATTAATATACCTATTTAAAAACTCAGATCCAACACAAACAGAGACGAGATTAGATCCAACGAAACAAGCGATACTAAATTTACAAATTAACATGTCTAGACAAATACTTGACGGAAAAGTTCATTACACTTGGATGAATATATAAATGACAAACAATTTGAATGAATATAAAACTGCATAAACAACAACACTAAAAGTGTTCATCTACACCAAAAACCATGCATATTTATTGACTCAATTAGACATTTATTTTGAAGCTGTTTATGATGCGCTCAGAGTTTAGAATTGTACCTAGTTAAATGGTAATAGGCTCGCCCCCTATTAGTAAATCTCTACTTAACCCTTCGGGTAATACAGGCGTGGTGGTATGACCAAAAAGTTTATAATAGTACGTAATGATTTCATAAAAAAATATTATTAATGTAATTTTACTATGTTGTATAAACCGTTGTAAGTACAATTAAATATTACATTGAATGCAAATGAATGTATGGAATAGGAATAAATGCATTTTATTCAATTGCATTGTATAATAGAATAGATTTATTTATTTGCAAAGAGTGTAGGTACAAATTATTAGGTGTTACAAAGTTTTAAGGTCCCTTGTACATTCTACCTTAATTGGTATGCAATTTTTTTTTAAATAATAAAACATCGTCCAAAATTAATAAAACTTATCATCAAATTTTTTTTTTTTAATTAATTTAACTTATCATCTAAAAATTCTTGTACTGAATAATAACACTTGTGCAATAGTAGTTCTGTAACATGCTTTTTAAATTTTGTTAGCAACTTGACATTATTCGGTAACTTATTATAAACTAGTGGTGCCATACAAATAACACTTTTCCTCAAAAGTGTAGTTTTAAAAACACCAGTGGTTAAAAGATTTTTATATTGGGATCTAATACTTATTGTTCTATTTCGAGTTTCTTTCAAGGTGGTAAACAGGTGTGAGTTCGTTTTAACAAATATACATAATTCCAATATATATAGACATGGGAAGGTTAACAATTTATGAGACTGAAATATAGGTAGACAGCTGTCAGTTACTTTTAAGTCAAACATAACTCTGATGCAGCGTTTTTGAGCTTTAAACCTTAGAGGAGAAAGTTGTAGTTTAGTATTTTTTTTAATGAGGTAAATATAAAAAACTGTTGTCTATTATAATAAAATTTTAATGATTACTTACACTTAAAATCTTATTTTATCCCTAAATACATTTTCGTCGTTTGTCACTAAAATTTATTCTATTCAATTTCATCGATTTATGCAAATTTATTAAAATGAAGTAGGTATACCTATTAGGTCACAATCTAGACTAGGTTTCATTGGACGCCAATAAAACCTAGTCTAAATTACCTAAAGGCTGTCAGTCGTGTTAGAGCATTTGGTTGAAATAGTAGCTAAAGTTTGTTTTACGTGAACCCTATCCATACAGTTTACGTAAGGTAAGTACTTAAAATTTAGGTGTATTGGACGATTTATTTAGGATTAAGCAGTACCTTGGTATTTGTAATAGGAATAAATCTATTTTAAGACTGCGAACATTGAAATTGTTGTAAACATCCAGAGTAGTCAAAAATATATTACCTAGGTACCAGTTCTAAATATTGTGTGAGCTGTCAGGGTATTTTTATTTGCGAATAGTGCATTCAACGTAACTTTAGTTGTCAAAAGTATTTTCATAATTAAGAAAAATCTATGTTAAAACTCATTACTAGAGTATTCTTGAGTAAAATGTTTTAATCTTTGATGACACTATGCATCTCTTTTTCTTTTGATTATCCATCCCTTGCATTTCTTGCAGTACGACATTGTCAAGTCTTCTGCTTTATATATTTACCTACTAGGGACTCGCCCCTGCTTCGCACGGGTGCAATGTACAGACGCCAGTAGGTCAAGCTATCCAAAACTGTCAAATTTTCCCAATTGAATATGAACCTTACTGTTCTGAGTTAAAGTTGAAAATCAATCAAAGAAATATGGCACATTGTGGCCTCTGCATTAACATGCATTTATTATACAACCTTCCTTTTGAATCACTCTTTGAAAACCCACGGCTGTAATATGTCTCTCTCAGAATGATATGTGTTCTTGTTGCCTCTGAACTTTGTAACTGTTCTATAACTATACTTCTATAAAATAGCAAAGAACCTGTGTCTATAAATTGGAGATACCTATTTAAGAAGGAACAAGTGCATAAGAGTACATTAGAACGTCCTCGAATCCAAAAAATAGAGTTTTTGGATTTTTTGTCTAATTGTGTGTTTATTAGAGGATGGCGCAAAACCACCGTAATTTATTAACACCGACGAAATATAATTTTAGCTGTAACTAGATAAAAAAATAATAGGAAATACGTATTTTTTATTTTCCCGATATCCCATCATTTTCATATTTATTTTCGACTTTGAAATTCGAATTAAATTAATGCTTTTTCTGACCTACGTTTAGCATGTAGGTACGTATCGATGTATCGAAATTCACAACCTACATTAAACTGTCGACTGGCTTATAATTCGACAAAATTATTATTTTTATATGAAAGAATATTACGGGAAATACAGGTGGATACTATGTGAAATAATTAAATTATCAGCAGAGATCAACGATGACGCCTACAGCTCAAACGCACGTGTCAAGGAACCAACAAATGTTAGCGGAACCGAAACAAGATATATTAGAAGATGGAGAAAGAATTGTCATTAGTGGAATGTCGGGCATTTACCCACAGTCACACAATGTCGAGGAACTATCTCGAATTCTTTACAATAAGGTATTCTAATTGTGTTTTTTTTTCTTTTTTATCATTGAGTTATTTTCCGCAGACTTGGAGGTCCACGCCTTTTTTTACAATAATTGCTTCATTTGCACACCAGACGCTATGACCACTAAGCCACCGCTAATGTTAATAGCGTAAATGTAAAATTAAATAGTAAATGTTTAATTGTGGTTTTAAATGTTGTTTGTATACATATAATATATGAAAAAAAAAATAGGTTATGTACTAATCTCTAATCTAGCAGCATAGTTTTTAATTATTTGTTATAAATTGACTCAATTTTTAAACAATAACTAAACTCTATAATTTGAATATAAGGGCATTATAGTACAGACGCAAGCAAGTCAAGCTATCCAAAACTGTCAAAATTTCCCAATTGAAAATGAACCTTATAGTGTTGTATTAAAGTTGAAAAATTATCTAAGAAATTTGACAGAATGTGGTAACTTGGTGCTGGCGTCTGTGCATAGTTGATACTACTAATTACGAAGAAATTAACCGAAACGCACATAACTTTATAGTTGAAACTAAGTTATACATGTTATATATAACTAAGTTATACATGTTATATATAACTAAGTTATATATGTTATATATAACTAAGTTATACATGTTATATATAACTAAGTTATACATGTTATATATAACTAAGTTATACATGCGTTTCGTTGCGTTCTAATTCGTCGTGGGTGCGGAAATCTGATACCAGTCGCTTTGTCTAAAATACTGTTATTCAGACGCAGTTGATTATATTGGAGAAAACCATAACATAGTTGAGAAGTCACTATTCATTTAATTCTAAGTGTATTAATTGTAATAGGATTACGTCCTTGTGATCACAATGTCTGGAATCATTAAGTACCATTAGAACAATACAGAAGTGATTTCATTTAGGAATGTTAGAAACCACAGTGAGTTCAACATATTGTCACTATTTTAGAACCGAACTAGCTGCGTGGGGTTAGGCTATAACCATTATTATAATATATAGCCAGACCTCACCAGTCGGTTGAAGCAATTGGTGTTGAGCGACATGAATTGTTATTATACTGCACGTTAGGGATTCTATTCCATTGGGGATTCCACGGTCCGTCAAGACGGTGGCCCCAGAAGGCAGCGCACGAACCGATATACCTTGCCCCCATGATCCCTGAGGATATCCCGTACTATACAAAAGGGTGTCGTGTTTCCCACCACTAATCAACTGATAGTCTGGGTGTACTATGTTAATTATATGTTTGTTTTACTCCGCCATACAGGGCTTACTCCATACGCTGGAGCTGTCTTAAAAAATATATTAATCTTTTGAGAAGGATCTTTTGAATGTTATGACTTTGATTACGAATTTATGTCCAACAGGGGAACCCAGTTACAGCGGAAGGTTTAAAATGGAGATACAAACACCCAGAGCTGGCAAACTACTCTGGTATGGCTCCGGAGTTAGATCGCTTCGATGCTCACTTTTTCTCCGTGTACCACCGCCTCGGACACCACATGGATCCCTCGTCACGCAAGCTACTGGAGCAGACCTATCAAGCCATTTACGATGCGGGTTAGCCATAAAATTAAATAGATTCTATGAAATAATATATGGGGTGCAGGACTCCTCGGAGTCACAACGTCATCAACCCATTTACGATCCCACTGCTGGGCACGGGTCTCCTCTCCGTCTTGAGAGGGATTAGGCTAATAATAGTCCACCACACTGGCCCAGTGCGGGTTGGAAAACTTCACACAGAGAAGTCTCTAAGGCATTCAGGTTTCCTCACAATGTTTTCCTTCACCGTTTATGCGAGTCACATACACATAAATAGTTTCCAGAATGTTTTCAAGTAACAGGTAGCCTATATAAAACTACTTTTTACGGGTTTTATCGCGTTATATTGATATTATTCATCTCGACGTTTCGGACCCTTTACAGCGTCCATGGTCACGGGTAGACTCAGTCTACCCGTGACAATGGACGCTAGTTTTATTTCAGTGTATAATATTCGCGTAAATGTCAGAAATCAATAAGGTAGCCTATATTCTTCTTCAGTTCAACATGCACAAATTAGGGCAAAATTTGGTTTAATATCACTTTTATTTTATTTTGACATAGTAACTTCTTCGTTAGCCTTATTTTACCTTGCATTTGCATATTTTGTACATATAATTTTATTATAACTGCATTATTATTTCTTGTTTATATTTTAGGACTGAGTCCATCACAATTTAACGGGAAAAAAGTTCCAGTTTTTGTCGGATCTTCTTTTTCGGAATCAGAAAATCAGGGATTCAAGGATAACGTCTCTAAACACGGTTTGGGCATAATAGGGTAAGTAGCTTATAATATTTTCATTAGACTGATAATCTTTGAATTTCATCTGAATAAGTATTATTTAATTGATAGATGTAATCAATCAATGCTTGCGAATCGCATCTCGTACTGGTTGAATACAAAGGGTCCTTCGCTAGCTGTGAATGACACTGACTGCAGCTCCACCACCGCGCTGGAAGAGGCTTATAAGGCTTTGAAACGTGGGGATTGTGAAGCAGCCATTGTTGGAGGCGCAAACATATTATGTCTATTCCCACATGCGTCTATACATCACGCAAGGTAATATTTAACAATGTGCATATCTATTAAATCTAACAGGTGGTATACCACCTGTGAGTTAGACGATATATCGCCTGACTCACTCATTCGCTGATTATACCCGAAGTCTTAACAACTATAAAGCCTAGATATTAGAAATTTGTTAGATAGGCCTATATAGGCTTCCGCTAAGAAAGGAACAGAAAAAAATCCCACGGGTTTGGCAAAATTTATCTCAATGTGCGTAGCACCACTGAACACGACTAATCTCGTGTCACCGTAGGAGCTGCCAAACTGATTTTAGAAATGAAGTGCCAAACTGATGCTAGAATGAATTTCTATCGGTGTAACTATTATTTACAGATTTTATCCAATTAATCAATTTTGATGACATAATTGATGGTTTACATGAAACATTTAATTTTATATTTAAATAATAAGTATAATAGTACATTATGGTACAAGTGTGTAATGTTAGTGATTACCGCTGAGGCGCCATTAAAACCCGAGCCGTTAGGTGAAGGTTTTAAGAGAGCCGAGGACGGTAATCATCAATACACACGTGTATCATACGACGTTTTTCAATACACTTGTGCAGAAAATAACTATAATCTCAGCATGCAATAGGTAGATACATTAATTTATTTGTACTAATGAACACGATCTTTTTTGTATTGAAACTTTTTAAGTACATACAACCAATAAAATAACCCTTTAACTAAAAGCCCTATAACTCACTTGTGATTAATAGCAATGAAAAAGTCACAGTTTGATTACAGGTGTCATTATGTGCCTAATTGCAGTGAAATTAGAGTCATTTTATGAGCAAGTGTGTTGAAAAATAATTTATATAGAATTGTGGTATCTAGAAAGGATTAGGTGCAGGTCTTTAAAAACTTTTTTAAAACTATGTTTTAAAATATACTTATAGGAGTTATCGTTTGCTCATGGGAATCAAACCAAAAATTAAAAAATAAAGTTTATTGAAACTATAAATACAGTTTACAATAAAATTTTGTGTAGCTACGATAATGACCGCATTAGTTATAAAACGGTGTCGCAGTCATTATTCAGAATTCGAACTAAGAAACCATCAAAATCAAAATAGTGTTATTTTCATATAAACCATATACAGGCACTTATGAAATGTCGAGTCTGGGTGCACGGTTCCAAATTAGTTGTTTCTTGTGGAGAAGAACCGGCAAAAAACTCCATGCTTACTGTTTTAAATTATCGTTTTTTACAATGATGTTCGATACAATAATTATTATAAATTGGATACTTACCTGATATGACAATTTAGAAATGTTGCGAAGATTACAAATATATAAAATACAGCTAGGCATAAAAGAAAGTTCTAAACAGTTTACAAAGAGTAACTATTAAACTATACCTATATAAAGCAACTGATAAAACTTGTAAGTATCACGTCAAAAACGTGGTGGTTAATAGACATACATACGTCGTTACAAAGTCGACATCGTACTTTGTAGACTATGCTTTCTTAATTAGGATTGTTACCAATTGGACGCCTGATAGGGGATAGCGCCGTCGAGGTCGTCCGCGGCGTAGGTGGCGCGACGATCTCGACATGTTTTTAGGGCAAGCATGGCTGGATGTTGCGCAAGATAGACAGGTTTGGAAGAAGAAAGGGGAGGCCTTTACCCAGCAGTGGGAAACTAAATAGGCTATTAAAAAAATACTAGCCTAGCTGTAGCAACATCGGTAAGCTCCCTAACTTTTCTAACCGCATATGCAGCAGAGTTCAACCTACTCGACAAGGCCTTAATGTGAGCACCCCATTGCAATTAATTGTCGATAGTAATACCTAAAAATAATATTTCCTTAACTGTGTCTAGTTTATTGTCCTCAAGCGTTAAGTTTAAATCTACTTGGGGGACATTTGGTAATGAACATTTAAGGCATTTTCTTTTATTTGCATTGAGTACAAGATTATTTGCTGCAAACCACTTCGAGAGAAGGACTAGGCTTTGCATGCCGTTGGCATGGGTAACATTTCTATCTTTCCTATTTAATTTAAAAATAAGGGAGGTTTCATTAGCGAACAGAATAGTATCTGATAGAGGGGTCATCATATATGTGAGATCATTTATATAAGTCAAAAATAGAAAAGGCCGAAGGATTGAGCCCTGTGGCATACCTATCTCGACTACAGAGCCTGGAGAAACTGCACTATTTACCCCTACTTTTTGGTGTCTATTAGACAAATAATTATGTACAAGATCAGCAGCTCATCCACGTATTCCGTAATTATGTAATTTACATTTGTTATCAACGCAGTCAAAAGCTTTGGAGTGATCACAGAAGATGCCAATAGCTTCCTGTGAGCTTTCCCAGGCCTCCAATATATGAGTTACTAGTTTCAGTCCTGCATCAGTAGTCGACCTGCCTTTCGTGAGACCAAACTGGTGATCATGCAGTATTTTTCAAATATTTTACTAAGTGCCGGAAGTACAGAAATAGGTCTGTAATTTGAGGGATCACTCTTGCAACCAGATTTGAAGATCGATATGACCTTAATATGCTTCATTAAGTCAGGAATTGTCCCGCTATCCAGATAATAGTTAAATATGTCTATTAGAACAGGAGCAATAGCATTGTAGGGACACTGCTGACGCATTCGATTTGTATACAGGCGCATTACTGTATTAGCGCGGCGCAGCAGTCGTCTCCCCGCACCCATTCAGTTAGGTCGTTCATAGTTAGGTCTATTATGTATTTATAGTAAGTGTAACTGGCCAGTAAAATATTTATATAAAAATGTGACCGACCATTCTTTTAATATCTCCTTCATTAATAAACCCCACAGCATTAAGGATGATACTTAGCACGTTAACAGAAATGCCCCATAAGTCTTCAGTGTTTTTAGTGTGGTAATCGAAATATGTTTAAACTTAAATATAGGTCCTTGTTTAGAAAAAATCTGTTTTAGGCGATATTCTGCTAATGTAGAGGAAGCTGAAAGGGATTTGGTAACCTCTACTGGTATGTTTGTGAAGAAGCTATCAAAATATTTAGCAACTTACTGCTTGTCGGAAATAGCTATATTATTAATTTTTAAGCAGTGTCCGTTATTCCGTTGTTTTTAGTTTCCCGTTCCTTTATTTATTACTTGCCAAACTGTTTTTATCGTATTAATGGAAAGGCTTGTTTTATTGCAAATGAGCTTAGATTTTGCTTGATTATAAATGTTCTTAAATATCTTGGAATATTTCCGCACATAGTGATAACAATCTAAATCAGGGGTTAATAACTTTTCATATTATAAAAAATCTCTACTTTTTCTAATGCCTGGAGTAGCCCATTCATTAAATTTTGATTTATTTTTAATATTAATTTAAATTATTTTTAACTTTCATAACTGGACGTTTTATTGAAATTCTGGCATACTGTATAAAATAAAGAGCAGTAATTTATGTTTGGGTCAGTATCACTAAAGAAATAAGTACAAAGTTATTTTTAGACTTAGTTTGAAAATTATTGCATTTATTCTTAGTTAGTTCAACAGTTTTATTTAAGGGAACTTTGGTTTTAAAGTTGAAAGGTACTAGTTGACCTGAGACCTCACACCACTAATCATGGAAGAATTTATAATCTTAGAGTTAGTAAAGACGTTATCATGCATGAAGCTGACTAGTTCGAGTGACTTCATTAAATATATGTTTTAGATTAAAGGATTTAATTAATTTAAGTAGTTTTAGTTTTTCTGATTAGTGGAGTAAGAGATCAATATTAAAATCACCACATACAAATCAAATCAAATCATTTATTTTTGCAGAAAACACTGTTACAATGGTGTTAATATAATGGACATGTTTCAAGTGATTCTACCATAGGGCATGCAAAAAGTATACAATCATGGTTTATTAAAAACAAGATTGACATTGAAATACATAAATATAATACAACATTAATTTAATGTACCTACTGTTCTTCTAAAGAATCTTTATAATAATATAGATTAATTTGTTTATTTAACAATAATACTAATGTTAAATTATTTCAATGTCATTCCTAGAATTATTACATTATGTCAACAGATTAATTATTAAACGATACACACAAATTGCTCTATTACTTGATGTCACTGTGAGGTCTTTATGTTTGAAAAATTATCGTTAAAGTAGTCGTTTAGGTCATAGTAGCATTTATTAACTAAGAGGCTCTTTAGATTTTTCTTAAAAAGACCAGTGTTCATTGCCCTCATTTCCTCAGGTAATTTATACAGGAGCCATATGAAACATGGTGTAGGTTCGGCGCATACAGAGGCGAAATGCGTCACGTTGTCGCCTATTATTGGCTTCCGAGGCTAACGTAAATAAGTTTTGATGGACCTTAACAAATATTGAGACCTCATAAATAAATAGGCTTGGGAGAGTGAGAATTTTGTACTCCTGGAAAAACGGTTTGCAGGTTTCGATCATTTGTAGCCCAAACATAGCCCTTATGCACCGTTTTTGTGATTTAAAAACTAAGTCCATGTCAGTCGAGTTGCCCCAGAAAATTATACCATACCTCAGAACTAAAGCTACTAAACCACGATATGCAGTTAACAAGGTATTAATATTTGAGATCTTTTTTAATTCATGTAGCGCATATACTGATATGATTTATTAATTTTTTTGCATAGTGTTTCAATCTGAGATTTCCATTTTAATTTATTATCCAAATTCAGTCCCAGAAATTTTGTTGTTTGTACTTCAGCTACAGGTTCACCCTTATAGTTAATCTGAGGTGCAATTGTATTCACGCGCTGATTAAAATGGATTATTTTAGTTTTTCCTATGTTTGCCTTCAGATTATTAATGTCTAGCCATTTAATGATTGTATTTAGGGTACTACTTATATCGTGCTCATAAGATGTTCTGTCATTACACTTAATGGCAACGGTGCTGTCGTCAGCAAAGAGTGTCATTGGGTTTGAATTCACATTTGAAAGGTCATTAATGTATATTATAAAGAGTAATGGGCCCAACACACTTCCTATATACACAACACACTTCCTGTACACCATATTGCATTTTACGTCCCTTTGATAGGTATGTATCCTCAATCTTAGTTTTAATATTAACTCTGTTAATTTGTGTGTATTGAGCACGGTTTTTGAGGTAAGTCTCAATGAATTTTAAAATGTTACCTCGTATGCCATATGTCTCAAGCTTAGTTAGTAAGATATCATGTACCACGTGATCAAAAGCTTGTGTCATATCCATAAAGACGGTGCAGGTAGGTATTCTCCTGTCGACATTAGATGTTTAGGTATTCTCCTGTCGACATTAGATGTTATAATTTCCAAAAAATCATAAATATTTAATACTTTTATTTTGTCTAAATCCTTTTTGTTCTTTAGATATAATGTTATTGGTTTCAAAATATTTAATAAATTCATTATATATATATTTTTCTAAAATTTTTGAGAAGATTGATATTAGAATTTCTAATAAGAAATAATTAAATTATAATTTCTAACAAGCAGTGATGTCTTTTCTTTCCTTGTATCTGAAAGAATTTCAGGATTAAGGAACCACCCCCCGTCGATGTTCTATTGAACGCACTGGCAACCGAGAAGTTATTAACATTAAACATCAAGGTTTTAACCAGGTTCACAAAAACATAGAATATCCATATGGTATTTATCAATTAACATTTCCACATCTAAAATTTTGCAAGAGAAGCGGTTTATATTCTGGTGTTAAAGTAAAATACTAGTATTACACTTCTCTGTTGTCGATTCTAACAGTTTAAACAATCAATCACAGTATTATTAGTTTTACTAGATAATACCGTTTCGTCACTTAAACTATGCTCCATTTATTATAGCATTAGACAAATAACGACAGTTATTGTACTAAATAAATTATTGAATTTTATATCATATATTTATTTGTAAATGGTAAATAGATTAGTATTTAGTATTGTGTTCGTGAAATAACGTAGCTTATTAGTTGCCCTCAGTTTGACCTCCAAATCGCGAGATGTAGTTCTGCGGGTCATCATCTTGGACCTTTCTGCAAAGGAACAAGTAGCAGCTAAGAGTTGGAAAGAGAATAAGTGAGATAAGACAAAGACAGTTGCGAAAGTAAGGAATAATTGTTTAAAGTAAAAGAAAAATTACATATTTGGCAAATATTTACGTAGTCATCTAAAATTATTTGCCCAAACTATTTATATTTAAATCATAGAAGACATCATCCTCCGAGCCTTTTTGCAACTACGTTGGGGTCGGCTGAAGATAGAATAGTTTTCAGGCTTTTGACTACTACTAAAGATGGTCATAGATGTTCGTATGATAACAGGGACTGACGGTGTTAAGCGCTCTCCCAGGCTCGGAGGGGTCTCGAAGTGTTAGCACAGTTTACCTTGTACATCAGTAGCCACGAGACCCTCATAAACCATAAAATATATGTCTAACTTTATTACGATTTATATTTGATTGCTCCGATTGTATTCGTTCTGAAAAACATGCCATGTCCAACAAAACCTGTCAATTATACAACTGCGTTGAAACGCGCCCCCACCCACTGCAGGATTGATTTCGCACCGGATTTGAATTCTATAGATTGCTACAGATTTTTTGCATTCTGTGGACTTTTATGAAACTCCGTGCACCACTGAAATAAAATCGCAAATCGCCACAGTAGTCGAACCATTTTTTTTTGGTTTTCGGTAAATACTGACTAGTGACAATTTAGACAATCTACTATGGCAAGATCACAACAGGCATTAGTATCTGCTGCCTCTCAAACTAGGTGTAAACCTGTATCTTGAGAGACAGAAATAGTAGCTCTTAATAGTAGCTGTTAATGGATGTACCCAATACTGTTTGCGTTTATATTTTTTGAACATTTCAATAAATACGGAGTCTAGTTTCGTACTCCGTGGCGCAGTTTATTCTACGAAAGCACCGCAACTCAGCACACCGTTGTGCGCGCTAAACCGGTGGAACGATTGGTCGTATAAATGCTAATTTTATGAAATTTCAGACTTGCTGCTACAATTTGTAAGGATGGAAGGACAAAATCATTTGCACAGGACTCTGACGGCTACATCTTATCTGATACAATAAGCGTGTTGTTGTTGCAGAAAGCTAAAGACGCATTAAGGTAAAGATATTGCACCTAACAAACGTTTAGAAACAATAATTTAATAATTTTTAAAAAGCTACTCCTACACCTGCCAGGGATAACATTCTCAGGCCGAGCAAAGTAGGTATCATTGGGTTCTCAGAAGCAACGAAGTTTCGATTTGTCTCCGGTTACTGGCAATAGGCTCGTCCCTTATTGTATGGGACCTAAACATACCGGCGAACTGTGGGTGTATATTAGTGCACCTCTACCTAACCCTTCTGCGAATAGAGACATGATGTTATGTCTGAATTTTAATGTCACCGTATAATGAAGATCTCAGGATGGCATTGTAACTCACAAACAATCATAGAAAATATTTACATATTTATATTAACGTAATCACTAAAGTGTACGTAATTTTTAATCATTATCGCGCTCCTGTAAAGATACAAAAAAATGTTTCAATTTTTTTTTTAGAGTTTACGCCGAATTATTGCATGTCAAAAATGAATTCGTTTCTGTATCTGATGAAATGAGACCGAAATTTGGGTACTGGCGCAATCCACAGACCACGGCAGGATTTATAAGACAATTCTATAAGGAAGCACAGGTGGCGCCTCAGGCTATAGAGTACGTGGAAGCGTATGGCACAGGTGAGGTTTAAAATCGGAAGACGCGAATCCAGGCCGAGATAAATTTCTTTTTCGCTAAAATCTTTTAGGTTGTGATTTGATTTTTATTTTTTGCATTTTCCATGCCAAAAGAAATACAAAAAGATAGTTAGTATTATACTAACTATCTTTTTGTATTTCTTTTGGCAAGGTGGCATCGTTCGACATTGAACTAACTGTGAAGTAAGTCATGTCGGTTGAGAGGCAAAAAACTTGCTTTTCAATAGGTGTTAGGTGCTGACGTAACCATAAAGACGTAAATTCAGAATGTGAAGGCAAAATTCGTCATGGCGGGTGGGACTCGCGATGGCTTTGCGGTCTTAACGTCTGGTGTACCTACCCAGAAGACGCTGGTTCGATCCCGCCCGTGGTCGATTTTTTCCTAAATAACAATATTTAAGGTTTGATAGGTTTATTGTATAATAATACCTGAGTTTACTAGTAAGTCTGGTTTTAATAACGTTCTTTTTTCCGCCATGATCTCATTTTTCCCAATCGCATGAATAATTTATTAATAAAGATATTCGCACTGTAGGCGTACCAGAAGCTGATAAATCTGAATTGGAAGCGATCGCAGAGGTGTACTGTGAGGACAGAGACGACCCCCTGCTAGTGGGCAGTGTCACATCTAACATCGGCCTCACTGTCGCCGCTGCCGGCATGAGCGGGATCACCAAGGTATTGTAAAATATCATCATAAATAGATGTTAGAATTCAAAAAATATCAATGAAACTGTGGGTATCTTTTGCATAACCGAAATTCAAGAAAATTCATCGTGCAGGTACTACTGGGGTACCACACTGGCCAGCTAGCCGCCAACCTGCACTGCTCCAATCCGCGGCAGGACATGGCGGCACTGCGCGAGGGGCGCATGCGCATCGTCACCGAGCACCAGCCCTTCCAGCGCACGTACGTCGCCATCAACGGCATGTCCCTCACCGGTATCAACTCACACGTGCTGCTGCACGGACGTTACAAACACAAGGTACTGTCAAGTAGCAAGTGGGTGGTTGGAGCGAGGCTTGTAAAACTACAAATAATATTCTAATAACTGTCTGAATATTTCAGGATCTATCCCGCTACAAATCATCTATACCACGCTTAATCACAATATCAGGAAGGCAGGAGTCAGCCATTCAGAAAATATTTGAGAATCTCAAGTCCCGACCCGTGGACGCTGAAGAAGTAGCGCTGTTGCACAACATCCATGCGAACAATATCTCTGGACATTTGAGCAGAGGATATATGATACTAGGTATGAACAAGTCAAAGAGAATAAAACATTTACCACTGTCCCGCCAGAGCTACTTGTATTTATTTATAGCCTGCGGGTGGCTGAATTTCGCGGATCCCATGCCCATGACTAGAGGATGCGATCGGGATCCCTAGATTCGGGGTTCAGGACACATCCCTGTTCCGAAAAATTTGGTATTACGTTTTGCAAACCCGGAATTTTCACTCCGTGACACGAAACGCTTTTATTTTTTACATGTGTCTTTGTCAGACTTTTTTTGTATATGTATAGTACGCACTTGCCTTCACTTGACCTGTAGCCTCGACCATAGACAGAGATAGATATATCCTGGGTTTCCAGGATTGTTTATAACGAAAACAAGGCCAATAAATGAATTCTCTATTAAAACAATAGTGGTAGGTAACTATTTTTATTTTGTCAGACACGGATGAAATGTGTAACACTGTAAGTCTGCACGAGAAGTGCGAGTACTTTGACGACGCGCGGCGGCCGCTGTGGTTCGTGTACAGTGGGATGGGGTCGCAGTGGGCCGGCATGGGTGCACAACTCATGCGCATACCAATTTTTGCAGCTGCTATAGAACGGTGATTATTGTTTGTATATTTATTTTTTATGAGCGTTAAGCTATAAGCTTATAATTAATGGTTCTATTAGAGCCCATTACTATTCAGTATCAGAAACTTGAGATATACAGGGTGTCCTGAAACTCAACATCAAGCGGGTATGGGGTGATAGGCTAGGTTATACCAGTTCAGGAAAAAATAAAAAATAAATTCCATGTTACTTGGTTACGTGATAGTAGGAATATTCTGATATATAAATAATTATACTGTAATGTTTCATCAAAATCCATTCAGTAGTTTTAGCGTGAAAGAGTAACAAATATCCACCCATCCATCCATCCATCCTCGCAAACTTTTACATTTATAATGATTTGATTAAATGGGCCAGTTTTTAAATAACTTTCCTAGGGTAATATAGTAATTTTTTTTTAAAGATGAAGTGTCAAAGTTATCTTACAAAACGTTTTTTAAACATCACTCAATAAAACTTTATTTTTCTTACTAAACTGACCATATTAATTATTGGATTTGTGACTGTAATCAATAGCCTAGTTATTTAGGATTACATTAAAAAAACACTGCAAAATTGAGAAATTTGTGATCACAGTACCTAAATATATGATCTAGGGTATTGATTTTCAACATTTTCAAAAGTATTTCTATTATCACAACCAAGTAACAAGAAATTTGTTTTTTATTTTTTCCGGAATGATATAACCTAGCCTATCACCCCATACCCGCTTGATGTTGAGTTTCGGGACACCCTGTATATCTCAAGTTTCTGATATGTACCTGCTGAATAGTAATGGGCTCTGATGTAGGGGCTTTGATGTAGCATAATTGTTTACGAAAAGGTGTTAAATCGTGTTTCTCATCCATAGCACTCATTATTCTACTGCTAGTTATAGGCATTCCTCAAACTATGCCATTTGCCTGGATTCTGTGCAAGTAACGTCCACGTTGGACGCAACATTTTTACAATATCGTCTACTAATGACGCCACAGTTCGACCGACACCACCGCCCATACTTTTTCAGCAACCTATGAGTATCTGTTGTTATTTGAATACAATTTGTATTTTGCTACAGTTGCCACGAAGTGCTGAAACCCAAGGGGCTAGACATAGTTGATATAATAACGTCTCCAGACAAAACTGTGTTTGACAACATCCTGCACTCTTTCGTGGGAATAGCTGCTGTTCAGATTGGACTTACTGATATTCTTTATGAACTGGGATTGAAGCCTGACGGAATAATTGGTACGACGCAGAAGTAACTTTTCCTTCTATACCTACAATTCATTAATTTTAACGTTCTAGCGCATCATCAAATATCACTCACCTGCAAAGTACATTACTAAGCTACATTTAAAACATTTTTTGTATATCTAAAAACAAAAAAAAGAGATTGACATTGACAGACGTTGTATAAAGAATACTCAAAAGAAAATAAGAGTTAGGAAATTTCTCATATTAAAAAAATCACAATATTAAACGGTCCTACCTATATAAGTAGGTCTTCTTTACATAAATTTCGTTACATTTGCGGCTGTATGAAAAATCATCACTTGAGAACGACTCGACCGATTTGGCTTATTTGTTATAATTTTGGTCGTAATTGTAAATACAAGCTATGTATGGAAGATTTATTTTTGAAAATCGAACCGAAAAGTCGGATATTCGTATGGTTTTAATTTCACCCTGGCGACACCGGGCACGAGCAGCTAGTAGATAATACATATAATAATTAAACAAAAATCACATAATGCGATGCTGCAAAATACAAAATATTAGTTACTATTATAGGATTTTTATATAAGAAGCACAATAGAGATTAAGGTTTTTCATCCTGGTTTATCCAGTGAAACCTTTTCGTGTAAACTAAGTCATTTGTAGTAAAAATTATGTGAATGTTTGTAGGTCACAGTGTTGGTGAATTGGGATGCGCATACGCCGACAGGTGTTTATCAGCAGAAGAAATGATATTGTGTGCGTACAACCGAGGACTTGTGTCACTGCAGACTCCGCTCATACGCGGTTCGATGGCAGCAGTCGGACTGGGATATGAACAAGTAAAACTTGTTATATTCGTTTGTTTTATTTTTACCTTCAGTAAAAATAAAACAATATTTATACATTTATACACAAAATTGATATAAAGTCATGTAATAGGTATATGTACAGACGCCAGCAGGTCAAGCTATCCCAAACTGTCAAAATTTCTCAATGGAATATGAACTTTATCGTATTGTATTAAAGTTGAAAATTAATCAAAGTAATTTGACAGATTGTGGTAGCTTGATGTGCTGGCGTCTGTACAAAAATCTAAACACATCAAGTAGGTCCGATATCATCAATCTACTCTTAGAATAAACTTCCTTGCTTATTTTAAAAAAATATACTTATGAATAACTGTTTCTGTGGGACTAACCTGAAATCGCAAAAATAATATCGGCTGTACCATACATTTATGTTCACTCAACTGGACAAAATGTATGGAACAGATGATTTTTTTTTAGATTTCGCATAGTAAAGGTTTATAATTATGAGGGTGTGATTAATTTTACAAAAACATAAAATATACATACATATATACATATATTATGTTTTTGTAAAATATACAGGGTCACATTTCAATTGAAAATTAACCCTGTTTATATTTTATATTTACCCATTATTTTGGGATATTTTTTCCCTGAAGATTACATTTGCTTAGAGACTTGAGAAAAATTACAAGATTTTTGCACTATTAATAAATTGAATAACAGATATCCAAGATGTGTCCACCTGAGATCGACGTAGCTTGTCGCAACGGGCCCGACTCCAGTACCATCTCAGGACCAGCTGACGTCATGCGGGAGTTTATCGCCCAGCTCACTGTTCAGGGTGTGTTCGCCAAGGAAGTGCCGTGCGCCAACATCGCATACCATTCACGATACATTGCAGATGCAGGTAACTTCAGGATATTATTTCTGTATCTAGGTGACTTACCACCACATGCATAATATATTGATTTTTTAAAATAATACTTATTTTTTTACACAGGACCTGGTCTACTAAAATATCTAAAAGAAGTAATAAAAAATCCAAAGCCTCGCACTGAGCGATGGTTGTCGACTTCTGTACCGCAGGCACAGTGGAACCAAGACTCTGCCAAGTTTTGCTCGGCAGAATACCACACGAACAACTTATTGGTATGCAGCAGAAATGTCTGATTGAGGGTTCGTTGTATGTAGGTATAACACAGTATGTGGTGTGTGCGTTGCGCAGAACACGGTGCTGTTCGAGGAGACCTGCCGGCTGGTACCGAGCGGCGCGGTGCTGGTGGAGGTGGCGCCGCACGGACTGCTGCAGGCCATCCTCAAGCGCTCGATGCCCGCAGACTGCCGACAAGTGCCACTCACGCGACGCGGACATCCAGAAAATGCACTTTTCTTACTTCAGGCTATAGGCAAGTAAGTAGAGCACTTGATCGTGTCGAAGATGATTTGAGAAGGTAAATGATAGACTTTAAATACATCGTTACAATTTTCAAAAAAGATGGATCGCATACTGAAAATGTTTCAGTAAGTCAAAGTTACTGTGGCTCTTTTTTTGATTTGCAGACATTGGCCCACATTGTGAGACACATATTTGATGTTAAAAATACTATGTCTGGACTTTGAAAAGCACCATGATTCTCTGAGTTTGTTTCGTAACGTTGTTGCTTAGGAAATACGGGTATGGTGCGGTATTCTGGTTTCACTCTAGCTACTAGCTATATTTTTCGCTACGCACAGTGATGGTACATACGTATTGTCTATATTAATAATCCCCCAAAATCATTTTAGTTTTTGTAAATAATAGTTATTGCACTGTGCAGATACGCGAAACTTAGATACATTACACTTATTTTTGTTTACACGTGTTAGTCGCAAAATATTTAAATTTTATTTTCCATTTTAGCTTGTACATGCTTGGATACACTCCCAAAGTTCAAGTTTTGTATCCAAAAGTGCAGTTTCCAGTGTCGACAGGAACACCTATGCTGTCACATTTAGTGGAATGGAATCATACGGAAACATGGTATGTCTAATCGGATATTGAAAAAATATCTATCTACTAATGTAACTAGTTAAAAAGTGTAAAATATACGTCCTGCCTTATCTTTATAGGTTATTAACTTCCTACAGAGGTGGTCAGAAAACGGCAGCATCTTGTAATTTTGTGCAGTCCATTCATGACGATGAACACAGTTACTTGCGAGGACACGTCGTTAGAGGTACAAATTGCAATGGCGGATAAGGTTTAGTTTAAGCAGTTTAAAACTTTAATTTTATTGTACTAGGTTATGATGGGCTCGCGTGAATATTGTGACCAAAAGCATCTAAATTTTATCCTCGATACACACAGAACTCCAACATTAGTCCAATTGTGACTAAGACTTGCTATATGTGACTGGGTTATTCTATGAAATTCTCAGGGTTTGGATTTCTTCCCGGTTACTGGCAATAAGCTCGCCTCCTATTACCAACAATTACCTATACGGGATCAAAACATACCGGAAAATGGGAATGTACATGTAGGACATCTCTGCATAAACTTACGGGGATACAGACGTGATGGTACGAGTATTTATGTCAGGAATGTTATGTGACTCAGGAAAATATGAGTATGGTTAACACAGCCTTAAAGCGTTTAAATTGATCTTTGAAATAATAATCATAGGGTGGTATTTAATACTTTAACTGTAAATCCCCTTTTTCAATCAAAATATTCGAAATTAGCACCAAAAATACTGAATTGCACATTAAATTTGCTCATCAAATAAATATCAAATACACTTTCTTGGTCTTCAGATTCGGTATTATTCAGATTTGGTTCTGGCTGTGGTTGTGTGGTCACAGTTCTAACTTAACCGATATCTGTATTTTGCTGCTCAATCAGTAATTTTGTCGCTCAATCAGTATTTTTGATGCGCGGTTTATTATATTCCATAATAATATAATATAAATACACTGAACTTAAGAGAGCTTTATTTGACCAAAAGAAAATCTGTGCTATCCATTCGCGGCGGCTCTGGTGGCGGCGTGGGACACCCTCGCGATGTACACGGGCGTGGCCAGGCGTGAGATGTCGGTGCAGTTCCGTGACGTGCACCTGTACGCGCAGCCCACGCTTCACGACCAGCGTCCGCTCAGGCTCAGCGTCGCAATTAACAAAGGCAACAGACACTTTGAGGTAAAATTACACTACTAATTTTGTTATGTCAATCGATAATTAATGTTTCATTCCAACTTTCTCTTAATTATGCAGAACGTCATGATTGAATTGTATTGATCCTTTGAAAGTTTTAGTAATTCATTATAATTTTTAATTGACTTGGCGCAATTATTATTATGAATGTAGTTTTTATCCACCCTATACTCAGTTGAATACATACTATACAACAGATCTTATCCGAGAACTTAAGAGTGGCAACAGGCTTCATTTTTGGTAAGATACATGCACACAGCAATGAGATCAAGACATCTAGCAAAGCAGCTGATATGGTTCTCAGGTCACAAGACATCTATCAATTGCTACGAGATAGGGATTACACGTACAGGTGAGTTGATTTATAATAATTGCAGATACTAAAAAAGAGAGTCGGATTGATACGACTCGATTCCCCAACTTTTTCCTTTAATTTTGTTCTACAAAACTTCTAAAAATTTAAATAAAGCGAGGGAGAATTCTTCTAAAGAAGTCAATTATCTTTATTCTCCTGTTGTCTATTATTCGTAAATTGCTGTCTTTTCTCGTTACTAATTAGTAATACTTCCTCATTTGTTTTCATTTCCGTCTAACTGAATTTCTCCATTGCGATTTTTCCTATTAGATATATCAGGTGAATATTATTTGGTTTCGTTGGTAAGTTTTTTAAACTGCTGACTATTTAACTGTTTTCAATTTTAAGATAGAGTAAAGCCCAAATCTTGAAATCATATGTGTCTAAATCTTAACGAATATATGTGTCACTTTCCGAGCGAAGTAAAAAATATGCTCAATTATTCGAAAAGTGACACATTACTGCTCTAATATCGGAGGAGAAAGTATCCCTTTGCAGTTAACATTCCGTTAAGTTGTATAAAAATTCATTATGAACCTGATTGTGATTCTTAATACAATCAGGTTCACAATGAATTTTCATACCTCGAAGAGACTTTGCGTCTCTGTGTGTTTGTACAACGGGCGGGCTTACTAAATAAAAGCAAGTTAGTTCAAAATCATGATAGCAAACTTTTACGGTGTTGATTGTGGTGATACAGTGAAAGCAGTATAATATTGAAAATTCAAATGTGTGTTACCTAATGCGCGGGATTTGAGCGCACTGTTGCGGGAGTTATTGAATTTTATTTGTCGTGACTTACAAAAATAATTAGATAATAAGTCCTTTATTATTTATGGAACACACTTATAAAAATATATTTTAACAAAATATCGTAAAACAAACAATGTACAAAGGCGAACCTAACTCAAATTGAGTTTCCTTTCTCAAATACTTTGCTCAATTAAAATACAGGGTATGTCAAGTGTAGGTATTAACAAAAAATAATATAAGACTCATATACAGGATGTCCCGAAACTCAACGTCAAGTTGTATAACTACTACGTGAATATTAAATTGCATAGCATTTGCACAAATCATTGAAATAATAACTTCTTGGCTGAACCATCGAAATAGGCATATAAGTATAGTTAAAAATAAAAGTAGGTTCATGAACTAAAAATCTTATGGAGACATTTCTAATTAGTTTGAAATGTGTATAAACTTCTTTGTATTTTCCTTGTAGGTGAAGTTTTACACAAAATAAATATTGTAGGATCCTGATGACCTCTACAATACTTAGGTGTTTGTATAAGTGTAAATTTGTACTTGTAAACGCACCCAAGATATAGGAGCAAATCCTGGTGTGGGACAGCCATAAAAAAAAACAGTTAATTTTTTTGCACTTATTGTTAGCGGTGAGTTTATGAGTATCGAGGCGGCGGACGCATCCCTGAGCGAGGCGGCGCTAGAGTGGCGTAACAATTGGGTGACGCTCATCGACGGCATGCTGCAGTTGAACGCGCTGCGACAACCGCACAATGGCGTCAGCCTGCCAACGTACATCAGACGACTGCACATCGACGTTAAAGAACACGTGAACAATCATCACTACCAACTGAACGGCAAAACTGTCATGCAGGCGAATGTAATTGATCTTCATGATTCTATTAAGTAAGTATAATTTTGATTCCATCATAATGTGTATGTATCTCTTAGAACTGAAATATAGTTCTTGTTTAAATTAATGTTTGTGCTGCTACACACTAGTACCACTAATCTAACTGGTAGTAGTAAACTACGCTTATTAAACTCCGCCGGTACTCATTGTATTTCCCGGCTTGCTGTTAGTTTACGTGTGCATTTATTTTGAATATCCAACTAGATAGTCTTGTAATTTTATGCATGAGATCGCCACAATATACCCTATTTTCACTTAGATATTTAGTCAGTTATTATTGGTATTTCTATCAATAGCTTATTACACAAAAGTGTATAAATTATCGATTTACCAATGGTAAGTTTTCTGACTCAGAAGCGCTATATTCTATCTATCTATCAGCCACGGACGTCCACGGCTGAACATAGGCCTCCCCTAATGTTCGCCACAAAAATCGGTCTTGCGCAGACCGCATCCACCGACTGCCTGCGACCCTCACGAAGTCGTCCTTCCGCCTAGTTGGGGGCCTTACTACGCTGCGCTTTCCTATGCGTGGTCGCCACTGCAGGACTTTATTTCCCCAGCGGCCATCCGATCTTCTAGCCACATGGCCCGCCCATTGCCACTTCAACCGTGCAATCCTGCGAGCTATGTCGGTTACTTTGGATCTTCTGCGGATATCCTCATTTCTGACTCTATCACGCAGAGAAACTCCGAGCATAGCCCTTTCCATTGCACGTTGCGTGACTCTGAGCCTCCTTATAAGTCCCATCGTGAATGACCATGTCTCACTTCCGTAGGTCATCACTGGCAACACGCACTGTTTGTAGACTTCAGGCACTGAGGAATTTTGGACGAGAAGATATGTCGTAATTTCCCGAACGCTGCCCAGCCGAGTTGGCTCGACGGTTGACCTCCTTCTCATAGTTGGACCTACCTAGCTGGACGATTTGTCCCAGGTATATATACCCGCCTACAATTCCGAGAGCAGAACCCCCAACAACTATCGGGTAAGGTGGGACATGGACATTTGACATGATTTTCGTCTTGTCCATGTTCATTTTCAGACCTACCTGTTGGGAAACTCTGTTGAGGTCTTCGAGCATAGCGCTTAGTTCCTCCAGCAACTCTGCCATGACTACGATAACGTCTGCAAATCGAAGGCGAATGAGGTAGGTACTCGCCATTGATGTTGATGCCAAGTCCGTTCCAATCCAGTAATTTGAAGGCATCTTCCAATGCAGCAGTAAACAGTTTCGGAGAAATTAAATCTCCCTGTCTTACTCCTCGCTGCAGTTGGATAGGCTCAGTGCTCTGGTCTTGGAGTCAGATTGACATAGTGGCGTTTCTGTACAGACACTGCAGCACTTCGATGTATCGAAGGTCGATACGGCATCGCTGGAGGGACTGAAGCACAGCCCATGTCTCGATCGAATCAAAAGCTTTTTCATAATCCACAAACGCTAATCATAGTGGCCGGTTATACTCTTCGTTCTTCTGTACAACCTGCCGCAGCGTATGTATGTGGTCTATGGTGCTAAAGCCTTTTCTGAATCCGGCTTGTTCGGGAGGCTGGCAGCCATCAAACCTGTATGCGTAATGACTCTGGAGAACAGCTTATAAACATGGCTCAGAAGAGAGATGGGGTAATTCTCAATAAGGTTTTATCCCCCTTCTTGAAAAATAAAGTCGGGGTAAGTCAGGGTTCCATTCTTGGGCCTCTACTATTCCTTGTCATGATCAATGATATTCCTACCGTAGTACCGCACGATGCTTACTATATGCAGATGACCTAAAGCTGTACGCAGCAGTTAAAAGCGAGGAGGACTGCCTGGCACTCCAGCGCGACGTCGATGCGGTCTATAAGTAGAGCGTTGATAATAAGCTTGAATTTAACCCCACTAAGTGTAATTCCATGACCTTTGGTCGAGTGCGGCATCCAGTGGCTTTTGATTATAAGCTCAATAACGCAACTATACCTAAATCGACGACCATGAAGGATTTGGGTGTCACATTCGACCAGAGGTTGACATTCCATGATCATATGGTCGCGGTTGCCAAGGAGTCCTATATGAGACTAGGTTTTATCCTCAGAAACGCACGTGATTTCCAAAATACCAGTGTCATTCGAATCATTTATAATGCGCTGGTCCGAAGTAAGTTGGAAACTAGTGGGAGCCCGCATGAGAAAAAGTATACTCTAATACTCGAAAAAGTTCAGAAGGCGTACCTTAGATATCTTTACAAGAGGGTCTATGGATACTACCCATACCTTTACCCCACCAAGTTTCTCCTGGGTTGTCTCGGTTACAATTCCCTTGAAACTAGAAGGAACCTTGACCAAATGGTCACGGTCTGCAAAAATCTTTGTGTATTTGTCGACTCACTGGATTTGTTTAATGAACTGTGTTGACTCTTTACCCCTAGTAACTATCTAAGAGGTAGGAGACATATATTGCTTGCTATCCCAGCTTCCCGAACACTAGCCCGAGCTAAGTCCCCAATACCGCGCACGCTCTCCGCACTTAACGATCTCCTGGACTTATGCCCAGACATTGATTTGTTTTAGGATGGATAGGCAAAGCTATTGACGGTGTGCTTGAAGTTGTGCGAGAGGGATGTATGATCGGTGTGAATTTTAATTTTATATTTAATAATTTTATATTTAATGTAAGTAGTTGTTGAATTTTGTGAATGAAATATGTAATTAATGCTATTTAATTAGTGTAATTGGTCTATGACCGTTCTAGTTAAATTGTATAATAAATAAAAATAAAATAAACGTCACCACGCTTCTGTTCCACGCTTCAGGCGTCGTGCCCTCAAGTATGACGGAATCGAACAACTTCTGGAGGACTTTGAGTACAGGTTTAACACCCGCCCTCAGAAGTTCAGTTGCATTTCCGTCATCACCCGGTGCCTTGTTGTTCTTAAGCTGTTTCAAAGCCATTCTAATCTCATATAGGAAGCGTTATATTATAATTGTAGTATAAGGCTTTACTCTCAACCTTTTGATGTTCAACTGTTTACATCTTGTATCAAATGGGTATGGTTAGTATTTATGTTTTTTATTTTTGTGTCATCTCTCTTCAATGTTGGATCCTGAATTCCTAATATACATAGAAATATTGAAAACTAAAACCTTTACCCTTACTTGTTTGCTAGAACTTATTTGTGTATATATTAAGTTGACTGTTTTATAATATTTTAGGTGTGGTGGAGTTTCGTTGAAAAATATTAGGTACCGTAATCTTCCACCCCTTAGTCAGAACATGAAAACGTTGAATTTGTGTATACATCCTACACAGAGAGTTGGCGACGAGGACGTAAGTGAAATTCCATATTATTGCTGTTTATTAAAAAAATAACAATAGTAGCCGATATTTATATGTACAATTTCTACTGATCCTTGAAGAAGTTAATGAAGGGCAGGCACTATTGCCCCTCAAACAACAACTAACAATCGAATCCTATGTATCCAATCTTAGTCACTTGACAAGTTGCACAAGTTTACAATTGTGGGTGTGAATAAGGGTCTTCATGTAAATTATAACCTATAATGTACCCAATGTTTCTTGCTCAGTACCTACTGCCAGCAGTACGGGATTTGTATGAAATATTATTATTACTCCTTGGATTATAACCGTGTAGGATACAAGCATTTATCATAATTAAATTAAAATATTACAGAAAGTAGTCACAGGTGTGCAACAACAAGGCATGCCGGTGGAAAGTCTAATAACACTACAATGTTCCCAAATTGGTGATTTGGAATCCATGCGATGGGTGGAGGCTGTGAATGTAGAGCATTCAGGTGTCCCAATAACTGTATGTATACGATAATGTGTAATATTTTATTTAAACATGTCTTGTACTTCGAGTATTACTGTACTCATTTTTGATCCATAGGTACCTATTTAAGAACACCTCAAACTTCTGTTTTTTACTTTTTGTGCCAGGTTCATTACGCGGGACTCAGCATATATGACGTCAAGAGGGCTGTTGGAGTAGTACCAAATGCTTCCAATAAATATGGAATGGATTTCAGTGGAACAACTAATAGGCATGTACAATTTGCATACACGTCATACACGGTGTGTGTGTGTGTGTGTAACTATTTTTTTTTAATATATACGCAGCGGTGAGCGCATGATGGGTCTGGTGCAGGGCGGCGCGGCGAGCAGCGTGGTGCGCGCGCGGCCGGAGCTGCTGTGGCCGGTGCCGGCGCACTGGAGCCTCGAGGACGCCGCCACCGTGCCGCTCGCATACATGCACGCCTTCTACTGTCTCGTTAGTCATATTATCACTTCCCCTTTACTAGCTGTCGAAAACCTGCTTTACGTACAACGCCTCCATCATCACCACCACCATCAACAATTACTGACGGTGGTGTTAAATATCGGCATAAGGAAAGGAGAACCTTCCTTAGTGTTAGTACATTATACTTCATGCTTCAGGGAAAATAGTAGCTAGATCTAAATAATTTAAATCAAATTATAATCAGCATTTACTATTATCAGATAATCAAGGGCAAAATGGAACCTGGTATGAAAATACTAGTAGTTGGAGGAGCCGGTGCACTGGGTCAAGCAGCTATAGCCATCGCACTCGCTCACCAATGTAAAGTGTTCACTACAGTCAGCGAAGTGAGGAAAAAAGTGTTCTTGCGCAAGCTGTACCCGCAACTCAAAGGTCTTGTACTAAAATTACTTCTATTTATTTAAGTTTGCAGCCTTCAAACGATGTCACCAAAATCTGCCTAAATGATGTACTGAGGGTACACTTATTGGAAAAAATACCCTGTATTACACTGGTTAAAACTCGTCATACTTTTTTATGCTCACTAGGGAATGAGAAAAAATAACTTTAAATTTGAAAAAAACGCACGCCATTTTAACACACTAGTATCAGTTTCATATTGTTTTTATAGTAAAAACTGTCAACTTGATAGCTATCTGCTGTCAGTGTCAGTTTTGGAATGTCAAACGCACGCCATTTTGGCATAATATTAACAGTTTCATAATATTTCATAGTAAAAACTGTCAACTTGACTGACAGCCGTCATGTACCTCAGGTACAAATTTGGGCTGGGTTGTATGGACTTTTGATGACTTTTTATTATTGTTTCAGATGAACACATTGGTAGCTCTCATGATGGCAGTTTTGCAGATCTTGTTTTAAGCGCGACAAATAGTGAGGGCTGCAATATCGTTATAACTTGTATGAGAGAAGGTCTTAAAGATGTAAGATATTAAGTATATTAATTAATGTTGATACATGACAAGTTTCACAAAAAGAAAATAGTGATATTTTAATCATTTTACGTTTTTAGTCATCTATCAAATGCGTTGCGCCATTTGGTATAGTTGTCGACACAGTGCAAGTCCAGGACCGAGATAATTATGAATTTGGAATGTTCAACTTTACTGCGGATAAATCTTATGTTATAAGTGATTTTTCGTCTTTATTTATACAAGAAAAACATAAGGAATTAACTGTGAGTTCGATCTTTATGCTAATAAATAAAATTATTATATACTTAATATACTAAGCAGCACGCAAACGACGAAGAAGAGTATGAAGTAGTGAGATACTGATATTTTTTTTTGACAATATTAGGCGAAATTTAAATTTAAATTATTGTTGTCTATAATACGGACCTAAACAAAACTCCAAATAAGGATTCTCTTGTGCAAGTCCCGGAAATATCTAAGTATTCAAAGAATTTTCTTTTGGTTATGTACCTATAGTAAATATTGACCTTACTTTTGATGTTTTGACTATTTTTAATAGCCTGTAAATGTGCTATTGAATCAACTGAAATTCGTGACTAAAATTAATAAGTAATGTAATCTTATAGTATCTGCAGATATTGTTGAGCGAGGGTATAAGTGGCGGCTATGTGCGTCCGCTGTCGCGCGTGACATACGCGCCACACGACGCCGCGCGCGCCTTGCGCCTGCTGGCCGCGAGCAGCCACCGCGGCAGAGTGCTGCTGCGCCTGCGCGACCAAGTGCCGCCTGCAAGCCCCAGGTAATGTGACGGACCACTACCACAACGCATACCTACCGTAATCATAGCTGAAGCTGACACTAAGACGGCACTCTTATTTTGTTACAGAGTTATATGCAATCCTGATCAATGGCAGTTATTATTCTGGGACGATGGTTATCTAGGAGTTCAACTAGCTGACAGACTTGTACAACGTGGAGCAAGAAAACTATACATTCACTCTACTTCTATTACGCCATATCAACAGTATAAGATAGAGTAAAATTGTCTTCATATTTTAGAGAAATAATATGCTTTAAAATAATTCATGATGAGTAATAATTTACATTATTTTTCTTTCACTTAGTTCTTGGCGAAAACTTGGCACTGAAATAGCATTCGCTTCAGCAGACTTCATTATAAATAATAATGTGCATACAATAATAAACAGTGCCACTCGTCTTGGAGAAATTGAAGGCATATACGTGGTCGTCACAAAAATCTGTGATGACAAAAACAAAGACGATGAAAACCTTATAGATTCTTTAGATTCAGCATCAAGATCACTATTACCTCGGCTGAAGTTAGTACAATTTATTTTTTTGGTATTTCCATGAATATGGTTTCTGGTTATAAATATGTTATTTTACACATTGCTTATTATAAAAAAAAACTGCATGAGATGTAGGTATCTTTACTAAGTCAATGACAAAATTTGCAAAATATGATGCTGGTTCTCTTCTTAGTGTGTCGATCGATGGAAAAGGAAAAATAGTAAGATTAGTAAACAAAGCCTCACACTTGCTCGGTTCAAAACGTAGCAACGCAGACTGCACTTGATTTACCTACGGGATGTTGGAATAAGTAACAAAAAAATAATTATTTATAATACCTAATAAAATTCTATTGTTTTTCGAATTTTATGTCCGTCGGTTTATCTGTCAGTATTTATATAGGGATTGAATGGGAAAGGAATACACATAAGATTATTTTTAATATTTTCTGAATATATTTTGAGAATCAAATATGCCTATCTTGACGTAACATTTAATCTTTATTTCATCACATTTGGTCAACTTTACCGAAAATACAATTAATTCAACATTAAACAAGTAATTCTGTCAGTCAACAGTAACCTTGTTATAAGCTAATACGAGGCTAGTACCTCTAAGAGTAATACTTCAAGTTCATAAATTGACGTGATATAATAAGTTGTTTTTAATATAGTAATGTTCTGTTCTGAGTAGTAATAACGAATAATTTAGCTGAGCACTAAGGCAGAATTTTGGGAAAATCTTATGGAACTGGGAAAAACGAGATCATTGCGGTTTACAACGCAGGTATCAGCTATTAATAAAATCTTATTGCAGGTACTTCGCAGTGGTATCTACAGTCAGTGCTGTGGGACAAGACACATGTCTAACAAGAGCACAATGTGGCTATACAGCGACCAGCTTAGATATATCTCGATTAAACCTAGTACGTTTAATGAAACACCATCATAATAATGCTTCGCATTGTAATTCTTAGGGTATTTACATTTTATTTAACTGATACAGGTACAACAAACGTATAGTATTCACGACGTGCTAGAGGCGGTGGAGCGCTCGCTGCGCAGCACGGCGCCGGTGCTGTTAGCGCAGCCGGCGCATGCATCAACATCTGCACTACTCCAAGAACTTGCTAAACTTGCAGGTAAAAAAACGACGTATTTTTAAAGACAAGTTAGTCCTACAGGTATTACCAATATGATAATTTAAAAAATATATAACAGAAACATTTCTGATCTGGAACTGGGAGGATCAACCTGTGGTCAGTAATAGTACATTGCAGTAGATAGAAGTCGATCAGCTCAGCCAATGACTCAGCCACTACGCAAATTGTACCCTCAAATACATTTTTTGTCTTCAAATAGTGATAGTATAGCGTATCTTTCTTTTATTTTAGGCATAAACGTCGCGGAGAACAAAAGAAAATATACTGAAATGACATTGCGAGAATTGGGGATTTCAGATGAAATAATACGAACTATTGGTGTCTTCCTGAATGTTACGTATAACATATCTTTGATAGACGACACATTACGTCAATTGACCTTAGAAAGGTTAGTACTAAATAATGAAAATAGTGCAGTCATGACGGCCCGGGAGTCGAATTTAATTAATACTACGGCAAATTTGATTGTAATTTTAGAATATGCGAGCTCGCGCAGGATTCCGTCCCCGTTAGTGAAATAGAAGCATTCTTTACCCAAGTTGAAGCTGACGAACTCCTTGCTACAAGTGACTTGGTGGTAATACCAACACTTAACAAGGACATCACTTTGGTGAGTATTGTCTAAATTAACGTCCACAATGCGTTGCAGTTTTAAAAAATCACAACGTATGAGGTTGTGCTCATTGGATCTAATAATGGTACCCGGATAAGCTACAATATAGAATTTACTTTCTTGCTTGCTCTAATATAAAAGCAATTCCATTTATTGTTTCGTAGACCAAGGGTGAATTCGACGTGAATACAAGATACTTGTGCATAATGCCAGGTATGGAGGGTAACCACCTGCGGTTCCACGTGCTGTGCGAGCGACTCAAGCTGCCGGCGTTTGTGTTGCAGCCGGATCTCGACCACCCGCGCGAAACTGTGCGGGAAACTGCCGAGAGATACGCTCAAGTATGTCATCATAAAAAAAGAAAAGATGAAGCAATGTCGAATGACTTATATTATTTTAAAATGCTGATATTTCTCCCATTTTTATTTGCAGATCCTTTTAAACAAAACAAGGATTCAAAACAACTTCTACTTATTGGGTTACGAGACCGGGGTCCTAGAGGCGCTTGAAGTAACTGCCATATTAGAGGATCACGGTAAATATTATTTGTATGATTTTAAATTTTCGGGTAACTAGGTAGGGTTTTAAAGAAAAATCTACGTTGTTATTTCAGGTTTAACCGGTACAGTTTTCCTTGCTGGATGTTCACCAGACGAGCTGAAGACAATTCTCGAAGAACAAGTACGTGGTTTTGAAACAGAAGAGCAGCTGCAGATGGCAATACTTCGACGTATGATGAAGCTGTTAGGCGGTGACACGGTTACAGCTGTATTAAACGATGAACTGATGGACACTGCCACATGGTCGCAAAAAGTAAGCACGTGCGTGCGGGCTCTACGAGGCCGCGTGCCGTATTCGACGCAGTACACCTGCGCGCTCATAGAGGCCGCCCTGGCGCGCATCGAGCGTGCTCGTGGCTATGTGCCGCGGGCGCGCGCGCTGCGCTCCCAGCTGGTGCTGCTGCGCGCTGCGCCCGCGCCCGCGACGTCGTCGGAGCCGCTCGCGCTGCAGCGACACTCGCAGCGACCAGTCGCTGTGCACCAGTTGCGCACATCTCTCGCTTACGTTGCCAACGATATGGAGTGTCCGGCCATCATAAACCGATATCTAGATAATGATATTCTAAGTGAATTTGCAAAGAAGAATCTGTGTGAAGCTTACCACATTCTTAAATTTAAATGATGTGATGTTTTGTTCCTATATAATTATATTAATGTAAGTTTTTTTACTCGACTGCCGAAATAGGGTGATGTTTTCCTGCGTATGTATGTATAATTCTTTGTCACGCTCTACAGTCTAAACTTGACCGATTTCAATATTAATAGATTCGTCCCACTTGTGGTAGTGACCTATGGTTATATTATTACAATATGGTGTCCGCAAATAAATGAGGGATGTTTAAAAAAATACAAAGAGATAACATTGGTTATGGGTATAAAATAAAAGCTGAAAACAAAACAAATAACCCGAACGGGTTAAACACTAACTAAAATCTGAAAAACAAGCTGTATATAAACACTAATGGCGTAGAATATTGAGAAAAAAACTTGAATGTTAGGAAAAATATTGCAGGCCAGGTTAACTATATTATTCTTTACAAGCCGAGGGACAAAACATATTTGTTGTATGTAATAATATTAATTTAAATAAGAGATATATTATAATTTTTATTATATTACTTATAATTGACTCATCGAAATTATAGGTACTTACATATTTACAAAATATACATACCTATATCAAAAAGAACAAAAGGGGACCTATAAACAAATCAATCAATAAAATTGAATGTCTAGCTTGTGGGCCTGCAATACGAATTTCAACAAAGTTGTAGAGTGGTTTTTTAGTACATTAATTTATTATATTCATAGTACCTAAGTAATTAAAATTATTATAATATATTAAATAAATAGGTAGTAAGTATATATTAAATAAGTAGGTAAGTACCGCATTTTTTTTTTTTGGGACATCTTTACACAACACCATCTAATCCCAAACTAAGCAGAGCTTGTACTATGGGTACCTACTAGACAATGGATATAATACTTGAATACTTTTTTTTTGTAAATACATACTTATAATACATAAGAAACACCCAGACAAACACGAGTATTTGTGTTTAATCCACACAAATATTTGTGTCCTGTGGGAATCGAACCCACGACCCCATGATCAGCAGTCCGGCTGATCGCTCGAACCGCTAGACCACAGAGGTCGTCGCATTGCATAATTGTAGTGAATTATTTAATATTATACAAATACTATATAAGCATGCAATAAATTTACTACAACACACTGAATTTAGTTTTAATTTACATAATCCTTATGCCCTAATAATGAACTAATAACGACGTTATAACTAATGGGTCAGAAGTTAATTTGTAAAATGGAGTAAGACATAATGCGAAATACTTTAGAACCTAGAAGAGCAATCTTTGTAAATACCTAAAAACAAAAAACTGTATGTACACACTAACATAGTGAATTTAACAGTTATTATTGGGTTATCCGTTCTAGATTTTTGAATGGTCAGGACTGCTAAAGTTGCGATGCTCCTGACGTCTTGTTTTTATATTTCCTTTTTCATTTACCTGACGTATTGTTTTGTTAATCGTTCGTTTCTTAAACAAAGTCGAATAGTTTGAGAGAACTCAAAAAAAATAATATAAATTACAATTTTCCGTATCGTAGCATTGGTAATATAAGCTTATTCTTAAATTGACATCATGTATATCGCAAATCTGAGAATATTAAGCCGTCAAGGAATTACAGACAAAATGCAACATATTTTGTAAGAAATTAAGTAAAATATGGATTTCTGACACGCGAATATTATACGAAGTACATTGAATTAAAACTACCTTTACGGATTTTATCGGGTTCTATTGATAATATTAATCCCGACGTTTCGGACTCTTTACAGCGTCCATATTATTATGGCCACGGGTGGGCGTCTTGATGATATAATTACTGACAGCTACCCTAAATTTTCAAAGCTTTAATAGAATTAATAGATTTAATAGAATATTTAACAGGATTCCATGCAGTAAGACCCAGCCATCTTGTCTATTGAAATTTGGATTCTTTTTAATTTCAATAGCCATCGAACTATCCTGGGTAGGTATCGACTTTCTTTCAGGTTTGTTTATAAGCAGTTGTAATTATGAAGTCATAATTATGACTTTCAGGTCAGCGGTTATTAATATAGTTCAAAAATTATAATACAGAATTTAATTATGTTAATCTTGCCAATATAAAGATTCATACAATATTTTGCAGTGCACTCGGTGGATATTTCCATGAAGTTTTTTGGGAATTTGTTCCAGTCAGCGTTAAATTTGTTTTAATTTTGAAATGTGAGTACCTACAGAAAATATGCTTTTGAATTTTGATACATCTATCCAATGGCATTATACATATACTTTAAACGTCTAATTAATTAGTTTAACTAAAATTGATCATCAAGGCGAGAAAGTGGGAGATTTCAAACGAGTAGGTATGCATTTGAGATCCGAACTTGCGAGGATCGCATACCTCGAAAAAGTATGTGATCTGTACTATTCATTGTGATAACCAACTTTTTTGACGGGAAATTCAACGGATAAAAAACAGTTATAAAATTCATTTTATAACTGTTTTTTATTCATAGTACCTAAGTGTATCATAAGTTCTTCAGAACTTATGATAAATACGAATTTTTAAATAAAGATATGTGTCACAAAGGCCTCTGAAGCCATGCCAAAAATATTACAGAAAAAATACATTGTGATTTCAATGAAAGTAAAAAGAAGCATACACATATCAGGAAATAATGAAATATTGTAGCAGTAACCGCTTATCCAAAACCTAAATTCTGCTAAGTTATATAAAGTCTGTGTTGCGTGCCACATTAGTCAGAAATTGGCTACAATATTCAACAATCACTTACAGGATTACTATTTTTCTTCTTCCATCTCGTTGCGTGTCTGGGTCTGTCTATTTCGTTTTGTGGCTGAAATAAACTGGTTTATAAAGTAACTGATATGACGTGTATTCTAGCTATTATCTGGTTTCAGGTAAATTCACTGCAAGACGCTTTTTACTTTCAATGTATGAGTCTAGATAATATAATGAAAAATGCATAAATACTATTTCATTATTATAAATTATACAATATAAATATTGGGATTATGTCAATAAGTTATTATAACTGTATGATCCAAAGGGCTTAACTGCACAGAATATAACAATTAACTGATATGTATTATAGGTACCTTGATTGTAGATCTCTGAAGGTTTTATAAACAACAATTTCGTGCGGACAAGTATTCGTTCGGTACAGACTCCTTTGCAAATATTTTATTATCTATAATGAAAAATCAAAAACGGTTTAGCTACCTTCTTCCTTTACGAGTAGGCGAAATAAAAAAATATTTTTATAGTCCTTATGCATAAGTATTTTTACAACTCTTAAGTATATTTTTTATAGATAAATAAAATTTGGAGCACTATAAATGTATAGAAAAAACTAATATAAAATTCAATTCAAAATATGCGTAATGTTTCACATTGTTCATTTTGAAAGTTGAAACAGTAAAAGTTAGCCCCCGACAACACCAGATAAGTCGGCTAGATATAGACTAAATTATTGTAGCATGGCGCCGACTCCCGGAAGCAGTTCAACTTGTGGGATCACAAACGTTGAAGCACCGATATCTGACGAAAGTGACGTCATAACAGGCATGTCTGCACTGATGCCTGGCTGTCACGGACTCGACGAGTTCGCAGAAAAACTGTATAACATGGCAAGTAGTATATAGTAATGGAGATGTTGGTAATTTTAATGATAACTATACTAACATCTTTGTTCACACGAAACAAATGATTCTTAGGATATCGTATCGGCGCGTTCGGCTCGGACAAATGTGTGTCCACCTTAAATCATACTTTTTAATGTAGGTACCTACAATAAAGAGGAACACAAAATGGCAAAATAATCATAGGTCTCGCAAAAGATAAACTTCTCGAATATCTATTTTTAGCAGTTTTGCCACGCCAGTTTCACGAAGAAGAATTATGTATTTCAGTTCCAAAGCTAACTTTGTTGTATACAATCATTACTTTCATCCGGTAATGTCAAAACTCATACAGAGAAAAAATATATTTGTAAAAAAATGTACGCATTTTTGCCTAGAAGACAAGAAAAACCCTATCTATTTTTGTGGTTCCTAAAATCACACTGGAATCATTCATGACTGTTGGAGGGTGGGGTCGGCGTCCATACAAAATCCTCCATGGTCCTCGTCCTTTCTCCATTGGTTTAATTTGTATCTCATTTAAAAAATACGACTGATGATGCTTTCTGGTTTCAGGAGAATTTAGTAACTGGAGAAAAGCCTCGTTGGAAGTTCAATCACCCAGAGATGACGCCATATCATGGGATCGTCCCGGACATAGAACATTTTGACGCGCAGTTCTTTATGATCCACTACCGGCTCAGCTAGTCCACAGACGTTATGTGCAAGAAGCTGCTGGAACAATCATATCAGGCCATAATAGATGCAGGTAATATACTTTCGTGTCATAATTAATATTATTTATATATTTTTTTGGTATTTTATTACTGGTACTACATTGGTTTGTTAGCAATGATATTGATATGAATGATTTACGGATGCCCCAACCTAAACATGGTCAGCGTGTTCTGAGGGTCTACTCCCTATCTCCGTCAACGAAGTTTCGAGCCGTTCGAAAGTTCTTCGAAACTTCGTAGTCCGATAAAACAAGTGTCAAATTCAATTTTTCGAACGGGTAAAAACACATCGAGAGTAGGGAAAACTGTCAAATTGTGTTGTCATTCATTCTTATTTTCCATTGACAAATAAAAATGTAATAAGAAGTGCTATTCAATTGGTGGCACTGTAACTATTACGCTTATTACCTCTTGGGTAAAAACGCGGGGTAGGTCTACATGATGAGAAGTGGGATGGCGAATTATTATTATTATTAATTTAACCCTCTGATGTAATTGTTGTTTTGCATTCCAGGTGTGTGGTGTGTGTCCGAGCGAGCTATCTGGGAAACGCGTCGGTGTCTTCGTGGCTACCGGTATTAATGATATGCACAGGATGTTTACCTTGAATGCACACGGAACTGAATTGTTGGGGTATTTTACAGTTCTTTATTCTTTTATATTCACCAAACATTAGATAATTATTCCCCTGAGGTACATATATTACCTATGGTCTTTTCCTATGAAATTGCCGCTTTATATGAAAAAAATCAACCGTTTTTTTTTCAATATTTTTTATTTCGATTAACAAAGTAATCACCCATGCAATTGATACATCTTTGCCAACTCAGTGGCAGTTTATTGATGCCCTTCTTGAAGAAATCAGCTGTACGGGAGGCAACAAATTCTTCGCCGCAGAAAACTAAAATATAATATAATATGCTAACTGTATCTACACAATGGAGGTTTCACATCTTAAATTGAATTACTGTATGATAAAAGGAAGAAAACTATTGTCAGAATTGTCAACTCATATTAACAGATACTTGTCAGTTTAAATGACAGCTTCATTTGTAATAATTCGTTTAAACACATAATTATTGTCATACTATAAAATTTAATTTATTTATTGACGCCATGTTTAAGTAGAATTGAAGTAACTGAACTGATTTTGGGTCAGAGCCCATTCGTCCCCTAAAATTCTTCCCCCAGCATAAAAGTTGTGGATTCGGCCCCTATATAGGTGCCCATTGGTCTCCTGGTACCAATTAATATTTTAATAAAAAATATTATTTTTAAGGTACCCATTCGTCCCCTCTAACATATATACAATATTATCGTAAGCAACACGGGCCCCTCTACTATTCGTACAACTCGCGGTCGCATCCCTATGCGTTTTCTAGAATGATCCGCTGCGCGCGCATCCCTGTGCCCCGCGCACACGCCGGCATTTCCCGCCGCAGTCGCCTGAGAGATCCTAATGCGGAACGGTCGCGTCGCGCGTGGTGTACATACCTACCACTGTGTACCCCTGTAACACTTCCTTTTAAGTTATCTCCCTGTGTATACTACCTTCTAATCACTGTACTTACTGTAACTCACTTGTGCTTGTTTTTAAATCTTCCGTGTGTTTGAACATTATACCTACGTTTCCCAAAGACTAATTCTCATTTATCTCATTTAAAACCCATACCAAATCTGGCGTCCCAACTACGGGCCGAACGTCTACGTGTCTTATTCTAACTAGTTCGTTCGGTACCTACGAAAATTCTAGACCCCAAGTGAGAGTGATCGTACTATTGTAGTGCACCTATGACTGTGAAGTGATAACATTCAAAATGCCGCGTAAACGACAGTCTCTTAACGAGTCCGCTACAGACAATAGCGTCGGTAACGTGGTGATGTCACAGGAGGTATTCGCGACCTTTCTCAGTAGCATTCAACAATCGCAAGCGGAAACCTGCGAACGCATCCTAGAGAGGATGTCAGCCTCGTTCGCAGCAGCACCCCCTCCGTCCGTCCAGCGGCAAAGTACGCCGTTGAGCCAATCTGAAAGCGAGAGTGCAGTCCCCGGCAGAACCTTCTCACGCTGTACAGCGAGGTACTCCGGTGCAGGCAACGTGGAAACATTCATCGATGCTATTCAAGCCTACAAAGAGTGCGCCGACGTGTCTGATGACATAGCCTTGAAGGGCATGTCCATGCTCCTGACAGACGACGCGGCCACCTGGTGGATGAGCATACGTCACGAGACGCGAACGTGGAACGAAGCCCTCGACGCACTACGGGATGCATATGGTGACCGCCGACCGGCATTCAGGATATGTATGGAGTTATTCGCTATGGAACAGAACCTGAACGAAAGGACAGACCTATTTGTGGCCAAAGCGAGGGCCCTATTGACAAAACTCCCCTCAGGTGATCTCACAACTAAAGTCCAACTAGACATGATCTACGGCCTATTACATTATAAATTACATAAAAGATTACGTAGAGAAGATTTTAATAGTTTCTCCGAACTTCTCAACCGTGCCCGTGACATCGAGGATTCATATTTCAACATGCCACGAGAAAAAGAAAATGTACCTAAACATCGCGAGAAATGGACTCGCCCACCTAACGCTACGTCATCACCGTCCGCTGGCTAGCAACCGGTCGGCGCCGCTGCATCGAAGCGCGCGGCGAACCCGCCCGCGCCTGCCGCGCCCGCGTCATGTTCGCGCGCGAGTATACCTACCGCGCGCATGGCAACCGCGCTCACGCCGACGACTACGCTGACGTCACAAGCAGACGTTCCCGGCTCCGGTGAAACTACGGCACAATTTACAACGAAGTCGCGCCCCTACTGTGTGTATTGCAAACACTATGGACATCTTCGAGAACAGTGTCGTAAGTTGGCTTCGCGAGGTGAGTCAGTAAATCCCTTATCGTGTTATCACTGTGGTGCCGCGAATGTTACTCGTGAAAGTTGCGAAAAGTGTAATTCGGAATCGAATTCGGGACAATGTTTTTATAGCATAGATGTAATAGATCCGATAATTGTTAATAATTCAAAACGTAATAATATTTCGTCTGTCGAATCTTATATTGTTGATAAGTGTGTTAGTGATAAGTTCACCCATGATTGTAACATACACGTGCGCGACGACGATCTCTCTGCTCCGCGTACACATCCGCAACATAGTATGCGACCAATATTTGATATCGAAATTTTAAACTCGCGCGGCACTGCCTTAATCGATACCGGTGCTAAACATTGTATCGCGGGTCATACATTGTATGCTTTACTTATTTGTAAGAATCACCCCCTTTATCCGGCTCGTAGGCTGATTAGGCTCGCCGATGGTCGTGATCGTGAGTTAGATGTACTTTTGACTACTCTCGATGTACGCTTAATGGGAAAAGTGATAACGACAAAATTCATTATTTTTCCGGAGTCTCGTAATAACCCAACGTTATTAGGTATCGACTTTTTATTAGCAGCTGAGGTCGTTTTAGACTTTTCTGACAACTGCTGGTACTTTTCTCACGACCGTAGCGTCATACATAAAATGAGGTTCGAGTCGATTCCTCCGGCTATTTCTTGCGCTTCGGCCATAGTGCTGAAGAGTGATGAGAGGACTAAATTCCTTCCACCTGATGGTAGTCAGCTCGCTCAACTCTCGGCTGCCAAAGAAGACACCTTCCAGCCAGGGGGAGTCCCAACTCCTTACACCGAGCATCGACCTGACACAGGTGAGCACCCTCTCGTCACTGTTCCCCCATTCTACTTTCCGCCTGATCGTAGTCAGCTCGCTCAACTCTCGGCTGCCAAAGAGGACACCTTCAAGCCAGGGGGAGTCCCAGCTTTTTACGCCGAGCATCGAACTGACGCAGCTGAGCCTCCTTCCCTCGTTGCACCCCCTTTCTGTCTGACACCTGATAAGGTGAAGGTGGTAGCAAACACCCTGAGTAGACCAGTCTCCTCCGAGGAAACTCGTGATGCCTGTGGCGTCTGCTCAGTGACAGTAAACTTACCTGCTAAAAATCCTAGAGATTTGCGTCACGATCCGAGAGCCGTCGCCGACAAAGAAAATTATGTCCCGCAGACCACTCCCTCCCTGCGGTCTTTTAATAATTACCTCTCAGCTGTTCGAGAGCGCGCAGAGGCCCAGGAGGACAAGTCCAAGGAGACCGCAGACCGATCTCGTCGTCCAGGTCCTATTTATGAGGTAGGAGACAAAATTCTTCTCACGTCCCACGTTTCAAGTAAAGAAAGCGAAGGCTTTAGTTCCAAATTCGTGCCAAATAGGGATGGTCCCTACATCATTACTAAAATGGTTAGTCCTACTAGTTTTCTTATTTCCCCAATCGGTAGGCCCGATTATTCGCTAGGGAAGTATCACTCTTCTGATTCGACTCCATTCATCGAGGATAGCTCAGGAGATACTTTGCCTAATCCTGTAGTCCCAAAGAGACGCCGCGGTCGTCCGAAACAGCAGACGGGCGTTCAGCTAGTCCAGGAACGAGGGCGTTCTCCTATACTAGAGGGGGAGTATATCGTAAGCAACACGGGCCCCTCTACTATTCGTACAACTCGCGGTCGCATCCCTATGCGTTTTCTAGAATGATCCGCTGCGCGCGCATCCCTGTGCCCCGCGCACACGCCGGCATTTCCCGCCGCAGTCGCCTGAGAGATCCTAATGCGGAACGGTCGCGTCGCGCGTGGTGTACATACCTACCACTGTGTACCCCTGTAACACTTCCTTTTAAGTTATCTCCCTGTGTATACTACCTTCTAATCACTGTACTTACTGTAACTCACTTGTGCTTGTTTTTAAATCTTCCGTGTGTTTGAACATTATACCTACGTTTCCCAAAGACTAATTTTCATTTATCTCATTTAAAACCCCTACCAAAATATAAGTTAAAGATTAGGCACCTATTCAGGTGCCTATTGGTCGCCTGAGATAAAATTAGCTATATTTTACATAAGAAACGGTTAACATAGTACACTTGTGAACAGTTTATTAACGGAATTAATTTAATAAATCATAACAGATCATTGAAAAAAGAGCTATGATGAATGATAATCCGTCATGATAATAATATAACCTGTCGATAGGCTTACGATGTAATATTGTCTCTCTACGAATGGCTTGTTAAAAAAACGGGTTACAAAATAGATAAGGTGTTTTGTTTGTATGTTATGGCTGCCTCGGTGACATATTGGTTCTTGAAAGTGACTGCGAATACGAGACTGTTCAATGTGTCTTTGGTCTTTTATTAAATGAAGTTCGCCTAACGAAATAAACAATACTGTTAATATTATAATAATAATATTTTTAAGTTTTTAGATTTAAGTTATTATGATTTTTCATGTATGTAGTTGGTAAATATACAAAAAAATAAAAAGTGATTATTTACTGTTGATCTGTGTTCTATTTTTTTGCATATTTTATATTTAATGTTGACTTATATGACGGTTAATCAAGGCTGATTTTTGTTAAAGAGTTGTATTTTGTTAGTTTCTAGGACATTGTGATTTTGCATGTGTATTTGTGTTAAATGTTGGTTTTACATAGTTGATAAAGACTGATTTTACTTTTTATATTTCTTTTATACAAAGTTATTGTGATATTGAATTATTTTGTAGATCTCTTTGACTGTACAAAGTACTAACAATTAATTGTTATTTTTGTTATATTGGTATTGATATTTGGTTATTTGTTTGTACACTGGATGTAAATTAATCTAAAATTCAGTTATTACTGGGATTTTATTTAAATAGTTACACAGTTTTATTTTGCTGCATAAAGATATTATAGTTATCATATATTTTGCTAAATATTTACAAATGTACAAGAAACCAAAAGTTGATTAATTATTTTGAAGACTGACTTAATGCCTAGAGCCTAGAGGTATTTTATTAAACTTAATCTTATTTGATATAAACATGATATCTACCGAATTACTATATTTTTTATTTTATCCTTTTCTGCGCGACTGTACCAGGACTAACAAGCTGCAGTATACACATATGTGTATACTGCAGCTTGTTAGTCCTGGTACGGTTCTTCTGGTGGTTCATTCTTCTAATATAAGTACATTTATATAAATGTACTTATATTAGAAGAATGAATAAAAATAAATGTTCTTCAGGGGACGAATGGGCCTCTCAAAAGTTCCAGGGGACGAGTGGGCACAGGGTGCGAATCTTAGGGGACGAATGGGCTCTGACCCCTGATTTTAATATTTTCATATTTATTTTCTTACTTTACATTATTTTATATCTATTGAAATATTTTTTAAATTTGATATTTGCATAAGTTGTATTTAATGACGAAAATATATTATTATGAGAACAAAAATACTCAAATAGGAAATATAATTCAATTTTCAAGTTCAATTGTTTCGATGGTTAAAATTGTAATAGCTTTTGTTAGAGTGAACCGATTAAAATAAAATATAGCCTAAATGTGGCCAAGATATGGGTTTGAATTCATTTTCAGTTCCTTTTAATAAATTCAGTAGTTATGATTTGATGCGTATTCAAACACACATTCAAATATACAGACAGACAGACAGATAAACCGACAGATTCTCCTTTGAATTAAGTATAAATTAATTCTTCCTTTGAACAAAGATAATTATGGTTATATGTAGGAGTTGCAAGACTATGGTAGCGAATCGCATATCGTACTGGTTGAACACGAAGGGACCATCGTACACGCTGGACGCGTCGTGTTGCGGCTCGCTGGTCGCACTGGAGAGGGCGTGCGACGCCTTGGCACACGGCGACTGCAACGCCGCCATCGTCGGTGCAGCGCGATTCTCGTTCAACCCGCTCTCCTCGATTCATTATAGGAGGTATGATAGAAGATGATTGTTAAACAGTATCGAGTTACGACCAGGGGCGTATTTACCCTAGGGCCATCCGGGCCATGGCCCGGGGCGCCAATCCGCCAGGGGCGGCGTCAGGCGGGGTGACTTTTTTTAATTCATTAATCAGTAATTCAATCATCACGATTGTAAGAAAAGTTTCGCCAATATCTACGGAGCGCTTCTGTAAGTAAGTAGGTACAAAATAAATGAGTAGGTACTGCTCCGTATATAACGAGCCGATCGTAACATTAATGTATTCTATGAACAAATGGAAAAAGTGTTATATAAACTAAACACAAAGAATATGAGCAAATATGTTGTAATAGGAGGTGATTTTAACATAAACATTTTGAACAAAAATAAGCAAACTAAAGAGCTAAAAAATTTTATTCATTCACATAATTTTAAACAACTAATCAAAGAACCTACAAGAGTAACAAATATATTGTGGAGAGGCGAGGTGTGTTGCCCCTCCAACCAAAGGGAGGATCCTCCAACCAGGCGGGTGTTGTGCCTGGCGGGCCACGGCCCGACGGTTGATGTCGGGCGGTTGTATATAAATGCAACTTGTCGTTGCGAATGTTGCTTGCGCGATTCAGGCCTTCGTAGTTCTATGTAGCGCGGTAGATGTCGCTACATCACTCCCCCCCGAGACCGGAGGTCGATGATCTTGATGAGTCAACAGTCAGTGCGTCTGAAGAGCTTGCCAGTGCCAGGAGTGCGAGTTCCAGTGAGTCGGAACGGATGCCGCGTAGTCCGCAGTGAGTCGGGACTGTGAGCGGTGAGTGCGATGAGTCCTCAGTGAGTCGGGGCGATGCTTGTTGCTGCGTAGTCCTCAGTGAGTCGAGGTGGTGCAGTGAAGTGTAGCGAAGCGTAGTGGCTGGCTGCTGCGTCGACCAGGAGAGATAGCCTCTGCTTGTTGACCGGCCGAAGTGCAGTATGCTGTGCCAAGTCGCTGATGTCGGCTGAGGGTTCTGACCAGGCTGCATGTCTGCTGCAGGCATGTGGTCAGGCTGCCCGTTGAAGCCGGAAGAGTGCTGGCTGGCTGTGTAACTCGCTGCTCGATGCTGTTGAAGGCTGCTGTGAGGGGAAGGTGATGACGAAGGTGCTGGTCTCCGGAAGGCTGCGCTGATGTTCTGCTCGGGGTCACCAGTGTGGAAACACTGGCATCACGTCGGGGTCACCAGTGTGGAGAGGCGAGGTGTGTTGCCCCTCCAACCAAAGGGAGGATCCTCCAACCAGGCGGGTGTTGTGCCTGGCGGGCCACGGCCCGACGGTTGATGTCGGGCGGTTGTATATATGCAACTTGTCGTTGCGAATGTTGCTTGCGCGATTCAGGCCTTCGTAGTTCTATGTAGCGCGGTAGATGTCGCTACAATATCATCCACTTGTATAGACTTACTCTTAACTAACCACACACCCCTCATAAATAAATGCTATGTGCAAGACTATGGCCTCTCAGACCATAGGGCTATAAACATACAAATAAACTCAAAAAATATACACAATAACAAAGCACGGTACACCCAAAAAGAACATTTACAAAAAATAAAATGACAGCCTTTAATGAATCTCTAAAAAATATAAAATGGCACGAACTTATCGATGAAAATACAAACCTCAATCAAAATTACAACTCATTTATCACTATCATTACGCAATTATTAAACGAACACATACCTATTCAAAGAATAAAATTAAAGTGTAAGCCAAAAAAAGGATGGCTAACCCCAGCTCTTAGAAAATCATGTGTCCATAAAAGAATGTTAAAAATAATACTAAACGAAACAAGGAACGAAGTTATACAAAACTATTATAAAAAATATAGCCAAACTCTAAAACGTAGCATTAAAATATCAAAAAAAAAACAATTATATAAAACAAATGAAAAACTCAGACAACAAAACAAAAACCATGTGGAATATCATAAACCAAAAAACAAAAAAAAATTATTTGTCTACACACAAAAACATATCAATAACAGTAAATAACCAAATCATAAATTGCTCAGAAACCATTGCAAACATATTTAATGAATATTTTTCGACTGTCGGAATAGACCCTGATAGCACAAACCACACCTATAAAAAAGGCAGACCAGTAATAGATTCGCCTATGTACTCAATGTATCTACGCCCTGTAGACCGGAAGGAAATAATAGTTATAATTCGCTCAATAAAAAATAAGCACAGCTGTGGCATCGACGATATTCCTCCAATCCTTCTTAAACAATGCGCAGATCACTTATCAATACCGCTAACACACTTAGTTAACCAAAGCTTTCAAGATGGTCTATTTCCCGACCCTCTAAAAATCTCACTAATAAAACCCATTCATAAGAAAGGCTACACTGACACTCCCAGTAATTACAGACCCATAGCTCTACTACCCACATTTTCCAAAATATTTGAAAAGGCCATGTGTAACCGTTTATACAATTTTTTAGAAACATACAAAATTCTGGATGATAGTCAAAATGGATTTAGAAGATCAAGGTCAACCACGCTAGCTGTTTACAAATACGTCCAGGCGGCCCTTCAGCATATAAATGACAAAAAGTATGTGTTAGGAGTCTTGCTTGACATGACTAAAGCTTATGACAAAGTCCTGTACAACATACTCCTTAATAAACTGCATGGCTCAGGCATTCGCGGTCCGGCCTACTCGTGGTTTAAATCTTATTTACAAAACAGATCACAAATAGTCCAGATAGAATATTACAACACAAATAAAAACGAAATACAAACAGTCCGATCTCAAGAGAAAAAAACAACTTGCTCAATACCACAGGGCAGTGTTCTGGGATGCGTTTTATTTTTAATATATATAAACGACTTACCAAAAATTCTAAACAAAGACATAACCCTACCAGTTTTATTCGCAGACGACATATCTATTTTAATAAAATATGATAAATTAAGCAACCCTACACCCATATTACAAGAAACTTTAGAAACAGTAACACGTTGGCTCCATGACCATAACTTAGAGGTAAACTAAAGCAAAACTAAAACAATACAATTCAGATCTTATAAAACTCCCCCCTTAACTATAGATACAACTTTTCGAAACATAACTTTAGAGAACGTAGACACATTTAAATTACTCGGCATCACCATAGACACCCACATTAACTGGAAGACCCACATTGAACACATAAAATCAAAACTATCGAAATTTTCATACGCTCTTTTCCAAATTAAATGTAGTACAAACATAGATACAGCACTATCAGCTTACTTTGCCTATGCCAAAGTAAAAGACGGTTGTCTTTTACTTTGGGATTTTAATATAAATAACAACACAAAAATAGGCTATACCTACCACCATCTAGAATTAACATGCTCAACCAAAGTCCTTATTATATGGCAGTTAAGATATTTAATAGGTTACCAAATGATCTCCAAAATGAAACAAAAGAAATAGTATTTAATAGAAAATTGAAAATATATTTAATAAAATAATGCTTTTACTCAATAAATGAATATTTTGAAAATAAATAAATAATGCATCCTATATAATAACTTTAATTGAATTTTATTGTTGGATATTAAAATATAATAAATATACAATAAGCTTAAATAATAATAATGTAATTAAAATTTAAAACAACATGATAAATCTAAATAATTAACATAATCATAATAAAATAATAATAACACACAACAGACATATAACTAAATATAACCAAATAAGTTCTACAAATTATCAAACAAAATTGTATTAGGTAATAAAAATAAGAATTGTTTGTACCTACTTATCTGAGATTGTATTATGTAGAGCCCTTGAAATTTGCAACGCCTGAAAAAGGTGCTAAGCTGTACACTAAATTATATTTAAGAACCTTACTAACCTTAGTATGCAAATAAATAGTTTGAGTTTGAGTTTGAGTTTGAGGTGGGGGCGGCGTGGCGAGCGGGGCAGGGGCGATTAGCATTACGTACAAATACTTCAGTTTTTGGTATTTGATGACACCAAAGAGGAGACACGCCAGATGCAATTATCGTCTCGACTTCATTTTGAGGATTGAATGTCTATTAAGAAATGGAGTGACGTGTGTTCTATAAGTGATCTGGTAACAAAAACGAGCGCAAGCATTCTGCACTCTCGGGATAAGGCGATCGGTTCGACCAATAAACGTAGGCTGTACTCCTTATGTACTCCTTATGTACTCCTTATGTACTCCTTATGTACTCCTTATGTACTCCTTATGTACTCCTTATGTACTCCTTATGTACTCCTTATGTACTCCTTATGTACTCCTTATGTACTCCTTATGTACTCCTTATGTACTCCTTATGTACTCCTTATGTACTCCTTATGTACTCCTTATGTACTCCTTATGTACTCCTTATGTACTCCTTATGTACTCCTTATGTACTCCTTATGTACTCCTTATGTACTCCTTATGTACTCCTTATGTACTCCTTATGTACTCCTTATGTACTCCTTATGTACTCCTTATGTACTCCTTATGTACTCCTTATGTACTCCTTATGTACTCCTTATGTACTCCTTATGTACTCCTTATGTACTCCTTATGTACTCCTTATGTACTCCTTATGTACTCCTTATGTACTCCTTATGTACTCCTTATGTACTCCTTATGTACTCCTTATGTACTCCTTATGTACTCCTTATGTACTCCTTATGTACTCCTTATGTACTCCTTATAATTAAAATAAAAATAATTGAAAACAAAAAAAATACATTTATATCACTTTTTCCTAGAATTCTGGGGCAGCGAAACTTATTGGCCCGGGGCGCCAAATTCCAAAAAAGATAATGCTCAGTTTTTGCTAGAAGCTTTAGGAGCGTAAGTAACTTTCTTAACTGTCTTTGTTGGAGATCCTTAAATAAATAAATAAATTAATTAAGACAAAATCTTATCTTCTAAGTAAACTAAAAAATTATTAAATAGCATTAAATTTAATTCCACAGGCTTTATATGGAAGGCTATGACTTACATATCAGTATTTTGTACCCAAGCGTAGAATTTCCTGTATCCACCCAAACACGACAATAAATTTAGTGGAGTGGATTCACACCGAGAAATGGTATATTTGGGTATGTGCACCTATTACAAAAAACTAAAATTCCTTATCAGCATTTTTATGCTTTTAGGAATGTGTGTGTTTACGAGGCCGCGGAACGTGAATTTACAGCTGTATACAAACCATTAGTAACGACTTATGATGAGGAATATAGATACTTGAAAGACTCTGTCATTGAAGGTATAAATTATAATCACTCTCCTAAATCTAAGATATCTACCTATAAATTACGCACCGAGCGACGAGATTCCTTACTTTATAGGTCTATGATAGAACAAAACAAAAAGAAACTGACTATTTTTGATTTTTAAATTTTCTAAAGAACATGTAATAACAGAACTCCGGGAATATCAAAAAATAAAATAGTTTCATATTAATTTACGGCTGAAATATAATAGTTGTAAGTCTTCAAAGTATTTCATTCAAAATAGTGTGTGTAATTATTTCAGGTACATGTGTCTTCCCTTTAAGCGGGGCATTAGTTTTTTTTTGGGACACATTATCGATGATAACTAACAAGCTATTACGAGAAACATCGGTGCAGTTTCACAAAGTGAAGTTCCATAAACAGTTAATGTTGCAGGACTACAAGGCGCTTCCACTGATGGTCATGCTGCAGCGAGGCAGTGGAAGATTTGAGGTATATAGTTAGTTTAAGTCAATATACTTATTTATATTAACAAAGGAAGACTATGTAACAAAACTCATGTTTCAGGTTACACATAAAGATTTGTTGGTAGTAGAAGGATACATATTTTCAGTAAAAAAAAACGACATCAAAGGTTTCCCAAACTTGGAAGAAAAAAATTTTATGACGTTGAATAGTTCAGACATCTATAAACTACTTATTGAACGAGGATACAACTACCAGTAAGTGTCAGAACAACAAGGTCGTTATATTCTGTGATTTTTGGCATAACGATGTGATTTGTCATGAACTTTGACTAGTTAAATTAATCAATAGAAAAATCATGATTTTATAAATAGTGAAAGAGAGGTCTGGTTTGAGTATCAGTGCTCTTTCTTTAAAAGGGCCGTTTAGATTTTGCCCTACATTGTTAACATATGCCTTGGTATCTGATAACCGTAACTACTGTTCCTGTCTGGACTTTAAAAGACACCATGTTTTTCTGAATTTGTGCCGGTGTTTCTTCTCAAAGGCGCCAGCTAGGAAATGCTGAACCCATCTACTATTCAATATTGGCTTGTAAATGTGTCTTTAAAATATCTGTTTACAGAAATAGATATCATTAATCATTTAGTATTTTCTCCAATTCTCAATGAATAAAATAAAATATTTCAGACATGAGTTCCGTGCTATCTACAGTTCAAGTCTCTCTCTAACGAACGCTCAGTTAATATGGCAAAACAATTGGGTTACGTTTATTGATGGAGCTCTTCAGTTATGCACTTTAATACACGATCACAACTCAGTTTCTTTGCCACAATATATCAAAAGTGTTTGCATTGATATTGATTCTCATAAATGCGCTATAAGCAATGCTGGCAATGTTGACAATAAAAGTCACAAGTTAATTGAAGCGTTGAAGCATACAGCGTTTGAAGATCAAAATACAGTCAGGTATTGTATACTCTTAGGTATTGGACTAATTTAACTTTATATTTTTTATGTTTTTCGAGCACTAGAAGACGAACAATTTTATATTATTATATGCATTCTTATATTACTTGGCATTTCAGATGCGGTGGTCTGCTTATTGAAAATATTCAATTTAAAGATAAACCGGTTTCTAAAGAACCTGTAATATTAAAGAAGCTAACATTTATAACTTTCTTTCAAGATGAGAATGGAGATGTAAGCAATTATTAAATAATAATGAGAGCTGATGCAGTGACAGCTGTAAATAAAATGAAAATACCTACTACAAATTTGACTGTTCACAGATGATGACAATACTGTACGTGTTCATTCAAATTGTTGCGGAACATGTTGGTAAAGAGAATATAAATATTTTGAACATTACCAACATACCTATACTGGATCGTCTACGTTCAATTCTAAATGGTTCTTCAATCAAACAAATTAACGTGGTCGATGTAAAGAAAAAACACATGAAAACAAATAAAGACCTTAATAGTAGCCCAGATGTTATAATTTTGAATCATAATACTTGTGATGTTAATGTGAGAGAAATTTTACTGTCTATTTAAATTCATAATGATTCCATTACGTGATATTATGTATATGATAATATTGTATGAGTATGACTAAGAAATTTATTCTATTCATTGCAATTCGTTAGTACTACAATAAGGATTTAATATTTTCAGATGCTGGAAAGTCTTTATCATCTTTATAATGATGTTTTTCTTATAACTCTGGGTGTCGACGTTCAAGATTTATTGAATTGTTCATTATACGTACCAGTTTCTACGATTGGTAGAGGTTTAGCAAGATTGGAGTTGGCTCGTTGGAAGTCAAAGCCTCTTTCCGACGTAGTGCTTACCTTAAACAGGCCTGAAGATCTCAAGAGGTTAATCACTAATAGGGAAAAACTTAAACCTCACACGAAGCTTGTCGCGTTCATTTGATTTCAGCTACCAAGTGATTTAAAAAACCTCGTGAAGCAATGGAGACAGGAGTCTGATCGGAATCAAGTTTACGTAGCGATTGTAAACAATAAGTATAGGGTGGACATGAAGCAATTCCCAAGCTTCAATGCGGTTTTTAATGTATTTTATCAGGTGATATTAATTTATCTAAGTTGAATAAAAAGGATACCTAATTTTAAGTTAATTTTATGATGACAAAAAATATTAATGATGAACCAATATGGCTCATTATTATTAATTTTAACCGACTTAAAAAAATGTAGGTGATTCTCAATACGATGTGTGATTTTTTTTGTTACGCGATACTCCTCTAATTATTTGGTCTTGCTCTTTCTTTTTTACCTATAGGTACTTCAAAGATGAGACTTGTTCTTAATTTGATTTAAATTTCTAAAAATTAAACAATATTCATCTCCTAAGTTTTTAAGTCATGTTAGCAAATTATATCGACTTGTCCCAAAATATTTCCTGTACATTTTTTCAGAATACATGGGGTGGCCAATATTATATTCCGTTAAATCAAAAATATATGGAAGGGCCTGCGGCGGCGCTTCAATGTAGTCGAATGGGTGATCTCAGTTCTTTATATTGGGTCCAAATGCCCGGTGTGAATCATTCACCAGGTGTATTAAAAATTGAGGTACGTCAGGCTTGTTATACTCGTAGTTATATAAAACGAACATTTATTTCTATATAATTATGTACAAAATAAATGTACAGCCGGCGGCGAGGGAATTAATCATTATCATAATATTAATTGTTTAGTAGGTACACTACGCAGAGTTGAATGTGTACGATGCGCAGCGTGCGTTGGCTCATATATCAATGAAAAACAAACCAGATCAAGGCTTTGGAATAGGTTTCAGTGGAATAAGTGAAAGGTATATCCTTATTATTCATTTTAATACAGGATTTATTATTACCGTTATTTTTGTAGCGACATCTACCGCGCTACATAGAACTACGCAATCCTGAATCGCGCAAGCAACATTCGCAACGAAAGTTGCATATATACAACCGCCCGACATCAACCGTCGGGCCGTGGCCCGCCAGGCACAACACCCGCCTGGTTGGAGGGGCAACACACCTCGCCTCTCCACACTGGTGACCCCGACGTGATACCAGTGTCTCCACACTGGTGACCCCGAGCAGAACATCAGCGCAGCCTTCCGGAGACCAGCACCTTCGTCATTGTGGCCTACTTAATACATAAATACACATATACTAAGTATATTACACATAACTATACAAAATATAAAATACTATATAATCTACTATACGTAAAAACAATAATATACTAATATATAAATATTTATGACCTACATACCATAATATAAATAAATACATACACGTACGTAACATAAGCAAATATTATTTTCAATAATAAATTGTGTTGTGCATTGGAGACACACCGCGCCGAGTCGTCACCGCGCGGTGGAACAAGTTTCTTTGTTTCACATTCCGATGCGCATGCGCCGCCATTACAGCGTACCTCGCGAAGCCCGTGTCGCCTGCTTACCGAACGCTCGCAATAATAACATCGCGCTGTTACTTATCGCTATTCTATTCTATCGCTGTGATCTTTTCTACTCCTTCTCTTATATGGTTTCTGACTATTACACCGTGTTGTATGTACTATCTTTCTTAGAATTGTTTGTGACAATAAATTCTACTGTTTCTGTGTACTTACCTGGACTGTGTTATTTACCTGGACTTTAACAACACATACCAACAACACCCAAACGACCATAACTGGTGACCCCGAAAAGGACACGAGGATTAAGACCACGTTAACATGGAAGGTGAAAAGAGTGACAGCAGTGATTCTGTGAGGACAGTCGGGTCGCGGACAGACGCTAACGTGAACGCCACGCGGCGCACCCGTAAAGTGCGCGTTTCCACTGGACACTCGGATATCAAGAAACTTAAAATTAAAGTTCCGCCGTTCTCACCTGAGGACCCCGAACTTTGGTTCGCACTAATCGAAGGTCAGTTCGAAAGTCATGACATCACTAACGATATTGTGAAATTTACAAATGTTACCAATAACCTGGACCTTCAATATGCAAAGGCCGTAAAAGACATCATTATCAACCCTCCGGCAAAGAATCGATACGAGAAGATAAAAAATGAGCTTATCAAACGCCTCTCTGCTTCTCACGAAAAGAAGGTCAAACAGTTGCTCACACATGAAGAGCTTGGCGACAGGAAGCCTTCACAATTTTTAAGGCACCTTCAAGACTTGGCTGGACCCTCCGTTCCTGAAGACTTCGTTCGATCAATATGGAGTAATCGTCTTCCATAAAATATACAGACTGTGCTCGCGTCTCAGCCTACCCATTCACTGGAACAACTAGCGGACCTGGCAGACCGCATTCAAGAGCTTACGTCACCGTGCAGCGTCGCCGCTACGTCATCCAACACGATACACGAGCCACACCCATTCAGTGAGATCTCTGAGCTGAAGAAAATGGTGCAGCATCTGACACAGAAGTTAGAAGAGCACACCCGCGCATCATGCTGCTCCAGCGAACGTTCTAGACAACGCGAGCGTCACCGTTCTTCTTCACGTCAAAGAAACCGGTCCAATTCCAGCTATCAAAAGCATCCTGTCTGCTGGTATCATGCCAAGTTTGGCACACAAGCACATAAATGCATCAAGCCCTGTGATTTTAAAGCGGGAAACTCCCAGGGCAGTCGCTAGTGGCGACAAGTGACTGTCCATCTTCTACGGGTCGCCTCTTTGTTACCGACCGCAGCTCGAACACCAAGTTCCTGGTAGACACCGGCAGTGACCTATGTGTCTACCCTCATTCTGCGCTTCAGGAGCGTCGAACCAAAACTGATTTCCAGCTTAGTGCAGCAAACGGCTCTATTATAGATACTTATGGTTATATTGAGCTTAGCTTGAACTTAGGCTTAAGGCGCAACTTCGCATGGCGATTTATCGTGGCCAATGTTACCAAGCCAATAATCGGCGTTGACTTTCTTAGTTTTTATAACCTTGTAGTCGACTGCCGCAATCAACGCTTGATAGATAATACCACAACATTGTCATCTAGTGCTTCTATTGCTAACGCTAATATATTTTCTGTTAAGGTTTCGACAGGCGACACGTGCTATCACCGTATATTGAGTAAGTTTCCGGATATTACACGCCCTTCAGGCACACCGATACCTCCAAGACACAACATAGTACATCACATAAAAACCACACCAGGTCCCCCCATTTCATGCACTCCCCGCAGACTGGCACCTGACAAACTTAAAATCGCCAAGCGGGAATTCGAGCTTATGCTCGCCAATGGCACTGCCCGACCATCTAAAAGTCCCTGGGCATCGCCCTTGCATCTCGCACCTAAGAAGGACAACGGCTGGCGACCTTGCGGCGATTATCGCATGCTTAACGCTCGCACGGTCCCCGACCGTTACCCTATTAGGCATATACATGATTTCTCACACTTTATCGCTGGCTGCCAAGTATTCTCAACCATCGATTTGACGAAAGCATATAACCAACTTCCAGTTTATGAGGCTGATATTCACAAAACTGCCATAACGACGCCGTTTGGCCTTTATGAGTTCCCGTTTATGACCTTCGGGTTGAGAAACGCTGGCCAAACGTTCCAAAGGTTTGTTGACGAGATGACGGGGGGCCTTGACTTCTGTTATTGCTACTTGGACGATTTTTTAGTGTTTTCAAAGAATGAGGCCGAACATGAGGCCCACCTACATCAGATCTTCAGTCGTATGAAGGAATACGGTGTCCTTGTCAATACTTCTAAATGCAACTTCGGAGTAAGTGAAGTCACATTTTTAGGTTATCAAATCTCCGCATCCGGCACCAAGCCTTTGGAATCAAAGGTGCAAGCCATAAAGGAATTCCCCACACCTAAAACAGTGAAGCAACTAAGGCGGTTTTTAGGGATGTTGAATTTTTACCGGCGAATTTAACCCCAATCCGCCACAATTCAAGCTCCACTAAACGCGCTGCTGACCGGCAATATCAAGGGTTCACAGCCTATTGACCTGACCGGTGAAGCACTCTCAGCTTTTGACAAGTGCAAAGAGAGTTTATCTAATGCTGCACTACTCGCACACCCTGATTGTGAGGCAGAACTCGCTCTCGTAACGGACGCATCTGACCTCGCAATGGGTGCAGTTTTACAGCAAATTAAAGATGATCAGTGGCAACCATTAGCATTCTTCTCTCGGAAATTGAGTCCTTCTCAACAGAAATACTCGCCTTATGACCGTGAACTTTTAGCTATTTACGAAAGCATAAAATACTTTCGCCACATGCTAGAGGCAAGACACTTTGTAGTGTTCACTGACCACAAGTCGCTCAGTTACGCTTTTAATGAAAGAAAAGCCAACTGTTCGCCCCGGCAGTACCGACACTTAGACTACATCTCGCAGTTCACAACGGACATTAGACATATTTCAGGCAAAGATAATGTCGTTGCCGATCCATTGTCTCGTATCGAGGAGCTGCAGATGCCAGTTGATTTAAACTTACTTGCCTCGTCTCAAGCCTCTGATCCAGAATTGACTCAACTTTTGGATAATAAGTCTTCCCCTCCGCTTAAAGCAGTTGAGCATTCCAGATTCTCAAACTAAACTTTACTGTGACGTCAGTAGGAACTCTCCCCGACCTTTTATTACGGAACCTCTTAGGAAGCAAGTCTTCGATAGCCTTCACAGTCTTAGCCACCCAGGTGCTAACGCAACAGCTAAATTAGTTGCCGATCGATTCGTTTGGCCTGGTGTACGCAAGGACTGTCGCGATTGGGCTCGCAAATGTTTGGCTTGCCAACGCGCAAAGGTCCATCGTCACGTCTCTTCTCCACTTGGCTCATTCGACCTACCTCGCGGACGGTTCGCCTTCATTCACGTGGACATTATAGGTCCTCTGCCTATTTCTCAAGGGTACAGATATTGCCTTACTGCGGTGGATCGTTTCACGCGCTGGCCAGAAGTCACACCTATGGTAGACATGACTGCTGAAACAGTTGGGAAGGCACTGATATCGTGGACATCCAGATTTGGATGTCCAACGGATATTATCACCGATCGCGGTCGGCAGTTTGAATTCACTTTTCCAATATCTTGGAAAAATGATCGGATTCAAACACCGCAGAACAACCGCTTATCACCCAGCATGTAACGGCCTAGTGGAACGATTCCACCGCCAGTTAAAGGCAGCCATAATGTGCCACGCTGATAGTAATTGGGTCGATACAATACCTTTGGTACTACTCGGCATAAGGAGTGCATACAAGGAGGACCTTCAAGCGTCATCCGCTGAGCTAGTGTACGGAGAGCCGTTACGTTTGCCTGGAGAATTTTTCAAAGCAACGGCTACTCACTTTGCGGATATATCGGATTTTACTAGTCGTTTACGCCAATTTGCAACTAAGTTACAACCAGCACCCGCTTCACGTCACAATAAAGACAAAATATTTGTCTACAAAGATCTCACTTCATCCAGTCACGTATTTTTAAGAGACGACACAGTACGTGGGTCTTTACAGCCCCCTTACTCTGGTCCCTACGAAGTGCTGGAGCGCAGCGATAAAACTTTTAAAATCTTAGTTAAGGGCAAAAGTGTCACGGTATCAATAGACCGCCTAAAACCGGCCTATATATTGAGAGACCCATGTCCTGATTCTCCTACTCCCACTCCCAATACCCTTCCTAATCCTGTTCCTGCAGAACAAAATCCTGTTCCTACAGCACCTAACCAGGATGACGTCATTACGACACGCTCAGGTCGCAAAGTTCGCTTCCCGGATTATTATCGCCCGTAGTGACGGTCTCTGGGAGGGAGTGATGTGGCCTACTTAATACATAAATACACATATACTAAGTATATTACACATAACTATACAAAATATAAAATACTATATAATCTACTATACGTAAAAACAATAATATACTAATATATAAATATTTATGACCTACATACCATAATATAAATAAATACATACACGTACGTAACATAAGCAAATATTATTTTCAATAATAAATTGTGTTGTGCATTGGAGACACACCGCGCCGAGTCGTCACCGCGCGGTGGAACAAGTTTCTTTGTTTCACATTCCGATGCGCATGCACCGCCATTACAGCGTACCTCGCTAGTCGGCTCTCGGAATCCGCTCGCGAAGCCCGTGTCGCCTGCTTATCGAACGCTCGCAATAATAACATCGCGCTGTTACTTATCGCTATTCTATTCTATCGCTGTGATCTTTTCTACTCCTTCTCTTATATGGTTTCTGACTATTACACCGTGTTGTATGTACTATCTTTCTTAGAATTGTTTGTGACAATAAATTCTACTGTTTCTGTGTACTTACCTGGACTGTGTTATTTACCTGGACTTTAACAACACATACCAACAACACCCAAACGACCATATCATCACCTTCCCCACACAGCAGCCTTCAACAGCATCGAGCAGCGAGTCACACAGCCAGCCAGCACTCTTCCGGCTTCAACGGGCAGCCTGACCACATGCCTGCAGCAGACATGCAGCCTGGTCAGAACTCTCAGCCGACATCAGCGACTTGGCACAGCACACTGCACTTCGGCCGGTCAACAAGCAGAGGCCAACTCTCCTGGTCGACGCAGCAGCCAACCACAACGCTTCGCTACGCTCCACTGCACTACCTCGTCTCATTGAGGTCTACGCAGCATCGCCCCGACTCACTGGGGACTCATCGCACTCACCGCTCACAGTCCCGAATCACTGCGGACTACGCGGCATCCGTTCCGACTCACTGGAACATGCACTCCTAACACTGGCAAGCTCTTCAGACGCACTGACCACTGACTCATCGACCTCCGGTCTTAGGGGGGAGTGATGTAGCGACATCTACCGCGCTACATAGAACTACGCAATCCTGAATCGCGCAATCAACATTCGCAACGAAAGTTGCATATATACAACCGCCCGACATCAACCGTCGGGCCGAGGCCGGCCAGGCATAACACCTACCTGGTTGGAGGATCCTCCCTTTGGATGGAGGGGCAATACACCGCGCCTCTCCACATTTTTTACTAAGATGTTGATATCATGTCGTTTTATGCAACAAAAATTACTACCTAAGTACTACATTACTATATTCTACAGCGGGACGCATGTTATGGGTTTAAAACCTACCGGTGGTGTTTCCAAACAAATCTGGTCTCGTCCCGGATATCTGTGGCCGGTACCAACGCATTGGAGTTTAGAAGATGCTGCCACGGTACCGCTTGCGTACGCAACAGCATTCTATTTCCTGGTAAGTAATTATGATAAGTAATTATTCTTTGACAGAATGCACATACTTTGGATATTCCTTTCACCGTGAAACCACAATAATTAAGAGACATTCCATGAATAGTGATGTTTCAAAAAAGGCTATTTTCCAATCTGAAATTTGGCCATCTTTTTAAAAGTTGTTTTCATCAGGCCATAACATTTGGTTGAGAAATTGCAGATCTTCATAATTTCTCGCCAACATTGTTCTGCAAAATTGGATGCTGGGTGCGTAGTCCGAGGCAGCAGACTTTGTACACCTTGCACATGGTACGAGTGACATACGCATCGCTTTAATTTGATGAGCAAAACTTTCCGGTATTCCAGTAGCTCTTTTAATTGCACGTACTGAAGTGCTGGGATAATTTTTATATCATACTTTTTTATGTTTTTGTTCGACTTTTTAATGCTCTAAATTGTTGGTAACATGGATAATATATTTTTATGGAAAGATAAGTAGCAAGTGTTGTACCATTTTGAAATCTTGATTAAATGGGCCTTTTTTAAATTAACTTCCCCAGTAGTTAATATTAGTAGCAATTAAATAAGTTACTATGCTGCAACCTTCTTGTTTACAATTTATTTCAATTATTTATAACTGGCCAATATCAGCAAAAAAATCTTTAGATGCCATTAAACTTTTGGTTTTATTAATTTTCTTTTTATTGGTAATGGATTACTATTTTTTTTGTTAAAACTCGCCTGTCTTGTAGGAAATCTAATCCAAACTTATCAATGTAATCAATGTAATTTAAGTAACCGGAAAAATGCTGTTCTCTTCAACTAGTCCCCTACAATTTTATACTTGCTTATTAACATAATACAAGAAGATTGTTGATAATATAATTATAATTTATAGGCAAGTATATAATCAAAGTTTATAGGTTATAAAGAGTAAGCTTGTTCCCGGTGCGACATTGTTGATTCATGGCGGAGCTGGCGCTCTTGGGCAAGTGGCCATATCCGTCGCCCTAGGGAATGGTTGCGAAGTCTTTACCACTGTTGGCGACCACCACAAAAAAACGTTTTTGACAAAACTGTTTCCGAAATTGTCAGGTAAACCCAAGGGCCTTATTCCAAAATACTTATCAAAGTCGACAAGCATTGTAGTTTTTCAAAATTCTTACAATTATATTTTGAATTTATATAATATCATTGATCCTTTAATAAATGTTTGCGGTATGTACCTATATATTTATATATATACACATAAATATCTGTCATTTTGATATCAAGTGAGACCGCACTTTAAAATATAGTGCCACTAATGCTCACATTAGTAAATAAACACCAAATAACTATTTTGTAATAAATATATTTACGTTTATGTGAGCTTAATCATGCACGCATCAATATTATATCATAATATGCTCACAACTTATAGTAAAAAAAAAAGTTAAAAGTGTGGCTATCTATTATAGTATAATTTATTAAATTTAAATAATTTATGAAATTGAGAATCAAAGGTTAATTCCTATGGTCAGTAGCGCAAACTTATACGTAGCATAATACTGTCCCTCGTATTTGTAATAGTGTCCTACTTAAATGTTCTATTGTGCATTGGTAAATAAACCAGTGATATTATGTAATAATTATGTACTTGTTTTAGCTAGCCACATCGGAAATTCCCGTGATGAAACGTTTAGAGATATGGTTCTCAACGTTACTAAAGAGAAGGGTTGTATGTAGAAATTTAATGTATTTTTTATTATTTGGTATTTCTTTTGGATAAAGAGTAGATAGCTCCTAAAAACTGCACAAAAAACGGCTAGCGCTGCGTTTTGCTCGGGGACGCGCCTTATAGTCCGTCTCACGAAAGAAGTCCCGTAGACGCGGCGCCACTCATACGACGGAATATTTCTATTTGCTAAACTCTATTGTTTTAGACTCTCCAAAAATGCAATATTTAATCCCTGTAGGATGAATCTGATTTTATTGTTTCAGTAATTTATTGAAATTGATATAATGTAAAGTTGTCCGAGTTTTCAAAATTAGTTCCACTCATTTCCGTGGAACTTCTTTCGTGAGACGGACTTTAGCGCAAATGTATAACATTTACGTATTTGTCGATTGACATAATAATATTATAGTTTTTGAATGATATGATTCAACGCTTTGCAAAGTTACGTCATCTATTCGATCACGACCTAACAAGCACGCATTCTTTCAGTAGCCGGACTGTAGTAGAGAAGGTTTAAAAAACTACTCATGAGTGATAGAGACTCATAAAGCAGTTATTTTTTTAACTACTTCTGTTACAATTGAGTTAAGCCACAGTTTTATCAGTATTCAATGAATTCAAATAGACTGAATAAACACAATGTATACTTAGGGGTCTGGCCTTGACTATTGTCAAAAATTTTAATTAATTTAAATTAATTAGACGTATGAATTTACCAAGAAAGTCAGTTTTATAGTACATGCAGCTCATACAACTATTACAGAATAATTGTTGTCTGCAAGTATGTTTGTAGGAGGTAATCTCTGGAATTACTGACCCGATTCGGAGAAATATCTTATAGATTCAAAGTTAAATAGATTATTTTCACGCAGGTAAAATCGCAGAATGCAGGTTTTAATAATTAAAATGCAAAAGCATGTTGGAACTTATGCTACTGCATGCCGCCGAAAGTTGTCGAAGTTTCGAGTCGCAACAAATGAAAACCACGTTATAAAGTGTGAGGGTGTGCGTTTCACTTGAGGTACCGTCTCGTAAATTTCAGTTTCAATGGCGAATCTCATGATTTGGTTAAATTTCTAAAACAAATTGTAAAACATCATCTAGAATTTGTATAAGTCTGATAGAAGTAGTATTTGTATAAATCCAAAGTTAAAAATTTAATCAAATCCAAAGTAATCAGTTAATTGAGGAAGCAGTTATAGTCTAGTGGTGTGACCATCGGACTGCCAAGTAGAAGGTCTCGTGTTCGAATCCAGGGCACGCACCTCTGACTTTTCGAAATCATGTGCGTATTAATAATTAATTATCACTCGCTTAAACGGTGAAGGAAAACATCGTGAGGAAACCTGCATACCTTAGAGATTTTTCTCGACGGTTTGTGAAGTCTGCCAACCCGCACTAGGCCAGCGTGGTGGACTATAGCCTAATCCCTCCTATGAGAGGAGACCCGACCAGAGGCGAGAAAGTCACCGGACGCCTATAATATGTTGTTCCTATACTCCATTTGGTTAGGTACTTAACTAAAGGTAAACAAATCATAAAAAAGTTTTCGTTTTCATTTCGAAATAAAACTTAACCAAAATAAATTATACACCGTGACTTTATAGTCGTTTTGGAACCGAAACGTGGTAACTTAGGATAATTAGTAGTACAAATAAAAAATATTAAGTTGACTGTACAGCTAATAATAAAAAGTTGGCATTTCAAAAAAAAATTTCACTTGTTCGAGTTTGTTCGTAGTAGTGCACGAATATTTCATTCTAAAACCGCCGCAGTCTCAAGCTTGCCATTTATCATTGATGCGCGGCGGGTGGCGCGGGCGCGGGGCGCGGTGGCGCGAGCGCGGTACGAGTCAGCTCATCAGCTGGTCACCTACCTACAGCAACGCGAGCGACGGACGACGGTCGGATGATTCGTCCGAGTACCTACTACGCGTGATTTAATAGCTAGTAGCTAGACAAGTACATTTTATTATTAAAATAAATTGCATTACGATGCAGATAGCGACGTAATTTGATATTAGGTTAGTATCTAGATCGCAGTTCAAATACTACAAGTATGTCATAAAGTATTGCAATGTGCCTAGTAAAAAGAACCTAAAAAGACAGGTCTTCAAATATTTTTTTAGAATTTAAACATTTTTTACAAGTTATTTAGAATTTTTAGTCATGATATTATTTTTATAATTCGTTGAGATGTCATTTAAGATACTATTCACTAATAATTAGTTACTTAATGATGTTTTGCAAGTCACAAAAAATAAAATTTAATAGAACGCAGTAAAAGAGCGCACATTTTCAAAAATTATATTTTTAAATTATCTATATTCTACTGCCACAGAGGTTTGCTATTATAATTTTAACAAAATTGCGTTTATTTATAAATATATATTATAAAAATACAATATAAATCTTAGAAATTAAAAAGGTATAATAATATTTGGTGCCTGTACTAGGTTAAACCTGTGTCACAGGCGGAAAACCGCTAACAGTATCTATGGTAAATATAAATATTAACAATATTTATTTTAATATAAAAATAAATTAGAGATAAACCAGAGATATTAATTAATTATTATATAATATACTCGTATACCTAATTAACATATTAGTTACATAATGTGACAAGGAAGTCAGAATTATCATAATCTAGGTTACTGTCAATGTTGCAAAATTACGTTCGACTCTGTACGCTATATACATGAGTAGTTCATGTATTTTTTTTTTGTTGACGAGTAATTTGCTTACAAAGCGACAAAGACGAGGGTTAGTAGGACAGCGTAGTGTACTGTTATTGTAGTCAAAGTCAAAGTCAAAGTCAAATATTTTATTTCAATTAGACCATTAAAATAGCACTTTTGAAAAGTCGAACTAGTTGCACGGTTCCAAAAAGTGGGTCTTATGGAGAAGAACCGGCAAGAAACTCCATAGATACTCTTTTCAACAAAAAAAACATGATTACAGTGTTCAGTATTACAGTCTAAATCTGAATAGTTCATGAGAACAATGCAGTTTGATGTGTACAATTAAATTAATCTAGCATAATAAACAGAAAAAAAAAGAGGTTGCCATTGACAGTAAGAGTTGACCAGCCCCGACAGACGGCACTCGTTCACGAGTATGACGAGCGTATCGGCGTCGTTCGACTCAACCATGTTGTAGGGAATAAAACGACCCGACACACAACGCCACCATCAGCAGGACATTTTAGTGAGCATGACAAGCTCAGACCGCTAGGCAACTGAAGGGCACAATGTAATTTTAAGTCATTATAATGCATATCAACATATGCAACATCAATGGCTGCACGACTCTCATACTTTACAATTGATGTTTTTACAAACAAAGATTATTAAATTGTATAACGTACAGTAAAATTATTGATTTACAAGATGTTCATCTTGTGGAGCTGGACCAGCATTCCGCCAAACATTTTTATCTAGAAGATAATCTTCCAATTTATAGTAAGCTTGCCTGTACAGGGTAGACTTAATGAATTTTTTGAATTTGTTTTCTGTAAGTTCTAAAATTGCGTTCGGAATTTTATTATAAAATCTAACGCAGTACCCTCTAAAAGAAGTATGAACTTTAGCTAGACGAAATTGTGGCTGCATTAATTTTGATTTATGTCTAGTATTATAATCATGCAGTTCACATTTTCTGACGTACAAGTGCAAATTTTTTCTTACATATAAAATATTCTCATAGATGTACTGAGAAGGCACTGTCATTATATTTATTTCTTTAAAGATTTCCCTGAGTGAATCTCGACTACGTAGGTTATAAATAGCTCTAATAGCTCTTTTCTGCAATATAAAAACAGATTCTATGTCTGCAGCGCGGCCCCATAGTAATATTCCGTAAGACATAATGCTATGAAAATAACTAAAGTAGACTAGTCTTGCAGTTTCTACATCTGTAAGTAGTCTGATTTTTCTAACTGCATAAGCAGCTGAACTCAGGCGTCCTGCTAAAGTTCTAATGTGTGGACCCCACTGAAGCTTTGAGTCTATCCTGATTCCCAGGAAAACCGTTTGGTCGACAAATTCAAGTTTATCATTATTTAGTATAACATCGCATTCCATAGATCTTACGTTCGGTAGAGCAAACTTTATGCATTTGGTTTTCTGCCCATTTAATACTAAATTATTAGCTGTGAACCACTCATGGATCTTAAGAAGTGCGTTATTTACATCGTCGGTATTAGGTATACGTCTGTAATAAGTTAGTTACTAAACACGGAAATCTAACATGATATAATTTAAATGTCTTAGGTGCCGTCATAATCGACAGAGTTAATGTACCTATATTCTGCTATTTTCCTAGCAGGGCACTCAGCGTCTCCCGTTTCGTGATTGTTAGGCTTTTTAAATCGTGAGCATGTTGCACATTTAGGTATTTCAGATTTTTTAGGGCACTCTGTCATCGAGTGACCTGCTTCACCACAGTGTCCGCACGTAGAATTAACGTCTCTGCATGTTTTAGCTGCATGTCCATATTGTTGACATTTGTAACACCTCGTAACTAGGGTAAGTCCCTGAGAGGACGAGACGTCCGATTTATGAAAAGTCTACTTTGAATTATTAGGGCTTTACAGCCCTAATAATTCAAAGTAGACTTTACGTATCTGCCCATATACGTAAGTATATGGGCAGATACTGCTATCACGTAGTTACAGGTCGGAGCGTCTTCGATTCAAAGTAGACTTTACGTATCTGCCCATATACGTAAGTATACGGGCAGATACTGCTATCACGTAGTTACAGGTCGGAGCGTCTTTTTTCCCAGATTTGTGGCTTAATTTAACGAAGGTCATGAAGGATTCCAGGGTCATATCTGGAAACTTGTCGGCTACGTTCTGTTCAAATATGCACATAAGGACCTCATTATCCGCCATATAAGTGGGCACACCTACAATCACAATCCGGGGTTTGCGCTTGCTGGGCTCGTCGACAGTAAGTCCGGATGTACTGACCTGGACTGCGTGCATAAGCTTTTGAGCGTCATTTTTCGTCTCTGTACTGACAATAACTCCTCCATTTTTTGTTTTGCGGACTCCGCGCACTTGCAATTTCATTTGTTCCGGGTGTATAATTTTTTGCACGAGATCTTTCGTTTCGTCACTAGATTTTAATTTGTCATTGGGATATATGGCCACAGAGCTTAAATTATGTGGTCGAACAAAATTATTTGATCCCTTTTTGACCATATCAGCAAAAGAAATATTTCCCGTAGTAATTTGTGTCCTGTATTGTCTGCTTGAGCTCTGAAATGTGTTCAGTCAGGTCGCGCTTTTCCTTAAGTACTTCAATCATGTTGTACGCTTGGAGGGCCTTTTGCTTGAGCGACTGGTATACAACTGCCATCTGTGAGCTGTTAGATCCTATTTTACGGCACAGGTTCGAAATTTTCATTTTCTGCTCTGAGTTAAGTTTGCCATCACTGACAATAGAACAAACTTCATTCAAATGCAGTTCCATGGTTGACATCCATTTTTGTAGCTCGGGCGTGGATATAACTTCAACGGAAATGTCGGGCTGGAGGGCTGGGTTTTGCTGAGTTGACATCTTAGCTGGTGAGGTGGAGGGTTGCACTAGCCCCTTCGGATGAGAGGGGCTGTATTCCATGATATCTTCTTCACTTTAGTTTGTCTTCATTTTGTAAGTAGGTTGTTAACGCCGCGGGCGCACAGATTAATGATGACAGATTAGTCGCGCGGGAGTGAGACCGAACGAGCAGCGCGCGTTCGTTTCCGCAACGCCGCCATGACAGCGAAGACGACGAGCGACCGACCGATAGGATAGACACGCTAAGCGTCGCGCTCAACACCTTATATATATTATTTGTTATCCAGCTCAGCCAAAGTTTTGTGCTATTATTACACCATTTACAACACAAAAGGGGTTTTATTTTCAAGACTGGCGATCCATAACCCATCGCCCGAACAATTGGCGACCGTGACAGGATACGACAGAAATACAGGAAATTGAACAATGAGGAAGACTACCTATACAAATAGCGGACATAAAAAACGCCTTGGCGGAGTACAAGCGGGACTTGAAAATATCGTGACATCGCTGTACACCAGAGAAGTAGCCCCATCCTTTTTATATATCCTGTGTTTCTTAAAACCCACGCTTCATTTTGGTGAATAGTGCTCGACTTCATCATGACGTGACTTGAGTGCCAATAATACGCGTTGGCTGTAAAACTAACTTAAATAATATACTTAATGGATTATCTTATTGCTATTTTTTGTGCAGTGTACCTACCTATATTCTTGAAAGTGTTTATAGACGTTACAGGGTGCATCACCTACAGTGTTATAATACACACATAACTGCATTATGTGCATACCTACTTGGTTAGCTTCTAGAAATTTCCTTTAAGCTTAGAAGCTTACACGACTTTAGCGCCTTAAAACTACCTAACGACTTTGTGGCTATAACTAATTGAAAATTCCTAATCTTCACTCTAGTTTGTAGGTTCATAAAATATTAATAATCCACTCCAGCCACAAGTTTTGTCGATCGTTTTCGTAAGTAATTATTACTATTTTCTCATAAACTTGTCGAACATTCCAGTAGCTGCCGGCTGCTGTTGGGCGCAGGTAGCGTGTTCTTGAGTACCTGCTTGGGACTTGGGCAGCCTTGACTTGCTGTCACAGGTGTCATCTTCGAGCCTACGTGCTGGTGGACCGAGCATTAAGCCATCTGGGTTTGATTGCACAGATACTTTACCTAACTTCATTTAAAATGTCTTAGCCTAAACACCAGTGGGAAGCTGAGAGGAGAGAAGAGAAACGGGTAGATAGTAACATAAAAGAATTAGTAAGACAGAGAGCTACATTCAAAATGCGTTTAACCAAATTTAAAGATCACATATCTATTTTAAATCAAATTCAAATCGATGATGTAACTAAACAACAAATTAAAGAGTTAGGAATCCGTTTGACTAGATTACAATCACTTTTATCTGAATTTGATTCTATTCAAAGTCAAATAGAAGTCTTATCAACAAATGTTGAAGATCAGATAGAAGAAAGGGACTTATAGAATCTCAATTTTACTCTCTCATCTCAGCAGCCCAAGAAATTATTGAATCTCACTCTAGTAATGATGATCAGAGAACTGAAGGTGCAAAAACTGTATGTTCTAACCATGAAAGTTGTCATCACTTTAATAACATTAAATTGCCAACTGTAAAGCTTCCATCATTTGATGGAAATCACATCAAGTGGTTGGAGTTTCGCGACACCTTCAATTCTATTATACATTCAAATGAGACTGTTCCTGAAATTAACAAGTTCCACTATTTGCGTTCCTCACTTGAGGATAGTGCTCTTGTTATGCTAAATTCGATTGAGTTTACCTCTGATAATTATAAAGTCGCGTGGTCATTATTATGTGGACGTTTTGACAACAAAAACATTTTAATAAATAACCACTTAAAGGCGTTATTTAACATAGAAAGCATTACAAGAGAATCCCATCGTGCCATTCGTTTTCTTATTGATCATGTATCTAAAAACTTAAGAGCTCTTAATACATTAGGTCAACCAACTGATCAATGGGATACTATTGTAATTTATATGATCACCACAAAGCTAGATTCCATAACTGGCAGAAAGTGGGAAGAATATAAAAATAGTTTATCCGATTTGCCTTCTTTAGTTAATTTCACGCAATTCTTGCGGAATCGTGCAGACATACTTGAAACCATGCAGTTTAACAAAAACGATAAACCCGATAAATTCAAACAACCTCAAACTACACGAGCCTTTTCTACTTCTGCTATAAGGAAACCATTGCATAGCCCTATATGTCCTGTGTGCAACCTAGGTCATCGGATAACAGAATGTACTAAATTTAAGAACATGAAGTAGAAAATAGATCGAGTGAAGTCTTGAAGTTACATCTTTGCTCATAGTGACAATACATGCATAGTGACAATAATACTTTAAGTTCATCAGTGACTGGTGCAGTGTCATCATGCTCAACATTGTTGAGTAAACAAGTCCTACTCTGTACTGCTTTAGTGAATATAACCAATAAGATGAATAATAAGAGTTACATTGCTCGAGCTCTCCTGGATGCAGGGAGCCAATCTTCATTCCTGACTGAAAACATGAAAACTAAGTTAGGATTTACATCAGCTAACACACAGTCGGTGTGTATTACTGGCATCAATAATGTGCAGTTTAATGTCTCGGATTGTTGTGAGCTTGCCTTAAATTCATTAACAAGTTCATTTTCCACAGTCATAAAATGTTTAGTTATTCCTCAAATAACAGGCAACTTACCTAATAGTAACATTGATGTCTTAGAATTAAATTTACCTAATAATATTCAACTGGCTGACCCCAGCTTTCATTGTTCATCTGAAGTGGATTTATTGCTTGGTGCTGATATATTCTTTGAAATCATTACTTCAAATAAAATAAAATTGGGTGTTAACAAACCTATACTTCAGAGCTCTAAGCTTGGTTGGTTAGTAGCCGGACCAATAGTTAGTTTTGAGGATAACAAAAAAACAACATAATTTTCACTGCAATTTTGCTAAGCAAATTAGTAAGGATTTGGCTAAGTTCTGGGAACTTGAAGAGGTTTCTTCTACGGCCCTTCCTTACTCACAAAATGATATGATCTGTGAAAAACATTTTATGGACAATACAAAACGTCTAGAAAATGGTAGATTTTGTGTAAAAATACCTTTTTGTGAACCACCTGAAAGTTCACTTGGTGATTCATTTCACATGGCAAAAAAACGTTTTCTTAATCTTGAAAAAAGGTTTGCAAACAATACAGTTTTTAAAAAATCGTACTGTGAGTTTATTCAAGAATACAAGGAATTAGGTCACTTAAGCGAAACAGATAAACCTTCTTTTGGTTATTTCATGCCACATCATGCTGTATTTCGCGAAAACAGTGAAACTACAAAGACAAGGGTTGTTTTTGACTGCAGTGCTAAAACTTCATCTGAAACATCTCTTAACGATATCCAGTACGTAGGGCCTGTAGTTCAGGATGAATTATTTGATATTTTGATAAGGTTCCGACAGCATCAATTTGTATGTCTGGTGACATACAAAAAAAGTACCGACAAATTATGGTAGACAGTTCACAGCGCCATCTACAGTTGATTCTTTGGAGGGATGATGCAAACAAACCCATCCAGGTGTTACAATTAAATACTGTTACATACGGAACAGCTTCCGCCCCATTTCTTAGTACAAGATGCTTAGTACAGTTAGCAAAAGAATGTCAGGATCAGATTGTGTCAGAAATAATACATCATGATTTTTATTTTGATGATTTCTTGAGTGGGGCTGATACCGAAAGTGATTTAAAACATATTTACAATTCAGTTGTTGATATACTTGCATCAGCTTGTTTTCCTATACATAAATTTCGCACGAACTGTCCACAGATATTTTTAAAAGATTGTCCATCATCCCAGTCATTAGAATTGAACAAACAATCTAGTGTGCTAGGGTTATTGTGGTTCCCTGATACTGATAAGCTCCAGTTCTCGATTCAATTAGGCAAGGCAGATAATAAGGTGACAAAACGTTCTATATTGTCAAATACATGTAAAATATTTGATCCGTTAGGCATGCTAAGTGTGTGCACCATTAAACTTAAAATACTTTTGCAAAAATTATGGGTTTAAAATTGAGTTGGGATGAACAGGTTCCGAAGGAAATAAAAATTATTTGGGAGAAATTTGTGTCTAATGTACAAACTTTAGCAGACATTAAAGTACCCAGACACGCATTATGTTCTTCCCCAGTACTAATAGAACTTCATTGTTTTGTCGATGCATCCAAAGAGGCTTATGGGACTTGTGTATACCTATGTTCTTTAGATAAGGATAATAATGTATATGTTAACCTATTATGTTCCAAGACCCGCGCTGCCCCGCTGAAACCAACTACAATTCCTCGCCTGGAGCTATGCAGAGCGCTATTAAGAGCGAGACTCACGGCCAGGGTATGTAGTTCCTTACGATGCACTATACAGCGCAAGGTATTCTGGACTGATTCATCCATATATTGATTTCTGACATTTACGCGAATACTATACATTGAAATAAAACTACTTTTTACGGATTTTATCGCGTATATTGATATTATTAATCCCGACGTTTCAGACCCTTTACAGCGTCCATGGTCACGGGTAGACTGAGGTGGTGGGCGTCTTGATGATATAATTACTGACAGCTACCCTACATTTTTTTTATTGTTACATGATCAATGACATTTATTACTAATTATTAATTAAAACTAGATGGAGCCGGCATTTCCTAGCTGACGACCTCTGAGAAGAAACGCCGAAACAAACTCAGAGAATCATGGTCTCTTTTAAAGTAAAAATATTCAATGATCATGTTTTAGTTGTTAATTATTGGCAATCCGATTCACGCAGAACGAGCTCACAGTATCCTTTGGTCTTACAGTTGTAGGCCTGAATTTTGGTTTAATAGAATCTGTAACAGGATTCCAAGCAGGTGGTAAGACCCAGCCATCTTCTCTATTGAAATTTGGATGTTTTTTAATTTCAATAGCCTCACGAATCATCCTGGGTAGGTATCGACTTTCCTTCGCAAGTTTTGTGGTTTATCAAATCTGATATAATGCTGGGCCTTGTCAAGAGTATGTTCACAAACTGCTGACTTCTTGGAACGGCGGTGTTTGACATCGGCGATGTGTTCTTTTACGCGGGTCCCTATGTTTCTTTTAGTTTGGCCTATATATGAGAGACCGCAATCACAATCAAGCTTGTATACGCCCGCATCTTGTAGAGGTTTATGGCACTTGACATATGGTATGATGCCAAATTGTTGTGCAGCCTACAGGCAAATTATAAGACAAACAAAAGAGCATAGGCCTTTTATTTGTATCCTCCCACCGGCAGATTAATTGTTCAATCTCTCCGTTGGTTAGTATCCGGTAGCATATCTTTTACAGGAGTGAGTTTCTGGCGCCCGAGTTTATTATTTCTTTTATTTTGGAGCTCACTCATCATTCACTTATACATACATCTCACACGCAACAATTTGAACTTGAGCAACTCGAAAACTATAACCTTTATTGCTCAACTATTTTTCACAATAAGAACGATGGAGTAGTTGCATATGTCCATAAAAGTCTTTGCCATACTTTCGAGGAGCCTGTTTTTCAAGATGCCAGTTGTGTACTTATAAAAACATCTGATGTCGCCATTTTTGGTATTTATAGATCTCCCTCATACCAAAGTATTGATAACTTTCTCTCTTCTTTAGAAACGAATTTAAACTTTGTAAGAAAATATAAATCAATTTCTATCGTTGGCGATACAAACATTGATATAAAACCCTTCACTAAAGATAAAAAAAGCCATGACTACCTGAATCTGCTAGCGGAAAACGGCCTCTTGCCAGCCCACGTCTTTCCTACTCGAGAATCAAACTGTCTAGATCATGTCAATCTCAAAACTAACCTCAAAGCTCAGACATTTGTCATAAGATCCGACATAACGGACCATTTTCCTGTATTATTAAACCTTACACAGCCAAAAAAAGAAGTTTCCCGGAAACTTAAACGAGTGGTAAATTATGAAAACGCCGCTATCGCCCTACTGAACAGTGACTTCTCTAACATCCTGGACATGACAGACCCTAATAGCGCCACTGACACCTTAATCAAATATATAAAAAATGCCCTAGACAACAACACTTCTCTTCACAAAGTCCCCAACAGAAAGTATATCATTAAACCTTGGCTTACTCCAGGTCTACTCAGATGCATTGCACATCGTGATGCTCTTCATAAAAAACAAAAAGAATCACCAACAAACGAGATACTAAAGACCTCCTATCGTAGATATCGAAACTACTGCAACGAGTTGCTAAACAAAATTAAAGACAGTTACGAAAGAACAGAGACTGCAAAGTGCAAAAACCCAAAACAAACTTGGAAATTAATAAGGAAAGCTACTAACACTGTCGAAAATAAAAACCCTGCTATAGAACTATTAAAAAATAACCCTAGTGCAAAGTCTGAAATTAACCAAATAAATAGCTATTTTGTGGAGATTGGCATGAAAATGGCTGACACTATCACTAAAGCTACTGATATATCTAAAATCGAATGCGACATAACAACCTCGTCACGCGAAAAATCATTCGTACTACTCGAAACTTATGACGTCGAAGTCGAATCATTAATACAAAACTTAAAAAACGATTCTGTCACAGGTTGGGATGGAATTCCCGTCGCTTTCCTTAAAAGTATTAAGACTGTCATTACTCCCTCATTAACGCATATATTTAATCTATGCATAAATTATGGTATCTTCCCTGATAGCTTTAAACGTTCCCTAATCCATCCAATACACAAAAGTGGTAGTAGAGACTGTGTCGAAAACTATAGGCTAATTTCTGTTTTAACCGCTATGTCTAAATTACTCGAAAAACTTATCAATAGACGCCTCATGAAATAACTTTCACAAGAACACATTATATCTGAATCCCAATTCGGCTTTCAAAACAAAATATCTACAGAAGATGCCGTAACCAAGTTAACAAATTATGTTGCAAGTAATCTAGATCAAGGGCGTAAATGTATTGGTGTTTTTCTAGACCTGGCAAAAGCATTCGACACAGTCTCTACAACAATACTTCTAAACAAGCTTGAGTCAATCGGCATACGCGGTTTGCCTTTACAACTTTTAAGAGATTTCTTATCTAACAGATTTCAATCAATAAAAATTGGTGATCTAGTGAGTGATCCCCTACCAATCACCTGCGGGGTCCCGCAGGGCAGTGTTTTGGGCCCAAGTCTCTTCCTAATTTACATAAATGAACTTTGCCAGTACAAACCCTACAAGGGAAAGGTTTTCTCTTACGCAGACGATACAGCGTTCATATTCCAGGGAGAGACTTGGGCCGATGCACGTTCCTGTGCCGAAGAAGGACTCCACCAGGCCTCGTTGTGGCTAACTAAAAACCTTCTAACCCTAAATATTAAAAAATCAAAATACATTACCTTCTCCATAAATCAACTCAATCAGCCAAATCCCAATTATTTCACCGTTAAAATACACAATTGTCACAATATAAATTCTCTCACATGCTCCTGCAAACCTCTTGAAAAGACAAACAACATAAGATATCTCGGGGTACAACTTGATGAATATCTATCATGGAATCCACAACTTGACCTTTTATCTACCAGGCTGCGTAAAATGATATGGATCTTCAAAAAACTGAGAAATATACTAAAACCCGACTTATTAAAAATGGTCTACTATGCTCTTGGTCAGTCAGTCATATCCTATTGTATCCCAGTCTGGGGAGGAGCATGTAAGACCAAAATTATAAATGTCGAACGGGTTCAGCGCTCACTCCTCAAGGTAATGCTTGGGAAGCCCTACCGTTACCCAACTACTCAATTATATAAGGATTGCAATGTCTTGACGGTCAGGCAATTGTTTATACTGTACACGACACTGCGCAAACACAAGGAAACCACCTATGATCCAAAGATCATGTATTCTACGCGCAGAAGAAATAGAATATGCGACTCAGTTCAACACAACACTGCTTTCCTGAAACGACAAACTTGTTTCCTCGCACCGTACCTCTATAACAAAATTAATACTCATCTGAACATCTTCCCCAAGACCTCCTACAGGTGTAAATGTGTCATTCAAAATTACTTATTGAGTCTCTCTTATACGGACACTGAATCCATCATTACTGTTATAAAATGAATTGCATACATTTACGCGCAACACACACATTCACATACACAGACACTTCTCCCACCAACACACACCCACTCACACATACACACACACTCACAAACAGATACAAGCCACACTTATATAAATATATATTTATATTTACAAATAACCTACATACACATACCGCGGGCGTGAATCCTGGAGTCCTGAAATACAGGGCTTCCCTAGTTTAGGCTCCAGTCCACCCCATACTAGAAACAATGTATTTTTAACTTGCTTTTTCTCTTTTTTTTATTTTATTATTTTTACTCAGTTTGTAATAGTAGTGATAATTTTGTCTACTTATGTTTTTAGTTTTGTGGTGGAAAATAAATATATTTTTTTTATTATTTTTATACTGTGAGCTCGTTCTGCGTGAATCGGATTGCCAATAATTAACAACTAAAACATGATCATTGAATATTTTTACTTTAAAAGAGACCATGATTCTCTGAGTTTGTTTCGGCGTTTCTTCTCAGAGGTCGTCAGCTAGGAAATGCCGGATCCATCTAGTTTTAATTAATAATTAGTAATAAATGTCATTGATCATGTAACAATAAAAAAATGTAGGGTAGCTGTCAGTAATTATATCATCAAGACGCCCACCACCTCAGTCTACCCGTGACCAATAGACGCTGTAAAGGGTCCGAAACGTCGGGATTAATAATATCAATATACGCGATAAAATCCGTAAAAAGTAGTTTTATTTCAATGTATAGTATTCGCGTAAATGTCAGAAATCAATATATGGATGAATCAGTCCAGAATACCTTGCGCTGTATAGTGCATCGTAAGGAACTACATACCCTGGCCGTGAGTCTCGCTCCTAATAGCGCTCCGCATAGCTCCAGGCGAGGAATTGTAGTTGGTTTCAGCGGGGCAGCGCGGGTCTTGGAACATAAAGGTTAACATATACATTATTATCCTTATCTAAAGAACGTAGGTATACACAAGTCCCATAAGCCTCTTTGGATGCATCGACAAAACAATGAAGTTCTATTAGTGCTGGGGAAGAACATAATGCCTGTCTGGGTACTTTAATGTCTGCTAAAGTTTGTACATTAGACACAAATTTCTCCCAAATAATTTTTATTTCCTTCGGAACCTGTTCATCCCAACTCAATTTTAAAACCCATAATTTTTGCAAAAGTATTTTAAGTTTAATGGTGCACACACTTAGCATGCCTAACGGATCAAATATTTTACATGTATTTGACAATATAGAACGTTTTGTCACCTTATTATCTGCCTTGCCTAATTGAATCGAGAACTGGAGCTTATCAGTATCAGGGAACCACAATAACCCTAGCACACTAGATTGTTTGTTCAATTCTAATGACTGGGATGATGGACAATCTTTTAAAAATATCTGTGGACAGTTCGTGCGAAATTTATGTATAGGAAAACAAGCTGATGCAAGTATATCAACAACTGAATTAATTTATTTGAATGTTAGCGATGTACAATTAACACATCTGCATTTGCATTTCGGTGTAGTAGACACCCGCTGTGGGGGTCAGATTTGTGTCGCCCAATAAGTTGCAAAGATTTATCTTAGTCCTTCTGAGAAGGTTAAGTATGGTTTCGAAGAGTAACATATGTGCACATCAGATGCACTTTACCGAACGTAGTCATGGGTCGGCCTATCGTGAGAAAGTGCACATTTAGTTTTTACCTATTAAGATTAATATTGCTAGTAAAGGGGCATTCTTGATTGAGACATCGTGAAGTATAGGCGCGACCTGTGAAAACGTTCCTCTCTGCGAAATCTTTATTATTCTTTGTCATAAGATTTAAGTACAGTGTTGTATGCATAACTTTATATAGACAAATTACAATTGTAGAATATTAACAAAATATAAATTGTTTTTATTAATTATAGTCGCGTTACCACGCCCAATTAAAATCACTTTTGATTTCGTTCGAGAGCGACTCGCTAACTATTATCTCCTTTACGCTCCGATATATATTTATTTATATTGTGTAAGTATGTTTTTAATATTTATGATTTTTATATGCTCTTATATTTCTATGTAAATGTTATATTATACGTTATAATAAAATCTTTTTGTTAAAGTTTAATTAAATCACCTGTTATCTGTCTCTATCCTAGATTCCTGTCCATCCTATGGTTGTCTGGAAGAAATTGCTAATAGCTGTAAGACCGCCAATTGTACCTACTCTTGTAACGTTTGCATATTGTTATTCTGACTTGTCCTATGTAATGGTGTACAATAAAGAATACTCTATCTATCTATCTATATTTCTGTATGCTTCGGAGACCTGAACATTGAAGGCAGGTGACCGGAACCGCATTGATGCTTTTGAGATGTGGTGCTGACGGAAAATGCTTCGAATACCATGGACTGCGCGACGGACTAATGTGTCGATACTGAAGGAGCTCGGAATCACCGTGAGACTTTTTACCATTTGCCTACGTAGGATCTTAGAGTACTTTGGCCATATAGCAAGGAAAACAGGTAACAATCTGGAAAAATTGATTGTCACTGGCAAAGTCGAAGGAAGAAGACTAAGAGGCCGCAGTCCCACAAGGTGGACAGACCAAATTCGCAGCTCACTCTCCATCACCGTTCATGACGCCGTCCAGGCAGCGGGTGACCGATACAGATGGCGAAATATCATCCGCAATAAAATAATTCCTGGAGAAGGTCACGACCCTCAGCATTGAGGAATACGAATTAAGAAGAAGAAGAATTGTCGCATTCGGGTAAACTCTGTAATGATAGTTTTAGCTGTTACAAGAAATAAATAAATGATTACTTACATTTAAAATCTTCATTCCTTAAATACCTTTTTAATGTTTGTTCTTTATTTCATGAAAATGTATTGTATTAAATTGCATTGTGTTTATACGAATTTATTACAATGAGGTGCACCTATTTTGCCAAAATATAACTTCGCCGCCACTAAAACCTCGTATAAATAAGCTGTAACGTGAGTAGTTAACATTACTTACTTATCAGTCGTGCTGCTTTTTTAACGTTAACCCTATCCATATAATATTATCGTAAGGTAAGTACCCATAAGGACTTAAAAGTTAGGTCTGCTGTGGTAATAATAAATACCAGCAGAGATCAACGATGACGCCTAAACCTCAAACATACCTGTCAAGGAACCAACAAATAATAGCGGAACCGAAACAAGATCTAAGACAAGATGGAGAAAAAATTGTCATTACTGGAATATCGGGCATTTACCCACAGTCGCACAATGTACGGGAACTATCCAAAATTCTTTACAATAAGGTACGTAACTACTGTAAATGTCTTAAAAATTTTGTCCGTATGTAAATTGAAAATTGAATGATGACTATTCTTAACATGTCGAGACCCACGTGCAAGCAAGAAGCTGCGTGAATAGTTTTCGTTCAGAAAGTAAATGATTAATTACGATTGATTTATTTCTGTAAATAGAATTCCGCGAAATAGTCAGAAATGTAGGTACATTCGGCGTTGTTTACTCTTTAATTATACTGAAATTTAACCTCCTTACGGCTCTACGGGTAGTTTTGTAACACATATACAGGGTGTTACAAAACGACTAGTTTTTTTATTTTTTATTCGTTTATTTCAGGCAGCCATGGCCCATAGATAAATTAAAACCTTACAAACTAACATATATACATTAAATACAAATGTGTTAGTATATAAAACTTAAACCTATGTTAGTAGCACTTCACTGTGCACTAATTGTCTTTGTGCCGTCCTGTGGTACTTGTCCGCGGAAGCGACGGAACACCACGCCCTGCGGCCAAAAGTCTTCTTCCATGACGTGAGGCAGGAAGCAATTTAGTACTCGCACCACGAACGCCTTAAAGTTTACATTGCGGCGCGACTCCAGCAGCACCACTCTCGGCATGTACCTCGTCTTTTGGTGCACGTACTCTGCGATGTCATCCGCCTTTGTGGTGTAGTGCAGGCGGGAAATGTACACCGGAGTGTTCGGCTTCGCGGCACAAAGACTCACGTTGGGCTCCGTAGGAGCTTTGCCGCAGCGGTTCTTATTATTTTGTGTTCGGCGCTTCCTCCTCTGCACCGTCACAAAACCATCATCGTCATCAGCTCTATTCGGTGCCTGTTTTGGCATAGGACTGACACTTCTAGCTACAGGGGCGCTCGCTGTTACGCTGGCGAAATCTTTAAATGGTTTCGCCGGGGCTTCAGACACTGGCAGCGGGACGGGGTGTTGTACTCGAGTGGCGCTATTTGGAGGAGCCGCGGTGACGGGAGCGGGGCTGCGGGGGGCGGAGGTGAGGCTCTCTGCAAGCTCGGCAATCGACGGGTGCGCTGGCGATGAAATTGCTGACGCGGAATTCGACAACGATATATCGAGGCCGGCTCCGCGACGCGTGTTTACATTCGACGCATCAACTGGTGACCTAGTTACTGCCACAGTGTTGCGCAACTCCATGACTTCCCTGCGCAAATCGGCAACAGTGTGCTGTGATGCATCCAATTTTGCTTGCACACCTGCGAGACTGGCCTTCAGAAAAACAATGTCCTTCAAAAGGCTAGTTACGTCGACGTGGTCGAAGGTGACGGGAGGAAGCTTGTGTAGCTCCTTCGCCACAAACGTCGGCACGTCGTCAGGGTCGGTCTCCTTGAACAGCGTGATAATCTCCTGCAGGCTTTTCTTAGTCCCATCACGCCGGTGGGACACCATCTGGTCGCGCTTATTTAGCACGCTAAACAGCAACAGCTTAGCAGCAGCTATGTCTTCCTCGCTGAAGTTCGTTGCGCAGATTTGGACAGCGGACACCTCGTCCATCACATCCAACTTCTGCTGCAAGAACGCCAGCAGCTCATTCACCACTAAATTACTCATGGCGAGTAATTGCGAGCGACAGCTTACGCCGCGCTATTCGATACGTAAACGCGTTCGCATCGAAACGCGGCACAAGCGAGACTTTATGAATCGTGGTCTGCTATTACTATCACTACATAGTATAAAACAAAGTCGCTCCCCGTTGTCTGTCCCTATTTATGCTTAGATCTTTAAAACAACGCAATGGATTTTGATGCGTTTTTTTAATTAAAAAAAATTAAAAAAACGGGAGCGGGTCGCTAGTTAATTATATTACAATTTTCTAGTGCATCTACTGTTTTTATCGTCTCTGCATCACCCCAAGGTTGTCTGGCAGAAAATGCTATATGACATTAAGACCGCCTTTGTACCAACTGTGCATGAAGTAATTTAAAAAATAAATAAATAAAAAACATTATTATGTCAGACTTAAAGACAATAATAAACAATATTGAATGTTAGATTAATCAGTAATTAAAGAATCGAAAGCCTATTTAATTAGAGCATCTGAATCTTAAGCGTATTTGTCATCTCTTTAATAAATTAAATGAATCTTTAAGACAAAATTTCTGCTTAACCATTGACTTACATTTGTTGAGATTTAATATTGAATGTTGCTGGGGATTTTACTGTACAATCGTTTAAATTGGCATTTGAACGAAGCAGGTACAATCAACTTATTTTTGTTCCTGGTATTTACATTATGCGAATCAGGATGTTTTTTAAAAGGATTTATATTCTTATGTGCCTATCATAAATATACTGTGATGCAACAGTCATAACTATATCTCCTTAAATTAATCCCTCAGTGAATATTAAGTAAATATTAATACTTAAATTGTATATCGACCTTTAATTGTAATCGGCTCTTTTCTGCAGCACAAAAATAGTTTGTATGTCAACCGCATTCCTCCACAACATAATACCGTACGACCTTAGTAGTATAAAAAAAGATAGCACTGATAATATTAATAGTTCAATCGTAATGACACTGTACGTCGATGTTTTGTTGCGACTCGAAACTCCGACAAATTTCTGTGGCAGCAGTACCAGTTGCACATGCTTCTGCATTTTATTTATGCATAGCTGCAGAACGTAATTTTACCTACATGATTTATGATCGATCTTATTACTTACTTTCAATCAGTAAAAACCAGGTCAGTAATTCAAGAGATTAGCTCCTATAAACACAACTTTATCTGTTTACAGTATAGATTGTAATTTATTTATTTGGGTACCTTACCCTATATAAAAGTAGCTTTGTTGGTAAATTCAGTATATTTTTTGTGAATTTAAACCTTTTTTAGTAGGTACGCGTTTAAATTTTGGACAAAAAACCAAGGCCATGCAAATGTTTGAACTTTGAATTTTTACTAAGTATTCATTGTGTTTATTCAGTATATTTTAATTAAATTTACATTGATACACTGTTGCTTAAAATTCAATGGGAGTATTCAACATAAAAATAACAAATATAATTATGTGTAGTGTAAGCTTGCTTAAACGGTGAGGCTGAAACATCCTGAGAAAACCTACATGTTTGAGAGATCTTCCCGAATACTTGTGAAGTCTAAGTGTGGTGGACTGTAGCCTAACCCCTCTCATGCTGAGGGGAGACCCGTGTCCAGCAGTGTTACAGTATATAGGTTGATAATTATGATGATTTGTGTCTATCAGTTATGACATTTCCTTCTAAACTACATATGTTAAAATAAATTTATTTCGGAAACTACTTAGTCAATAGTCAGTCATCATCAACCCACCCATATATTACTGTCCCATTGCTGGGCACAGCTCTCCTCTCACAGAATGATAGTCATAGTCAGTACACATTAAAAACAAAATATTACATCTACAGGATGTTACAAAACTACCCGTAAAGCCGAAAGGAAGTTAAATGGGGCCTTATAACGAGTCCATTCACAATGTTTAAGAACCGTAGTAACGCTGTATAACATACCCCAAAAAAAGGAAAACAACAACATTTATGAATGAAAAATAGAAAAACTATTAAAGTAGACAATTTTTAGGTAAAATAGGTACGTAGGTCTTTCTGTTAAATAATCTGGTTCCCTGACATGACAGCTGACAATATTTTTGGCTTTTAATTATATTTTTTACGGGGTATTTTGTAACACGTTGTACCTATATGGGACCTAACTAATTGTTATTCATGTAAAAATATTTTTCAATCTAATAGGAGAACCCAGTTACAGCGGAAGGCCTCAGATGGAGCTCCAAGCATTCGGACCTGGCAAATTACTCTGGCATGGCTCCTGAGCTGGATCGCTTTGACGCTCAGTTCTTCTCCGTGCACTACCGCCTCGGGCACTACATGGATCCCATGTCACGCAAGATACTGGAGCAAACCTATCAAGCCATTTACGACGCGGGTAAAGTTTGGATGTCAACTACTTTTGTGATGCATTCTGGTTTATTTATGTATCGTTTTTCCAAAATTGAATTTAGCAAACTTGTTTCTTGAAATGCTTTATGAAATGTTGAGGTTACATAATTAGTATTAAAATGGTTTCTATCCTTTGCCTCATTGGTATACCGTCTAGTAGTATGTCTACCGTCTCGTAGTATGTCACCGTGCCTCTGCTGAGTCGAGCAATTGAGCTTAGGAAATTATCGGAGATTGGTTTTGTGTCTGGTTAATGGCAATAGGCTCGCCCCCGTTAACATGATCAAAAAAATACCAGCGAACTGTGGGTGTACAGTAGATTTAAACAAGCAAAATTAATTACTTTACATGTAACTAGCGGATGGTACAGGCAACTGGTGTATTTATTCATTGTGTGCATATATACGTACAGTGCGTATTATGCACACGCTCAAGCGAGCATTGATAAAACGACTTGCACACAGCTATATCCAAACCAGAAATTAATTTCATACACAAAAGGAATATGACTCAGTATTTTAGCTGATAGAACCATAGCTTTCGTGGCGTTACGGTGCGGTGACCGGAATCGAATCACAAGCGACATGTTGTGAGTTCAAGTTCAAATCACGGTAGAGATAAAGAGAGAGAGATTATTTTCGTTTGTGTTGTTTTATATACTTATATTATATTTTTTAGTTCAGTTTAATAATAATAATCATTTTAAATCATGTCAGAATCATTTAATTCACTTACTACCTTTTTTTTTGTTTTTTTTTTTTGGGCGGAGAAAATGCCTGCGTGCATACGACACCGTCGGGGATACGGTGAGGTTATGCGGGGCTCGCACCCACTAAAAACTCCGTTTATGCCTGTCTCTCCGCTTTCATAGAGGGGTCACGAGAACTGCTACTTATTACTTTCGCGACCCTTCCAGCGGTAGCCCTGCAGATGAGCTCCCTTCTCTTTTGGTGTATAACCACTCTCTACAGACGCCGTGCAATGCGGGTGGTATAATCCCCGATCTACCACCCGCTGGCTACTGTTAGGGCGGCATCAGCTGGGCGTGTCGCCTCCTGCGCCTACCCACCAGTTTACGTCGGATCGTGTCAGCGAGGGTGTCCGACTCTCTGATCAGCTCTGCCGCCTCCTTCTGCGACATGACGTCTTCGCAGAAGGATGCGACCGCCTCCCAAGACTCCCTGCTGCTGAGCATTGCTTTGAGCAAGACTTGCAACGAGAAGTCAGCGCCAACCACTGCCGCAAGAGTATGACGTGGTTCCACACAAGCAGACCACTGCTGCAGAGTATGGTCCGCCATGTCTTCCTCAAAACTGCAGTGGTGACAGATGGGAGTCACTTCCCTTCTTGCGATCTTGTGCAGGTATTTGCCGAAGCAGCCATGACCTGACAAGACCTGTGTCAGGCGAAAGGTAAGCGTGCCGTACCGCCTCCGCACCCATTCCTCCATTATTGGCTGAATAGCTGCCAACGTCCTATGACCGGCAGTAGGAGTTTCCAGCCTCTCCTGCCATTGACCCATCACCATTATTTGGGCTTCGCGGCGCCATCTCATCACTATTTCAGGTGGTGGGTGTATACCACTCTCAGCCTTAAAATCCGCTCTACGATGGTATACATCTGAAAGTGCCCGCGCTTGTATGACCCTGATTGCCATGACTCTTTGTGGTCTTCTCAAAAGGATCTTATTTTGGGCAGTCAGGGATTCAGCCCACACCGGAGCCCCGTACAGCGCTATAGACCGAACAACGCCTGTGTAAAGACGTGGGCAACTTATGTTAGGTCCACCCAGGTTTGGGAGTAACCAGCTAAGTGCAGATGCAGTGCCGATCAATTTTGGCGCTAATTGGCGGAAGTGTTCCCCAAAATTCCATCTGCGATCTATGATTAGGCCGAGATATTTAATATGTGTCCGAACTGCTACTGTTGCACCGCTTATGGTGATGGCGTCGGCCACCAGCAGGTGGCCGACGCCGTGCCCCATAAAATACCAGAGCCTCTGTCTTTTCAAGTGCCACTCTGAACCCAAGCGCCGCGATAAATTCATTTACTACCTGCTCCAAGCTTGATATATGGGTGCACGTAAGGCCTGCCAGTGCTTCATGAACGGCCCGTCCAACCTGCTGGCAATAACTAAAAGGAGACTGTTGCCGCTGCCCCGCACTTTACTCGCTATCGAGGTCGCCTTCTTGCGCATACTGGCATAAAAACAGTCAATGCGGACGCTCGCGAATATTCCCGATGCGCTGCAGAAGCGAGGCATCCGGAGCAGCGCCCTCAGCGCGTTGTTATACTGAACGCGGAGAGCGCTGTAGGATCTCTGCAAATATGACACCCACAGACTACTCGTATAAAAAGATGTGCAGTAGGCTCGAAACAAGGTTATTTTCACATCCCTGGAGCTACGAACAAACCTGCGGGCAATCATATTCGCCCTCACCGACAGCACTTTCCTTTCTCGCTCAATATCATCGTCGGACGTTACAATATGGCCCAGATACTTAAAAGTATGTACCCGCTCCAAGGGCACTCCATATAGCCTTACTGGTGGAACCACCACATTTAGAACCCGCATTGAAAACTATAAGCTCACTCTTTTTGACGTTATATTTTAGGCCATTTGTATGAGCGTACGCTTCGCAAATGCTTATTAGCTCTCTGAGTCCCCCTATTGACGCGCTCAGCAACACCATATCATCAGCGTAGCTGATGTTGTTAAAGCACACATCATCAACATGACATCCAACATGGCGGCTGCTGAACTCGGCAACAAGCCCATCGATATACAGGTTGAAGAGCGTTGGAGAGCTCACGCCTCCCTGCATCACCCCGCACTCCAACCTCTAGGAGTCCGACAGAGCTCCCGACCATTTAAGATTATTGACCTGGTTCCCGTACCAGTACTGGAAGATTTTAACAACTTCAGGCACTACTTGCCTATCAAGCAACTTCTTCCACTTTATACGAAACCAGGTCAAACGCTTTGGACAGATCTAGGAAGCAGGCGTAAACAGGCGTGCTCTGATCCGTGTAATATCTGACAGCATGCTTTAAACTCAGTATAGCACTATCTGTGGACAGTTTGGGCCTGAACCCAAACTGGTTATCGTGCAAAGTTATTGTATTGCTTAACTGAACATTAAGCATGCTGTCAAAAACCTTCGCGATGACTGTCGCTAATGAGATCGGTCTGTAATTGTTTTTATCTGATATATCTCGAGTTTTATTTTTAACAATTGGTACTACGACCGTTCTCATAAGCTCGTCTGGCAAATACGAATGGCGAAGGCAGAACGTCAACAGCATGGCCAAACACGTGGCAGGTGGGGACCTGCATGCTGTAGGTGCTCAATACTGAGTCCGTCATGTCCCGGAGACTTACCCCTGGTCATATACCCGATGGTTTTAGCTATGTCCGCAGCTGTAAACTTAACTCTTGCATCCAGGACAGTACACTGTGACTCAGCATCGGCCACATCAGCGGGTGGGATACTGCTTGGTTTGACACAAAACTGGGATTTAAAAACATTAGCAATATCCCCTTCAGTAGACACGCCATCGACGCTCACCGGCAAACCAGGCCTAAGGTTATGCTTTTTTATAGGCTTCCAGAATCCCCGAAAGTCTTTTTTACTGTGTAATTCGGCTAGGATGTCCATCTAGATTTGGTCTTGGTGATTCTGGCACCACCTTAGTTTGGATTTAAAGCTCTTACGCGTGTCACACATTTCCTCATGAATCACGCCATACGTGGGTTTGCCACAATCCAGCCACTCATTGAACTTATGCCTAGCGTATGCTTGAGCCTCGCTGACGTGTTTATTCCAACCCACCACGCGCTTCGGCTTCCTACTCATGACTTGTGTTTCCCTGCTAACAATGGCGGCCTCCCTCAGAGCGGATACCACCCGACACAGGCAATCAATTATTAGATTGTAGTTCAAATCACTACACATGCGATCACAACAATTGGACAATACACTAGGGAAGTCAATATTTCGCAGTCGCCGATGGCACTCTTGCCTGTAGGTGTTGATAGCATCCGAGCTTTTTCACCCCACACCACATAACACCACATAACAGAGACGATTCTGTACAGAGACAATGGTCAAGCCAGCGTCTAGCCCCGTTACAGTCACTGACATACGTGTACGTGTTTGATGCTAGTCCCAGCCTATCTAGATCAATGCAAATAAAAAAAAATTTCGTAAAAAATAGTTCATGTGGATGTGCGTTAAAGTCACCAAGACAATAAACCGCCTCTACATCATTACCGTCCACGATCGCACTTACCAGTCCTAAACTTATATTTATACCTAAACTTATATATTTAAAACTCTATGGAGTTTTAAATATAAAACTAACTAACTAAACTAAAACAACTCTCCTTTTTATCCGCTTATGTATCCAACCTTGTTTATATTAGGCATGGTTGGATACAACGAGCTCAGAGTGAGGCGTGAGTTCGCACTTGTCTCTTATTTATTTACATTAATTAGAGGCAAGATACATAACGCCAACATATTAAAGTTAGTGTGTTTAAGTGCGCCGGATAGATATGTGTGGCGGCGACGTCGGCCTCAGCTGCTGGCTGTACCTCGTGGCCGCACTAACCTCTTGAATGAGGCGCCCCTGACGAGAGCGCTTCGCACTCTTAACCTTGTAGCAGAGGAGATAGATATTTTTGCTTGTACACTGAGTGAATTCACAAGGATAACATTATAATGGAATTAGTTTTAAAAAATAAATTGTTAAGATAGCTTCACTATTGCACTGGGTTGTACCTGTAATAATAGTTGTAAGTATTGATTATATAAATAAATAAATAAATCTAAAGGATCTTACGGGTTCAAGCGCCGGGGAAGCTGGTGAGTCGCTTTTGAAGGAGCTTACGGCTCTGATTAATTTAATGCTCTCAGGTAATGTGCACGAAGCCGTCATCGACGTCTTGTACGGGGCCAACTTATGTGCTCTGCGCAAGAGGGATGGCGGCATTCGTCCCATTGCTGTAGGGTGCACTTACCGGCGTACGGCAGCCAAAATTTGTTGTGCCTATTACAGCGAGGTACTGCGACACAAATTCCAGCCCTTACAGCTATGGTTTGGCTCTAAAGGGGGCTGTGAGGCTGCCGTACACGCGCTATCAACTTTTTTAAAACATAAAAATGATGAGGTCATCCTTAAGGTTGACATAAAGAATGCCTTCAATTCTGTTAACAGCGACGTTTTGTTGACTGAAGTAAAAAAAGAAACACCCAAAATTTACAGTTTCCTTTGGCAATGTTATAGGCATCCATCAAAATTATTATATCAGGACAATCTTTTGGAATCAGCCGTCGGTTGTCAACAAGGTAACCCTCTGGGGCCAGTCATTTTTAGCTTGGCAATTAATCCTATTATCAAGGAACTAAATTCGAAATTCAACGTATGGTACTTAGATGACGGAACCCTGGGAGGTGATGCAGACACAGTTTTGGAAGATTTAATTTTTATAAAGCAGAAATTTCTTTCGATCGGTCTTGACCTAAATCCCTCTAAATGCGAAATATTTTACCGGACACTACAGACAGACAGACAAGTTCAAAGCAATCGCTCCTCATATAAAAATTGTAGAAAAAAATTGTCTTCACCTTCTAGGGTCCCCAATCTTCGACGAATCTTTTCCGACTTTCATCGAGGAAAAAATACAAAATTTTATTGATATTTCGGAAAGACTTTTCAAAATTAATACCCATTCGGCTTTTACTATTATTCGTTTCTGTTGTTTTGGAACAAAATTTATTTATTTTCTTCGTTGTTCACATTTGTGGATGCACCCACATCTTTTGGACAAAGTAGACCAAATTATAAGAAACTTTCTTTCTTCAATTTTAAATGTGGCCTTGGATGACCGAGCCTAGCTACAAGCCACGCTCCCCATTCGTTTGGGTGGCCTCGGCATCCGGAAAATTTCAAGTATCAGTTTACCCGCTTTCATATCATCAGTCCACGGTACTGAGAAGTTAGCAAGAGATATATTAGCGCCATCTCTGGTTGACTTTGAGGTACCGTGTTTATCTGATGCTATGAACGTTTGGAAAATGGCTTTCCCAGTACCTTTACCCGTGATCCCATCTTTCCAGAGGCTGTGGGACGGGCCGCTCTGCAGTTTGACGCGGAAAGAACTTCTGAATACGTCAGTCAATTCTGCCGAGCGCGCTCGTCTGATTGCCGTGGGTGAGTGGGAATCGGGTCTCTGGCTTCAGGCACTTCCGTCATCCAACATAGGGACTATGTTGGATGACACAACTTTTCGGCTCGCTACATGCCTACGTCTGGGTGCTCCTTGTGTTGCTCCGCATCGCTGTCATTGTGGCCAGTCAGTCGATAGCCTCGGTCATCATGGCCTGTCGTGCTGCAGAAGTGCAGGCCGCATAGCGCGACACTCCAGCATCAACGACATTCTTCGTCGTGCTCTTGCCACCGCCGGCGTACCAGCTGTTTTAGAACCTAACGGCTTGGTACGAGACGATGGGAAGAGACCAGATGGTATGTCGCTTTTGCCCTGGAAGATGGGTAGGCCTCTGGTGTGGGATGCAACTTGTTTTGACATCCATATCATCCATATCCATCCCATCTTGCAAGCTCAGCTGGCTGCGCTGGTGCTGCTGCTGCTGCAGCAGAGACTCTCAAACGGCGCAAATATAGTAACCTATCTGTTAACTATATTTTTGAGCCGTTTGGGGTCGAAACGCTCGAGAAATATCAAGGAGACTGGTCGACTCTTCACGTGATCTGAGGGCTGGCTTGTTTCTAGCGGAACGCATAAGCATTGCCATTCAACGTGGCAATGCAGCCAGTCTTCTGGGCACGTTGCCGGACGACAGCGATGCCGACGAATACTTTGACGCCTACTAGCGTTTATACTTTTATTTATTTCTATTTTATTTTTTGTTTTGGTATAGGTAAGTATGTATATTTTGTAAATATGTAATTATTTGGTAAGTATTTTTAGTATAAAAAGTAATGTTTAATGTGTGTTATATGTATTGGGTGTCGAACATAATTATTATCAATTAATAATTCGTTGTTCGTTATTCATTCTATATCTACTCAAACGACAGCTATTATCTTAATTCATGCCGTGGCAGCCTATAATTAAGGCTACACTACACTAATGTGAGATATCATTGTATCCTTTCTATGAGTTATTTGGTGTACGCTTTGTTGGTTGTACTTAAATAAATAAATTATAAATAATTCCTCTTTGGTTTAGGATTAAGTCCGTCACAACTGAATGGGAAGAAAGTCGCAGTCTTTATCGGAACTTCTTTCTCCGAATCAGAAAATAGTGGATTCTTCGATATCGTCTCTAAGTTTGGTTTAGGAATTTTAGGGTAAGTAGATTAAGATTATCAGTATATTACTGCATTGAACTTTATTTAAATATAATTAAATTTACAGGTCTAGTAAAACAATGTTCGCAAATCGCATCTCGTACTGGTTGAATACTAAGGGGCCCTCATTAGCTGTAGATGAAGCTGACTGCAGCTCCACCACCGCACTCGAGGAGGCATATAAGGCTTTGAAACGTGGAGAATGTGAGGTAGCCATTGTCGGAGGCGCTAACATATGTCTACTCCCACATGCCTCTATACATCACGCAAGGTAAGACAACATCACAAAAGTGTACTTGTTATATTTATAATCTGAATGTTATTTTTTTTTTCTGTGGGTAGGTGTCAATTAGTTAACATATAACTCTGAATAAAAAAAATATTTAAAATAATATTTGAACTGATTTTATGATCAAGTTTCATACGTAATTAATGTAAAATCAATTTCATACATAATTAATGTACATAATTAATGTAAAATGAACATCTGCTAAGTGTGTACTTACATTAGCAGCACTTTTATGTAACATTGGCACAAGCTACACCACCTGCCAGCTCATCATCTCTGCACTTTAATTTCACTATATTGTTTGGCACTTAATTTCACTTAAAACAAATTATGTCTGAACTTGCTGAGATTATCACAATCCAGAAGAGCTTAGAGGAGAACTTCACCAGGAAAATGGGGAGCTTGAGGCACAGATTCTGGCTGCTGGGTCTGCTAAGGATACCGTAGCAAAGGTGGCTGAAGAATTCAGAACATTTCGGGAGCTCATCTTCAGCATGCTTCAGTTACTTTGGAAGCAAATAAGTGAATGTGCTCAGCAAGTTGATAATATGGAGACCAAGCATCGTCGGAAAGCAGTCTTCTTCCAGGGCTTGGATGAGGTTGACAAGGATTGTGGAGCAGTCATATTAAACATCCTCAAAAGTAAGATGAGTCTGAAGAACCTCTCACCACCAGACATTAAGCTTTGTCACCGAATTCGCCAAGAAAGACCATTGCAGGCCCATACTAGTGAGGTTTTCCACTATTAAGATCAAATCATCAGTCTGGCGGGCAAAAAAGGTCTTAAAGGTACCTCCATTGCACTCAAAGAGTTTCTCACTAAACCCAGGCAATTGATTTTCGGCAAAGTACGGCGTACGTTACGTACGTTTTATTGTGATAAAGACGCCTGATGGAGATCGGCATCGTGTAACCACGGACGACGAGCTGAGTCCCTTATTGTCGAAGTACCCCAGCGTTGAGGTTGCAGGAGGGAAGCTGAAATCACAGACATGTAAATAAATAATCTATGCTTTGTCTACTCTCAGATTCTCATAAAATTTAATTTATTTACAGTGTTCATTTCTACTTGTGTTTCAAAATTCATGTTTTCATATATTTACCTTCGATCCTTTTGTTTTTTATCACCTTCCGTACAATCAGATTTTATAGTCCTCCATTCACACTGATACCCTCATTATAAACATGTTAAATTTTATCCATTTTCATGAGAGATTATCCGTATTTTAATGAACTCAATACATTATATTTTCTTATTTAATGTAATTGTCAATGTCAGAATTTCAGAAATGTCAAATCCAGAATCAGACTGACATTTTCAAACAGTTGTACTTGTCATTACGATACTTGACGGCTTGACGCCACGTTTGGATACGTTAACAATTTTAAACACGCAGTATCTGTGACATGTACATGTTTATAGTTGTAATACTCATTGTTTTTCTTTGTGAAGCTGGCGGGTGGTGCGGAGATGCACATACATACTTGTACGACGCACCACTGGTCTATATTTATACTTATTTTAACTATTTATAAATTTTATATTATTTATTTATTTTGTATTATTTCATTATTTTGATACTTATGATATCTGATAACGATTCTTTTTATTCTGCCAATGAATCTGCTACTAGTTCTAGAGATGACAGTTTCAGTTCCTTGTCTGACTCGCTTGGTGACCTTCTGCGTAGAGAGTTCGATCACTTACCTGGCCGACTGCTGAATGTATGCCACATCAACGCCCAAAGTGTGGCCAGTTATTACAACGAACTTTACGGTACATTTGGTAATTTTAATGTTCATGCCATCCTGATTTCTGAGACTTGGCTCGGACCCAATCTTTTATCTACCACCTACCCTCTTCCTGGTTTCATTCTTATTCAGAATGATCGGACTGGAAGAAGAGGAGGTGGTGTGGGTATAATTATATCTTCGTAGTGACTTTTCCTATCAAATTATAGCTTCCTCCTCTCCTTCTAATTTAGCTGAGTTTCTTTTTCTCGAAATCAATTTCAAAGGAGCTAAAACTATACTTGGTGTGGTTTATTGTCCTCCTAGTGTTTCACTGAATTCGAATCGATTTTAGAGTCTTTGGGTTCTGAGTATGCACACCGTATCATCATGGGTGATTTCAACACTAACCTCCTTTCCTTCAACTCTCTTAGATCCTGTAAACTAAGACACCTAATTGATTCAGCAAGTCTACATCTTCTTCCCCTTCAAGCAACACACCATAACATTGATGGTGATATGACACTTGGCTTGATTTAATGCTCATTTCAAACCCTTCCCTTGTTTCCTCTCATGGTCAGTATAGTGCCCCGGGCTTCTCTCACCACGATCTTATTTTCCTTTCATATATCCTAAAACCTCCTAAACTTAAGCCTAGAGTATTGTACAGACATTGTTTTGCACGTATGGATGTGGAGGCCCTACGAAAGGATGCTTCAGAACTAAACTGGACTACTCTTCTGGAGGCTGCTGGTCTGGATGATAAAGTCTGTTTTTTCAATAATGCTATGGTTAAACTTTATGATCTACATGCCCTGTCAAGAAAATCAAACTTAAGCGCCCACCAGCACCTTGGATGAACAGAGGCGTTCGTATGGCTGAGGCGTAGGGAGCGCGCTTTCCGGAAATTCAAGAGAGATCGGTCTGATGAAAACTGGTCCATTTTCAAGTATGCTAGGAATCGGTGTAATCAGATGATACGCAACGGTAAGCGCTGCCATATTCTAGATAATATCACGTCGTCTTCTTCTGCTAATATTTGGAAGTTTCTAGGAACTCTAGGTATCGGCAAACCGTGATATTTAGACCTGCCAAGGTCAGTTGGGTTAAACGACCTTAATCGCCATTTCTCCACCGTACGTAGTATGGATCGTTTAATCCAAGATCAAACTCTTATGCACATATCTGGTCTAACGCATCCTGATATCAACCCGTTTTACTTCTTCCCAGTAGACTTCGGAGAGATCAAAAAGATAATCCTATCCATTAAATCCAATGCAGTGGGGTGCGATTATATTACACGTCGCATGATTGTAACCATCCTGGACCAACTCCTTCCAGTAATAGCTCACATAATTAACTTTTCCCTTGACGCTGGAGTATTTCCTTTACAGCTTACGTCCGCGCTCTTCCTAAAATTCCTAATCCCTCTCTTCCTAGCCATTTCCGCCCAATTTCCATACTTCCTTTCCTCTCAAAAGTGCTTGAAGCTTGTGTCCACAAGCAACTTTCACTTTTCATTCATAGGAACAATCTCCTCAGTCCTTTTCAGTCTGGGTTTAGGCCTGGGCACAGTACCGTTTCCGCCCTCCTGAAAGTGACTGGTGATATAAGAGCAGGTATGGAAGATACCAAAATCTCAGTTCTAGTGTTGGTTGATTTTTCAAATGCTTTTAATACTGTCAGTCACGACATCCTTTTGTCCATTCTTTCACATCTTAAGGTCTCTCGTGAGGCGTTGGATTGGTTCTCTTCATATCTTCGGGAACGTCAGCAGTGGGTTTATGCTGGTGAGTCATTATCAAGTTGGTGTGATATAGTAGCTGGCGTTCCACAAGGCGGTATTCTTTCACCTCTTTTGTTTTCAATTTTTATCAATCTCCTTACTTCTGAACTTCAGTGTGCGTATCATCTGTATGCCGATGACTTACAATTATATTGTCATGCAAGGGTCGAAGGGGTAAAGGATGCAATCCAAAAGCTAAATCGGGACTTGGTAGTTTTAAAGAACTGGTCGGACAGATTTGGAGTGGCGGTAAACCCTGCTAAGTGTCAAGCAATACTTGTAGGAAGTCACCGTAGTATCAGCAAAATAGAAGTGACACTTTTGCCAACGGTTGTATATGACGGCACTACAATTCTATATAGCTCAGAGGTTAAAAACCTGAGCTTGCACATTGATAGCAACCTGAATTGGCGAACACTCATGTTAGCCAGAAAGTCACGGGAACGCTGCGGTCTCTCTATCGCCTAAGAAATTTACTCCCATCCAATACGAAAGCGATGCTAGTAGGTACAGGCTTTAATTTTTCCTATGATTGATTATGGTGATGTGTGCTATTATGACCTGAATGCAGATCTGCTCAATAAACTGGACCGTCTTCTGAATAACTGCATTCGATTCGTTTTCAACTTACGTAAGTACGACCATATGTCAGAGTATAGAGCACTTTTAAAATGGTTGCCCATCCGTCAGTGCAGAGTACAAAGGGCATTGACTACCTTGTTCTCCTTACTAGGTTCTCCCGCTTCCCCTACTTATCTTACTTCTCAATTTCAATATATTTGTTCAAATCACAACAGAAATCTTCGGTCTTCATATAATCGTCTTCTGCGATGTCCTGCTCACCATTCTGACTTTATGCAATCTTATTTTTTCGTACAATCTATAATTTTATGGAATGCGCTTCCTCTGGAAATCAGGATGGCTACCAGTCGCTACGGTTTTAAGGGTAAATTAAGACAGCATCTCTTCAATTCTTTGGCAGAAACATCTTAACCTTGATCTTTCAAATCAATAATATATATTTATGTATATATTAAGTATAATAAAGTATTTATTAATATTTATTATTGCATTTACATGTATATATGTTATATCTGATTATATAAATATATATATATATATATAGTTTTAATTTATTCATAATATATGTATAATATTAATCCTAAATAAATAATTATATTACATTTTATTCAACTATATTTTCCTCCATCATTTGTGCACCTACTATCTTGTTTTGTCTCTGCATCACCCTAAGGTTGACTGGGAGAGAATGCCTAATGGCATTAAGTCCGCCTTTGTACAACAACTTTGTTTTGTGCATGAAGTATTAAATAAATAAATAAATATATTGTGAGAAAACGCAGATTAGATTTATTTAGTAACAGTACTAAACTAGTAAACAATTTACTAAATGTGTGACCAATGTTTTCGATGCGTTGATAGTATCCTGCCCGTAAACCAAATCATCCATGTAGAAATAGTTTTTCAGGAAGTTTCCAGCTTCCGGATAGGTATATTTTTCATCTTCTGCGAGCTTATGTAGCGTGCGCATTCCCAGATAAGGTGCACTTTTCGTTCCGTAAGTTACTGTGCCCAACTGCCAATCTTGTAGAGGTGCGTTAGGGGAAGATCTCCAGATTATAGTTTGCAGATGATGTTGTTTTTCGTTCAGCAAGATGAACCGATATAGTTTTTATACATCTGTCGTAAAGACGTATCTGTACGTTCTCCAATTAATTAGTAGTGTTAGTATATCCTTTTGTAGGTTCGGACTGCAGTACATGTGATCGTTGAGACTGCTGTCTCCTTTTGTATTGTACGACGCGTCGAAACCTACTCTTAGTTTTGTTGTAGTAGACTCAGCTCTAAACACGCCTTGGTGAGGTAGGTAGACTCGGCACCTACTGTCTCCTGTGACAGGTTTCATGTATCCCATAATGATGTATTTGTTCATAAAATACTTGTACTCGTAACTGAATTCTTTGTTTTTTATCATTTTTCATTCCAATTGAAGGAACTGTGCTAATGCTTGTGACTGCATTTTATACGTTTGTTTCGAAATTAAGCTTTTTTTTTTGTTTGTATTTGTACCACATATTGTCCGTTCGCCATTCTTGAAGTAGTTGCGTTGTAATATTTCTCACAGTGTTGTTCCTCACTAGTTCCTTCCTGATGATGATGATGACTTATCTGGAATTTCTTCGGTTTCCCAAAATCTAGCCATATTTTGGAAATCGTTAAGTGTCACTAAGCAGTTGAATGTCTTTACATTCCCGCATAGAATTCAGCCCACTTTGGTTTGTTGAGCTACTGGGTATCTCTTATCACTCCTGATGACGCCGTTTAGTATGAGTTCCGACTAGATGTCCGCGGCCAAGAGCACATCTGTGGATCCGCTACTTTTAAGTTTTCCAAATAGTCCCAGTTACTGATTGAAAACGACGCGGTAGGTAAGTTGCTTATGAGTTTTTTCATAATTAATGCTTCAAAGTTGGATTTGTAGTCTGAATGTATTGACTGGCATTCAAACTTCATTGCCCCTTTGCAGTTGCCGCTAAGGGCTCCAACATCCGACACAACTGCGCTCACTTTACGTCACTGTAATCGGAGACGCTGTGCCGCGTTTTCCGTTATGAGGCTCACTTGGTCAAGCTAACCTCTTAACTTGATGAAGTTTTTATTAATTGTTTTGAGTTTCAGAATTACAGCTGTCAACAACAATTCCTGTTCTTCGTTCGTTATGTTGTTGACCCTATAGGAACTCGAAGGGGTCCACGATGGCTTTTCTTCCTTTGTTGCTTGTTTGTTGCTAGATAGTTCTGTCAGTTTCAGCTTCATGCATCAGTGTGTGGTGTGCTTATGACACAACTTACACGTCTTTCGTGATTTGCTTTGTTTGTCTCCGTGGCTAAATAGACAGTTTTTACAAATGTGCAAATTGCAAACGGCGTCATTCCGTTTGTTTGTGTTCATAGCCAAGAATTGTTCGCAATTCATCAAAACGTGATTAGTTTTGCATATTGGACATGTTTTTATTGTCGTGTAGAAGGCTATTGGTGAGTTTTGTGACTTTTTAAAGTACGATGACCCCTGCGTTTTATTTTTGTAGTTGTTATTTCAGTTTTTTGATCCCTTATGAGACTGCTTTTCTGATTTCCATGGCTTGTTTGATGACGATAATGTTTGTCATTTTTTAGGAATGTTTGTGAGTTTGTAAGGGGTAATCTCTGAATCGACTTAACCGATTTTTAAAATTCTTTCACCATTGGAATCCTACATTATTCCTGATGGACATAGGCTACTTTTAGAATATCGGTCTCGTATGTCATTTTAACAATATTTGCGCTGCTCGGAAGTTAGGCAGTCGGTTTCGTATAATACTTAGACGATGCTCGCGCTGTTGAGATGACTCGCCACTCAAACACTCATGGATACGATTGAATCGACGGGTCCTATCACTTTGCGATTCCTGTGATAATTGAGGACGCATGTAATTTCTCATCTGAGATAATCTAGCACGATGTGTCAATGGTGATTCTTGGGAACGAGATATGGTATTTCGTTTGCAATTTTGGGATAAACGTTCTTTATTTGCTTCAAACAATTTCTTGTCTCTCTTTTCCCTCATGCGGGCGGCACCTTTAGTTAGTTACCCATGATTCTATAAATTAACTAAAAATTGAAAAATAAACACTTTTTTTATAATCTCATTTATTTTTAGGGATTTTTGTACACAAATGTGACGATGTCAATCCCATTGTGCTTACATCCTAAACTATTAATAATAATACAAAACTTAACAATCTATTTCTTATCTAAGAAACTATATAAAATTAATGCTGCTTTAGAAGTTGGTTTAGCTAAAATTCCATGGAACATTCCAACATCCATCGCTGACAATTTCAGTGAATTGAGAAGTGAATTTCTCTTATTTGTATAACGGACACATTCCACCAACACATGCTGTACATCCTCTATCTTACCACACACCTCACAGTTAGGGGAGTTCGATTTTCGCATGAGATAAACAAAGTTGTTTAGTGGAATATCTCCTGACCGCAAACGATGCGCCGCTACAATTTGACTTCGATTCAGTTTCGACCCGGAGAACCAAGGTATATGAGGAGGCTCACATTGTATACTTTTATACCAGATTCCTTTAGTTTTTGATCTCTCGTTAAAATATTCCTTCCAAGATAAATTGATTATTTTTCTAAATTTAGTTAATATTTCCGAATAGCTTGGTAATATATCCCGTATATGCGTGCCTATGAGAATGGCATCTTTGGCGAATCTATCAGCCTCCTCATTACCCGAAAGTCCTACATGGGATGGAACCCATTGGAAAACAACCTAAAAAAACACTTTAAAAAAAAAAGTAAAACCGACTTCAAAAAAAACATCAGCAATAAAACAGCGAAAAATAAACTTAATAAAACATTTAATTCACAAGATAGAAATGTGTAACAATTCTCTTTTACAGATTTTCAATTTCGTTTAAAATAACTTACCTACGTAAATACAAAATTATACCTGCTAGGTATCTACTGATCTGTTTGAAGTCGGTGCCTGATTTGATTTGATGGTGAATACAAGGGTGATTCAGGAAGGTGTTCATGTATGATGTGAATAACAGCCGTTTGTTATTATAGCGGTGATTCAGCATCTCCCAGGTAGATGCGTAGTTCTCAGCACTGATGTCAAGATGCTGAACCAGTTTCTCTGCCTCACCCTTCAGTTTAGTTTTTAAGTGTTGCATTTTTGAGCCTTGGAAAGTGTCGGATTATTGTGTACACTTTCGAGGTAGAGATCTCTAAAAGTCAAACTGTTTATAGTTTCCATGAAAATCTAGTATTTGAATTTTTGGAGTAGATTTCTCATAATGTGCATTGTTTCAGATTTGTGTTGTAGTTTCCGTTTCAGGTCATCATAAAGGTTTTCTGCTGTATTGTATTTCTGTTGATAAACGGAGTCCTCATCCGATAGTATGCAGTCTAGTTCCCAATTTGCCTTTTCGAAATGCTCCCATTTAGTTTTCAGGGTGTTTAAGTTGTCTTCTAGTTTCCACTTTTCTAACGGTACCGCCAATGCTATGTTTATCTTCTCCACAGTGTGTTGGAATGCTCTAAAGTTGCAGTATTGTTGACGTAAAAGATTTTGTTGCTTTTCCGTCGGATCGCTTGTTTTCCTAGGAGGTATGTAGAATTTGATATCGTCGAAAGTAAATTTCGGCGTTGCCGGTGGTTGTTCTGCCTTACTAATAGATGCAGACGGCGATTCCGATTTACGTTTCAACATGTATTGCAGACCGTCTTCAGACATCATCTTCTTATTGTTGAAAATGTCGTCGTTGAAGTAACGAAGGTCTGTTGCTCCAGACTCTTCCAGTAATCGATGATTGTGAACAAACTTCTTCCAGTTATTGTTCAGCCGAGAAAGACGCTCCTCCAAGTAAGCCAAGTTCTTCTTAGCAGGAATGTCCTTCTTTTAGTTGGTCCAAATAAGCTTCAAATCACTGAAGATAGTTTCTTGACGGCTTATCAGTTCTGCAACCCTCTAAACCATTGTTGCTAGTTATAGCTTCGACCGTTGGTAGAGCAGAGTTGTGTCACCAATGGTACTATGGTATGGTTTACAGATCGGTGCGAAGTTTTCGCAGTTAGTTAGCCCCTAAGTGTATTTGCACTCTACTTATGTGTGCTCCTCAATCCAACAATGGCGATCCGCTTTCAAGACACCAGCTGAACTGATTCACAATCACCAATAGAGACACTCACATCTGGCTCGATGGACCACTTTTATGTATGGCTCAGAGGTAGCCAGTAACTTACAGTTACAGAGTTATTGAGTGTGAGTTGACGAAAACACAGATTCCAGATATTTTAGTTTAATCGTAAAATATAACGAAATTTCCGTTGGATGATTCGCGGCTATAGCGCAACGGCGGCTATTACTCAACTAAATATTTTAATTATTAAAGTAAATAAAACGAGTAGCGAAAAATAGGTCGCAGTGTTAGCAATATGCCTGTACGTGAACCGTACAACAGCCCTTTTCTATTAATCCAATGAAATCAAGAACCTGAACTGGTGATTGTTTCTTAACAAGGAATTCGATTCCGTTTTTACCTTTAGTTTGACCAAAATAATACAGGAAATAATCATCTCTATCCTCTATTGTGTATCCTTATCGTCTTGTTTCGCTAATGCCTATAATATCCCATTTCAATGAAGATATTGCATGTTCTAGTATTCTTATTTCGTTTGCCAATGATCTTACGTTGAAAGTGGCAACGTAAAGATTATGTCGTTTTCCTTTTGTTTTTGGAGGGTTAGTCTTCTACCCCCGCGGTGACCAGCCGTATTGGGGATTTAATTTGTTGCTTGTTTGTATAATTGTAATTTAAACCTTTGTATCATAATTAATTGGAAAGAAAACAAATACATTAAATAATCCAATTGGGAAACATGGGGCAAGATGAGGTGTAAAAGCTGCTCATACTTATGAGCAAAGGCACGTGAACACTGAATCTTCTTCTTCATCTTCTACTTCCGCACAGCTATAGTCATTTTGCTACAAGCAGAACAAGGAACAGGCTTTGCAATTAGTCAATGTGATAGCCCAGACTTCGTTTGTTCCAATTCGGGCTGCAATAGAAACAAGGTTGTCTTTATCACTGTAGCTGCTTGTTTCGATAAAATTTTATTTTTCCTTCACTGATTCTTCCTTCTCTTTATTACTTTTATCGTTTTAAGTGCAACATTGACTTATTCCAAAGTCTGTTGCTTGTTCTGCTTGTAGCAAAATGACTGTAACTGTGCGGAAGTAGAAGATGAATAAAAAGATTCAGTGTTCACGTGCAACCTTTGTGGCTCATAAATGAGAGCAGCTTGAACACCCCATCTTGCCCCATGTTACTCAAAGGTTAGGGAAAAATAAGCTTACTGGATTCCTTCATGTTTTTGTTTTCTTTCCAATTAATTATGATACAAAGGTTCCTAAAAAAGTATTAATTATTATTAAAGACTTATTTCAAAAGATAAAAGAAACTAAAATAAATTTGATTATTATGATACTGTCAGTTTTATTGAGCATGAAACGCTAAGGACCCCCACTTGCCCCAGCCTCCATTCCCTTAAGATTCCATATAACGTTACACTGCTGAGCACGGGTCTCCTCTCACAGAATGAGAGGGCTTAATCTATAGTCCACCACGCTGACCTAGTGCGGGTTGGCAAACTTTACACGCCCGTCGAGATAATCTCTAAGGCAAGCAGATTTTCTCACAATGTTTTCCTTCACCGTTTAAGTAAGTGATAATGATTTCGAAAAGTCATGAGGTGCGTGCCTTGGATTCAAACTCGAGACCTTCGACTTGGCAGTCCAATGGTCATACCTCTAGGTTATTACTGCTTTTTTCTGCCATTTAATATTAAATTATTAATCATGAACCAGACATCGTCAAGGTTAACATACTAAGTTGCTAAATTATATTTTCTCAACAAACATAATTTTCAGACTTGGTGCTACAGTTGCTAGCAGTGGCACCACGAAGTCTTTCGCACAAGACTCTGATGGCTACGTTTTATCTGATACAATAAGTGTATTGCTGTTGCAGAAGGCAAAAAACGCATTAAGGTAAAGAGAAAATTCTATATTTTATAAAATATTACCGGAATACTCATTTGCTCTATTTTTAATTCCTTAAAATATTTCGTTATTACTATTTTAAAAATAGCTTACGGTTTTTTAGAGTCTACGCTGAATTACTGCATGTCAAAAATGAATTCCTGTCTGTTATGACTGATGAAACGGGACCAAAATACGGGTACTGTCGAAATCCTCAGACCACGGCGGAATTCATAAGACAGTTCTATAAGGAAGCACAGGTGGCGCCTCAGGCCATAGAGTACGTGGAAGCATACGGTACAGGTGAGACGTTAAAATTTAACATAGTATCGTTCGAATACGGTGATAAATAAATAGAAGTTATTAAGGTCATCTCTAGGAAAGCGTCCTGGAAAGAGAGAGAGAATAGTCCACCTCGCTTCCTATCCGCAATAGAAGCACTGAAATTCATCGAACGCTGGAGGGTGCAGACAGACCTCCGGCCTCCATGAACTGCGGTCGGCTGACTTCAGGAGTCCGCTGTTCGAGTAGACAATGGTCCTGGTAGATGGCGCACGTGTTTGATCCACGTGAGCTTTCTAGTAGGAAGCGAGGAGAGGTCCTGCCCTTTGAAGAGACGGACCCCTTCAAAGGGCAGGGAATGCTGGACTATACTCTGTGACGGTTGTGGCGGTGTCACGAATCCCATGAACGTGACAGAGATGGCAAGTGCGGTTCGGACATACCCTGCCACCTGCCCAGGATCTTCCGTACGGTAAAAAAAGGCAAGCGTGCTATACAGACCGCATCGTCACTTAACATTAAGCGAGGCAGTGGTCAAAACATTACTTTTAATTTGTATAGACCACATAATTTTTTTTAATTTGGGACCAGCACTAACATATTTATTGAGGAAAAAGGAATTTTCTGAAAACCCCAGGAAACTGAATCTGTATTAATCTGAGTTTAGTTATCAAAGATTATTATTTTATTTATTATTATTAAAAGCCTGTAGTGTCCCACTGCAGGGCAAACATTTAACATAGTTATTCGTGTGGGGTTTTTTATAAAAAATAAATCAGTTTATAATATTTACCTAGTATGTTCGTCTATTGGTTATCAAGAATATATCTACTCTGTGTCAGAATCAAATTCACTTTTATTCAATACATTCGCTAAATTCCATTCAGAATAAACAATTATTAACCTGCCCAGCTCCTCATTCAAAATATTACCTAATAGGCGAGAATATAATTAGGTACAACAAATGTGTGACACGTCCCTTGCAACAGGATAGTATAAGCACGTTTTGTACACATAATTCTTTTAACATTATGTGCATGTGCAATCTTACACTAAAATAACAAAAGAAATAGTGAACAGTACACACGCCATACTTCAAAGGGAGGAGGGAATTTTTGTAAGAGAAATGGGTTACTTATGAAATCAGATAGTTTTCTGGTGCGTTCCAATTACAGCAAAGATCATAAACATTACATAAAAGTTTTGACCTATTTCCATGGGTCAAAATCATGGAAATAGGGGGGAAATTACATACAACATTATTATTAGTATATGCGAAACCTGAATATAGTTTGTTCAGAATCAGTAACTGAATCGATTCCAATAATTTTTACATCATGTTATATTTTGTCCCAAAAACATTTAAAAAATGTTACGAGTAGGACACCGAGCGACACTAAGTACCTAATCGCAATCATATGCGCGCAACACAGGTCACTGACACTGAGCGGTCAGCGCGGGCGCAGTGGGGCGGGCGGGGCCCGGGGGTGAACCAACCAGGCAACCACTTCAGTCGCCCGGCAGCTATAGGGAAGTGTGCACGTATGTCGCTCCCGTTCAGATAAGTAGGTACAAAACGAGAGCGCGGCCTCGAGCGCAAGCATTTCGGTTGACGTGTACCTATCGTATGTAAAAAGCATAGTGTTCGTGTAAGAAATGGTACGGATACTAGCGGTTTGTGGTGATAAGTGATAACGTATTCCTGGCAGTGCAGCACGAGGAGCTATCTGACATTAAAGTATCGTCACACACATGAACACACGTTTTTATTTGTACCTACAGCCTGTTGTGGTTAAGTAGTGCGATGTTTAACACTTTTCATCCATTTTGAACTTACAGTGTTTGGTATAAGGTGCAACATATCGCATTGACTACATTTAATCACTTACGGCTGCATTTACAAATAAAGTACTTATTAATGTCTACCTACACTTGATCATTACGACAGTTCAAGGACTGCATGTGTGATGGAAAATGTGGAAAGTGTGATGTATCATCAGTTAAATACAATGCAATCGGAAATCGCCGTACGGGTAGGTACCTACTGCCACATTATTATCAATGAGCGCCGCGACGACGCGAGCGCGGGGCGGCGCCCGCGCGTGATGAGCATGTTTTTGTACGGACAACCAGGTAACTTAACAAGCTTATAACTTTGTGATTTTTCATGATACAAGTTTTGAAATTTTGTACATAGATTATTTACATAAAAATACTAGACACGTGTTTCAGGTTTCGCATATACTAATAATAATGTTGTATATTCGTACGTCATTGAAGGACGTCTGTAGGCTACATTATATTTTTTTAGTAGGTGGCTCCCGCAGTATATACCCTGTGTCGCAGGGGACTTTTCAAAGTTATAATTATTTATCAGATACAAACTACACCCAGGCTCAAAATAAATACCTATCTGTGGATCACACAAATATTTGTCTAAATGGGAATCAAACCCACAACACTATGGCACAAGCGACGCAACCAATGGAGTCTTTAAAATACATACCTGTGAAAATCCAACTATCGACTTTGACTGTTTGCCTCTTCAAGTCGTCCCTCATATCCAGAGATCAGATCGATGTCACCTGATAAATAAATTTAAATGATAAATTATAATTATTTATTTTGCAAATAGATCTTATAAAGACACTTTTACAAGTCAGTGTTTTACATTTTTTAAGCTAGATGGCTCTGGCATTTCCTAAGTGACGACGAGAAGAAACGCCGAAACAAACTCAGAGAATCATAGTCTGTCATAAAGTCCGGAAATATATTGTAACAAATTTGCATCTTACAATGTAGGGAAAAGTCTGAAATGACCTTTTGTAGAAAGAGGCTTTGAGTAAACCATCCCAGCCGACGGCACGCAAGCATTCATGTGTACGACCTATATTAGGGAGCTCAACAACCCGTCGTACGACGATAGGGACATTTACGTAGGCCGCATAAAAAAAAAACTCAAAGCTACCAGACCGTTCAAAGCTAATTATGTATCTCTAACCTACAAAGTACTAACATTTAATAAAGATAGACTCAAAGCTTCAGTGGGGTCCACACATTAGAACTTTAGCAGGGCGCCTGAGTTCAGCTGCTTATGCAGATAGAAAAATCAGGCTACTTACAGATGTAGAAACCGCAAGACTAGTCTACTTTAAAGTTATTTAGAAAAGGAAAAATACGACCGCGGGCAGGATTCGAACCTGCGTCTTCTGGTTACCAGAAGACGCAGGTTCGAATCCTGCCCGCGGTCGTATTTTTCCTTTTCTAAATAACTTTAAAATCTTAGCATGGAAAATGCCAAAAATATACAAAAAGATAGTTAGAAGAAGGTAAGGTGGCATCGTTCGACATTTAACTAACTGTAAAGTAAGTTGTGTCGGTTGAAAAGCAAAAACTTGGATTTCAATAGGTGTTACTGACGTCACCATGAAGACGTAAATTCAGTATGTGAAGGAAAAATTCGACATGACGGGTAGGTATCGCGGTGGCTTAGTGGTCATAGCGTCTGGTGTACCTAACCAGAAGACGCAGGTTCGAATCCTGCCCGCGGTCGTATTTTTCCTTTTCTAAATAACTTTAAAATCTTAGCATGGAAAATGCCAAAAATATACAAAAAGATAGTTAGTCTACTTTAGTTACTTTCATAGCATTATGTACATACATACATACATATATACACTCACGCCTTTTTCCCATAGGGGTAGGCAGAAACTAAAGAACGCCACTTGCTACGATTCTTGCATACTTCTTTCGCTTCGACCACATTCATACATCTTGTCATACATACACGCCGGTTGCGAGTACTACGCACCTGACCTTTTTGAAGAACCTCACCAATAAGGTCGGTATAAGTTTTTCTAGGGCGTCCCCTCTCGGCGGTTCCACTGACATTCGCCATATAAATCCTTTTCGTTAGTCGCCTTTCATCCATTCTCTCGACATGCCCAAACCATCTCAGGATATTCTTCTCAATTCTCGTCACTACATCGTCTTTTAAGCCGCAACGTTCTCTTATCACACTATTTCTCAATCTGTCATTCCGAGTTACACCGCACATACTTCGCAGGGAACGCATTTCTACAGCATTTATTCTACTTTCATGTCTCTTCTGCCATACCCAACTTTCACTTCCATACATAAGTGTAGGTACCAATACACCGTTGTGATTCCGGGTTTTAGAATTGAATCACCCCATCTCTTCCCGTGGGTGTCGTAAGAGGCGACTAAAGGACACCATCTCTTGATACAGCAACGTATCCCCAAGCTAAGGTTGCCGCGCCGAGAGCTGCATGGCTAGGGGGAAGCCTAGTCGCGAGCATGCTTGTTGTCTGGGATTGGGCGCCCCCAGGCACTAAGAAGCCTTACCTCTACATGCGGGGCTCTGTAGGGGTGGACATATTGTTCCCTAGCTTATCATGGGAACAGAATGAGGTCCTATAAGCATTATGTCTTACGGAATATTGCTATGGGGCCGTGCTGCAGACATAGAATCTTTATTTTTAAATGCATAAAAGAGCTATTACAGCCACTTATAACCTACGTAGTCAAGGTTCACTCAGGGAAATCTTTAAAGTAATGACAGTGCCTTTTCAGTACATCTATGAGAATCATACTAATATTATAAATGTGAATGTTTGGATGTTTGTTTGTTTGTTTGTTTATTTGTTACTCAATCACACTAAAACGGCTGAACCGATTTGCATGAAATTTGGTATACTAATAGTATGTGATCGGGAATAAAGTATAGGCTACTTTTTATCCCGGAAAAAATTCGGAATATCCCGGAAATCCCGAAAAACGGATATAGGAGAACTACTTACGGGATTTGCATGAAATTTCATACACACATAGCATGTTACCGGGAATAACACATAGGACATATTTTTCCCCAGAAAAATGTGGGAACATCCCGAAAATCCCGAAAATTGAATATCTTACGGGATACGAATGAAATTTCATACACACATAGCATGTGACCGGGAATAACAAATAGGATATATTTTACTCCAGAAAAATGTGGGAATATCCCGGAAATCCCGAAAAACGAATAGCTTACGGGATATGAATGAAATTTCATACACACATAGTATGTGACCGGGAATAACAAATAGGATATATTTTACCCCAGAAAAATGTAGGAATATCCCGGAAATCCCGAAAAACTAATATCTTACGGGATTTTAATGAAATTTCATACACACATGGTATGTGACCGGGAATAACAAATAGGATATATTTTACCTCAGATGTGGGAATATCCCGGAAATCCCGAAAAACGAATAGCTTACGGGATTCGAATGAAATTTCATACACACATAGTATACAGGGTGAAAGGGACATCGACGCGCAACGGCTTACCATGACTTCAGTACATGATTCTGGACCCCCCCTGCGTTGGAATATTTCGTCGGCTTTTTTTACATATTTTTTTTGCAGTATTTTCAACTTTAAACTGTATAAATCATTATTTCTATCTAACCCAATAAGAATTTCAATCAAAAAGATATTAATTCACTTTTTTCACTAAAAACAGCATTGTAAATTAAACTCAAAAGATCTTCTGGTCAGCTGTTTCCATAGAGTTCACTTGCGAGTTGTAAAATTTAAGAAAAAGCCGAAGAAAAATTCCAACCAGGGAACGGGGGGGGGGTCCAGAATCATGTACTGAAGTCATGGTAAGCCATTGCGCGTCGATGTCCCTTCCACCCTGTATAACCGAGAATAACAAATAGGATATATTTTACCCCAGAAAAATGAGGGAATATCCCGGAAATCCCGAAAAACTAATAGCTTACGGGATTTGAATTAAATTTCATACACACATAGTATGTGACCGGGAATAACAAATAGGATATATTTTACCCCAGAAAAATGTGGGAATATCCCGGAAATCCCGAAAAACTAATATCTTACGGGATTTGAATGAAATTTCATACACACATAGTATGTGACCGGGAATAACAAATAGGATATATTTTACCCCAGAAAAATGTGGGAATATCCCGGAAATCCCAAAAAACTAATATCTTACGGGATTTTAATGAAATTTCATACACAGATAGTCTGTGACTGGGAATAACAAATAGAATATATTTTACCCCAGAAAAATGTGGGAATATCCCGGAAATCCCGAAAAACGAATAGCTTATGGGATTTTAATGAAATTTCATACACACATAGTATGTGACCGGGAATAACAAATAGGATATATTTTACCCCAGAAAAATGTGGGAATATCCCGGAAATCCCGAAAAACTAATATCTTACGGGATTTGAATGAATTTTCATACACACATAGTATGTGACCGGGAATAACAAATAGGATATATTTTATCCCAGAAAAATGTGGGAATATCCCGGAAATCCCGAAAAACTAATATCTTACGGGATTTTAATTAAATTTCATACACAGATAGTCTGTGACTGGGAATAACAAATAGAATATATTCTACCCCAGAAAAATGTGGGAATATCCCGGAAATCCTGAAAAATGAATAGCTTACGGGATTTGAATGAAATTTCATACACACATAGCATGTGACCGGGAATAACAAATAGAATATATTTTACCCCAAAATTATGTGAGACTTCCCAGAAAACTTATGTAGGAGACCTACTTACGGGATTTAAATGAAATGTTGGTACTAATAGTATGTGATTGGCGCAGGCATATTGAATACTTCTTTTTTCGGAACAAAGCGGGAATTTCCCTAACATTGAGTACTTCTTATCCCATGAATAAAATCTGACAACAATTGTGTTACTAAGTCTAGGCGTACGAAGTCGCGGGTAAAAACTAGTATTTTATATGTAAGAAAAATTTTACACTTACACGTCAGAAAATGTGAACTGCATGATTATAAAACTATACATAAATCAAAATTAATTTCGTCCACAATTTCGTCTAGCTATAGAACTTTATACTACTTTTAGGGGGTACTGCGTAAGATTTTATAATAAAATTCTGAACGCAATTTTAGAGCTTACATAAAACAAATTAAAAAAAGTCATATTCATACCTATTCATTTATTGCATTCCATAATGTACAGAAATATAGCAGATCAATTATGTACCCTGTTGGGCACAGCATAAATTAGTAGGAGAGGGAGACATCTCTATTTATTATATTATTTTGTTCTATTTAAATTTTTCAAGTTGAAATCAATATTATTTATTATTATGTATTTTATTTATTATATTTACTTAGTATTTTAGATTTTATTTATAGTATTTTATTGCACTATTTATTTTTTTATCACAATGAGTAGGTTATCAACCTACTCATTGTGATAAAAAAATAAAGTAAGTAGGGGTTAAGTGTATTTAATTTATTTTTTAACCACCTATATATATTTTTTTTTTCATAATCGATAGAATTTTATGAGTTTTTTCTCATTATAGCTGTTTCGAACGCAGTAATAAATTACGCGCTCTGGGACAACTCCCGTACGTAGTGCCGGTCGTACCACTTAACTATTGTTACTGGGTAGCCGGCCCATGGTATCGCCTTTGAGCGCCTTCAGGTGAATAAATAAAACACTAATAAATCTTCCAAATGCCACCGCACAACACTTTTCCTTCTCTTAATATTCGCTTGATTTCCAGTACTTGCCCAGGCCTCGACACCGTTTACTATTGTACTACTAATCTTTACCTTGTAGAGGCCCGCAAAAAACAACTGTTTTCAATTAACTTTTTTCATTATGTGTTGTGCGGTTTTGTGCCTTTATTTATAAAAAAATTATATCTATTTACATAAATTCACACTATTTGAATACTTAAAACTATTTTCCACATATATAAAACCTCTCTTGTATACAAACATTACCTAATTTTCAATATTCTTACATTATACTCGTGAATTGCGGGGTTTGCTTACAATTTTCCACTTACATACTATATCCTGCTTACCCCTTATATAATAATCATTCTTTGCAAAGTCTCTTTTAAATTTATATATGAAGGATAAAAATCTCTGTTCTCTATTGGGAACGTTAGGAGCTGTCCAGTGTTATGGTCAGAGAGTTCTAAAGGTAAGATGCTCCCAACAGCTTCCGGAATGTTACTCAGTATTTGGTCGATACAGCTATTCAATCTGGTAGGTTCATTAATATGAATATTAAATTTATAGTTTTCAACAATTCTCTGAAATTCAGTTAAAGGTTCACAATTCTTTAAAAAATCTATTTTAAAATCACCAGTTATTATAATTTTTTTTTTGTTTTGTGCCGTAATTTAACCATCAATAACTCCAACTTGTGAAGGAAAGTATTGGGATTGTAATTAGGTATACGATAGATGCAGATTACTATAAGATTGTGTTTAGGAATTTCTATACCGCATGATTCAAAAAGGAGCTCGCTAGCTAATTCGTTTAGAAATGTAACTTTTTTATAATCTAGATACTTCCTACAAAATATACAAACACCGCCTCGTCTTTTTTTCTCTCTAGAGAAGGAGCTGGCAAGAATAAAGTCATTTATTATGATGTTTGGTTCATCACCCATTTTCAAAAAAGTTTCGCTAAAGCATAAGACATCGATATAACTACCGGTTTGTGACAACTTATTTAGAGTTATTTGTAGTATTTCTTTTTTACTTAAAATACCTGCAATGTTTTGGTGCAGAATAGAAAACGTATTTGGTTCGTTCATTACGAAAAAGCTTTTTTGCGTTATTATTTATACGATCTGAGATCGTGTTTATAGATAGATTTTGTTTACTAAATGTAGAATTTTTTGAAATTCTAGGAAAATATTCATGTAAAGTAGGCTGCATTAGTTTTTTATTAGAAGATACATTTTGCTTTGGTGCAAAACATTGAGGAATACTACTGCTTTTACTCTTAAAATTTAAGGCAGGCTTGAAACTTACATCTAAACCTGATATCTGTGACTTGATACACTTTTTGTTAAAATATAGGTACTTACTATTATAATCAATACAATCAATACAATCTATTAAATAATTAAGTTTATGACATGTATCGTAAATTATGTTCCTGTAAGACCTGCTGTTTTTGACAAAATGACAGTTAGGTACATTCTGGCATATCACTTGTAATTCATTATTTAACTTTTGTTCATTGATAAACTGATTTTTTATAACATTTATAACTAAAACGGTACTTCCACTAAGTTTTTTTAATATTCCTATTAATTCCAGAATTACTTGTATAGGTCTGGTGTCATTTTCTCCAACACAAATTACTATTTTGTCATTTGCATTCGACTTCAGCTCTTGTACTTCTCTCAATATTTATTCCGAAGTAGCGTATGGCTTAGTGGACGCCATAATACGGTATTTCACATATCTGGTATTTACTCTGGTTTTCATCAATGCTGAGGCCAACCCAACGCATTGTTGTGAGCCATATATCATGATTCTTTTTTCCTGTGATTGAATATTTGTTGTGGTAATAGTAGAGTGAATCACTTTATTATCAGTTACAACATTTTCAAGGTCATGTGTGGATACCATATAATCCGTAACCGTGTTGCGATCTGCGAGGTCCACCACCCGGACACGGCCGTCAGGACCCGGATAGGTACGCTGTATCGTACCCTTCGGCCAGTGACCACGGGGTAGGGTGTGGTCAGCGATGACGACGACATCTCCCACCTGAAGATATCTCTCGGCTGCTCCTTGAGGCACCTGCCGCGGCAGTAGAGTGGGCAGGTACTCGCGCATCCACCTGTTCCAGAAGTGGTCGGCCAGGCGTTGTGCTGTCTTCCAGGTGTTCGGCCCAACCAACTTTCGGTCGGAAAAGACGCCTATGCTGGTGGCGCCACAGGATCGCCCAATTAAAAAATGGTTGGGCGTCAAAGCTTCCTCTTCTGTCGGGCTCAGATCGGTGAGTGGTCGGGAGTTGACCACATGTTCTGCTTCCAGGAGTAGAGTGTGCAGAACTTCTTCTCTGGGATGTCGCTCTCGGAGTGTGACACTCAGTGCGGTTTTAATGGAACGCACCAGGCGCCGCCCATGTTCGGCGCCCCTGGGGGAATTAATTTCCAGGTTTTTTTTTTTTTTATATTCTTGGACAATTTTACACAGCACCATCTAGTCCCAAACTAAGCAGAGCTTGTACTATGGGTACTAGACAATAGATATAATACTTATATACTTTTAGTTTTGTAAATACATACTTATAATACATAGAAAACACCCAGACAAACACAAACACTTATGTTCATCACATAAATATTTGTGGTTTGTGGGAATCCAACCCACGACCTCGTGATCAGCAGTCCGACACGTGAACCACTAGACCACAGACGTCGTCAAAAGGTTATCCCCAGAGGTTGTGCTGCGGCGGCTAACTCGGAAGTTTGCAGGGCTTCGATGGCTTCCTTCAGTTCTCGATTGGCACCTATAAAGTTGGTGCCGTTGTCGCTGAAAATGACTTTGGGCGTTCCTCTTCTTGCGATGAAGCGTAGTGCTAATATCATGGAGTCTGTAGACAGGGATGGTGCCGACTTTATGTGGACAGCTCTTATGGTGAGGCAAGTGAACAGAGCTTTTCTCATGGCGACGTCCGATGGTGACGGTCATGGGACCGAAATAATCCACCGCCGTATTATGGAATGGCGGTGTCCCATGCCTCAGACGCTCGATCGGCAGGTCTCCTTGCGGCAGGATCGTCGGTTTCGCTCGGTACGTCTTGCACCACTGGCAGGTGTTGGCTATTGACCGGAGCACAGTTCGTAGGCCAATCACGCAGTACTTCTGTTGGATCTCGTTCAGCACGGTCAAGTGGTTACCATGATTGAAGATGCGGTGATAATGTGCGATGAGCAGTCTGCCAACGTGATGTCGACCATCTATTATGGAGGGCCTCTTCAATTCGCTGCTCACTGCGCATGCAGCGTTTAGTCGGCCGCGTAGTCGTAGTATGCCATCTTCCATCGTGACATCCAATTTTCTAAGTCGACTGGTCTTCTGCGGTTGTTCGTTTCTCTGTAGCCTCTTGCGATCTTCTGGGAAACTTTCTTTTTGGCTTCGCTGTATTAGCAGTCTCTCCGCTTGTTGCATGAGGGGTTGTTCTATCAGGATCAACTTCCTTTTTGGACCCTGCACACAAATCGTCGTTTTCGTTGTCGAGATCTTCTTCTTTGCAGTCTTCTTCCAGGTGGGGTCTGCTGCTTCTTCCTTCTGTTTCGCGGCGTGCACTCTTCTGGGCTTACACAACATCGCAAATTGTAACACCCTCGCCGTTGTTCTTAGCAATCTCACCCAACTGGAGAAACGTTCGGGGTCAGGGGTCACACTATCCTTCTTCAAGTTTACTGTCACAGTCACATTGGTTACCTTTTCTTCACCAGTCTTTGTCAGCTTCGTGATCTTGGGTTTGGGCCAGTCTTCTTCGGTGGCGTAGAGAAATGCTGGTCCAGTGAACCACCTGTGGGTGACGCCAAAGTCGCTGGGAATCTTCCTCGTCGCATCGTCCGCCGGATTCATGGCAGACGGGGCCCAGCGCCATTGTTGTGGTTTCGTCGTCTCCTCAATCACCGCCAGTCTGTGGGCCACGAACGTTTTAAACGACCTTGGGTCCGTCTTTATCCAGGACAGAACGGTGGCAGAGTCGGTCCAGTACACGGTTCTCGTCGTCTTCAGTTCCAGTGCCTCTCTGATAGTTGACGCTACTCTGGAGGCTAGAAGCGCTGCATGCAGTTCCAGTCGAGCGACTGATATGGGTTTCAGGGGGGTCACTTTGGATTTCGCCGCTATCAAGATGACACTGACGCTTCTGTCTTCGCTCTCCGTCCTCCAATATGCTGCGGTTGCGTATGCCGTTTTATTTGCATCGCAAAACATATGAAGCTCCCCCTCGGTGTTGTATGGGGATATACACCGGGGTATCACGATATGCTGAAGAATCTTCAAGGAGGCTAAGTATCTGTGCCACTTTTCGTTCTCTGGTGGCTTCACTTCTTCATCCCATCCGACTCCGCTTCTCCATATGTCTTGCATCAACTTCTTTCCTAGTATGGGGACAGGAACAATTAGGCCCATGGGATCAAATGTCGTCATCACGGCGCTGGTCACTTGTCTCTTTGTAGGCGCCGTGTCTCCCTTGAGAACGTCGTTAGGTGTGTTCCGCAGGTTCGTGTTGAAGCCTAATGCATCTTGCTGTGTCATCCATTTCAAACCCATCGTCTTTTCCTCCTTGTTGACGATAGAGACCTCGTTCTGACCATCGGTGGTGTCAGTCTTCATGGTATCCAGCAGAGACAGTCTATTAGACGACCAGCCTCTCAGCTCAAATCCCGCCTTCTTGTGGATGCTGTCGACTTCTGAGGCAATCTTCCATGCCGTTTCTTCGTCTCGAAAGCTATGGAGGTAGTCGTCCATATAATGGTTCCGAATCACTGCTTTTGTGGGTTCTGGGAAATCGTTCTTTACTTCTTCGGCGTTCTCGTTCTTTATGAAGATCGCCGTACAGGGTGAAGATGTGGCTCCAAATATCACCGAGGTCATTCTGTATTACTTGCAGGATTCGTTCTTATTCTCTCTCCACAGAAAGCGTAAATTATCTCTGTCTTCTTGGCGTATCCTTATCTGCAGAAACATCTCTCTGATATCCGCGGCTACAGCAACTGGGCCTTCCCGGAACCGTAGTAGAACTCCAAACAAAGATTACAGTAAGTCTGGTCCAGGCAACAACATATCTCATTCAAGCTCTTGCCATGTGCCTTGGCTGCCGCGTCGAACACAACTCTCAGCTTCTTTTTCTACGGGTGTACCACTGAGAAGTGCGGCAGGTACCATCTTCTATCGGCTCCAGTCGTCGGCGCTTGCTCTGCGTATCCTTTGTCCAATAAGTTCTGTATCTGAGCGGAGTATTACTTCTTCAACTCGCCGTCAATTTCTAGCTTCTTTTCTAGGATATGCAGGTGCTTCTCTGCTAGATTGCGACTCTCTGGTATTTCTTCGTTCTCTTTCTTCCACAATAAGCCAACTTCAAATCTTCCGTCTTCTAGACGCTTGCTAGTTCCTTCTAGTATCTGAAGGGCTCTCGCGTCTGCATCAGTGCTGGGGCGTTTTGGTGCTACTCCTAGAGACTCGATGGAGAAGTGATATTTCATGATTCGATCTAGGTCATCCTCTGGTTCGTTGAGATGTAGGCATGTGTCGATGAAGTTTATTGGCCTGGAGTCACAACCATGCAGCACCCAGCCGAGAGATATCATCGAGGCTACAGGTTGTCCCGCACGTCCTCTCTTCATTGACCTCGTGACGATCAACTCCCAGTTGTCTTGGCCTATTAGTAGCTTAGGCGCTTGTTCTTCATAGCAGATGTACTGAGATATCTCCTTCAGGTGAGGGTATTTGCTGATGTCCATTTCTGTGAGTCGCTGAGGGGTTAGGTTCAAGTTGTCGATGGTTCTGACTCCCTTGAGTGTAGACACTTTAGCGTGATGAGCTCCTTTTATGTTTAGTTGAAGTCTTCTTGAGTTGGCAAACGCTTCCGTAGGGCCCTCAGCTTCCAGCTCCTTAGCTACCTCAGAGTCAAGCAGGGAAATGGTTGATCCCTCATCAAGGAGTGCGAGCACTGTCACTGTACGTCCCGGGCCAAATAATTCCACTGGTAGCATCTTCACTAATTGTACTAATTGTAAAACTGTTTTATTTTTAAACTTCAATAACGTGACTTGACATCAATAAAACATTTTTTTTAAATTATTATTTAGAGTAACTTTTAACATAAATATTAAATTTGGAGTGGACCTATGTAAACACTCCAAATTTAATACAGTAAAAGACTATAATTATGAACGAACAATTCTATAATTATTGTTCGTTCATAATTATAGTCTTTTACTGTTTTTATGAATATCAACAGTGGTCCATTCACTAAAGGATGCGTTACCGGTAACCGAGATCGTCTTGGGTATAGAGGTAGAATGAAACGCTGTAACTATTAAAAAATATATTATCATAAAGTTTATTAGCATCATCATTGTACGGCAAAAAAAGGTAATTTGCGCCTATGTCTATTTTTTATAATTCCAAGTTAAGAAGATTCGAGTGGTCAATGAACGGGTGACGAAATGACGACAAAGAATTAAATTTAAAAATGAACTGCATTGTTTAAAACTTGAATTACAAATAGGTACTGTTAGTTTGCGGGTTATATGAAGGCAACTTCGAAAACGCGTACGCGCGCTGGCGGTCGCAGGCCGAATGTGGCCACTGCACTGCTGTTGCGCCACCTCGATGACACGGGGTCACCCCATCCGTCGAGTTTAGTTGTCATTGCGTGTTACAAATTTATTTTGATTATCAGCTGTCCGCAGTGGTCAGAATCCAGTAAATTAATAATTTCCGGCGTAGAGTCAGTGGATGTAGTTATTCTAGTAGGCTCCAGGGATAAGTTTTCCAGATTGTATGACAGAAAAGAACTGGCACACTCATATTGTAAACTAAGTCAAGCCAGCGAGAAAACCGATTTATAAATAAATATCGGTTTAGAGATTCTTTATTGTCTTAAGAAATTGTACAAATTTCACTTTGTCCAAGACAACTTATGAACTAAAAAGTGTAAAATAATTTAGATGTAGTGAGCATGCATTACTATTTATAACAAACCGCGGTTCAAAAATACTGATTGAGCGATAAAATTACTGATTGAGCAGCAAAGTACAGATATCGGTTAGGTTAGGTTAGAACTCTGACCACACAACGCCAAAGCCAAAACCAAATCTGAATATATAATAATATATAATATTTAATAATAATAATAATATTTTTGGGACATTTTACACAACACCATCTAGTCCCAAACTAAGCAGAGCTTGTACTATGGGTACTAGACAATGGATATAATACATATATACTTTTTTTTTTTGTAAATACATACTTATAATACATAAGAAACACCCAGACAAACACAAATACTCATGTTTTATCCACGCAAATATTTGTGTCCTGTGGGAATCGAACCCACGACCCCATGATCAGCAGTCCGGCACTCGAACCGCTAGACCACAGAGGTCGTCGAATGTTTTGAGTATATACAAGGTCATTATTAGTATAGGCGAAACTTGAAACACGTGTCTAGTATTTTTATGTAAAGAATCTATGTACAGTATTTCTAAACGGTATCATGACAAATTCACAAAGTTATAAGCATGTTATGTTACCTCGTTGTCCATGCAAAAACATGCGCACCACGCGGCACGAGGCGCCCACGCGCCGCCGCCCGCGCCCCGCGTCGTCTTGTGCTCATTGAAAGAAATAATTTGGCAGTAGTACCTAACCATACGGAGATTTTATTACAATTAATTTTCATCATTCAGGTAGATATTATTATGTACTTTATTCGTAAATACGGCCGTAAGTGATAAAATTTAGTCAATGCGATTAGTGCACCTTATGCCAACCACTTAAAGTTCAAAGTGGATGAAAAGTGTTAAACATCGCATTACTTAACCACAGCAGGCTGTAGGTGTAAATAACAACTTTCTACATTTAACCGTTTTGGCTAGGCATGGCATGTTTAATAATTTAAATCATCACTTTTTACAATGATTGACTTTAAAGTTATTTTAGCGAAGCAAAAATCCGACCGCGGGCAGGATTCTAACCGACGTCTTCTGTTTAGGTAAACCGGACGCTATGACCACTAAGCCACCGCGGACGTAAATTTTTTTTTGTTGAAATAACTTTAAAATCTTAGCATGGAAAATGTAAAAAAATACAAAAAGATAATACCTAATTGACATGATTGTAAATAGTGTTCAACAATGTTTACAATATCTTAGGTACTTATCAATGTTTGTGTATGAGAAAGACATTGTTACACGACACTTTTTACTCACGTTTTATACACACGATACTTTTTACTCACGTTTTGTACACACGACACTTTTTACTCACGTTTTGTACACAGTTACACACGATCAATCGAAACACAACTACCCGGACGCGCGCTCGCGACATGTAGGTACCTAACTGAACGGGAGCACGATACGTGCGCAGTGACCTGTAGCACCCGGGCGACTAAAGGGATGGATTAGCCCCTGCCCCGCGTGCGCCCGCGCCCGCCCAGTCCCGCTTCGACCGTGGCATGCCGCGTGACCTGTGTTCCGCGCATATTATGATTGCAGATAGGTACTTAGTGTCGCTCGGTGTCCTACTCGTAACATTTTTTAAATATTTTGGGACAAAATATAACATGACTTAAAAATTATTGGAATCGATTCAGTTACTGATTCTGAACAAACTATGTTCAGGTTTCGAATATACTAATACTACTACTAATGACCTTGTATAACAATATTTTGAGGTGACTATTTTGCTCGTTAATTGTGGCTGACTTAGTAATTTAGAAGGCAAAATACATTTTTGGAGGCGTATAATGATTAAAAAAAAAGCTTAAAAAGAAGCCTGTTTAATTAGCACCCTTTATAATTTAACATAAATGTATATATACTATATTAACCGTGTATATTACTTATATTTATTATAAATATATTAATTTAATCTAATGTAGTATTTTCTGTAATATAAGATTTTAGTGCTTTTTTAATTTTATTTATTGATGTTTCGGTTTTCAACGACTTGGGTAATTTATTGTAAAGTTTGACTCCCTCATGCATTAGGTATATTTTTAATACCGTGTTGGATTCTAGGACTTGTAAGGTTGATGTTATCAGCATAACTGAGAAATTTTGGTTACATTTAAAATTTATATTTCAAAGTACAGCTGATTTGGAAACACTTAAACTTGTTTCTTTTGCAATATGCCAATCGCTCCTATCCTACTGCTTACTCTGATGGGGAGGAGCAGTCAAAAAATCACTTATAAAGCTTGAAAGAGCTCAAAGGGCAATTCTTAAGGTTATGCTATCCAAATCGTTTAGATACCCAACCCATGATTGTGTTTCAATATGTCTTGAGGAAACACTGCTCCCCTTTTATAAACAGTATCAAACCTCGGGCTGATATTGTCCCCAATGAACCCCATACTACCTACCACTTTTTGACATAGCCAATTCTTGTTTGCATGACCTTAAATCTACAACAAAATTAATAAAATTCTAAATCATCATTCGTTAAATCAAAGCGAATGTAAAAATAAATTAAAAAAACAGTAAACGTTATTTAAAATGATTTCGCAGGTATATCAGACGCTGACAAATCTGAACTGGAAGCGATCGAAGAGGTGTACTGTGAGGACAGAGACGACCCCCTGCTAGTGGGCAGTGTCACATCTAACATCGGCCTCACTGTAGCCGCTGCCGGCATGAGCGGGATCACCAAGGTATTATAATAATAGAGTAAAATAGATTTTGTTATAATGATAATCTATATCCATACATACCTATAAATAAAAATAACTAATTTGGGGGACTGAGCATAAGTAAGTAACACAATAAATTTCTATAATTTTTTTAAATGTCTATCTGTTTGTCTGTCTATATGTTTGTGTGTTTGATTACGCATCAAATCATTACTACAGTGTTTATTAAAAGGAACTGAAAAGGAATTCTTAGCCCATATTGTGGGGCCACGTTTAGGCTATTCATATTTCATTAAAATCGGTTCCCTCTATCAAAAGGTATTACAACTTTAACCATTGACAACAATAAATTTGAAAAGTAATTTGAAAAAACATTACTAACGATACTGTAATAATAATATATTACAGTATCGTTAGGAATATTTAAAAGCAGTGATAGCCTAGTGGTATGACCATTGGACTGCCAAGTCGATACTCCTGGTGTTGCAAGCGTCTATAGGCTACGGTAACCGCTTACCATCAGGTGGGCCGTATGCTTGTTTGCCACCTTAGTAGAATAAAAAAAAAAATTATATCTACATCTCTATATTCAACACACACATACACTCACACTCACATACACACTCACACTGACACTCACACTCAAACACACACAAAGTCAAAGCCAAATGTTTTATTTCAATCAGACCAATAAAATAGCACTTTTGAAAAGTCATAACTAGTTGCACGGTTCCAAAAAGTGGGTCTTATGGAGAAGAACCGGCAAGAAACTCCATACACACTCATTTTTAAAAACAATATGATTACAATGTTAATCTTGGTTTACAATGTTTGTTATGAATAGTTGATGAGAACAATGCAGTTTGATGTGTACCTACTAATAAATTAATCCAGAACAAAAAATAAAATAAATAAATAAAAAAAGATTGCCATTGACAGTAAGAGCTGCCCAGCCCCGACAGACGGCACCCGTTCACAAGTATGGCGTGTGTATCGGCATCGTTCGACTCAACCATGTTGCAGGGAATAAAACGACCCGACACACAACGCCACCATCAGCAGTACATCAGCAGGACACGCAAACAAACACACACACCCACGCGCGCGTGAATACTCCGCCGTATGGCGGAGTATTCACGAGTATTTGATGTGTGCGCGTGTGTGTATACACACGCGCACACATAGACACACACACACGCACCGATACACATACACACACGCACCGACACACGTACACACACACACACACACATCAAATACTCGTAACTTCACTAAATTTTACACATTATTGTATCTCCTGTTAATGTTGTTAAAGTTTATCTACTACTTTCTTCTACTAACCATTTGAGTAGATAAAAACATAAATATAATTTAACGTCGTAGCTAATTTCTCCATTTGTCTTTCCCTAATAATGTTCTATCTTATCAGTCGTCCGGCGTACGCGCTCGTGAGCGGTTCGAATATGGCAACTTCCGCGACGATACCTGTGAATACGCTAAAATGTGTGAACTGTAACATCGTAATAAGTGAGCTTTTATCATTTATTCAAAACAAGATTTCAGTGATGGATAACGAGAGTTTAATTAGGATTTGTGCATCTGCTTTTTCTGAGGAGGAGGTAGAATGTGCTAAAGATTTACTATTTAATTCTTTGAACAGTAAACAGAAGAAAGTATCCAGGCGTAAGGAAGGAAAAACGCAGAGAAACCTAGAAGATATTATATGTGTTTTTAAAGTAACTGATCCGGACCACATACCGATTTTTGTGGCGCGTGATTTGCAAAAATTACCGCCCGTTACGTTCGACCATGTTGATGTAACCAAATTGTTGAAAGACTTGCTAATTATGCGTACTGAAATTAATGATATAAAGGACAAATACGTAACATTGAATCAATTGGACGAGCTAAAGTTGGAATTGGAATCAAGCAGGCCCGCTGTATCGTTTTCAACCTGCAATATTAACACAAGGAAGAGAGGAGGGTATGTATTGGATAGTGGGCCTATCGGTTTATCGCCGGCGGCTGGTGTCAACGTGATGACGGGACTTTCGAGCATCGAACGCTCTGAGTCACCTAAGTATCGCTCTCTCACTCGCGCACAGATGGAGACAGAAACGTCGAGTGCGTCTGCACTAATTAACTCGACTGTCTTGGAAAACGAGTTTTGCACGAAGATGCACGAATCAGCTGTGGGTCATGTAGTGACTGTTGAAACAAAACAGCCCACTATGGCGGATATTGCTAGAAAAGGCGAATGGAAAATGCAAAAAGAACCAAACGAGGAGTGGATAACAGTCCAAAAAAGAAGGACTAGAAATCGGTTTGTTGGTAAAACTGGGAAAGCGACCACTGATATTTCTGAAAAATTTAAAGCCGCTGAAGTAAAAATTCCGTTGTTTATTTCTAACGTAAACAAAGAAACGGCAGAAAATGATATCTGTCTATACATAAAAAATAAAACATCGGAAGTAGTTTCACTGGAAAAAATAAAAATGAAAAAAGAAAGGCCATACAATGCATTTAAATTGATGGTAAACAAAAACAAGTTGGAAACGTTTCTAGATGACAAGATGTGGCCTGATGGTATCACATTTCGACGTTTTGTGCATTTCAAAAGTAGAAGAGAAGAGGACAAAAGTGTTTCTCAGAATGATGAAATACAACACAAAACTTAATGGATAATCCGTCTAAAATGAACATAATAACATTTAACTGTAAAAATGTGAAGAGATCGGTGAACTGTGTGCGCCAATTGTGTAGGACGGCTGATATGGTCTTGTTACAGGAAACTTGGTTATACCCACATGATTTACACTTTCTCGAAAATATAAACCAAGAATTCAGCTACACTGCGAAGTCTTCAATAGACACGTCTGCTGGTATTTGCAAAGGTAGACCATATGGTGGTGTCGCCATATTGTGGCGAAAAAGTGCTTTTAATAATGTTTCGGTAGTGAAAAGTAATAATAATAGGATCTGTGCAGTCAAAGCGGTGGTTAACAACCGATCATTTATGGTGATAAATATGTATATGCCAACGGATTGCAGTGAGAATTTGTTGGACTTTACGGAATGTCTCAGTGAAATGTACTCAATGATACAAAGTAATAACATGGAATCAGTGTTTGTGCTAGGGGACTTTAACGCGCACCCAGGTGAGTCATTCTATAATGAACTTCTTGATTTTTGTAACGAGCAAGAATTATTATGTGCGGATGTCAATTGCCTCGGCATTTCGTCGTCTACTTTTACATTTATTAGTGACTCACATGGGTGTAAGCGTTGGCTAGACCACTGTCTTGTAACACGGTCGGCGGCAAAATCAATAGTAAACATTGAGGTGATTTATGATTCTTTCTGGTCAGATCATTTTCCATTAAAATTGAAATGTGATATTGATATAATTAGAGAAAAAACATTTGTTAAAAAAGTATGTAGTGATATACGTTGGGGTGAAAGAAGCTCAAAAGAGATAAATAACTACTGGTTATACTGTAATAATAAATTAAAGAGCTTAGACTTTCCTGAAGACTTTACACTGTGTGCAGATAAATATTGTGATAACCGCGACCATAAAATTTTATTGGATGAAATGTATAACAAAATTGTATATGTATTAAGTCAGGCGGCCAGCAGTAGTAGGACCTCTGGGGGTAATATAGGAAAAAATAAAGGTATAAAGGGCTGGAACAAACATGTAATAGACGTTCACAACCAAGCAAAGATTAAGTTTAAAATTTGGATGTGGCATGGTCAACCCGGTGGCGGGCCTATTTTTGAAGATATGAAATTAACGCGGAAAATATTCAAATCAAAATTAAAATGGTGTATTAAAAACCAAGACAAAATTGAAATGGACATTCTAGCTTCATTACATTCAAAAAAAAGCTTCACGTCATTTTGAAAGGTACTAAAAAACTTAATAATAATACCCCAAGCGTTTCGGCTAGTGTGGAGGGAAAAAATGACGGCACTGAGATAGCGAATATTTTCAAAGAACACTTTAAAACGAGTTCGCCACTGGAGATAGTGTCAAGGATGGACGATGCTGAGCACAGTCGTTCAGGATCACCCTTTCGCTTTACATGTAAAGAAATAAAATCTGTTATTAAAGGTATGAAGAGGGGTAAGTCTCCTGGTCACGATGGGCTCAGCATCGAACATCTTCAAAACGCGGGTATACATCTGCCGCGAGTGTTGACTATGTTCTTCAATCTTTGCTTGGGTCATTCTCACTTACCACAGGAGCTACTGGATACAGTAGTTATACCTATTGTGAAGGACAGGACAGGAGACATAGCAGACAAGTGTAACTATAGGCCTATCTCATTGGCGACCGTTATAGCCAAAGTACTTGACAGTGTGCTGGACGTCCGCCTCGGTAAATACACCCAGTTACATGACTCACAGTTTGGTTTTCGTGCTGGGTTGTCTACTGAGAGTGCCATTTTTGCGTTGAAGCACACTGTCAAGTATTACACAGATAGACAAACACCAGTGTATGCATATTTCCTGGACCTGTCAAAAGCATTCGACATGGTTTCCTATGGTGCCATGTGGGGAAAGCTTCGAGAGGCGGGTGTTCCTGCTTCGTTGGTGTCCACGTTATCTATGTGGTATGATCAACAGAGGAACTTTGTTAAATGGTCAAATGCGCTTTCTGACCCTTACAAACTTGAGTGTGGGGTTAGACAGGGAGGTCTTACTTCGCCAAGACTTTTTAATATTTATGTTAATAAATTACTGGTTGAGCTCAGTAACACACATGTCGGATGCCACATAGATGGAGTTAGTTTGAATAACTTAAGCTATGCAGACGACATGGTGTTGCTGAGCCCATCGATCTGTGGAATGAGAAAGTTACTTTCTATTTGTGAGGGGTATGCAGAGCAGTATGGGCTAAAGTACAACCCTAAGAAAAGTGAGCTGTTGGTATTCAGAGGTAGAAATAAAAATCCATCATATATCCCTCCGGTAACGCTGTGCGGTTCACTTTTACAAAGAGTAACCCAGTTTAAATATCTGGGTCACATTGTTACCGAAGACCTGAAAGATGACTCAGATATGGAAAGGGAGCGTAGGGCATTGGCTGTGAGGGGAAATATGGTGGCACGAAGGTTTGCTGGTTGCTCAGTACCAGTAAAAATTACGTTATTCAAGGCTTACTGCCAAACATTTTACACCAGCAGCCTTTGGGCTAATCATACCCAAAAAGCAGACAATGCCCTGCGAGTACAATACAATAACACCTTTAGGGTTCTGTTGGGGCTTCCACCCTACTGTAGTGCGTCAGGTATGTTCGCCGACGCGCACACTGACGACTATTTTGCAATAATGCGTAAGAAAGTGGCGTCTATTACGCGCAGAGTGGGAGGAAGCAGCAACAGTATCTTAAGGGTGTTTGCTGAAAGGCTGGATGGGCCTACCATGGATAGGTTTATCAAGCTTCATGTATTACATGGGGCTTGCTGAAACTATCAGTGGATATAAGTACCTGTATAGCTCTCATCACCTGTATACCTACTAACATAGTTTGTAAGATCATTTTAAATACTAACACAATGTGGGCCTATGTAGTCTGTAAATAAAGATTTATTATTATTATTATTATTATAGGGGGGAGTCCCTGTTCTCTGCCATACCTCTCTGCGATTGTTAGTATCAAGCACTACACCACATATCTCGCGGTTATGGAGGTTTTTGGCATCATCTAAAAAGCCACTTTCGCGAGATATACAATCTCATGACAGACGATCGTGGGTGATGCATTCGATATGCAGTCAGCAGTGTACGGACCCACCTATCCAGGGCGTCAAGTTCCTTTTGAGTATGCCAAAAGAGTACATCAATACCGGCATGACCCAACCGTTGAAGGCGCATACCATGTTTCCGCCAGAAAGAAGGCTATTTAATACCTTCTTCAGGCGGCCAAAGAAACGTCTAAACGGCGGCTAAATAAACTTTATAGTTTAGACAGTAAAAGTCACGTTATACCTCTCACATCTATCATTGTAGTGCATCTACCATGATCGTCTCTGCACCACCTAAAGGTTGTCTGGTAGAGAATGCCTAAGGCATTAAGACCGCCTTTGTGCACTTTTGTACATTAAGAATAAAAATAAATAAACGTTCCCTCAACGGTTGCTTCATGTTAGTAGTGCTGATACCTAATGCTTCCGACATACCAAGTACTTTTAGGTTTCTTTTGAAGAGAGGGATCTCAGATTTATGGAATCCGCGAGTTGAACTCCTACGGATTCCACAATCTCCCCTCGCTTTACATGCATGACCGCACATTTGTCCACACCAAACCTGACTCCCTACCCGTAGCACAAGCTCTGCTTAGTTTGGGACTAGATGATGCTATGTAACGATGTCCCAAAATATTTTTTTGTTATCAATTTGTTTATCATTAATATATCTGCGATGGGATAACGACTTCATGTGAAAGTGCTTCAGGTGGCATTTGTACGAGCGTATTTTTTTACTAATCATTTTACAAACGCAAGATGCCATCTTTTTTTTTTATCCTGCATAGCACAGCGATCTGTTTTCCACATTTAGCTGCTATTTTTACTGATCAGAGTCTGGGTACTCTCCTTACAGCTAAATGACACCATTTAGCTGTAAGGAGAGTCCATAGACCTCTCTTACTATAATATGTTGAATCGGTTTTGAAGGGTTGGAACACTATTCCTCCTTAGTCTTGAATATACAATACTACCAGTGCCTATAAGGTTTGTAGCTAAAGCATTGACATGTTTTGATAGCTTGTTCTGATATTTGAGACTTCTAGCGGATATTTATTGCTTTACAGATGTCAGATTTAGATCTTGTAGAATGTATTTGTTTCTGATACATTTTGGAATATTGAACATGGACCTCATGGTTTTTGTTTGGAATCTTTCCAAGATCTCAATATTTCTGTTGGAAGCTGTGCCCCAGAGTTCAATTCCATATGTCCAAACCGGTTTGAGTATTGTTTTGTAGACTGCAGTTTTACTTTCATTAGATAAGTGTGATTTCCTCCCAATTAGCCAGTACAGGCTTCTTAACTTTGTATCGAGTTGTTTCCGCTTGCTCCAGATGTGTTTTTGCCGCGTCAGTCTCCTGTCCAGATGTATTCCTAGGTATTTGGCACTCTCAGATTGCGGTATTTGGTCACCGTTTAGCGTTACAGGTGGGCAATCACCTTTCCTTAGGGTGAATGTAACGTGGACAGATTTATTATTATTCACTTTTATCCTCCATGAGTCAAGCCACGATTCAATTTCATTAAGGTGTTTTTGAAGGGTTGCTGATGCGGACTTTGCGTCTAAATTTATCGACATTATAGCTGTATCATCAGCATATGTAGCTATAATTGTATTATCAGTTTTAGGGATATCAGCTGTAAAGATTGGCACGTGGCTGTCGGGTGGTCATTCCCGCATTTCACACATCTGAATGGGCGGAAACATTGGTTTTTAGAGTGACCAAATCTTTGGCACCTTTTGCATTGTAAGACCTCTCTCTTCTTGTATGGTGCTTCAATTGTAACTTTCAGATGGCTGATTTGTTTGATATTGAATATGTCCCTATTATTGGGTCGCTGTTCTAGGTCTACAAAATAAAGTGGAAGTTTTTCCTTTGTAGATCGATGTAGCACGTTAACTATTTGTCTCACTTCGTGTCCTTTTGCTAGGAGTTCTGATTTAATCAATGAGGTATCTTCTGATGCATGCAAGCCTCTAATAACTACTCGATAGGCTCTCTCACTTTTTAATTTGTACGTGTAGTGGTTGATTTTGTTCTCAATAAAAGTGTCTCTTACTACTTTGTAAGTATCAATATTGATAGGCATTAGCTTGATGATGTGACCTGATCTGAGCATAGTTAGTGTGTACATCTCTGTGCTTACCACTTTATTGAGAACGTGTCTCAGGGGGGTAATGTCGATTACTCCTGTCACAAAAATTGGCTCAGGTTTTGGTATGTATTCCTGGTTTTCTGTTTTATGGTCGTCTAGGTTGAGGATGTCGAATTTATTATGTATTGACACCGAGTAGTTAGTACGTTTAGTATTTGACTGGTTATTTGAATTCTCACTAGGACTTTCGGGTCTTTTTCTTTTTCCATAAGGAATGTGGTCCTGCTGCCATGTCTGGTTCATGTGTTCTTCTCTTTGTTTTTCAGGAGAATTTCTTTGGCTTACCATAATGTTAGAATGACTGGTGGTTTTTAGTTGTCCGGTTATTCCCTTAGATTTGGATTCTGTTAGTTCAGATGGTTTGCTGCTACTTGAGGAGCCGCTAAAAGATGAAGATCTCGGTCTAGTTTCAAATAGTGCTTTGTGGAAGACTTGTTGAGTTAAATTGGTTTTTTGTGTTTGATTTTAATTCATATTGTTCCCACGAGTATAGACGATTAGGTGGTCGCTCACAGGGTGACGCCTTTCCCGTGAGAGGGCTGTATACAATGGTGTTCGCTAGGTTCACCAAGGTTGGCGCTAGAGACTGAAAACCCTCAGCCATGCATCCTCTTGGCGCGGTCTCCACTGTAGGATTGGGGTAAATTTTTAGTGAGGCTTTCTACCTCTTGACACGGGCGTTTAAGCCGATCCCCGATTCTGAATTAACGACACAGAGCAGCGGGTTGAGGGGATCATTTCCTATCTCCTACCGGATTGATCTATTGGGTTCATTTACCGCCGCCCGAGGCTCGGCGTTGACCTTTTACAGCTGGTTTGGTCTACTCTCAGCCAACCCTCCTTCTTTCTCATACGGGCTTGGGACCGTCATTGGCGAAGTTACAAGATGCAAGTTGCAAGATGCCAAAGATAACATTTTTGAACACGCTCTACACGCAGTAAGTGTGTTGCATAGTGTGACCGCTAGACTACACTATAATATTCTAATATGCTACGAATGAGGCTGTTAAAGAGAAATATTTTAGTTTTGTTATTACGAAATGACACAGTCTCTCAAAACAAATAACATCCTCGAAGCCTTTTTAATTATGTTGTCTAGATGGGTTATAAATGTCAACTTATTATCATATATTACTCCGAGATCGCGAATATGATCAACTTCATTTTTTTTATCATCATTAATGAAGTAATCAAAGGATATTCGATTATTTTTACACGAAAAATTTACATGTAGCACTTTTTGAAATCTAAGTACATTGTCTTATTTTTGCACCATAGTGCGAGCCTATTATTGTCACTCTGTAGCAGCAAATTCTTCTTCCGAATTAATTATTCCAACAAACTTCAAGTCATCAGCAAACATAAATACGTCGGAGAAAAGAAAACATTCTGGAACATCATTTATGTAGAAATTGAATAAAACTGGTCCTAAATGTGAGCCCTGTGTTACACCGGAACAACTATCCACTACCACAAAAAATGACTACACAGCAAAAGCCTTACTGAAGTCCATATATATCATGTCAACTTGCTGCCCTGAATCTATAGGTGATACTTAAAGTCCAGTAAAGGGTACAAGATTTGAATTCGTGGACCAAAGTCCAAAAAATCCTTGTTGTTGATCGCTAAGGTATAATTTTAAGTGATTTTGGAAAATCGGACAAACTAATGCATCAACAATTTTGGCAAACGTCGACAAAATTGAGATGGGTCTCTATTTACTTTACTGTTGTATTATCATCTGATTTATAAATGGGAACCACCATTGCAACCTCCCATTTTGAGGGGAATACACCAGAGCATAGGGATTTTTTAAAAATGAGAGAGAGCGGGCGAACTAACTCGGAAACACATGCTGCAATAAACATAGGTGGTATTCCATCAGGGTCCATACCTTTTTTAATGTCTATACTTTTTAGTATAGCCTTATCATCTATAGGGTGTTACAAAACTACCCGTAAAGCCGAAAGGAGGTTAAATGGGACCGTATAACGAGTCCTTTCACAATATTTAAGAACCGTAGTAACGGTGTATAATATACCCCAAAAAAAAGGAAATCAACAACATTTATGAATGAAAAATAGAAAAACTATTAAAGTAGACAATTATTAGGTAAAACAGGTACGTAGGCCTTTCTGTTAAATAATCTGGTTCCCTGACATGATAGCTTACTAGGGTTTTGGCTTTGATAACTAATTATATTTTTTACGGGGTATTTTGTAACACGTTGTATAGTTGGGGTATCTAAGCCCAAGCTAAAATTCTGTAGTGACCGTAAATAATCGGAACAGAATTCAAAATTAGAATTATCATTGGTACTAGGCCTATACGGATGAGAATTGATTAGCAAATAGCGTGCATATTTCTGTACCATCTGAAGAAGTATTTGATCCATCGCATAGTTTTTGAATGTGCACTTGACCCTCCTCTTTTGGTCGTTACATGGGCCCAGAATAGCTTGGGATTATCCCTGAGTTCATTTTCCAGAAGCTTTATATAGTTACTGTAGCATTAGTCTGCTAGCCTGTCGCAACGTTTACCAACCTGTTTTAAATAAATTAAATGTAACGGATTTTTATACTTCTTATATCGAATCGACACTTAGAGCTTAATAATAAACGGCATCTGAATGTTATTCGTGTGAAACCCCGAAAAACAAGCCAATACACAAAGAGCTTTTTGGGAATGGCTCCAAAACTTTTCAAATAGTTTCCAAATAGCATGAGACAATTAAGTTAGATAAATATTTTTAAAATAGTGCTCACTGAATTTCAAACATCAAAATTTTTACTGAGTTTATGAAAAACATTAATAAATAAAATAATTATTTCAGCTTAAAAACTTCTTTCATTGAATTCCGTTATACAATTAATTGTTTCATAAAAAAATATCAACACAATTAAGAAAATAATAATAAAATCAATATTACGGTACATCAAATTACTCACGGTACATCAAGCCACATTCTTGATGTAACTTATTTTCACCTCATGCTCGCCGGGTTAAGATTTTGGTACTTTGTTACATTCTTTTACTTAAATAATCATTTTCTATAAATATACAATATACACCTATATTTATTAATGTCAAATATTTCAATGAAAAGTGTATCTAATAGACAATTGGGATTTACAGTAAGTTAAACAATATTTTGAAGGAAATTTTGCATGCTCCATACGGCTTGGCAAAAGAATTGCAGGAATGCTTGGTTTTCCTATCCTTCTCGTATGGATAAACCTGGCACCAGACATATCGTCCAGGTACATTCAAAAGTCCAGATTCTTCTTCTTCTTCTTTTCTCTGTCTGACTAGAGACAATGGTGAATCGTCATCGGGGTCACTATCTGATTCAATAGCTACAGCTTCTTTCTACCTGGAGTCGGATGGAACATTAACTCAATCTTCGCCCTCTTCCTCTGTGTCATAATAATTCACTTCGTGCTCACTACAGTGATCGGTTTTATCTTATGAACTGTATCCATCAGAAGAATCACTTAGTTTCTCCTCTAAGATGGCACGAATTTGATCTTCTTTTCTTTCAATATGTCAGTTATAGGAACGAAAGACAAACAATATTGTAAATTATAAAAAATAACAATTAATAATAAAAAAAATAACTAAAAATTTTAAATTGTGCATTGAAAAAATTACAGAAAAAGAATAAAACAGGTTTGCACGCAATTATCCTGGCTGGTGTCCCACGCCACACTACGATCACGCCACTATCCCCTTCCGCACACCCCTGCCTCCAGCTACTGAGCGAGCTATTCTTGTCAGACGAAGATTTTTAAGAATACACAACTTTTAAATTTTTGCCAGGGTGTGAGATACCCAGGCTCATGCTCGCTGGGTTGACCTTAGATACTGAGCAATTCTTAATTCTTCTTATTTTTGACTATTCTATTTTTAATTTATTTTTTATACTGCCGGCCAAGGCGAAACATAGAGAAACTATTATTTTTTATTTTTCACATCTGTTCAATGTAACCTACCTATGTTAATACAAATAAATGAATCTGAAGCCTAATCTGTTATTCAAACTCTACGTAAACATGGCGTCACGGGATTCATTTAGCGGGCCCCAATATTTGTAAAATCTAAATTTTAGAATAGGGCAAAGAGATGTACAGTTACGACGTCTTTATTACCTTAATTTATCTGCTGTCATTTAAACTGACAAGTATCTGGATATTAACAATTATTTTCTTCCTTTATCATAGAGTAACTTAATTTAAGACGTTAATCCATGGTGTAGATACAGTTGGTGCCATATTGGCACATTATATTTTTGTACATTGTGGAATGCAATAAATGAATATGAATATGAAGCGAAATAATGTCTAAAAAGTTATTAATAAATTCTTAATTAAAATATTTTAGAACACTGATTATTTAGAAATATTAATTGCAATAAGTTTATGAATACTGAAGCTGAAAGAGGTATTTTAGATTTCTTTATGTTTTATATTTTAGTTTATATTTTGGAACTTCATGCCAATAATCCAAGAAAAATTTAGTTGAAATTATGCAATAATTCTATTGTGTTAAAGAGTTTATATTATCAGGCTATTAAGTGATAATGTTATTACAATTAATAAAGGCTTTAGTTCTAGATTCCAATAGGAATAACTACGTATGCAGTGTTCATGAGTTATAAATAGATATCTTTACAAAAGCGTTACTTTTATTATATTATATGATTAAAGTAACGCACTACTTTTTCAAAATAAAGTGGGAATGGAGTGGTTTGTTTCCATCAGTTTTTCTGTCATTGTGGCGTTGAAACTCTTTGAATACACATAAGATCATTACTTCTGAATATACATATTTTGACGTGTTCGAAAGAAAATCATAGGCCGTATCTTGATGTAATATTAAAGTAAATATTAAAGTCTGTCCTTCAAAAGTAATTTTGGTTTATAGTATTTCGAGGCTGTAAGCTCTATTTCAAGTCAAGCAATGAAGGTAATATAACATTAATGCGGTGTTCCGTTTTGAATAGTAAATAAGTCATAAGTTAGGTGGGCATCAAGACAGAATTTTGGGAAATTCCTATGGGATTGCGGAAAATGAGATCACTTCGTGTTTAGACCGCGGGTATCAGCTAATACGTCATAATATTGATTCACTAAAGACACATTTTTGAATTTCGGACTTTTGTAAAACGAAAATTATCGTGGAATATCTATCGTGCAGGTGTTACTGGGCTACCACACTGGCCAGCTAGCTGCTAACTTGCACTGCTCCAATCCGCGGCAGGACGTGGTGGCACTGCGCGAGGGGCGCATGCATGTTGTAACCGAGCACCAGAGTTTTCGGCGCACGTACGTCGCCATCAACGGCATGTCCGCAACCGGTGTCAACTCACACGTGTTGCTGCACGGACATTACAGACACAAGGTAATGCCAAGTAGCACGTGGTTTATCGGAGTGTCTTGTTAAAATATAAATAATGCTCTAATAACTGCCTAAAATTTCAGGATCTTTCTCGCTACAAATCATCTATACCACGCATAATCACAATATCTGGAAGGCAGGAGTCAGCCATTCAGAAAATATTTGAGAATCTCAAATCGCGACCTGTGGATGCTGAAGAAGTAGCACTGTTGCATAACATCCATGCCAACAACATCTCTGGACATTTAGGCAGAGGATATACGATACTAGGTATGAGCAGTTAGGGTTATCGATGTCACATAGTATGTTTGGGTTCTAAGAGTAATCATAGTGATTACTCATAATAAGTTGCCATAACAACAGATCTATATTTCTTTTCTTCATTATCATCTTCAGCCTATATTAGTCCACTGCCTCCCCTTATGTGCGCCATTTCACCCTGTCCTCGGTGTTTCGCAACCAGCTTCTGCCTTTCGCAAATGATCACTCTATCTTGCCGGAGGGCGTCCTACAATACGTTTGCCGAGTCGCGGACTTCAGCTTGCTAATCCGGTGTGCTATATCGGTTACTTTGGTTCTCTGTCGCAACCTCGTTGCGGATTTTATCCTTCAGAGGAACTCGAAGAATAGCACGCTCCATAGCACGGTGCGCGACATTAAATTGGTGGACTAACCGCACTGCACACGCCGTAGGTCATCACAGGTAAGACGCACTGGTTGAAAACATTTTTTTTTCAAACTTTGCGGTATGGGTGATGAGAAGACTTAACGTAGTTTTCAAAATGCTACCCAGCCCAAATGGATCCTTCTCTTGGTCTCCTTCTTAAAGTTTTTTTTACCTAACTGCAAAATTGGCCCGAATTAAGTGTATTCTGAAACAACTTCAAGAAGATGACCACATACAGAATTAGGTTTCAGATCAATGTGGTCATGGAACATAACTTTGTTTTATCCAAATTTATGCTGAGACCTACACTCTGTCAAGCTGATGCTAGGAGGTGATGTAAGTATACCTAAGTAATTTTGAGTCGGCACCAAACAATTAAACAAAGATCACTAAATTACCTTAAATTTAAAGAAATAACCAAATTAAATTAACAATGCAACGTGAAATCTCTAGCGAAAAACATTAAGATTCCAAAAAAATCGGTGCCGACTCGAAATTACTTAGGTATACTTACATTAGTTTAAGAACTTAGTAAATTTAGTTTAGATAAAACATGTTTATAATATTTTGTTTCAGATTTTTTGGCGGTTTAATTTTGTTGTTAAAAAGTTTGTATTTTATATTTTTTTGTAGCTATATTCAACTAATTATTACAAGCTTAATTTTTGGTTACTTTTAATTTAATTTTAATACACAACTCAACATTAAAATCTGTAAGTGAACATTAAATCAGGGTGATTTTCCTACCCATAAGGTAGGTTGCACCAAAACATAACCCCTCCAAACGATTAGCTCGGTTTTGTAAAATACAAAAGGAGTAATAATCTGATAGATTACGATTTAAATGAGTACGAATATAGAACCGAAATAAATAACACATTAACAAATATAACTAATTTTCTAAAATCGATAATTCTAAAAGTAAATCTTACAAAAACAAAGTTAATTCAATTCAGAAATTATAAAAATAAACCATCACAACTAAATATTTATCAATCAAACACAAAAATCGAAGAGGTAGAACAAAAAATTTTTCTTGGTGTCGCAATAGATCAACACTAAAATTGGAAAGACCACAAAGAAAAAAATAATAAAAAAATGTCAAGTTATTGTAATGTTTTATCTATTTTAGTTGAAACAACTTCATTATACATTGCGAAATCTGCATATTTTGGTGACGAGTACCCCTTCTAACTTACGGTGTCTTAGATTGGGGCAATTCCTGCGAGGTTCAGTCCACATTCGTACTTCAAAAGATATGCCTACGTGTTATCTACAGCATGCAATGGTACACCATGCTTTACCGTGGGAGAGCCATGCTTCGGCACGAATGGGCCGGCTCGACCGTACTTGACACCACGGCCTCACAGAAAACCGGCGTGAAATAACGTTTTCGTTGTGTTTCGTCGAGTGAGTGAGGATACCGGAGGCCCAAACCCCTTAAAAGGGCGGCAACGCACCTGAAACTCCTCTGGTGTTGCGGGTGTCCATGGGCGGCGGCAATCGCTTACCATCAGGTGATCCGTCTGCTCGTTTGCCCACCCTATCACTTAAAAAAAAAAAATGCAAAACACTGAATCGTTGAAATCCATCTTTTGTGAAAAGGGTTTCCTCACTTTAACTGGTATATATATTTTAGAGCAGTGTTTATTTGTCAAGCATAATACTTTAGTCCTAAGTGCATATCTAAACCCAATGTACGTAATAAATACAAATATGATTTAAACTTGCCAAATATACATCATATGATTTATTATAAAATTACATAATATCACAGCCATACGACTATATAAACACTTACCTGTAGATTTAACAAAATCTAAATGGTAAATTATTCAAGAGATTTTTAAAAAAGTGGTTAATTAAAAATGTATTTTATAATATGCATAAATATTTTGCCAAAAAATAATTATTGTTATTGTTTTCAAGTTTGTTTATAAGATTGTTAGCACAGACACCTATATTTAATAGATTTTAATGTTTTTATATTGCTACACCCGACTGGGTTGGACTGGGACTGTTGAAATCTACCAAAAGTTGTTAAACTTCTTAAGTTAAGTTAAGAGCTCCTTCTCTAGGAAGCTGACCAGCTTTTGCCCCCTGAGATTCCATTATCCATATCCATGAGGTCCTATTCTGGATTCACTTTGGCGTTAAGGTCACCCATAATAGTTGAATTGAGCCTTTGTGATATTATTCAAGGTTCTAGATATATCCTCGTACATATCTACAACTTCATCATCCGAATTTAATCTTAATAGATCTTCTTCTTTTTCTTATTATTAATTAAAATGATTGTGGCCGTTCTTCTGTTTTCTCAATTTGTGACCTGGACAACATGCTTCTCAATTGTTCAAACTCTTCCAACTTTATAATTTTGTAATGAAATCCCGGAATTGAAATAATGGTGAGGTGTAGAATGCTCTACGTAATCCAATAAATGTAGGAAACCATTTTTATTTTTTCAGATACGGATGAAACGGAAAACACTGTGAGTCTGCATGAGAGGTGCGAGTACTTCGACGACGCGCGGCGGCCGTTGTGGTTTGTGTACAGCGGGATGGGCTCGCAGTGGGCCGGCATGGGTGCACAGCTCATGCGCATACCAATTTTTGCAATAGCTATACAACGGTGATTATTATTCGCAAATGTATTTAATTTTTATGATCGTTACTGCAAAACATTTCGGTGTATTTTCGAAGCTTGCAGCGCCATAAGCTTATATTTAACAGCTCTATTAGAGTTCATCACTAGTCAGTAGGTACATATCAGTATCCTAGGATATACCCAAGTACCTATAGCCATTCCTTAAACTACGCAATTTGGCTCGGTTCTGCGCAAATAACATCCAGGTTGAACCCGTGCTTTTTACAAAATCTACCAAAATCTACTCATGTCGCCACAGGATGACCGATGCAACCTTCGACCCATTGTTTACTTCCTCACCTACCTAGGAGTATCTGTGGCTAATGCGAATACGATATATTATGTATTTTGTTATAGTTGCCACGAAGTGCTGAAACCCAAAGGGCTAGACATAGTTAATATAATAACGTCTCCAGACAAAACTATGTTTGACAACATCCTGCACTCTTTCGTGGGAATAGCTGCTGTTCAGATTGGACTTACTGATATTCTTCATGAACTGGGATTAAAGCCTGACGGAATAATTGGTAAGACGCAGTACGACTTTTCCTTTTATACCTACAAATACTTTTAACATTCTGGTTCGACATCTTTTTATATAAATAAAAATAAATTGCCGCATGTATGCAAGATTATCAGGTGAGAACAAATCGACTGTTCTTTTTTTGTTATGTTGGTTTTATGTTTTCTTTTTTTTTTCAAAAAACCACCGGATTCGTCGCTTTTGTATTTATTTATTTTCTCATCCGGTTGACACCGGGCACATACAGCTAGTCAATAATATAATAAACAAAAATTGCATAACAACGTAGATAATGCAAAATACGAACGGCCCACAGTGAACTGAACACAACACATACGAATACTTGTCCCGGGTTTGCGTATTTGTATAGGTATGTGATTGTAAACGCACCTGCGATACACGAGAAATTTCAAGTGTAGGCGAAATAAACACTCGGACCATAGTTTTAAAGACAAGTACCTAACCTTTAAAGCATAAGTGGTTACATTGATATACGGTCTATCGGTATTGCGATTCGATGACAAACAAAACAAGCAAACTGGTCGCTTGGTAAACAGCAACTGCAGCCTATAGACGCCAGCAATACCAGTGATATCACTAGCGCGTTGTGCTAACTTGAGAGTTCGGTTTATAAGTCTTATCCTATGCCCAGTAATTTCGCTGGCTGCATTGCCCTTCAAACCGGAACACACAATATTGCTTTGGAAAATAGTATTTTGATTTATGCACCACATCCTGGTTTATACAGTGAAACCTTTTTAAGTCGACTAAGTAATTTGTAAGTCTATGTTTGCAGGTCACAGTGTTGGTGAATTGGGATGCGCATACGCAGATGGGTGTTTGTCAGCGGAAGAAATGATATTGTGTGCGTACAGCCGCGGACTTGTGTCACTGCAGACTCCACTCATACGCGGCTCCATGGCAGCCGTCGGAATGGGATATGAACAAGTAATAATAAATAATAAAATAAATAAATGTTTATGTATGTCGAGCGAGGAGTCTCCATTTAGGCATAGAAAATGCCTGAAGTTTGAAGGCTCCGCTCTACCCTTACATTATGAAAGTACAAAGAGGTATATAAAAGAAGACAAAATTAAACAATTAAAACTACCATCAATTAAATATGGGTGCGTGTGTGTGTTTATATCTATGTGTGCATGTGTATTTGTGAGAGAGATTTTAAGTGTAGGTAGATATGTGACTGGATCAGGGAATAACATCACTCTAAATCATTTATTACTAGCCTTATTCCTAACCCGCCACTTCCTACGCGCAGACTTAGTAACACAATTGTTGTCGGATTGATTTTATGGGATAAGAAGTACTCAATGTCAGGGAAAATCCCGCTTTTCCGAGATTTGAAGTATATAATATGCCACGTTTAGTCACAAACTATTAGCGTACCAATATTTCATTCAAATCCTGTAAGTAGTTCTCCGATATCAGTTTTTCGGGATTTCCGGAATATTCACACTTTATCATACATTTAGGTCACATACTAATTCTGTATGAAATTTCATTCAAATCCCGTAGGTAGGTCTCCTACGTACGTTTTCTGGGAAATTCCCACATAATTTTGGGGTAAAAAGTATCCTGTTTGTTATTCCCGGTCACATACTATATATTATGTATGAAATTTCATTCAAATCCCGCAAGTAGTTGTCCATTATCCGTTTTTCGGGATTTCCGGGATAATCCGTCATTTTTCTGGGATTAAAAGTAGCCTATACTTTATTCCGGGTCACATTCTATATATGTATGAAATTTCATTCAAATCCCGTAAATAGTTCTCCTATATCCGTTTTTCGGGATTTCCGGGATATTCCGACATTTTGCTGGGATAAAAAGTAGGTATATACTTCATTCCTGGTCACATTCCGTATATGTATGAAATTTCATTCAAATCTCGTAAGTAGTTCTGCTATACAACGTGTTACAAAATACCCCGTAAAAATATAATTAATTATCAAAGCCAACAATTTTGTCAACTGGCATGTCAGGGAACCAGATTAATTAACAGAAAGGCCTACGTACCTATTTTACCTAATAATTGTCTACTATAATAGTTTTCCTATTTTTCATTCATAAAATGTTGTTGTTTTCCATTTTTTGTGTATGTTATACAGCGTTACTACTGTTCTTAAATATTGTAAATGGACTCGTTATAAGGCCCCATTCAAACTCCTCTCGGCTTTATGGGTAGTTTTGTAACAAGGTTTTTCGGGATATTCCGACATTTTTCTGGGATAAAGACTAGCCTATACTTTATTCCCGGTCACATATTATACAGGGTGAAAGGGACATCGACGCGCAAAAGTCGTGAAAAGGATACACATAACACCATAAATAAAATTACGGAAGTCATTTATCTCGGTAATGCTTGGTTACATAAATTGATATTTTAGAGCCTGCAATGTATTTCAAACAACGCGATCACCACCAAAGCTCCGCTGTGAACGTTAGCTCGCGCGCGTGTGTTACCTAACTACCTACTCACACACACAAAGCAGTGCCGCCGGCCGCGGCTGCTGGGTTTTTGTGATCGTCCCTACGACATATCGCTTAAACATAAATACCTAAAATCACTTTCAATTTGTCTTGATAACCGATGATAAGTACCTGACTTATTAGGTAACAATGATAAAAAAAAAACTAACAATACGCTTATTCCTCAAAAAAGTGCGAGTCCGCTGCTTGATTATAAAAACACATGTTTGCAAGTAAAGCGATTCAGTAATGTAGGTAACTCACTTTAAGCTCGCTCATACCTGATGAGGTAGGGTTCGAAGTGGCCATCGCCAAGTCGCTCGCAAATCTGAGCGCGGCGCAGTTTCAGCGGGCACACGGCCTAAATCACAAACACACACACACACACACACTTAAAAAAACACTTGATTTTGATGTACTAACAAACTGCACATCTATTCGCTGTCACCGAAAACTAGGAACTGGCAAAAAAAGCATTAAAATCGGCGAATGCAAAAGAAATTTATTCTTTCCGGCACTTATTTGAATTGAACCGACATTGCCTAGAATTTACCGCGCTCGCCGTCTGTCGGCTCCCATGTTACGGAAAAAATTTGGTGAAGATCGTTGGCGGTTGATTAATTTTCGACACTATTCCTCAATTGATAAAGGTGAAAACTGGTCAAACGCCAAGAATTTGATTGCATCGCGTGTGCAGGTACTAGGCCGACGTTGACCTCGCAAGTGAACTCTAAGGAATCAGTTTGAAGAATAAGAAGTTTAATTAATGACTTTTTAATTAAAATTCTTATTGAGTTAGATAGAAATTTTCTTAATCATTAATCGATTTAAGTCAAGAAGATAAAAAAAGAAGTGTAGAATTTTGTTGAAAATTTCGTTTTAAACATTTCGATCAATTTTTAATATCAACATTTACCTACTTTAACAACAGCCTCGTTGTGGCCTTAACTTGGTGGTCCTAAGTGCGGCTGCTACGCTAGGAGTCCTGGGTTTCATTCGCAGGTCGAGCAGTGTTATTGTTATTTATGTTATTACATGGGACGTAAACATACTGGCAAACTGTGGGAGTACATTGGTACACCTCTGCCTAACCCTTAGGGGAACAAGCGTGATGGTACTATATTAGTAACTTTAGTTTTGAATGCAATTCAACAATGTAATTTATTTATAAAAATTACATTCATTTTCGTAATTTGAGTAGGCAGATACTGACAACTCAATGTAATTGTACTGTCTATCATTTTATTGATCTATGGTTTATGTAAGTACTGTGCGGTCAATTCTAGGAAATGTCGGTACAATTGAAAGAAGCGCCGGAAAGAATAAATTTCTTTTGCATTCGCCGATTTTAATGCTTTTTTTGTCAGTTCCTAGTTTTCGATGACTGCGAATAGATGTGCAGTATAATAGTTTATCAAAATCAAGTGTTTTCATTACGTGTGTGTGTGTTTGTGATTTGAGTTAGGTACTTAAAAATGCCTGTCAAACAAAACTTAAGTGCCTGTGATTACGGTAATGCACGGGCCACGGTATCACTAGTTCCTACGAACTACTCTCGAGGAAATATTCGAGGATATACTTGGCCCAGTTCCAGCAGACATCGTTTCAACACGACGGCGCTCCCCCGCTCGTGACCCTTCCTGTCTGACGCTGGCTCTCCGAATCTGAATCTTTTAGAGACCGGTGGATAGAGAGTAGAGATTCGGTCCTCAACCATGGCCAGCTCGCTCCCCCGATTTGTCCCCACTAGATTTTATTCTTTGGGATTATGTCAAAGATAGGGTTTTTGTGACTCGGTGACCTACCGCAGCAGACATGAGAGTTCGTATTGTAAACGTATTAATTTACGACGCTGCGTGAGGAGTGTGTTCAGGACCCCAACTTTTTGCCCCGTGTGCACGCTAAAACTGCGCCGCGCTCAGATTTGCGAGCGACTTGGCGATGGCCACTTCGAACCCTACCTCATCAGGAATGAGCGAGCTTAAAGTTAGTTACCTACATTACTGAATCCTTTTTTGAGGAATAAGCGTATTGTTAGTTTTTTTTTTATCATTGTTACTTAATAAGTCAGGTACTTATCAACGGTTATCAAGACAAATTAAAAGTGATTTTAGGTCTTTATGAAAAGCAAAAAATAATAAACGTTTCTTATTTAACCATAACAACTAAGTTCTTATACTATGTAAGTATATCTAAGAAATTTTGAGTCTTTTTGGAATGTTAATGTTCATCGCTGGAGATTTCACGTTTCATTGTTAATTTGAACTGGCTATTTCTTTAAATTATGAGCCGCTGGAGCCCTTGCGAGTAAGACGTGTGCTTTATACCTTTGCTTTCTAAATTATTAATATCGCCAAATCTAAATAATATCTCTTGTGCTGTATATCTACGTGTGGAGAAATCATTCCTGAACAAAACTGTGCAAAAAACCGCGAGTGACATCAAGTTATCTTCGTGTAATCTCAAAATAATATTTTAAAACTTTTGTAAATAATGCTCGCTTCCTTGTGCCGTGACTTTGACAAGCAAAAGGAAGGTCATTAACCATTAGTCCATTCACAACAAATCTAATTAGACAAGCAACATTTCGATGTCCCTCATAACAGCCTCATAGACGAGTGGCGGAAGCTCTCGATTGTCACGTGGAGAAGCTTGGGTTCCGATCTCACACTCGGCGTACTTTTCTTTTTGTATTTTTATTTTTGATTTATTCCTCCAAACTTATCTCAGAAGGAACATAACATTTGTATCAAGTTTAATCGAGTCGTCTATTAAATTTATTGCTGTAAAAATAAACGAACATGGCTCTAAGGACCCCACCTAACAAACCGTCAGAACTGCTTTACGACTCTGAGCCCGATATTAACTCATCAACACCCCAGCAAGAACTTGCATCGAATGTAACACAAAGGTTTAAACGCAAATTTCAGCATAGCGAGGATATAAATCAGTGTATGGCTGAAATAAAAAATATATTGATGGAATTCACTGCAAATCAAGATAAAAAATATGCCGCTTTGCTAAGTTCCGTGAATGATATAAAGGAAAAGTGCGATGAGTTGCGAAAAACCGTTGACTTTGTATCAGAATGATATAATGGTGAAACTAAAGGGATTAGAGCATACAAATAGAGAAAAAATGGCTTATATACAGATATTAGATGAAAAAATTGAAAACTTGGAGACTTTAAATAAATCCTCCTCTATAGAAATTCGAAATTTACCGGTTGCAATAAATGAAAGTAAAGCCACTCTCTTCGATACCGTAATAAAGACAAGCAAGATTCTACAAAAGTCAGAAATTCGGAATATTTTCCGAGTAAAATCGAAAACAACGCCTAGTATTGACACCGTAGTGGTAGAATTGACAACAGTAATTGGTAAAGAAAACTTGTTACAGGCCTACAAAAACTACAACAAAAATAAAAGCCAGCTCCCAACAACCGACATCCAACCAGGAGGTCCTGCAATCAAATATATATGTCTCAAAGCCTAACTACTAAAAAAAGACGGTTATTTTATCTTGCTAGAATGCACGCAAAAAAGCATGATTTTTTGTATTGTTGGATATCAAACAGCAGAATCTTGATGCGTAAAAAGAAAGGTGAATCCGCTATACTTATTAAATCGGAGGCTGATCTCATCATTCAACCGAATAAAACCGCCTGACAAGGACTATGCATAGTTCATAAATACCTCTACAACGTTGTACGTACATGGATGCATGATGTAACTAAGTTGAAAATTGTTTTAGTTAACTTAAACTGTTTTTCTAAAATTGTCTATGTCTTAAATCAAAATGACACATATAGTCATCTTATAGCAAATTATACAATGATTGCCACTTCCTATAACTCCCCCCATTTCCTCATATACACAGATACACCCTTTTTTTTTTACTTAGAGTGTGGAAAATCCATCATTGACTTCCGCCGCCCGGGGAGGCGGCGGGGCGTGTCGGACTCCACCCAGAGTGGGTAACCTACCGACTAAAAACCACACGGTGTTCCTCCTCGCACCTGCTGCGTCGGGGGTTACGGGAACAGAGCATTCTTCCGCGGCCCCCGACTAGTGATGGCCCGCTACAGCGGGCCCCGTCTTTAAGTTTGTAGGGGGGGAGTGAGGCTCGCGCGTGGAACACAACGCACCACCGTCTCGGGTCCTTGAGGGGGAGCGACAGACGTTCCCCGCGTCTGTGGCCCCCGGACCGTTTAAGGAGGCTGGAAGAGGGCGTTGTCCGCCCTCTCCCGGCGACGTCGTCACCCGGTGCGCCTTCTGCGGATTGGCTCAGCGCTAGCGCTCTCGCGCTGTCGCTCCGCAGCTTGACGATGCGAGATGACATCCTCGCAGAAGGAGATCACCGCGTCCCAAGACGCCGCACTGTCGAACATCGAGCTGACGACGGCCGACAGCGACAGGTCGTCTCCCACCACAGCGACGAGAGCACGGCGCGGCACCTCCCAAGCCGCGCACTCTGCGAGCGTGTGCAGCGCCGTGTCCTCTACACAATAGAAGCAGTGATGGCACCGGGCGTCCGGCTCCCTGCCTATGCGACACAGGTACTTCCCGCAGCAGCCATGCCCCGAGAACACATGCCGTCTCCCGAGCCAGCGCTCGAGCACTGGCCAAACCGCCTCGATGGTGACGAGGCCGGCGGTAGGGCGTGAAAGCCTGTCCCGCCATTCCGCCACCAGGACCTGATGGAGCTCCAACCGGCGCAGCGTGATCTGCCGCTGCGCCAGTCCCGCGCTCCGCATCCGCTCCTCCTCGCGCCACAGATAAAGTGACGCGAGCGCTCTCGCCTCCAGGTCCCAGGGCGGGGATCCGGCCAGTAAGCAAGCCGCCTCGTGGGACACAGATACACCCTGCGTTTAATATAATACACCTTTTACACGACATCTAACAATCATAACTCTTACACATACACACCCCGCTTACAATTTCACTGACTGGCTGAAGATACACACCTAACATAAAGGGATGAGAACTTTAAATTCATACTCACAGATCCATATTACCAACCATGCTGAACTATACTGTCTTGTTACAAATGCTCCTCCAAGTTACTTTCTGTATCAAGATTTTTGATACACTTAATAACATATCAACTGATCTTGATTCATATCAGATTTCCAAATCATATAAAGTGCCTACAGTTGAATGCATAAGGCTAATAAAAAGCACAAGTAGGGACCTAAAAATTTTACATCTTAACATTAGTAGCATAAACAAAAATTTTGATGCCCTTACAGTTTTCCTTCAGCAAATCCAGATTGATTGTGATGTCATCATCATCTTAGAATGTTGGCTTAGCAAGACCTCAACAATTCCTTTATTACAAGGCTATCAATCACATCAAACACTGAACTACAAAAATCAAAATGACGGTATTGTTATTTATACGAAGTGCATCCTAAACTGTAAAATTAGTGAACCTTTCTGGAATCAAACTGTTTAATATGTAGAATAATTATATAGCTATTGTAATGTGGGGCCCTTGGTCACGAATAAATGATACCACTTGTTAGGTTCAATGATTATAATATAATGTATCAACTTACGAACTAAGTGTTTATATATAGGGAAGAGGTTTAAAGTTTGAATGTGACAGCAAAATCAATAAATGTAAAAATAAACCAAAAAAAAGATACTTGGACAAAATACTTATGAATCATAAACAAGGCTTTAGACATAAAGTAATACGTATACCTATAATCGTATACATTTATTTTACGCAATTAAAAAAAAATACTACAATATTTACGTGAAGCTAAAAAAATATTCACGTTATTGTTTTGAAAATAATTTTACTTAACATATTATCGTTTTATTTTAAAAACAGACAATTTTAATCGCCAGATTTAATACGAATGTCCTTATTCGTAGCTATATATTATCATGAAATGAATATAGTTTATGGCTTACACTTATGTACTATAGCTATACCTATATAATGATTGTATACCTACTTACTTAAACAGTTTTATTTTTATAAAATCAAATAAGGGTTGTTAAATAATATCCATTTATTTTTTAAGAATAGATTTGTTAGATACCCATTTTTCCTATTATGTTCTCTTTCTCTTTGTAATACCTACCTACTAAGTCTTCTTTAATTTCCTTCATACAATACTCGTCACTTTATTTTCCTTTTCTCATCATTAAAATCATCTTTCATTCATCAACTTCATCGTCTCCATTTTTTTTTATTTTAGATCGGCCGATCATATTCTTTATAATGAGGTACTACATTTTATTTATACATTAAAGTCGACGTCTTTTTTTTTTATCAATTATAAGGACCACGATTTAAGACTACTTTAGTCTCCAACAGTTTTCACGGAGGAAAGCTCGTTCACTACCATGATCAAATTGAAGGAACTGGCCTTATTTGTACCCCTTTTGCATACTAGCATATTTTATAATTCACTTCATTCAAATCATCTCAAAAACAACAACACATCCAAAATGAATCATTTGGTATATAAGTATTAAACCGCTTTTGGGTGATCAGTCCGTTGACGTATAAAATTATTATGTACCAAACGATTCCCAGCTACTTTTTATACGAACCTTTTACAAACCAAACTTTCATTCAAAATCACATCACCGTAATCCAATACTTGTAATAAATATACTTTCCATAGTCCTAGCTTCTTTATAGACAGGAAAAGTAACTAATGCACTCTAGGCGACAAAAGATATTTCATACGTTTTCCTACTTCATCATACTTCGTTTCTAAATACCAGACTTTAATTCTCACGCTTCATAATGATTAAGTCATAATTTTGAGCCATTCGTCATACTTAAGTACACAGTGTCATATTAAAACAAAACAATGTCACTCGATTCTCAATTCAGATTTCAACACCTAAAAGTGCTCATGCAGCAATACAATATTGTATATAAGACATAATACTAAACTAAACATTTGTCCAAATTAGTAATGATGTATCTACTTAGGAATGTTACGGATGTTTATATATTAAGAATACATTTTTATTTTTTATAAAGACATGTGAAATAAGTAAATTCTTATTATAGTAATTGGCACTGAAATAAAATTCCCGTTACACATAAAAAAAAAATGTATCAAGATCTAAATTTAATAAAGACTTCGCTATTTAGTTTTTAGATACGAAATACACGCGCATTTACTTTAGTACAATGACTAGTGAAAATTTAAATACATTGAAATAAAACAAAAGCTTATAATTTAGATACAGACTTGCTAAATTTGTAAAAAAAAAATTAAATAAGAAATATAGATTACAATATACTATTACATAGGTATACTTGAATTTAATTGATTTATGTTTTAAAACTGTACCTAATATTTTATTGTCAACAGGCTTATGAAAAAAAAAAGTTTAAGTAGGTACCTAATAATATATTTTATATTCTAACCCAATCTAACATTACTTAACTAGAGAGCTCATTTTTCAATGTCCGCGGCATATTTTTTTTTATAAAAACTTACGTAGTCACATTTTGGTCTTTTCACTGAAACGCACTATCTCACAACACTACAAACTTAGCTTGCTTGGCGTCGCCGTCGCAGTAGTCCAGCATGGAGACCGTACCTACAGCTTCTCGCATAATCCTCCATATAATATCTCCGCCTCCCATTTAGGCGCTCAAGCATCATCATGCTCAATTTCAGCTCATGTGCTGCCGGGTCTCTGGCCTAGCATGGGCGCGCATGTTCTTCTTTCACATTTTTTTTTTTTACTGTTCACAACGTAAATTTTAATGTCCTTTGACTCAAAATTTTATTTTCACGATACATAAACTTTGATTCATATATTTGTCCAGCACTGCCCAAAAGGCAGCACTGGCAGGGTCGCCATGTAATGTGGGGCCCTTGGTCACGAATAAATGATACCACTTGTTAGGTTCAATGATTATAATATAATGTATCAACTTACGAACTAAGTGTTTATATATAGGGAAGAGGTATGACGTCACACACTACACTATCGTTGCCTTATACAGATCTCCCTCCTATCCTTACATCAAACATTTTCTAAACAGTTAAGACAGTGTTCTATCTTCCGTTTCTGATTGTGATAAAATAATGATAATCGGTGACGTCGATCAACATCGATATTAAAAACAATAATACAGATCGCCATTCACAAGAATATTTAAATTTTACCTACCTTTTTTTGCCCACTTGTATCCAACCCGAATTAATAATTGTCTGGATCATGAAATCCTAAAATCAAGTAGTACCGCAACTACTATTGTTATAGAGTCTCCCATAACCGATCACGAACCAGTTTTGGTGAGCCTTGAATTATGTAAACATAAACCCAAAGCACATATTAGTAGGGCGGTAATTGATTACTCATCCATTGTTGATGATATTGAGAAGACAGATTTTTCTGATGTCCTATTCTCAAGTAATACCGATGAAGCGACAAATGTCTTGACTGCGTTACTCTCAGGTATAATAAACAAACACACACGTAGAATTAAAGTATCAAGAAAATATAGCAATATTAAACCTTGGATAACTCGGGGTCTTGTCCGGTGTATTAGAAACAGCACAAAAAACTAAAAACCGAACCGGAAAACCACATCTTAAAAATCACTTATTACAGATACCGCAATTTTTGTAATGCCCTCCTACGTAAACTTAAGTGTAACTATGAAAAACACCAATTTTTCCTAGCGAAAAACAATATAAAGGCTACCTAATGTAATTAGAAATGTTACCAACACTAAAAAGTGTTCTCATGCCACCTCGTGAATTGCTTGGCCCTCGTAACACCGAAAATACCAACATTAACCTAGTAAACGACTTCTTTGTGAATATGGGAAAAAATTTAGCCACAAAAGAAAAAAAAACTACTCTCTAGAAGATTTCTCCAAATATGTTACTACGAAAAGCTTTCCTAACTCCTTTGCACTTTTCGAGACAGACGACAGGGAAATTTAAACAATCATTCTCAATCTTCGTAGTGATTGTGCCGTTGGCTTAGATTCCATATCTGCCAAAATACTTAAGATATCCCGCCATGTTTTGATACCACTAATCGTACATATCTGCAATCTCTCCATCACAACCGGTATTTTTCCCAATGCTCTTAAGAAAGCTGTTGTCTACCCGATCCATAAGGACGGAAACAGAGAATGCGTAAATAATTACAGGCCTATCTCTGTACTACCATCGATATCTAAGATTTTAGAAAAACTTATAAATAGCCGCCTGATAAAATACTTAAATGCAAATAAGATCATTGCAGATAACCAGTATGGCTTCCGTTCAGGAGTGTCCACTGAGGATGCGGTAACTGCCTTTTCAGAGGAAGTGACCAAAAACCTAAACTGGAGAAAGAAATGCCTTGGTATACTCTTGGATCTTAGGAAAGCATTCGATACCGTCTCTGTTCCTATGGTCCTAGCAAAAATGTACAATATGGGCATCCGCGGACTTGCACGAGTGCACTGAGTCTTTTCAAGAGTTATCTTGAAAATCGTTCTCAATGTGTAAAAATAGATGATATTGTCAGTAATGAAGCTAAAATAGAGTATGGAGTGCCTCAGGGAAGCATTCTTGGCCCCACATTATTCCTTATGTATATAAACGAACTATGTCTTAATTATCTTGCACTTGCTCAGTCGATCATGAGCTACTGTGTCACAGCATGGGGAGGAGCTTGCAAATCATCCATGATTCACCTGGAAAGAGCCCAGAGATCCCTATTAAAAGTCATGACTTTTAAACCATACCGGTTTCCTACAAGAATCCTCTATGAAAATTGTAAGGTACTGACAGTCAGGCAATTATACCTCCTTAATCTCACACTGAAGCAACATGAAATCACACCAGTAAATCACGCAACCAAATGTAAGAGGACAATCACAAACATAACCACACCAATCAGATGTAAGACCGCATCTGCTAGACGGCAACGCTTGTACCTAGCTACATATATCTATAATAAAGTAAACAAGACCCTTCACATAAATCCACTTACAAGAACACGAGCTATGACAAAAATTAGCACATGGCTTCAAACACTAGATTATGCACAGACGGAAAATCTACTGAAAGAACCCTATTAACATAATAAGCGAATACGCATACACGCACGAGTGCGCACACACACAAACACATACAGAGATATACCCCCCACACACGCACACGCACGAACACACACATACATACATACACACATATTCACACACACCTACACAGTGCACATTATAGCAAGTACAGACTCAAGAGCAGTATGCATTTACCTATTTTTGTTTGTTTTTATTGCATAACAATGTTAATGTTCCACAAGCGGGGAAGACACTGACTCTTGTAACACAGGTTGTTACCTAACTCAGGAGTCAGGGTTTCAAAAATACTGTATCCTCTCATTTTTATGTCAATAAAACATTATTATTTATTATGTCTCTTGTCTCTCAAAAATTGCTCCATCTTTGTGTATGCTGACGATACTGTTCTACTGATAAATGAAGACAGTTGGAATGATGTAACACAACTTGCAGAGACGAGCCTTAATATAGTAACAGCTTGGCTCTCAAATAACTTATTAACACTAAATATAGAAAAAACAAAAATCATACCTTTTTCAATCTCACATGCATCGCAACCTAAAACCCCAATTATCATCAAAGTATATTACCTACCTTATAGTACCAACTCACATATTTTGCTTACTAACATTAGTTCGTAAGTCACTGTACTAACAAAATATGGATCTGTATTGTTGTCCGAAATAAAAAAAAAATAATAAAAATAATAAAAGTTCACACATGTCCCGATCCTTCCTTCTCCTGTTCCTGTCCCCCACTCTCTCTATCTTTTAATATCCGATATCTAGGCGTTGACATTGACAGGCATTTAAACTGGCATCTTCATAAAGATAACTTAGTAAAGCGTCTAAGAAAGCTCATTTACATCTTCAAAAAGCTGAGGCAATTTGCAGAAACGGATACCTTAAAACTTGTGTATCATGCCTTATGTCAATCAATACTCTAATATTGTATTTTTTGTTGGGGTGGGACTGATAAAATCACTCTCCTAAACCTTGAAATAGTCCAGAGAACAGTCTTGAAGGTCATGTATCGTAAACACTTCCAATTCCCTACCAAACAACTCTATTCTGACAGTGCAGTCTTAACTGTCCGTCAACTGTTTTTGCTCCATACTATTCTAAGGAAAGATCGCACATGTCAGTAAAACCAATAAGTGCCGTGCCGACATAATTTTTCAAACAGAACCAGAATACCACCTCTTTCGCACACAAACAATAGTCTTTTATTAGCTCAAGAGTTTACAACAACATTTTTTTTTTATTTTATTTGGGACATTTTACACAACACCATCTAGTCCCAAACTAAGCAGAGCTTGTACTATGGGTACTAGACAATGGATATAATACATATATACTTTTTTTTGTAAATACATACTTATAATACATAGGACACACCCAGACAAACACAAATACTCATGTTTTATCCACAAAAATATTTGTGTCCTGTGGGAATCGAATCCACGACCCCATGATCAGCAGTCCGGCACTCGAACCGCTAGACCACAGAGGTCATCCATCCATTAAGTCGTCAGCAATGTAAGAATAAATTAAAAAGACAGCTCCTAACATTATCATATAATGATACAGAGTCACTTATAAGTTAAAATTCCAATTCACACGTAGGTATACTCACACACACACACACACACACACACACACACACACACGCACGCACACACACACACACTCACACGCACAAACACACACACATACGCACACACACACACATACACACATGCCTAGGCAATAAGTATAAATGTTTTTTTTTTTAATCGATAAATTGTTATCATACCTGTCTCATCTCAGATACTATTAATAGCATTGTGTACTTAATATTATATTTTGTATATTCCTGTCGATATTGTAAGATTTAAAGCATGTAACTACCAATATTAACCTTACACGGGCTCCGTGCATAGAGATAATATTAGCGTATACTGCCTCCCAAGATACAGGCTTCGCCTAGTTTGGGAGACAGCGGACTACTACAGCAAGACAAGCCATAATGTTTACGTAATTGGTACCTAGTTTATAATACTACTAGTTAATAATATCAATATACGCGATAAAATCCGTAAAAAGTAGTTTTATTTCCACTACTAGTTTAACTATATTACCTGTGATCTACTGCTTCTTTGATTTGATGCAATAAAAATTATTATTATTATTAATTTATAGACATAGCTGCTGCTAAGCTGTTGCTGTTCAGCGTACTGAATAAGCGCGACCAGATGGTGTCCCACCGGCGTGACGAAAAGCCTGCAGGAGGTTATCACGCTGTTCAAGGGACCCTGACGACGTGCCGACGTTTGTGGCGAAAAAGCTACACAAGCTTCCACTAGTCACTTTTGACCACGTCGACGTAACTAGCCTATTGAAGGATATTGTCTTTCTGAAGGCCAGTCTCGCAGATGTGCAAGCAAAATTGGATGCATCACAGAACACTGTCGCCGATTTGCGCAAAGAAGTAATTCAGTTGCGCAACACTGTGGCAGTAACTTGGTCACCAGTTGATGCGTCGAATGTAAAAACGCGTCGCGGAACCGCCCTCGATATATCGTCGTCGAATTCCGCGTCAGCAGGTTCATCGCCAGCGTATCCGTTGATTGCCAAGCCTGCAGAGCGCCTCTCCGCCCCCCGCAGGCCCGCGCCCGTCACCGCGGCTCCTCCATACAGCGCCGCTCGAACCCAGCTCCCCGACCTGCTGCCAGTGTCTGCAGTCCCGGCGAAACCGTGCAGAGATTTCACTAGCGCAACAGCGAGCGCCCCTGCAGCTCCAAATATCAAGCCTGTGTCAAAAAAGGCAACGAATAGAGCTGAGGACGATGATGGTTTTGTGACGGTGCAGAGGAGGAAGCGCCGTCCACACAATAATAAGAACCGCTGCGGCAAAGCTCCTACGGAGCCCAATGCGAATCTGCGTGCCGCGAAGCCCAACACTCCGGTGTACATTTCCCGCCTGCATTACACCACAAAGGCGGATGAAACGCCATGATGTGCGCCAAAAAACGAGGTACATGCCGAGAGTGGTGCTGCTGGAGTCGCGCCGCAACGTCAACTTTAAGGCGTTCGTGGTGCGAGTACCAAATTGCTTTCTACCTCTCGTCATGGAAGAAGACTTTTGGCCGCAGGGTGTGGTGTTCCGTCGCTTCCGCGGACAAGTACCACAGGACAGCACAAAGACAATTAGTGCAAAGTGAAGTGTTACTAACATAGGTGTAAGCTTTATTTACTAACAAATTTGTATTGACTGTATATATGTTATGGTATTTATCTATGGGCCATAGATGCCTGATAATAAATGAATAATAATAATAATAGTAATTTAGTGATCTTTGTTCATCGATTGTTTGGCGCCGACTTAAAATTACTTAGGTATACTTACATAATATAAGAATTTAGTTATTATGGTTAAATAAGAAACGTTTATTATTTTTTGCTTTTCAGTTTTTCGGCGGTTTAATTTTTTTTATTAAAAAGTTTTATATAATTGTCTGCTGGAAAATTCTGTTTTTGTTTTGGGAACGTTTACTATGCAGTGTTTATTTCTTTTTTCTAATATTTTAGGATCACATGGTATTTCATTGTGTGTTTTGAGGATGATAAGAAGGATATACAATTTTCTGACTGGCAGGTAGCATAAAGCTTGTCGGTGTAATAGTAATATTATTAGTACATTATGGTACAAGTGTGTAATGTTGGTGATTACCGCTGACGCGCGATTGATTTAAGAGAGCCGAGGACGGTAATCATCAATACTGTACACGTGTATCATACGACGTTTTTCAACACACTCGTGAAGAAAATAACTATAATTTCAACAGTGAAAACGAGTCGTGAAAAATTTTTCGCATTGGCGGGAAAAAATTATCAGTTTTCCTATGCGCGCGTGTCAGAAATCTCTGAAATTCATTCATACTCAAAATGTTCCAATAAAGTTTCACTTTTATAAAAAACCACCAAAACCTTCTAGACCCAAAGATTACAAAGAATGCACAGCATGAAAAGTTCCAAAAGCCAAACACTTTTATTATTATTATTACTGAATACAGATATCCAAGATATGTCCACTTGAGATCGACGTGGCTTGTCGCAACGGGCCCGACTCCAGTACCATCTCAGGGCCGGCTGACGTCATGCGGGAGTTTGTCGCCCAGCTCACTGCTCAGGGCGTGTTCGCCAAAGAAGTGCCGTGTTCCAACATCGCGTACCATTCACGATATATTGCAGATGCAGGTAACTTCAGAATATTAATTGTGTACCTAGGTGACCTTTTCTTTTTTATAGAGTACGGAGAATGCCAGGGTTTATCGGACTCCTACCGGTACTAACTAAAACCGCACTTACCTTACTAGTTGCTTACTGTTTACTAACTGCGTCACCCGGAAACAGTCTCCTCCAGGGGCCTCTCCAGCCACGAATTCGGAACACTGTGCCTTGACTTAGCAAGGTAACCGCAGGTCACCGCACTGTAGCGTCTCCGTGGGCTCCACCGATAAACGGCTTTCCCTTTTCACCCTAACGGCCAGCGTCCACTGCGGTCTTCGCAGCAGGGTGGCGTTGTGAGGCGACAGTGTGTCCACTTAGCACTGGCGCCCCATATAGCCATAATATGAGATCTCGGAAGTCCTTTTTTTCGTCCCTTCTGGGGCTTATGAAAGTATAGGGATATCTACAGACGACTTGCGCAACTCCTGGTAACTAGGTAACCTACAACATGCATATATATTGTTTTAAATTAAACTATTTTTTTCACAGGACCTGGTCTACTAAAATACTTAAAAGAATTAATCAAAAATCCAAAGCCTCGCACTGAGCGATGGATATCAACATCTGTACCGCAGGCGCAGTGGAACCAAGACTCTGCTAAGTATTGCTCGGCAGAATACCACACTAATAACCTATTGGTACGCAGCAAAAATATTCTGAGTAAGGTGAAGGTTCCTTGAATGGAGGTATTACACAATATGTGATGTATGCGTGGCACAGAACCCGGTGCTGTTCGAGGAGAACTGCCGGCTGGTGCCGAGCGGCGCGGTGCTGGTAGAGGTGGCACCGCACGGTCTGCTGCAGGCAATTCTCAAGCGCGCGATGCCCGCAGATTGCCGACACGTGCCGCTCACTCGACGCGGACATCAAGACAATGCACTTTTCTTACTTCAGGCTGTAGGCAAGTAAGTAAACCACTTGATCATAATTATCGAAGATGATTTGAAAAGATACTAATCATAGACTATTATTATTGTTATAACTTTTAAAGACTTGGGGCGCATACTGCACAAATGTACGTACCTTGCATGTTTTTAATACCTACATAAATACATTTCTGAACTGTTTGGCAGACTTGAGTATATCCAATGATCCATGCATATATCCTACTGATTTGTAGTGTCGTGTGCTGGGTCGTCCAGCTCCCTATGATGTGGTTGAGCTGCGTGCATGATGCCGTCTGATTGGATGGAACAACTCAAACCTGCTGTGGCTCTTACCTTAAAAGTCCATTTGCAGACATTATTCCCCAGCCTTTTCCCCAAGTATGTTGGAGTCCGCTTCCAGTCTAACCAGATGCGATTGGATATTAATATTTTACACGAAGTGACTGCCATCAGAGCTCCACAATCCAATTTCTGGGCGATACCGATATCCTGAGGAATCTATCCTCAGGATATCGGTCAAGCTTTTTGTCACAAGTTTATCTCATGAGAACCGGGACCGACGAAAAACCCATTTGCAGACATTGTTCTATATTATGGCACACAATTATTATTTGATGCTAATAATATACTCGTATGTCTGGACTTTGAGGCACCGTTCTTATCTGAGTTTGTTTCGTGGTTTCTTCTCAGACATACCGAGGAAAACTACTACTAAATGTGATCAACATGGAATTATAAAGTGATGAATTATATTTATATCTTTATATATAAATATTTTAAGGAATGAATATTTTTATTGATTTTCTGGGATTGCGAAAGTTTCGCGCGGCGTTTAAAACTATTTTTGTAAATTTTATGCACAGTATTTCCAACGTTTATAAGTATAACTTCTTGACTGAACAATCTAAACAAGTAATAAAAGTAAGTACAAGTAAGTTTACCTGGAAGAAATCTTTGTTCGCGAAGAGGCCGCCCATTGTATGTTTTGAATTAAGTTGTGTCCTGATTTATTTTATTTTTATTGGTGTGCACTAAAGTATATATAAATAAATAAATATGACTGAACTGAAAGTCTGAGGGAGGCATCTCTAATTATTTTCCGATTATGTTTATATATACTTCTATTGATTTTACTCGTAGGTGAAGCTAAAAGTGTTTCACTATGTTTCACTCACGGGGCAGTACAGATTACAAACTAGTGTTGTTTGCCAAATCGGGCCTCAAACACTTCCACTCCTTAGTAATCTGTCACTTTCTCCCCTTAGTGAACAATCTACTATTATATACGTTATTATCAGTCCCCTAAAATTGTTTTGGTTTTGGAAAATAATAGTTATTGTAATGTACAGACACGCGAAACTTAGGTATTTTTTTATAATAAATTGTTTTGACGGATAATAATAATAAATATTAATTTATTCGTCTCTCACGCTGCTCTATGGATACGAAAGTCCAGGTAATGGCTCTTGTGTATATGTGTAAGTCGCAATATATATAATTATATATATATATTGTATTTCCCATTTTAGCTTGTACATGCTTGGATACACTCCCAAAGTTCAAGTTTTGTATCCTAAAGTGCAGTTTCCAGTGTCAACAGGAACACCTATGCTGTCACATTTAGTGGAATGGAATCATACGGAAACATGGTATGTCTAATCGTATATTGCAAAATCATCTATCTACGAGTAAAAGCAAATGCAAAATATATACGTCCAAACTTTTTTTAGGTTATTAACTTCCTACAGCGGTGGTCAGAATGTGACGGCTTCTTGTAACTTTGTGCAGTCTATCCATGACGATGAACACAGTTACTTGAGAGGACACGTCGTCAGAGGTACAAATTGCAATAGCGGATAAGGTTTAGTTTAAGCAGTTTAGAATGATTATAATATTAGTTTATGATGAGTTTGTATTAATATTGCGACCATCAACATCATTGTGACCAATAGCATCCAAATTTCATCCTCGAAACACACAGAACTCAAATTTTAGTCCAATTTATTGTAGATGAGATATTAACTTGGTGGTTATCAGTGCGACTGTAATACTAGAGGTCTTGGGTTCGATTCTCAGGACTAGCAAAATGTTATTATAATAAGCTCGCCCGCAATTACATAACGGTGAAATGTGGGTATACATTAAGCACACCTCTGCCTAACCCTACGGGGATACGGGCGTGATGATATTTATGTTATGCGATACGGTCAGGGCATATTATATGCTCAATTTTATCGACAAATGCACATTTACATATTCTCCTAACCCAACACCTCGCGAATGGCAGCCATCTTATTTTAAAATAGGTTATGTTCAATAAAATGCTAATATCTTTTTTGAATTTAAGATACCTATATAGAGTTAAAAATGACCTTATGGTAAAGATAAGCGTTGAAGCTATAGAATAATTAAACAATTTTCCTGAATTGTAAATAAAAAGGGTCCAAAAAGATGTTAAATTACGAAATTTTACACAAAAATTATTTATCGTTTTTGCGTTTTCTACTCTAGCACAAAAATAATCCGGATATGTTGCATAGTATTTTATGTTTAATCAAAAGTATTTGAGACAACCTACAAATGGTATCAAAATATTGGCTCTACACCAATTACTTTAAAAGTTATGCTCAACAGAAATTACGGAAAGTTAATCAAAAAAAGTAATAATTTTGAATTGTTTTATTTAAAAGTCATAAAAAGATCTTAATTAAATTACTTTCTCATTCGCACTCCTAAATTTGGAGTCTTATCTACCTGCTCGCACAAAGAATGCGGTATCAGCGACATTGTGAGATCTATGCACTGGGGCAGGGCTATGTTCAAATGATAATAACCCTTAAGGCGCGTCCCCGAGCAAAACGCAGCGCTAGCCGTTTTTGTGCAGTTTTCAGGAGCTATCTACTCTTTATCCAAAAGAAATACCAACTAATAAAAAGTACATTAAATTTCTACATAATCTTGACTCCAAAATGGTAGTTTTTTTTTTTTAAGTAGTCTAATGTTTAAATAATCTCCTCATAACGAAACCACAAAAATCGAAAATAATTATTTATAAAAGACATCTCCTCGTAAACTAACCAATATTTTGATTTGTTACTTATACTAATGAATACGTAATTTAACAATGAACATTTTCCTAGAAATATTTTTTTGAAAATGGCAAAATTTGATTTAAAAATCAATTTATTCTAAAATCTGAGCGTATTCGTTACTGTATTCCCTTGCGCCGGGCGTAAGAATCAGTATGCCGCGAGCTTCCAAGTCGATTCCGTGTCGATTGTCACCGCGCCGACTACGTGACGTGGCCAGTATATACTCGCCACGTCACGTTATCAGTAGATAATAATATTAGTTTATTGTGTGTTTTTTGGTTACTCATAGTTTTTGTTGTGATTTAGTTTTTTATTTACTTACTGCGAAAGGACGCTTTGTGTGTGTTTAAAGAACTATTGAGTTTTGCGAAAAGACGCTATTGTTGTGTAAAACTGTCATAGTACAGGATAAATTGTGTGACAAGGAAGTGCAAAAGTAGCAATGATGAACGAAGCTCGGTAAGCAGTCTCGTATTTATTTATTTTGTAAGCCCAAGTTCGCGGGAATGTACAAATATTACGGTAGGATTTTATAGCGCAATGAATTTTCAACTCTCGGAGCCTAACATCTCATCAATAACATATTATATTTTATAAAAAATATATATATATTTCGCACAATCGTTCATTATCATGCGTGTGCCATAGAGTCATGAAACTACAGACACACCAATTCACATTGATTCTGTATTTACGGATTCCGAAATACTAAACACGCGTTGTGGGATGGGTGACGTAGATATGTCCGTTTTGTTATGAGTTTTGTCTTTAATTACTCTAGCACTTAAACACTGCACTGAAGGCAAACGATTAGCCTTTCTTCTTTGTTTTCGCGCACTCACTACACCTCCGTACTACGTACTCACCACCTCCTGTTCCTCCCTCTCCGTCAAGCAACATAAGCTTGACGGAGAGGGAGGAACAGGTAAGTCGCGCACGGCAACCACCTGTGGCCTCGCCCGGCGCCGACGTCTCCATAAAATTCCTGCTACTGTTAACACTGCTGCCAACACCAAAGCATAGCTAATGGCGTAGTGATGAATGTGATGATAGAAATCCGAATCGTCATCCGAAAGAACCGTGCCTTTCATTTTTTCGAGGCAGTCTCCAAGTTTTTGTAACTCCCAGCTGATTTCTAAATCCGTCGTATCGTTCTCATATGCACCCATTGAGATGTTTATATTATGATTAATTGGAGCAATCTGTGGACAATAGATATCTGTATCGACTCGTACCATCGTAGACAGTTGATTATTATGAGCATATGCTGTAAAATGCTTATCTTTCACAATACAGCCAGGTTGAAGGTTAATATTATAAGTACCAGTCAGCCGCTCAATAGTAACTTGATCCCCACATATAAAGCGTAGTTCACATGGTGTACAACAAAATGATAAAAAGTTATTTAATTCGCTCAGCTGGATCCACTTGTTATTACAAGCAGCGGTGGTAGTTTGGAATTTTTGTGAATCTGGATCATAAATGCACAAACTTTGCTCGTTCTTCAAATGCTAAATAGTTGTATACATGTTGCATAGATAGTTAGAGAAACCGCTGTCAATGTACTGCTGTATTTCGCTGCCGCTCAAGAGAAGGTAAGTATCTTTCTGCAAGTTGATAGCTACGTAGTCTGATATTGGAGAGATAGTTACCCCGTCTAAGAGGAATTGGTATTATTTTATATAGTTCATCGTTATCTCGAGTAATAAGAGGTATCCTTATTTCAAAAATGAAATAATGGTTAGTTAGTCGAGCTTTAACTTGAAGTAACTGATATATTTTTACAAGCTCTTGATGAATGATTTGAATAGGTAATGATAGATCCTTAGTCAACTGACCAGAGATAATGTTCAGTTGATCTAGTAATTGTTGCGAAGATAGAATATGAGTGTTAAATTTTTGATGCTTATTTATTGTTTCTTCAATTCTCATAAGAACATTATTTTCCCCTTCAACTACTGATGTTTGATTTCTCCATAAGTTTGCTAAATGTTTTTGATCTGCTCTGATGTGAGTAATATCCTTTTGATACTGTTCGGCGAACTGCTCATCTAACACCCCAAACAATGCATTAGCGACGTATCCAATTCCATTGATAAGGCCGCGCCTCTTGCGAGCGCGCGTGCCATTTTGCTGACCCAGTAGAGCCCGGTTAGTGAACTCTAATTCCGAAGAACTGTGACGTAACTGCATCATAATAATGTCACAGTGCGATAGCGTTATAATTGATGTACATATGTTTTCCAAGTACCTTTGATATTTATCTAACGCTGTCGTACCTTCCCAGTAAGGGTTCATGTTATAATATACGACAAGTTTCCACTGATCTCTTATCAATCTCATGTTCCCAATTTTGTCGAAATAGAGGCCTTGATAGTCATTTATTTTTGTGATATTATACAATGCGTGAGAACCGCTTACCACCGTCATAAATAAAACAAAATACATGGCTAATGATATAAATCCGCTTGCTATGGTTGATCCCGCTTTGTTGCTCTTTACTTTCGTTATGTTTTTATTTTGGCCAGCAGACTCTTTCTTTAGATTACAATTTTCGATGGGTAGCACAGATAGTTTTACGATAGGTCTCTTCAACACGCCGTTTTTGGTCTTTAGTGAGACTACTCTGACCAAACCATCTTGCCCAGGATGGAGCTCTATAACTCGTCCCATCATCCATTTACCAGGAGGTAAGTTTTCATCCTGGATGGTAACCAAGTCTCCTACTTTAATATTTGGTTGCTGCTTCAGCCATTTACTTCGTACCGACAATTGTGTAAGATATTTTGTTTTAAAACGCTTCCAAATATCTTGAGTAAGTTGATTTGCTAAATTCCACCTAGACCTTGCGTCTTGCTCGGTCTGTATTATCGTCGTTCCAGCTCTTCCAGTTAAAAAGTGCGCAGGTGTTAAAACATCTAAATCTTCTGTATCTTCAGACATCGAAGACAACGGTCGGGAATTCAAGCATGCTTCAAGCTGCGCTAAAAGGGTGCTAAACTCTTCAAAGGTTAGCTTTTGATCTCCCACGACCCGTTTTAGATGATGTTTTAAGCTGCAAACAGCTCGCTCCCACAACCCGCCTGCGCTCGCCTAAGACGGAGCATTAAAATGCCATTCGATGTTAAGTTCTGCTATTTCCTTAAAGAAGCTTTCGTCAAGGGTATTTTTCAAATCGTAAAATTCTTCTTATTTATATCTTTTGATTAGCGCCCACAAAATTGGTGCCATTGTCGCTATATATATGGCGAGGCGCTCCTCTTCGAGCAGCCAATCTTCGAAGAGCTGCTAAGAATGCTGTGCTGTTGAGATCCGATACTAATTCAAGGTGTATGGCCTTCGTCACCATACATATAAATAAAGCCACATATCCTTTACAAGTTTTTACTCCCCGTCCTTTATTGGCTTTGATCTCTACATATCCAGTGTAATCGACACCAGTATGATAGAACGGAGGTGCTGGATTAACTCTTTCTGGAGGCAAATTCGCCATAAGCTGGTATTGCAGTCTTGGATCATGTTTTCTGCACTTCACGCATTTTCTGACTACCTTCATGACTGCTCTGTTTCCCGATATGATCCAATATCTCTGCCTTAAATTCGATAAAGTTAAACGTGGACCTCCATGAAAGGTTAATTGATGTGTTTGCTCAACTAAAAGTTTTGTCAAAATATTATCGTGAGGTATTAAGATAGGAAACTTCATGCAGTTATTTATTTGAGCGTTTTTTAAGCGTCCTCCTACACGTAAAATCCCTTCTGAGTCCAAAAATGGATTTAACTTTTTTTTTACTGCTTATCGCTTTATGTTTTTGAATGGCTTCAATGTCATCTGCAAATTCGCAACGCTGTACATATTTTATTATAAGTAGTTTTGCTTGCTTTAACTCACGTAATGTGAGATATCCATTCCTTTGTTTACGTTCATTCTGCTTGTAAAAATTAATTCTATTTATAGCACGTAAAATATAAGCTAAGATTCTTGTTATCTTGATGAACGAAGCGTGCTTTTTTAATAGTCTTAGGATAATGCTTTCTTCGCTACTTTTTTGAATAACTTTTACTTGCTTCTGATTACATTCCTCGTCTGTCGTGTATATTTCTTGCTCGTCCGTATAGCTGTCGCTCGTTAATGTTTTCAACCACTCTGGTCCCTGCCACCAAAGAGTTGAATCAGACAACTGTGATGCTAAGAGTCCTCTGCTTGCAGCATCAGCTGGGTTCTCACCTGATTTAACATAACGCCAGCAATTAGGCGGTATGATCTTTGTTATACTTTTTACTCGATTTGCTACAAAAGTTTTCCACCGGCCTGGATCTCCTCGCAACCATCCAAGGACGACCATAGAATCAGTCCAGCCGTGTATGTTTATTTGCTGCTTGTATAAGCAGTGAACCACCTTATCCATCAGATTCGATAATAAATGAGCTCCACAAATCTCTAATCTGGGAAGTGATATGGTTTTGTTATGTGGAACTAATCTTGTTTTTGAAGCCAGTAGAACCACTGTTACTTGACCACCTCTGATAATTCGTGCATAAATGACCCTTGACCCTTGTCCCTTGAATGTAAGCTTTTGGAGACGCATCGCTGAACCCATGCAATTCTATGACGTCACCCTGCTTATATCCAATCCATCTGGGAATCTGACATTGATTTAGATTCGAGATATCTGACTTTATTTTCATAAATTCCAAGTTAATTTCTTCCGGTATTAAGTCATCCCATTGTAAATTAGCGGCCCATACTTTCTGAAAAAGTATTTTTAATTTAGTTGATAGCGGCGCCAGCCATCCCAGTGGATCAAACAATTTAGAAATCTCAGATAGGACAGTTCTTTTAGTGAGACTAGATGGGGTGTCCATACTGTATTGAAAAGTGAACTTGTCCTTTTCGGAATTCCATTGTAGTCCTAATGTTTTCGATAATCCTTCTCCTTTAAAATTAAATATTGGTTTCTGTTCATGTTCTGTGCTCTCTACACTTTTCAATAGCTGTGGCTCATTCGACCTCCACTTTCGTAACGTGAATCCGCCCGATTGTAACACATGGTTGATTTCTGCTAAGAGTCGCTTTCCGCTTTCAAGGTTACGGGACCCATGTACTAGGTCATCCATATACATTGCTTCTTCTAGTACTTGCGCCGCTTCCGGGTACTCGCTACGTTCATCCGCTGCTAGTTTTTTCAAGGTCATCATCGCTAGGAATGGGGCGGCTTTCGTCCCATAAGTGACCGTCGTTAGTTTATATGATTGTAACGACTGATCCATTGCTTCCCTCCACACAATCTGCTGATAATGCTGGTCCTCTTCGCTTACCCGTATTTGTCGAAACATTTTTTCGATATCCGACGTAAACGCGTATCGATATAGGCGCCATTTTATGATCAAAGATTGTAAGTCTTTCTGTAAGTTTGGGCCTTTGAACATTACGTCATTTAAGCTGTAACCACTCGAAGTCTTTGCTGAGGCATTAAACACCCCCTCCTTGAGTCGTTCTCCTCACTGCTGAGGGTCGTGATCTCTATGTAAGAGCTTCTTGCGAACTATGTTCCTCCATTTTGCTCTATCCTCTGCAGCATGGATGGCGTCGCTCACACTGGAGTCGAGTGTCGAACGAATCTGGTCGGACCAACGCATGGGGCTCCTCCCTCTTGGTCTTTTCCCTTCAATCTTGCCTGTTACAAGCAACTTTTCTAGGTTATCACCACGTTTTCTGGCTACGTGTCCAAAGAATTCAAGAATTCTCCGAAGACATATCGTAGAGAGCCTGGTAGTTATATGTAGTTCTATAAGAATTGAGGCGTTAGTCCGATGTGCCGTCCACGGGATGCGAAGCATTTTCCTCCAGCACCACATTTCAAATGCATCAATGCGAGTGCGGTCTGCCTTCTTTAGAGTCCATGTTTCGGCGCCATATAGGAAGATGGAGAACACTAAGCTGGTCACAAGCTTCTGTTTTAATTTGAGTGAGATGCTCTTAGTACTCCAAATGCGATCGAGCTGTGACATAGCATTCTTTGCCATTCCAATGCGCCTTTTTATGTCTCTTTCGCACGAACCATTGTTAGAAATCATGGAACCCAGGTATATGAAATCATCTACAATGTCCAGCCTAAGTGCATCTGTGAGTTCCATTTTCCCTGTGCGATCAATGACCATGATTTTGGTTTTGGATTCATTAATAGACAATCCCAATTCTCCGCTGATACGAGTCATTCTTCTCATAAAAGTGACCATTTCTATTTCGCTTGCTGCAAGTAGAGTGGTATCGTCAGCATACCGAAGGTTATTGATCCTCTTTCCTCCGATAGTAACTCCACCTTCCCAGTTTTCACAGGCCCGTCTCATGATGTACTCCCCGTATATGTTGAAAAGAATGGGCGATAATATACAACCCTGTCTAACTCCTTTTTTGAAGTTAAACGGTTTCGAGATGGTATTATTTACTCGGACAATGCCCATGTTACTTTTGTAAAGGGATTGCAGCATTGCCGTCAGATGTTCCGGAACTCCGAGTTCTGTGAGGATTTTCCACAGACTGTCCCACTGAACGCAATCGAAAGCCTTACTATAGTCTATGAAGCACATCACCATTGGGGTGTCAAACTCGTGAGATTTTTCAATGAGTTGCCTGATATTGAGAATTTGCTCTCTTGTGCCTTTTTCCTTTACGAAGCCTGCCTGCTCTTGAGGGATTTGCCAGTCTAAATAATATTTAATGCGGCTATTTAATATATGCAGGAAGATTTTGCTACAGTGTGAGATTAAAGAAAGGGTGCGATAGTTGCCACATTTTTTGGTGGAACCTTTCTTGTGAAGTGGCAAGACAATCGTTTTCGACCAATCTTCGGGCCAGTCGCCATACTGCCACACATGGTTACAGATTTTATGTAACATATCGACACCTTTATCACCGAGCGCTTTTATTATTTCTGCAGTAATTTGGTCCGGTCCTGGAGCCTTTTTCTCTTTGAGGCGTTCAATGGCAGATGTGACTTCTGACCGCAGAATAGACGGTTCCAATTCAAGTTCACGCCAGTTTTGCATATGAGTACACGGATTTGCACACGCATATAACTCCTTGCAGTACTCTCGCCACGTTTCGGCGATTTGCTCTAGGTCATGAATTGGGTTACCATCCTTGTCCTCGATTAAACACCACTCTCAGCTTGGTTGTGACTGACTCAGAGCACTGTACCGCGTCATGCGGTAGAAAACATGATAGTTTTGTTCCGTTATCCTGATAATATTGTGATTTCTATTCGATGGGGTCATATGATTCAATGTGATATTATTATATTCCCTAATAAAAGCTTTATATTGCTCTGCTAAACTCGCTCGCCTTTCGAACTTCCGCTCTAAGTTTCGAAATTGAGCTACTGCTATACCTCTCGATGACCCTAATTTTTCCGTTACGTCTTGTTACATAGGTTGTTTCACCACGTATCGACCGTCCACATTGCGTTTAGTGGTGAGTAAATAATAGTCGATACATACTTGATCTTCATTAGTTACCTCAGATGGGACCTCAATGTCCTCTACCTCCCAAAATCGCTGAATATTCTCGATATTATCCAGCCTAGTTGAGTTTGCTCTGCTAACGGTTGGGATGGATCTTCACCTCTGCTTATCCCTCCCATCTTGATCAACGCGTAAATATCGGAACCTAGAAGTAAGTCAACTGGTCGACTCATATGAAATTCTGGGTCCGCTAAATATATGTTTTGAATGAACGGCCATGTGGGCTTCATGAATGTTGCATTCGGCAAGTTTTTGATTAAATTGTTCATTATTATCACATCTGTACTAAAAGAAAAGTCGCTGTATATGGACATACACGTTATGCTGATTCATCATCATCATCATCATATCAGCCACAGGAAGTCCACTGCTGAACAAAGGCCTCCCCCATAGACTTCCACAAGGACCGGTTACAAGCCGCCTGCATCCAACGACTTCCTGCGACCTTTACCAGGTCGTCCGTCCATCTCGTTGGAGGCCGTCCCACGCTACGCTTTCCGGTGCGTGGTCTCCACTCGAGAACCTTTTTGCCCCAGCGGCCATCAGTTCTACGAGCTATGTGCCCCGCCCATTGCCACTTAAGCTTGCTAAGTCTTTCAGCTATGTCGGTAACTTTCGTTCTTCTACGGATCTCCTCATTTCTGATTTGATCACGTAGAGAAATACCAAGCATAGCTCTCTCCATAGCTCGCTGAGTGACCTTAAGCTTCTTTACGAGACCCATAGTGAGCGACCATGTCTCTGTGCCGTATGTCATCACTGGTAACACACACTGGTTAAAGACGTTTGTCTTCAGGCACTGCGGTATTGTGGACGAAAAAACGTTGCGAAGTTTCCCGAACGCTGCCCAGCCGAGTCGGATTCGTCGAGTGATCTCTTTCTCGAAGTTGGACCTACCTAACTGGATGGTTTGTCCCAGATAGACATACTCGTCTACAACTTCGAGAACAGAGCTCCCAACGGATATAGGGATGGGCACGACATGGGTGTTCGACATGACTTTTGTCTTGCCCATGTTCATTTTAAGACCCACCTGTTGGGAAACTCTGTTGAGATCATTGAGCATTGTGCTGAGATCCTGCAGCGATTCTGCCATGACTACGATGTCGTCGGCAAATCGAAGATGAGTGATATACTCGCCATTGACGTTAATGCCGAATCCTTTCCACTTCAGTAGCTTGAAGGCATCTTCCATTGCAGTGGTGAACAGTTTTGGGGAAATAACATCCCCTTGTCTGACACCTCTTTGCAATGGAATTGCCTCCGTACACTGTTCCTGTACTCGGACCGACATGGTGGCGTTTTTGTATAAGCACTTCAAAACTTCGATGTACCGATAGTCAATGTGGCACCGCTGCAAGGATTGCAGCACCGCCCATGTTTCGATCGAATCGAAGGCTTTTTCATAGTCCACAAACGCTAAGCAAAGCGGCAGATTATACTCCTCGGTCTTCTGTATAACCTGTCGAAGCGTATGGATGTGGTCTATGGTACTAAAACCTTTTCGGAAACCGGCTTGTTCGGGAGGCTGGAAGTCATCAAACCTGCGCTCGAGACGATTCGTGATGACTCTTGAGAACAGCTTATAAACATGGCTCAGAAGCGAGATGGGCCTGTAATTCTGCAATAGGGTGTTGTCACCCTTTTTGAAGAAAAGCACCACCACGCTTCCGTTCCAAACTTCCGGCGTTGTGCCCTCGAGTAAGACGGAGTTAAAGAGCTTCTGAAGGACTTTAAGTACCGGTGTTCCACCCGCTTTCAGAAGCTCAGTAGTAATTCCGTCATTACCCGGCGCCTTGTTGTTTTTCAGCTGTTTCAAGGCCATCCTAATCTCGTACAGGCTGATGTCCGGGATATCTTCGGTATAGTGTCGGGTTAACTTGGCTCTTGGGTCTTGTAAAGAGCCCATGGTAGGTGTAGTTGCCGAGGTATATAACTGTCGGTAGAACTTCTCGACTTCCCTCAAAACCTCAGGCTTAGTCGACGCTACGCTGCCGTCCTCGGTCATCAGCTTCATAATACGGCTTTGCCCAATGGACATTTCTCTTGCGAACACTTTGGAGCCCTTGTTTCGTTCAATGATCTCTTTAACACTATTCGTGTTAAAGGTGCGAATATCGTGTCGCAAGGACTTCCATATCCGTCCATTGAGTAGCCGGTATTCTTCAGCATCACCAGAGGACTGAAGCGTCATGGCGCGTCTTTCTGCCATAAGATTGAGGGTATAGTCAGAGAACTTTTTCGGTCTACCTTTACGGTGGGTCTTAAAGAACTTAGACCCAACCGTTTGGACAGTTTCTACAAATCTACCATTTATGTCGTCCACAGAAACGCAATGTTCTAAACACTCGAAGCGATTCTGAAGTTCGAGTTGAAAGCTCTCGGGGTTATGGATATGAGCACTAGAGGGTCGGAGCGTAGACTTCATTAGACGAGACCTCTCAATTTTGAGATTTATATTCAATGTGCCCCTCACCATTCGGTGATCACTACCGGTTTTCACCCTGTGGATCACAGAGACATCATTGAATATTTGTCTTTTATTAGTCATAATGAAGTCTATCTCATTTCTCGTAGAACCATTGGGACTCATCCAGGTCCATTTCCTGTGAAGCGGCTTTTGGAAAAAGGAGTTCATCATAAAGAGTCCCTCCTTTTCCAGAAAGTCAGCCAGCTTCTGTCCCCTGGGGTTCCGTTGCCCATAACCAAATTGCCCCACTCTCAACTCACCATCGCATCGTGTGCCCAGTTTCGCGTTAAAGTCCCCCATTACAACCGTGAAGTATGTTTTGGAGGTATGTATGGCCCTACTAACGTCCTCATACATACTCTCAACTTCATCATCAGGGTGTGTCGAGGTCGGTGCGTAGACCTGTATGACCTTCAGGGAATATCTCTTGGATATTCTGAGTATAAGGTACGCTACCCTGCTCGACACACTTTCGATGGTAATTATGTTGTTAATGAGGGACCTGTGGACGAGGAACCCGACACCACCTTGGGACAGATGGTCGCCCTCCCGGTAATAGAAAAGATTGCCAGATTTCAGAGTTATCGTGTCCTCGCCCTCTCTTCGGACTTCTGATAAACCCATGACATCCCAGTGCAACTTTTCTATTTCTTCTTCCAGCTCAACGATTTTTTCGTCTGCCCTCAGTGTGCGTGCGTTGTATGTTACCAGGGCCAGTTTTCGTTTGGGGTGGTAGCAAGATCTCTGCCGGAGATTCTTAGCACCCCCTGCCCCGCCGTTACCGTGGCCGCTACCATAACCAGGAATAGCGGGGCTGCCGGGTACTGGGGGCCGGTTATTTATTTGTGTCGCCATTTGGAGGGAAAATGCCAATACTCACCACGCTTGGCAGGCGGGTTGGTGAGCGCAGTAGGTGGCTTATACACAAGGGGCGCTGCTGCCCACCCCTCTGGCTTATAACGGCTGGTGGTTAATGCCGTGTTGTAAAAAGATTAGCCAGTCAGCAGGATGTTAACGTGGCTGACTGCCCAGGGTGCGCCGGATGGTCATTTGTATACCATCACACTTGGAGGCTCTTTTTCGCACCCCAAGGATATATTTCACACTAAAGTTATGCTGATTATGCCTTTAGAATTATTAGCTTTTTCTCCTATTCCGTAAACTACACCTCGATAAAATGTTCTCTTAACTCCTAGTCTCTGTGCTGCATTCTCAGAAATCAGAGAGATCTGAGAACCCTGATCGAAAAGTGCCCTCAAGATGTGGCACTGCCCATCTGCCGATATAACCTTTACCAAGGCCGTGGCAAGAAGTATCTCTGTTGAGCCCCTTGGTGACACGTGTAAATTATTTCCCACATGTTCAGCGAATTTCGCAACCGTTTCGTTGTTGTTGTTAGCTGTCGGCTTCACTTTGACCAAGGCGTCACGTATCAAGGTATTATGTTTTCCGCTACACTTTCGACACCGTTTTGTGGAAATACATTGTTTGCCATTATGGTCAAATAAACAATTTAAACACAATTTTAGCTCCTTCGCCTTTTTCAACTTAAGTTCGCTGGACAAAGAGTTGAAATTTCTGCAATGAAAAAGTGCATGCTCTTCACTGCATAATGGGCATTTTATCGTTGATGTATGAAATGTTTTATTCGTATTTTTATTGTAGTTATACGAATAATTGTATGGTTTTTTCCCAATTTCGTTAGATTTAGGTTGATTGCTTACTGTTGATAGCTTCGTCGCCACCTGATCTTGCTTTCGACGTGCTGATTCAAGGCTAGGAAACCTGCTCTCCAAGAAGGACAGAAATTCCTTTAGAATCGGTAGATCCCTTGGATTTTTTAATGATTCTAAGTAATCGCTATAGGTATCGCTATCGAGTTTTTGCGATAAGATGTGAACTAAAAATGGATCCCAAGTGGTCATATCTACCTCTAAGTTCTCGATGGCATGAAGCGTCTCTTGTGTGACGTCATTCATTCTTTTAATTTGAGCTAAAGACTGCTGAGACAAGTTAGGCAAACCCAATAAAGTATTTAAGTGTGCAGTGAATATAAGCTTTTTATTATTATAACGATTAGTAAGGATCTCCCAACAAGCGCCATAATTGTCGGAACTTATATGCAAGTGCTGAACAAACCGTTCGGCTTCTCCGCGTAGTTTTCCTTTTAGAAACTTCATTTTTTGGGCTAATGATAGGGAAGGGTTATTGTGAACGGCCTCATTAAATAAGTCTTTAAAAGACGTCCACTGCTGATAATTCCCGGAGAACACAGGGATTTCCATTTTGGGAACAGATTTTTCCCTATGTGATACGGACCATAATTTTTTATTAACTGCTTTTTTCATACTGATGTATGTCGTTTCATGTCTCGTGAACAAAACCTCATATTCTTCATCTTCTCCATTTGATTCCATGTAAATATCCCAATTTAATGAATCTATCGCTGTCCAATGAGACTGTAGCTCCTTTAACACATCTTCAAACTCCCATTTTTCATTCATGCTATCTAGCTGAATATTGTTTTCTGTTCTCATAAATGCTTTGAAGTTAATCATTTGTTTGCGAAATAGTTCGTCCTGCTTGCTCAACGAACCTCTCGATTCCACCTGCTGGGACGAACCTGCTTCTGCTGGACAATCTACTTCTATCCGTTGCGTCTCTCTCTGCTCTTCTCGCTGTGTGGTAACTTCCTTAGCTGTTCCTGTTGATGGTGGAGCTTGAATTGATCCTTGCTCCATACGCTGACTAAGAATTATCTCCTTTGCTGAATTGTATAACTCCTTGGTTCGCTCGTATTCAAGGTTAAAAAAGTAAGGATGATCTTTAATGTTGAGTCCACAGATGCTTTTATGGTTACTCACGTACTCCGTCCAGTAATTTTCTAAGATATCCAAACGTCTTTAGAAATAGTCTCCTGTTCTTCTTTCTAAAGCCGCTTTTTGTAAATTTATTATAAATTTCCGAATAGCCTCCGTAATTTCAAGTTTGTTAGTATATATATTTTCCATCTCCATTTTTAGTTTCGATTTTATTTTATTTTTTATTTTATTTCGTTTCGTATTAGTAAAAATACGGAAAGATCTTACTTGGAAATCGCTGATTGCTATGATTATCCCTCCTTACTCGCTGCTATCTGCTCTGCTCTTTTACTCCTGATTGCTGCTTGTTTTTTATCACCAAACTACGGCACGTACACTTTTTGCTAGTTTAACACTACGTGTTTTTGAAAGTCACTGCTATAGGTACCTTTGTTAACTAAAACTCCGACTCGCGGGTCCAATACTCGAAGGACCAATTTGTTGGCCGTACGGTGAGGTCAACAAATAAAAGATTCAGTTTACAGAAAAGAAAGGATATATTTCACACTAAAGTGGCTACGGAACGCGTTTGGTGGAGCCCGTATCTTTACCCGATACCGTCAGATCGCGAACTCGCTTATGGAGCGGCGGGTTAACCGCGTGTTATAAATGAATTGCTGATGTAGCTAATATTGTACGGCTGCACCGTACACCTACTTTAAAATAATAAATTATACTAAAATTGACTTCGTAGTTTTATTTTATTACTTTTATCACAGACATGAAAGGTATCGATATCTAAACACTATAAACCAAAAGAAAAGTGTTTCACAAATCATGATTCAGGTGAAAACAATACTAGCGGTCGAAAATATTTTTTTATTAAATGCCATGTCTGTCATTTCTAAGATCTGTGGTTTTTACTTGTATTCGTAAGGTGTTCAGCAGATGGCGCTAGTACTGCTATACGAAGTATTATAGAGGTGAGGTGCGGCTAAGAGGGAGCGAATGCTCAAGGTCATTTGCTCAGGGTAGCGCCTTAAAATAATTCGCGTAGAGTCAATATTTTGGTATCATTTTATAGGTTGATTTAAATACTTTTGTTTGGATATGAAAACATGTAACATTCGGGGTTATTTTCGCGCTAGAGTAGAAAACGCAAAAACTATAAGTAATTTTTGTATAAAATTTCGTAATTTAACATATTTGTTAAGCCTTTCTGTGTATTATTCAAGAATATTGTTTAATTATTCCATAGCCTCAACGCTTACCTTTACAATAATGTCATTTGCACCTCTGTAGGTCTCTTAAATTGAAAGATATTAGCATTTTATGGAACATACCCTATTTTAAAATAAGATGGCTGCCATTAGCGAGGTGTTGGGTTAGGAGTATATATAAAGTGCATTTAATTTTGTCGATAAAATTGAGCATATAATATGCCCTTAAAGAATCGGTAACCGTATCCCAAACACACTGTATAATATAAATACACTGAACTTAAAAGAGATTTATTTAACCAAAAGAAAACCTGTGCTATCCATTCGCGGCGGCTCTGGTGGCGGTGTGGGACACCTTCGCGATGTACGTGGGTGCGAGCAGGCGTGAGATATCGGTGGAGTTCCGTGACGTGCACCTGTACGCGCAGCCCACGCTGCACGACCAGCGCGCGCTCAGGCTCAGTGTCGCGCTGCACAAAGGCAACGGACGGTTTGAGGTAAACTTACAATAACTTTATCACGTCAAGCAATAAGCAATTATTGTTTAATTTTACTTTTCTCCTAATTATGCACTATGCAATGATTGAATTGTATCAAATCCTTAGAAATGTTTAATAATTCTATAATGTATTTGTTAGTTAAAAGCCGAAGTGCGGTTACACCTAGTTTTAGGGTTACAGTTGACTTGGTGCATCTACACTTTTTACCCTCACTATACTTATATATAATATACCATACAACAGGTCCTAAACGAAAATTTAAAAGTGGCAACAGGCTTCATTCTTGGAAACATACATGAACGCAGCAATGAGATCAAGTCATCTTTTAGCAGAGCAGCTGATATGGTTCTCAGTTCACAAGATATCTATCAATTGCTTCGAGATAGGGATTACACTTATGGGTAAGCTGATATAATAATTGCAGATAATCAAAAAGAGAGTTTTTTTTATTTAATTTAACAGCTCGGTTTTATCGGTTGAGCAATCGCCACTGTTCTCTAAACTCTATTCGCTGCCTTCTGTTTGACCTTTTGATACGACTCGATTTTATTTTTTTCCTTTTAAACCTTCGTCTAGGTCCTTTCTCTTCTCCTTTCTCGCTTTCCTTAAATTTTTCTTTTTTGCACTAATACTTTGTTACCAATTTGTACTAATACTTCCTCATTTGTTTTAATTTCCGTTCGACTGACCTTTTTCGTCATCTGTTGTGATTTTTCGTATTATGTCAAGTAAACGCCAGGAGTCATGTGTTATTTTTGGCTTCCTACGTATTTTAAACTGAGGCTATTTTTGTTTTTACCCGACTGCCGAATGAGGAGGGTTATGTTTTTGACGTGTATGTATGTATGTATGTATGTATGTATGTTTGTCCGTTCCTATGTCCGCTCGTAACTATTCAACGGTGCAACCGATTTAGATAAATGATACCTCATTAGATTTGTCTTGATAGCACGAGTGTCACTGGGTACATGAAATTAAAAAAAAAAACAAAATGGCGGATTTTATGCGCCTTAATGCGTGGGCTGAAAATATGTTTTGAGCATTCCGTATCATGTATTCTCAAATTTTTGGTAGCAATTAGCGAAAGCATTACATTACTTTATTGTTAAGGGACTTGTAGGAAATCATCTACTTTTTCATATAAATAATTTCTTCGTCTTGTAGGAAATCATCTACTTTTTCATATAAATAATTTCTTCGTTAATGTCCGTAGGTAGTTTTAGATTGAGGTTAGGAAATACGATTTGTTTGTTATAATTTATTTATCAAGCATTCTGAATTATTTTTACTGTCCTTATGTACCTATTTAGTTTTCTTTACGTAATATGTGGGTGACTCACATACACACATACATACATATAGTAAACCATTACATAACTGAAATAAATTAAAAAAATACATATTATAATCAAGTATATCAAACAGATTACTTAAATACATATTATAATCAAATATATCAATTCATGCATACATCACACATTACTTGCACATAAATATATATTCCTTCCTATTATTTATATTATTTAGTTTCTTTCTTAGTATTTAGATAGTTCTAGTAAATTCAAAATCATCTTCATCTCTACATCGTAGTATTCGTGCGTTGTGACTAGCCAAACTGACGTTTAATGTTTTGTTTGTAAGTAAAGTAAGTTCATAAAACTCCGACGACTGTGGAGTTTGATGCTTTACGAGGTCAAGGGATGGTGGAAAGGCGTATGCTTCCTATTATATTATGTTGGGCAGTAACAATCCACAAATTACAGGGGACAACATTAGATAGAGCTGTGGTAGATTTAAGTTGTAATTTATTTGCCAAAGGCCAAGCCTATGTTGCCCTAAGTCGAGTGAGGACGCTTGAAGGCTTGGCCATTAGTACGCTAGATCCAAGAAGACTTCTGAATAACCCTAATTGACCTCAATTCGTTACAAGAATTAAATCGTTTGCGAAATCTTGCACAAGTAAATAACACACCTTAGTTTTAAATTAAGCGTCTGCAGATTTTTCGTAGTTTTGCACTAAAAATCCGGAAACAAGTTACGTAATTAAAATAACTAAAAACCCCGACTGCATAAAAACACTTTAAAAAAAACTAAAAAGACAAAAACAAGTCTAGTAGTACCTATGTAAAGTAATATTGAATAACTACACCATTTAAATGTTTTCATGTTCGATAAATACATAAAATAATAAATTATAACGTAGAATAAAGTCAATCTTGCCGTCGGGACCCATTAAAAATCGTGACCGTCTCTAAAATTCCCAGTAATGGGTCCCGACTGCAAGATTGACTTCATTGATATGATGTTAACTTTGATATAAGACCCTAGTGTCAGACTCAATAGAATGCCTTCGCTACTTCAATGCTTTACCTTGACTCTTAACAGCTACAGCCCAGCGGTGATTGAGGTATGCTAGAACGTAATCGGTGGTTAAGCGAATATGACGTAAGCCATATCGTCGTACTATCATGAGTCGCTAATCAAGTCGTGACCCTCCAGATGTCCCAGGAGCTGTATGTTTATCTCAAGGTCCATCACCTTAGAGAACCGGCAGGTTATAGCAATAGGCCTGTAATGCGAGTTGTCTGATCTATCGCCCTATTGCAATGGATCTAGCCTCTGTAGATAGTTTCATCTACATCGATGTAGTTGAAACTATCCTGGTGGAGTATGAAAGCCCAAAAAACCGCATTAGTACAGGCCACAAGTCAGTAGCACACTGCTTCAGCACTACTGTCAGTATGCCATCTAGTCCACTCGACTTATGAGCGTCCAGAAATAGCAGCTCTCGCTTCTGACTTCCCATTAAATTATGCGGATTTCTGATATGGAGTTGCCGCACACTGGGGTGGAGTCGAATTGTGTCCACCTCGGTGCCCTCCTCCGGCATGACTCCAGAGATTTTGCGCGAAATTGGCGGTCAGTCGTTTCACCGGGTCTCCCACCGCGCCAACACGCCGTGGTAATGGATGATGGTGGCGGTAATTTAACAACGCGGACTTTACTTTCTCGCAGAACACTGCGTTAGAAACACAACACTGCAATATATTGTAGAGGTCCGAGTTATTATTATGGGGTGGCGTATTTTAATAGAAACGCAATTATGGAAGTAGCCTACGTCTTTTAACCTCTCTCTACCTACGGGTGGTTATTCCGTGTTTTTAAATGCACCCAAGATACCGGAGGAAATCTAAGTGTGGGCAGCCATAAAAATCCGTACTTATGTCTTTAGTGGTGAGTTTGTAAGCATCGAGACGGCGAGCGCATCCCTGAGCGAGGCGGAGCTGGTATGGCGTGACAACTGGGTGACCTTCATCGACGGCATGCTGCAGCTTAACGCACTGCGACAACCGCACGACGGCGTCAGCCTGCCGACGCACATCAGACGACTATGTATCGACGTTAAAGAACATGTGAACAATCATCACTACCAACTGAACGGCAAAACTGTCATGCTGGCAAATGTAGTTGATCTTCATGATTTTATAAAGTAACTATAATTTTTATTTTATCATATATCTCTTAGCACTAAAATATTGAGCTTGTTTATTTAGTTTTATGCTTCTAGCATAACCAGTACTAAACTACGCTTACTAAACTCTACCGGACCTCGTTGGATTACTCGGTTTGTGGTGCATTCATTTTAATTAAATATCTGAAATTGAATGATTGAATGAATTTGATTGCCGTTAATACCATTATCATAATCCAACTTTGATATTAAATCACATGGTTGTGCAGAAAACTAGTCAGATACCTATTAGGTATAGATACCAACATTGTATGAAACCATATCACAAAAACTGTCAATAAATCATTGATTAATCGATGCTAAGTAAAATGTTTTAACCCAGAAGCGCAGATAAATAAAAAACACCTCCATACCCCATTATATTTTACTGTGGAATAAGGCTTTAGTCTCAACCTTTTGCTGTTCATATTTTGCTGGGTTGGTATTTTTATAATTCCGTAAAGTGTCATCTGCCTTTTCATGGTTTGGTCCTGAACTCATGATATGCTTATAGGAATAATGAATTATTTGTTTGTTAGAACTTATTTGTGTTTATTTTAAGTTGAGCTGTTTTATTATATTTCAGGTGTGGTGGAGTTTCACTGAATAATATTAGGTGCCGTAATCTTCCTCCCCTTAGTCAAAATATGAAAAGTTTGAATTTGTGTATACATCCTACACAGAGAGGCGGCAACACGGAAGTAAGTGTGATTTCATAATTATTTATATTTCATTTTTAAAATACTTGTAGTAGCTGCTAGCCCATGAAGAAGTTAATGCAGGGCGAGAACTATTGCCTCTCAAATGGCAACTAATTAACATGCGAGTTCTGTCTGTCTTGACTTAGGGTGTCCAAAACTAAGTCACATGACGAAGTTACACAAGTTAACAAGTTTTTTACACAACAGGTTGATAAAATCGGATAGAAATTAGTGTTAATATAGTGTAGAAGATGAAGTGAG